>CM029013.1:223606839-224293602 GCA_016801055.1 Panax notoginseng | reverse complement strand
TAATAAGCTGGGGTCTTACAATATGTCTCCTCGCAGCTCTTGGCCGTAAATGCTCCACCCGATGCCGCTTTATACTTGTCCTGAGATTCCCATTCAACTCGTTATAGAACGTGAATAATCTGAGCCATTTAGGGTATTCCATGATATGGGTACTTTCTGAGCAATTCATTGTACTATTCCTATGCCTCATACAATGATTCCCCGTGCTGCTGCTCTCAAACATGGTGATCTCGTTTCTCTTCTTCACAGTCTTGGCTGGTGGGATAATTTGCCCAAAAATTTCTGAGCAAGGTCTTCCCATGTAGTAAATCGAACCTGGCGGTTAGAGAGTGTAACCACACTTTTCGCCTTGTCCTGCAGTGTGAACGGGAACAAGCGGAAGTCTGACTGAATCATTCGACACCCCGTTATATAAAAGGTGCCACATATCTCCAAAAAGCTGACCAAGTGCTCCTTAGAATCATCGTTGGCTATTCCCCCAAACTATACTAAGTTTTGAATCATCTGTATGTTCCCAGGCTTGATCTCAAAAGTGTTTGCAGCAATCGCCGGCCTGGTGATACTCGACTGAAGCTCAGTCACCTTGGGAGTGGCATAATCCCTTAGCGCTTTTTGATCTTTGGCAGCCATTATTTCTTCCTTATCAGAGTTCTCGAAGTTTTCCCTAGTGTCTTTAATCCAAATTACTTAGCCTTTGAAACCATTTCTCGATATCATCCTTGAAATAAAGGAAGTTGCTCTTAGACCGAGTTTGCATAAAACTACTCAAAGAACCTGAAATAGGAAAGAACAAAATAAAAGAAAATTTATTTAAGTAATACTGAACTAATTAACTGATATTGAAAAATATTAAAATCTATACTATCCTCGGCAACAGCGTCAAAAAACTTGTTAGTGTAAATCTAATTACGCTCACACGCAAGTGCACGTGGTCAACATGTAATATAATGATAAGAAAAGAATCGTTCCCCATTAGATAATAACAAGAAATTAATCTGATAATTACCGATTTATATTAACCCAATTTTATTTAACTAATCGAAATCAATGCTTATAACTAATAAAAAACTAAAAATAAAAATACCAATCAATCAACATAACTTAAAAACCTTAATTTCAAGCAAATAATGGAGAATTAGGCTTACAACTTCACTTTAAGTCTCAATCCAATTATCACTCCTTAGTATAGTTTAATTCATTATCTCAGTTTATTAATCAAGAACACTTATGTAGAATTAGCCATTTCTCAATGCACTAATACCAAATTAACTTAAATCCTAAATTAGATAGAATTAAGCCAAACACCTCTAATTAACTAATTCACTATATCTCAATGTGAATTAAAATTAAAAAGAGTTTAAATTCCAATTTCTTTATCTGATTTCATGCGATGTTAGGCATATCTCTATATCCTAACATATAATTCAAGATTCCATTAAATCACAGAATTCAAGAACACGTGCCTATTGTAACTAGGTCTAGATTCATTACATCATCTCTCGAATCTATAAAAATTCACAATAAAATTGGTGATCAAGCAATTCATAAATTAATATAAATCACAATAGATAAATGAATTAATAATTTATTAAACCCAAATCAAAGCATGATCATTGTCATTCAACTTAAAGATCCATTGTAGCCTAAAAAGTACTTTTGTTCATAATTAATGAATAAAATACTGAATAAATAAAAGAAATTACCATCCTAGTTACAAAAAGTGAAATTAAAGAAGAATTAGTATACACCCCTTCTCGCCCTTCAAATCTGCAATCTTGGTGATCTTCTCTCTTCCTTTGTTCCTCTAAGATTGTCTCTTAGTTATGGCTCTATAAGTGTTTTCCCAATTGTGGGATATCTCCAGCACTCTATTCCTCTTCATAAGTTAATTCACTCTCTGAACCAAAACCAATTCTAATCCATCTCAAAGTCATCCCATAGGAGTTCTAATAAAATTTCAAATTCCTAATTGAAACCCACAAGTTTTTTAAGAAAAGAATCCCAATTAATATGAAAATAACCTCCTTGACACACTCCTAATATGACCTTATTACTTAAAGAAGTTTATATCTCCCAACACAACTCAGTAGCATGCAAATATAAATTAACTCAGCAGCAGTCAGGCCCGATCGGCGCACCCGCATTCGGGTCCTCCATTAAGGTTATGCGCGGCCCACACTAGTACCATAGTAGCTTTTCCACATTCAGCGTGCCCGCGCACGTCCGCTTTGCTATTCCTGTATCACAGCGCCCCGTGTTGGGTGATGCAGTATGTCCAGATTTCTTGAGATTTCTTCCCATGCCAGCATTTTGATGTGTTCACCTTAATATCCTGCAACAAGAACGAAAACCCATCAAAAGCAACATGAAACTACTCAAAAACTAACATATATCAAGCTAAATAAGGATAACTCATAGGTTTAAAAACCTACTCATCAACGATCTAAGCTACGCGGTAAATGCAACAAGAAATTAGTCAAATGATAACAAGCCAGCAAACTCCAGTAACTAGAGTTTTTATTCTAACAGAAAGACTAACAGAAATCCTAAACATAAGCAACCAACTCCACAATTATTGAGGGGAAATAGGATATCCACGCGTTAGTTTGGAACCCAACTTGAAAAAGCTTAAATAATTAGGTTTTGAGCCAATTTTATGTATTAATATTAATTATTCACTCTTTTTTATTAATCCGACGTAGGACTTCGACAAGTGATATCCTAAAAAAAAATCGATAATTAATTGAATGCATCTCTTTATTTATGGTATTGGCATTGATGTGGGTAAAATAACTCACTAATGGCGAGTTGTCACGTGTTATTTCAAGATCCCTATAATAAAGGGTAATATAATAATTTCACTTGCAGAATATTCTAGAAGTATATTAAATTCAATAGATGATATAATTCTCATAATGTTTAATCAGCTAAAGATTGACAACCTGTAATGTCTCTAAAACCATGTAGAATTCTAATTCTTAACTCCCGAAGGAGAGAACTCTTATGTTATAAATATATGATGTTATAGAACATTCAAGGTATGCTCTTTACTCTAATAATAATTCTCTCCTTCCATATCAATGTTAAGATTTAAGCATAGAAGAATCCTCCTCAAACCCCCCCAACTTCGGCGGACTTTTTGCAAGTTTTTCGGTGAGGTTAAGAAGGTTGTTGGGCCAAGGATATTTGGGCCTAGAATATACGGTGGGTGCTTACCTAGATGATGTAATGTGGGCTTGGACAAGGGGCTGTTTGGGTAGATGGGGGATTTGTGGATTAATGTTCCTAATTATATTTGGATTCTGGATATGAAAGGAATGTTGGGATTTGAACCAACTTCCTTAATTCTAGGAGATTTGGTGTAATTATATTAAGGAATTACTGACTGGGAGGGAACCCTAATCTAGCCTGGAGAAGTATTCTATGGAGGTGGTGAGAAAACTATAAATACACGGCTTTTTCCTGATTCTAAGGTACATGCAATTTATTACTTTCCAACATTAGAGTATTAAGCCTCTATTGTTAACCTTATATCAGCCAGTACTTGTTCTCACACAAGAGCTATCCCCGATAGCCCAGGCCGTCAAGCTTTTGGTATTTATCTGTTTCTGTATAGGATTGGACGCGCTTTGGTGATTGAAGTACGTTGACAGATCTTGGTGTTAACATTGGCGCTAGAAGGAGGGGTTTTCTAGTGTTGCTGGATTTACAATCACAAGCATCAACTTCCCATGACTGAAATCATGGTGAACAGCAGGACGGTATCAGTCATAAAATAATCAACGGCAGTAGGTTCTTCCCAACAAAGGGGGTCCGTTAAAGATATGTCGGGGCCATCGAAGAGCATCCATGAGAGGCTTGGTCCTCAGAGCACTTCGGTATGATCCAAAGGTGGAGACCGGGAAGTCGCCAGAAGGAGGCTATTCTTGATAACTAGTAGGGAGACTAAGAAGGACCGGAGGAGGGGCGGAGGCACACTGCCTCGAACCCGACTCCAGGACGATCAGAAGGATAAAAGATCTGTTCTGGCCAAAAAGGTGAAAGAGACAGATGAGGCACTGAGGGTACTGCTGCTGCAGAAGGAAGAGATTGTGAAGCAGATGGTCCATATGGTCGAACAGAGAACTGAGGCTTCCAGCCACAACCGAACCAGGAGGCGGGGAAGGTCTCCAAAAAGATAGACCTGGTCACGGAGGGCTAAGGGTACAAGGCGATCAGAGAGTAGGCTTCGGAGCCGCTCTCGTAACAGAAGCAGATCAGTTGGTTGCACATTCGAGAATCAATCGAGGGTACACTGTCCTATAGGTTCTCGGTACAGGGAGAGTAGCGATCGAAGTCTTTCCAGGGTAGATAGTTCAGAAGGAAAGGGTCAAATCGACCACAGAAAGAAGGATTCTCCCAGGAAAGAAGTACCCAAAAAGTTAGATGGGATTGAGCTGTTGGCCAAAAGATTGGAGGATATTCAAAAGGAGTTGGCCAAAGTCAAACTGGGGAAAGTAAGTTTGGTAAAAAAATCTTCCCCATTCTCTCCTGATATCGTAAGGGAAAAGGCGGACCCCAGCAAGAAACTCCCCTATAAGGAAAGTTATGATGGCTCAGGTGATCCGTATGAACACAGTCAGGCGTATGACAGACTAATGAACTACTATGATTACTCGGATGCGACCAAGTGTCCTATCTTTATGACGACTTTGAGGAAAGACGTCAGGATATAGATGACAACCTTAGCCCCAAACTCAGTCTCATCTTGGGATGAGCTGTACGACAAGTTTCATACATGGTTCGGGAGTAACAAGAGGTGGGGGAAGCCCATAGGATCATTGTCACAGATTAGATAACATTTAAATTAGACGCTGGGCCAGTACGTGAAAAGATTGAGGGAAGCGGTAGGTCAGGTGATAGATGTCAATGACCTCCAAGCAGTAGGGCTCTTTCTATTAGGTTTGTTAGAAACAAGAGTATGCAATCAAATTACATAAAAGAAGTGGAAGTGTGATAACCCGGGATTTCGAATAATCCGAATTTTACGAATAATTTTTTTTTATTAACATTATTATTAATTATCATTATTGTGTTGTGTATCTGTGATACGAGCTGTGAGACTTAGTCAATTTGTGTATTAACTGAGAAATAGGAGTAGAGTTATGCTTAACAAATTTAAAAACCCTAACCCTAGTTACACATAGGCATTCGATAGAAAATGTGATAAACATAATTATATTGTTGAGTACGTATTTGTAATGTATGGAATTATTGATCAATGATTGATTGGGTAGGGTATAATATTAGTAAACCCTAATAAGGGATTAGAAACCCTAATCTCAAGATTAGAAACCCTAATGCGCAGTTAGAAACCCTAATCGTATGTCGGGAAACCTTAATTTTAAAACTGAGAATCTTAAACTCTAATTAGGATACCCTAATCCTAATTAGCAAGCCTAATGTGTTTAGTAAACGTTAATATAATTAGAAAATCCTAATTATATTTTAGAAATATTAATTTCTATTTAAAACCCTAATTATATTTTTGAAATCCTTAAATTTCTATTTTCAAACCATAAATAGAAAATCTTAGAAATTTATTGTTGTAAAACCTAAGGGTTAGAACCTTAGGGTTAAACCCTAAGGGTGTGGTAAATGTCAAGAATGCTCTTACAATTATTTTGTAAAAGACCAAAATGCCCTTTTTATATTCTTTAATTAGTCAACTTGTAAAAATTACAAAACCTTTAGTTGTTGACCAACTATCTTGACTTTGTGACTTATTATATCCAGCAAATCAACCTCTAATTGACAGCAAGATCTGATCATGCATGCATCTACATAATATATATAGATTAAGAAAGAGAAAGTGTACAAAAATTAACCATTTGGTCTCTTGCTCTCACAAACTCTTTCTCTCACCAAGACCTCCGAAATTCTAAGGTAGATCAGTCACAATATCAGTCCCTAGATCACCTAATAACAAATTGGAGAGCCAAGATCTAAGCTTATTCAAGAAAAGGTATAAACCCTAAGTTTCATTTTGATCTTGTATTCTTAGTCAAATTTCGTGATTTTGTGTTTAGAATCTTGCCAGAAGATGTTTTATGATGATCTATGGTGATATATGATAAGTAGGTTTTATACCTACTTATCCGGTATCTTTTACTTGAATTAGTTGCTTATATTCATGTGTCTTAGATACTTTTCATGCATTTTGTGTTCATTTTATAGGTTATACGTTTGGAAGCGGTGTGAGTGACTATTGGTAAGGAAAAGCAAGGAAAATGCAAAGAAAAGAAATCCGAACATCATTTGAGCTTTCATGTTTATTTCATGTTCTTGTCTTGGAACTTGGACTATATTGTAGAGCTTCTTCTTAGCTTTCCTGAACATCTTGAATCACCCCAATCGGAGTTCGGATGCAAGAGCTATGACATTTGTACCAACGGACGTCGAACGTCACTGTTTTGGGTGGCCATCTGCATAGCAGTCACTTCCAGCCTAATTTTGACCTTCATCCGTCCATTATTTCTAAAATTAAAAAGAATTAAAGTTGTAGATTTCGTCGATATCTTCAATTTGATAGGTGGCAGGCCTCGTAACTCTTCCCGGATTAAAAGTTATGGCCGTTTTCCCAAAGGATGTCAAAGTAAAAATATTTCCTTCACAAAACCGTCGCCGGGGTGGGCATGCAAGGCACAAGACATGCCCCTAGCCCACCGGGGCGGGCCCAAAACAAGCCTAGACCCCCGCCGGGGCGGGGGTATGCCCAGAAAATGCGAGAAAATGCGAATTTTGGTCCAATTTGAGTCCGAGAAGGATTATTTCGATCCGATTGACACAAGGACTTTCTAGAGGACTTAAAGACATATAAAGAGACTTATAAAAGGGGGAGAAACACAAGGATTAGAGAGATTAGAAAAGATTAGATTAGAGAGGATTCCATTAGATTATATTAGAGTAGATTAGATCAAAACACTAGTTCTAATTAGATTTGGAGATTGAAGCAACTTGGAGACCATTGAAGATTCAAAGGAGGGAGCATCAAATCTACAGACAATAGATTCTATCTTCTTATCTTCTTCTATCTTTGTCTTTTAATGTGTATTCAATTGTGGATTCTTAGTTTTAATTCAATAATCATGAACTAATTCTTTGTTTGAGATTATAATGGATCTTATTGTGTAGTTTATTTTAATATGCTTCGCTATCAATTATTATGTTCTATTTTGAGGATTGTCTATTGTGATTTGGACTTAATTGTTTAATTGATTGGCCATCAATTACCGTGATAATCTATATGAACTCGAGAGATGAAGTATTCATTTAGATCTTATCATGATAGCATGTGTTCAGGATTTTGTTAGTAGCTTAAACTTGATGAGTGTTAAGGTAGAGATATGCTTGGCATCGCATGTAATCGGATAGAGAATTTATTCTTCAACCTTCGTCAACTGTAATTCACATAGAGATATAGTGGGTTAGTTGATTAAGGTGTTTAACGAATTTCTATCTTAATTGTGGATTGATGTTAATATGGGTATGATGCATCGAGAGGTGATTTTATCTGCTTTAGTGTTCTTGATTAACAATTCAGGATAGAGAATAATTGATGAGAAGTGTGTTAACTTAAATTAAGCAATAAGTGAAGTTGTGATCTTAAATCTCCGTTATCTTAATTTAACTAGTGGAATTTAAGAGTAGTTTAATTTATATAATTTGAAATTTATTTGTTTAAATAAGATTGAGTTGGTTACGGGTTAGTACTTGGTGATTTTTATTAAACAATTCCTCGTGGGAACGATACTCTACTTTCACTTTATTACTTGTTGACCACGTATACTTGCGTGTTGTGCGTAATTAGATTTTACCCAATAAGTTTTTGGCGCCGTTACTGGGGAATTAGTTTAATATTTTTTACCAATATTAATTTTAATCAAAATAGTCTTAATTTAAACATTTTTATTTTTATTTTTAATTTTCTTCCTATATTTCTCTCTTTTCAGGTACTATGGATGACTTTGCGTATCAATGGCCATACATGAACATGACTCAACTAAGGGAAACAGGGATTGATGGACTTAATACATCTTATATAGAGCCAATACAAATTGATGCCACTTCAAAGACGTTGGAGTTTATTCGAGCCCAACGGAGTCGAAGGATGGCAAGAATGACTCAGCCAAGGGGAGCGGAGATTGACAGACTCGCTATACTTTCCGCAATGTCAGCACAGATTGAAGAACTTTCGAGGAAGTTGGACGTTTTTGTAGCCCAAAGGAGTCGAAGTATTGCAGTTATTTGTGACTATTAAGCTGGCAATCACCCGAGTAATCAATACACCATCAATCTTGGGCTGGTACAGTATGGTGGTAACTACCTCAATCAGTATGTATATGATAATTATGATCAAGTTTGGGGGTATCACCCGGATTTTTCATGGAGCTACAACTATCAAGACCAATACTCTATTCCAGATCCAACATACACGCCAGAGTTCTCTTATCAACCTCCATTAAAAGAAGAAAAGTTAAAGTTGGAGGAATTGTTGTCCAAGTTCATAGCATCAAATGAGGAGAGGAGGATAAATTAAGAGCGGTCAATTCAGAATCAAGAGATATCACATCACAATCTGCAGAACCAGATAGATCAAATGCTCAAAGCCTTAAACAACCGTCCTCAAAATAATTGGTGTTATGACGAGGATTCTGAAATTGACAGAGAACAAGAACCAAATCTGCGACTGGATGAGCCACAAGATATAGAAAGTGTGGAGACAATTGGGGATAATGAAATAGAGGTTGACGAAGATCTAAATGGGTCTCCACCAAAGATCAAAGAGTCAGTCAGATTTGCAAAATCATGCCCACTTGGTAGTCATGTCGTCGGCAAAGCTCTTGTTAACATAAGAGTGAGTACAATTTTCAATCCATGGTGGGAAGAGAAAGAGAAGATAGACAAAGAGCCCATTGTGTGTGACAAGCTTCCATGCCCCCAAAGTGATCATATACACAATGGAGAAAACACCTAGCTGTGGGACGTTCTTGATTGAGATCATACCAAATCAGAGCATGCTAGGTGACTTTGATTCATTGGCCATCGTAAATGGGAACCTACCAAAAGCTATATTATTTCTGATGGATGGAGGGTTCCTCAACTATCGAAGAGTAATTGGATTGCATTGACCAGACAAAGTCAGGCTGAAAGACTATAAATCAAGCGCTGACTGGGAGGCAACCCAGGAATTTTTATATTTATATGCTTTACTAGTTTATTTAATAGATAGGAATTAATTTGCTTATTAAGCTCTCTTATAATCTAATACATGTTGTCTCTCTTCATTGCAAGTATTGGAGGTTCAACGGATAGGAAAATGATCGTCGCCGCCATCGCTACCATCAACTCACGCTTAGTTGATTACAGGGAAGTTATCTTCTACTTACCGCTATATTCTTACAATGAGAACATTGTAATTGCTAAGTTTGGGGGAGTTTAGTTTAGTTCGTTATTGCATGTTTAGTTTCATGTTTATGTTATGTTATTTTGCATATGTTGTTAATATAGTTTAGGTTCATTATTAAAAAAAAAAATCAAAAAATTAAAAATAATAGTTAGTAACTAAGTTCATTTGCATGAATCCAGTTGTTAAATAGTTACAGTTTGTTTTGGCCAATGATGAGAATGGAATTGGGTAGACAAGTATAGTACTGATTATTAGAACTTTGATGTGATTTCTTGTTATAAATTAAATCTTTTCCTGTTTGAAACTGGTATAATAAGGATAGAACAGTAAAAACAACTTGTTGATTGATTGAGTTTAAATTGATACATAATGGGATTCTAAAGGATAATGCTAGTTTGAATGAAAGAATGACAAGAACAAGTAGTGATGGCTAAAGTTAAACAAGAACCTAAGTTTGGGGGAATATGTGAGATATATAAGCTATTGAAAAAAAGAAAAAAGAAAAAAAAGTATGAATAAACACCGTTGCATGCTTGTCTAATTTTGTGGCCTTTGTTACTTGAGTAAGTAAGCCCGAGGGGATTATCTTTACACATAGTGCCCTAAGGTCTTACTGGTCTGGGAGTCGTTGGTCGAAAGCTCGTTAAGGTAGCATTGAAAAGCCTAAGGGAATATGACATTGCATAACTATGTGTATATAAAACAAAAAAAAAGGAAAAAAAAAGAAAAAAAAATGAATAAAACGGGAAATAAGAGCAAAAAGTCCCCGTGGATAAAAAAATAAAGCATAAGTATCCCATGTTGACTCTTGATATTGGTAATTGTTTAATTTTAGTTGGATCTATCTTATTTTTAGATTTCTTAAGTTTACACTATATGATGCCTTCGAAGAGACTTGTTATGTGTTAAATTTAATTTTATATCAGTTAACATGGTTGTTGAGCACACACACACTATATCAGTGATAACAGTTTAAGATTTGAAGATTGACTAGGAAATTGTTGATTGGTTTTGATATGATGTATTATCATGTTTACTTGATTTCTCTAAGGCCGGTTGAATAGACTTGCTTCTGTCATTACTGCTGGATTCGTAGGCATGTATTTCATTGCATTGTATTGCATTATGTTGTGTTGCTTGGGGACAAGCAACGATTTAAGTTTGGGGGTATTTGATAAGTAAGTTTTATACCTACTTATCTGGTATCTTTTACTTGAATTAGTTGCTTATATTCATGTGTCTTAGTTACTTTTCATGCATTTTGTGTTCATTTTGTAGGTTATACGTTTGGAAGCGGTGTGAGCGACTATTGGTAAGGAAAAGCAAGGAAAATGCAAAGAAAAGAAATCCGGACATCATTTGAGCTTTCACGTTCTTGACTTGGAACTTAGACTATATTGTAGAGCTTCTTCTTAGCTTTCTAGAACATCTTGAATCATCCCAATCGGAGTTCGGATGCAAGAGTTATGAAATTTGTACCAACGGACGTCGAACGTCACTATTTTGGGTGGCCATGTGCATAGCAGTCACTTCCAGCCCAATTTCGACCTTCATGCGTCCGTTATTTCTAAAATCTCAAAGAATGAAAGTTGTAGATTTCGTCAATATCTTCGATTTGATTTGTAGTAGGCCTCGCAGCTCTTCCCGGATTAAAAGTTATGGCCGTTTTCCTAAAAGATGTCAGAGCAGAAAATTTTCCTTCACAAAACCGCCACCGGGGTGGGCATGCAAGGCACAAGACAGACCCCTAGCCCGTCGGAGCGGGCACAAAACAAGACTAGTCCCCGTCGGGGCGGGGGTATGCCTAGAAAATGCAAGAAAATGTGAATTTTGCTCCAATTTGAGTCCGAGAAGGATTGTTTCGATCCGATTGACACAAGGACTTCCAGGAGGACTTCCTAGAGGACTTTAAGACATATAAAGAGACTTATAAAAGGGGGAGAAACACAAGGATTAGAGAGATTAGAAAAGATTAGATAGAGAGGATTCCATTAGATTAGATTAGAGTAGATTATATCTAAACACTAGTTCTAATTAGATTTGGAGATTGAAGCAACTTGGAGACCATTGAAGATTCAAATGAGGAGCAAGGAGGGAGCATCAAATCTACAGACAATAGATTATATCTTCTTATCTTCTTTTATCTTTGTCTTTTATTGTGTATTCAATTGTAGATTCTTAGTTTTAATTCAATAATCATGAATTAATTCTTTGTTTGAGATTACAATGGATCTTATTGTGTAGTTTTTTTTAATATGCTTCGCTATCAATTATTATGTTCTATTGTGAGGATTGTCTATTGTGATTTGGACTTAATTGTTTAATTGATTGGCCATCAATTACCGTGATAATCTATATGAACTCGAGAGATGAAGTATTGATTTAGATCTTATCATGATAGCATGTGTTCAGGATTTTGTTAGTAGCTTAAACTTGATGAGTGTTAAGGTAGAGATATACTTGACATCGCATGTAATCGGATAGAGAACTTATTCTTCAACCTTCTTCAATTGTAATTCACATAGAGATATAGTGTGTTAGTTGATTAAGGTGTTTAACGGATTTCTATCTTAATTGTGGATTGACATCAATATGGGTATGATGCATCGAGAAGTGGTTTTATAAGCTTTAGTGTTCTTGATTAACAATTCGAGATAGAGAATAATTGATGAGAAGTGTGTTGACTCAAATGAAGCAATAAGTGAAGTTGTGATCTTAAATCTTCGTTATCTTAAATTAACTAGTGGAATTTAAGAGTAGTTTAATTTATATAATTTGAAATTCATTCGTTTAAATAAGATTGAGTTGGTTACGGGTTAGTACTTGGTGATTTTTATTAAACAATTCCTCATGGGAACGATACTCTACTTTCACTTTATTACTTGTTGACCACATATACTTGTGTGTTGTGCGTAATTAGATTTTACCCAACAATATACCGTAGATCCATAGCAAAAAAGTGGGAAAAAATTAAGTTTTTCCAAAACTGTCCAAGAACAAATTTTGTGGTCTGACAAGCCAATGTCAGGAGCCACAGATTCTTATTCGTTTATGATTTTTGTTGTTTTAAAGTTGGAATCTGTAGCTTGTCATGTGGTCTTGAATCTGCAAGTGGAATCAGAGTCATTGGATGTCGAGATCGTAAGTTATTAATGGTCAAAGTCGGTTGACCGACCATGACCGAGTACATTCTGGGTAACCCAGAAATTGATTTCAGTGTCTGACAACCTTTTTATGCTCATGGATCTGTCAGTTGATTTAGTGTTATGATGTTTTTGTTATAAGCCTGTTGTAGCTGGTTATATGGACTGTAGACCCATGCCTTAAGATCCCATAAACAATCAACATATCGATTGTAGAAAGTGGTCAAAGTAGACCACTTGCACTGATTTGCATTTCTGGGAATTTTCCAGAAACATGAAGAACACCCTTTCTGACAGCGTTTAACTAGGATAAATATGGATATTGTTTTGTTGTTGGACCGATTTGTTGCTTTAGTGTTGTTCCTTGACATGTGAACTACAGAATTGAACCTTAATAACAATCTAGTGAGGATCAGAACACTTAGATTAGTGAGCTTGAATATTACACCACGAACAGCTGGGTTTCTGGGAAAACCTAGAAACACAATGACATCGTATTTGCTAGCCCAGATCTTCATGATATGTTGCGTTATGACCTAGATGGTTGGTGATGATTGTAGTGCTACCTAAACACGACAAGATCTGAGTTTGAAATGGGCCAGAACATGTATTAACTGAAAATCATGAGTGGTCAAACAAGGCAAGTTGATAACGAAGTTGTCAGTGTTCTTGAGCTCAAGAACACCAACAACGACGCTTAGTGTCGCTAAAGGCCTATAGCGGCGGTTTAATTAGTTTTTATTTTCTGATTTTTTCGAAAATTATTTAAAAATAGAAATAAATTATAAAAATTATTCAAAATGGTTTTAAAAAACATTTTAAATTATGAAAAATAATTTTTAACCAATTGGAATATTTTTTTTTAATATTAATAATTATTTAAATATTAAAGGTATTTAATTTATTTAATTATTATATTAAATAAATTAGAAAAAAATGATTTAATATTATGAAAAATTATTTTTAATAAGAATAATGTATTTAAAAATATTTTGAGTTATAATATTTTTAGAGAATTTTCATTAATAATTTAATATTAATGATATTAGATTTATTTAATTATTTTTATTAAATAAATGAATTAAAAATGATTTTATTAATTTAAAAATCATTTAAAAATGAGAAAATTAATTTTAAAATATTTTAAGTTATAATTAATAACTTTTGTTATTTTGATGATAATTTCATTAATATTTAAATATTAATGGTGATGGTTTAAAAATGATTTTTATTAATTTAAAAATGATTTAAGTGGAATATTGTTGATTTAAAAATATTTTAAGTTATTGTTAATAACTTTAATATTTTGACAAGTATGTCATTAATATTTTAATATTATTAAATATTAATGATGATAAGATTATTAGATAATTAAATCATTTAAAAATAATTCCGATGTTTGAAAAATTATTATAAATTATAATAATTGTTTATAAATTATTAAAAGCTTCCGAAAAAAATTATAAACATTATTTGACTTATCTAGAATAATATTGAAGCTTAGAGACCAAGTTTAATTGACAATAAATGTGTTAGTTGTCGGACAAGGTGACCAGAACATCGAGATGAGACCGAAGTCCAACCAGACTGAACTAGTTAGACTTGTTAAGTGTTTATGTAGGGTATAAACACTGATGTGGTTATGTGGTAATATGTCTAGGAGAAGATTGACTGTGAATTACAGTGTTGTGTGTTATGAATTGTTGTGCTAATTGTGAGACCGATATTACTGGTTATAGGTCTTTCGAAAGTAGATAAGTATATTGTGTAGCTGTAATCAGCGAAAGAGGCAAGTTTTCCAACTCAACCTTGAGTTATATTTATTTAATTATTATAGTAGTTAATTATTATTAATTATACCACGTCCAAGAATTTATTGTTGATTATTTGCAGTTAGTGCATGTTTAATAATTTAAATTGAATTACTAATTCGGAAGACATATATTCGTAGAATTTCTGTTGTTGGATATTCATATATGTAGAAGCTAATATTGACAGTACAGATAATTCCTGTTTATTATCGAATTATGTTGAGAAATGTCTTAGCTAATTATTCTGGCTAGATGAATATTTGTTAGAACTTGATCGGTTCGAGAAGAGAATTTAATTATTATTGATAGATCAATATCAGTTGTATCGGCTAGATCAAAAAAGAAAACTTGATAGGTTTGAGAATAGAAGAGAAGAAAAGTGATTAGATATTGAAATCATTATATTTCGTTGTTAAATCAAATTCAAATTCAAAGACTAAGAAGAACAACCTTTTACATAAAGGGAACATATTTGGTCGTATATTCGGCTATTGAGCGGGTTTTAAGTATTATGCATGATATAGGGTATAATAAAGCTGATCACTTGTTATACTTGCAGAGGGGTATGATTTAATCTTTATGGTTATCTGATACACCATGCGTATATATCAAAGTAAATCTTTGATAGATACCCGAGAAGAGAAGTTCTAGATCTAATGGATCGCTAGCATAAATCTGGAAAACATTCCACTTTGTTATTGCGTAGAATTGATTCTTGTTTATTCAATAGAATATCGTAGAAACTTTGAAAGCGTTGAACTCTTTCATTATCAAATTATGGTGTTACATAGATTTCGAGAAGACTTGTTAGTAATTAGAGATTTGTTCAGCTATTTCAAAGTTTCCCGAACTTTGGTGTCATTCTATCGGAATAGACAGTATGTTATTCTTGATTCTTATACATTCATCGTATGTCTCAACTTGCGGGGCAAATTTGTTGCTCACCATTGCTAAATAAAACATTTCAGCTAAGAACGAAGTGGTTGGAGGTGCTGAGAAGATTAAAGGCAAAGGCCTGTTACTGGAATAGTTTAATGAACATTATTATTATTATATTATTTTGTAAACCCTTTCTATATATCTAAGGGGTATGTTTGTAATGTTAAGGTTAGCAGACCTGGGACTTATGTATTAACAACATATGTTAATGAGTTATGTATTCCTATTTATATTTGAAAGGCTAGTTAGATGTTAATATATTATGGATCGTGAACACCAAACTCTGGATCATATAACCTAGATTTGGGAGCGTCACAGGTTGGTATCAAAGCTATAAGCAAGAATTTGTGAAGAGCCCCAAGCCTTTTGCTGGTGACATCCCTTTAAGGGAAGGCACCGAAGCCAGACTTTCCGTAGGGGACGCCGAGCCAGTCGATAGTAAGTTGATAGGTATCACTATGGGGTGCTATAATTGGAAGTACCATGAGTGTCGTAGTTTGGTATCAAAGCTGTAGTGACCAAGGAGTCATAAGTTGGTAGCAGAGCTATAGGTTATAAACCTTAAGTGGGGGGGGGGAACCCTAGGATTATAACCATAAGCGAAATCTAGAATACTCATGTAGAGTACTATGCGAGGGATTCGATAGTGAGATATGTGAACACATAGTGTGAGAAGTTTGTACTGAAGGAGTATTAATCAAGTTATTTAAACTAATTGTAGGATGTCGGGAGAAGATAAGATGAGCATGGAGATGCGAGCGGCTATTGCACCAGTGCCAGTAGCCTAGGTGCCAGCGCAAAGCGAGTCAGTTTAAGAGGTTGAAAAAAGATGAACCTATTATCAATCTCTGGAGTGATTGTAATGATTATCCAGAGATGTATCTAAATGGTGATGAGGAGGCGGAGTCCGAAGAAGCTAAGGTGGAGAAAGAGAATAAGACCAAAGTTGGAGAACAAGATCAAGTATCTGCAGAAGTCTAGGAACTCCGGAGTAAAGTATTTCTCTTGGAGGAGTTATGAAAGACGGAGCGAGCATTACGTGAAATGACTGAAGAAAGGAATGAGTTGAAGGCGCATGTGGATAAGATGAAGACTGAAGGTGGTGAATCATCTAAAGGAACAATTAAGCAGAAGTGCAAGAATAAGAAAAACAGGGATCACGACAGTGATAACTCTGAAAATTCAAACCCGAAGAAGAAAAAGGTCTGTAACAAGTTTGGAAAGACTCACTTGGGAGAATGCATGATGTGAAAGAATGTGTGCTTCAATTGTAAGCAAGAAGGACATGTTTCCCAACATTTTCCTAAGCCAAATATGAAGAAGTGTTTTTCATGTGGAAGAACGGACGGATTCAACAAATGTCCTGGTAAGAAGAAGAATTGTGAAGGGAGTGAAAGGTAGACCGCTTAAGTATAAGCGATAGTATCTTTTGATAGTGTATGATATTAATGGTTGTAATATTGAGAACGATGTTTGAACATATGTAAATATATATGTTTGTATGAATAAAATCTTTATTTTCTATATGAATATAAGATTAAGATTAATTTGTGAGTTCTTAAAACTCATACTTATGGTAAGTTCATGACTCATAATTATATGAGAAGTTTTAAACCCCTCAGCGAATGGAAGCCAAAGGTCTGACTAGGATAAGTTCATAAACTCATATAATTATGGCAAGTCCTGAACCCCTAGGTGTGGTAAGTTTGATGAACTGGAAATAGTTGTGTGTGAATGGAGAATTATGATTTTTTTTGTTAAAGTAAGAGAATTACAATTTTTGTTTAAAGTTGTGTTGTTAATCCCGATATTATTTAAAAAGGGATAATGCTATATATGTGTGTTAAGTGCTAGGTGTACTGTGTGCTATTTAAATAAATATGCGATTATATGAGAAATTTTTAATTCTTATTATGTTATTAATAAGAATCTGTGTAGAAAAGGAGAATTAATGTACGATTTTTATCAGATAATGCCGCCAACGAAGGGAGGTCTAAAGGGAATTATGGAAGAACAATTTGTGAATCTGAAGCAAAAGAATATGACAGTGACAGAATATTTTATCAAGTTCAACGAGTTAGCTAAATTTGCTCCACATCGAGTGGGCACTGAGGAGCTTAAAGCACGATGTTTTAGGAATGGCTTGAAATCGTTGGTACTCGAGAAATTAGATGTGTTGCAAATTAATTCATTTTCAACTTTATTAGAAAAAGTCATTATCGCTGAGGGAGAAATTGAAGCTGTATTAACGAATAGTCAAGAATAAAGAAAGGAGGCTGAAGGAAATATTATGATAGGGGGTAGCGGAGGTAGTGATCTTAATGAACGTAAGAGGGATGGTGATGTTAATTCAGGAAATAATCCAGTAGAGATTAGGAAGAAAGGTGAACCGTGTGTAGTTTGCGGGAAGTATCATCAAGGAGTTTGTTTGAAGAAACAAAGAGTCTGTTATAACTGTGGTCATGAGGGGCACATGTCACCCAATTGTCCCCATCCGAAGAAGGTACAAGGTTGTTTTACGTGTGGGTCGACCAATCATCTGGTCCGAAATTGTCTGAAGAGAAATGTAGGGAAGGGAAGTGCCAACAAGGGACCCGGTAGTGGAACCTTAGCGATTCGAGAACCTGCACAGCCAAGAAGACCAACAACATTCACTTTTAGCATGACAGTTCCAGATGCAACAGCTGCCCATGAAAAGGCGACATGTAACGAGTTCGGTTAGAAATTAAATTACGCGAGAAATATGAGTTAGATATTGCTGTGATTTGTTTTCTTTTATACGATCCAAGTCACAGGTTAGAATTTGAAACACAAATTAATATTGTGTTGTTAATAATTAATTGATGATACAACTTTAAAAGATTATAGAGAATAAGAAAGCGGTGATTCCGAGGACGAAATCCTTTTAAGGAGGGGTGAATGTGATAACCCGGGATTTTGAATAATCCGAATTTTACGAATAATTTTTTTTTATTAATATTATTATTAATTATCATTATTGTGTTGTGTATCTGTGATATAAGTTGTGAGACTTAGTCAATTTGTGTATTGACTGAGAAATAGGAGTAGAGTTGTGCTTAACAAATTTAAAAACCCTAACCCTAGTCGCGGATAGGGATTCGATAGAAAATATAATTAAAATAATTATATTGTTGAGTACGTGTTTGTACTGTATGAAATTATTGATCAATGATTGATCGGGTAGGGTATAATATTAGTAAACTCTAATAAGGGATAAAAAAACCCTAACGCACAGTTAGAAATCCTAATTGTATGCCGAGAAACCCTAATTTTAAAACCAAAAATCATAAACCCTAATTAGGAAACCCTAATCCTAATTAACAAGCCTAATGTGTTTATTAAACGTTAATATAATTAGGAAACCCTAATTATACTTTAGAAATATTAATTTCTATTTAAAACCCTAATTACATTTTTGAAATCCTTAATTTTCTATTTTCAAACCATAAATAGAAAATCCTAGAAATTTATTGTTGTAAAACCTAAGGGTTAGAACCTTAGGGTTAAACCCTAAGGGTGTGGCAAATGTCAAGAATGCTCTTAGAATTATTTTGTAAAAGACCAAAAATCCTCTTTTTATATTCTTTAATTAGTTAACTTGTAAAAATTGCAAAACCTTTAGTTGTTGACCAACTATCTTGACTTTGTGACTTATTATATCCAGCAAATCAACCTCCAATTGACAGCAAGATCAGATCATGAATGCATCTACATAATATATATAGATTAAGAAAGTGATAGTGTACAAAAATTAGCCATTTGGTCTCTTGCTCTCACCAACTCTTTCTCTCACCAAGACCTCCTAAATTCCAAGGTAGATCAGTCAGTCCCTAGATCACCTAATAACAGATTGGAGAGACAAGATCTAAGCTTATTCAAGAGAAGGTACAAACCCTAAGTTTCATTTTGATCTTGTATGCTTAGTCAAATTTTGTGATTTTGTGTTTAGAATCTTGTTAGAAGATGTTTTATGATGATCTATGGTGATATACCATAGATCCATAGCATCAAAGTGGGTAAAAATTGAGTTTTTTCAAAACTGTCCAAGAACAAATTTTGTGGTCTGACAAGCCAATGTCAGGAGCCACAGATTCTTGTTCGTTTTTGATTTTTGTTGTTTTAAAGTTGGCATTTGTAGCTTGTCATGTGGTCTTGAATCTGCAAGTGGAATCAGGGTCATTGGATGTCTAGATCGTAAGTTATTAACGGTCAAAGTCGGTTGACCGACCATGACCGAGTACATTCTGGGTAACCCAGAAATTGATTTCAGTGTCTGACAACCTTTTTATGCTCATGGATCTGTCAGTTGATTTAGTGTTATGATGTTTTTCTTATGAGCCTGTTGTAGCTGGTTATATGGACTGTAGACCCATGCCTTAAGATCCCATAAACAATCAACATATCGATCGTAGAAAGTGGTCAAAGTAGACCACTTACACTGATTTGCATTTCTAGGAATTTTCCAGAAACATGAAGAACACCTTTCTGACAGCGTTTGACCTGGATAAATATGGACATTGTTTTGTTGTTGGACTGATTTGTTGCTTTAGTGTTGCTCCTTGACATGTGAACTAGGATCAGAACACTTAGATTAGTAAGCTTGAATATGCACCACGAACTGCTGGGTTTTTGGGAAAACCCAGAAACACTCTGACATCATATTTGCTAGCCCAGATCTTCATGATATGTTGTGTTATGACCTAGATGGTTGGTGATAATTGTAGTGCTACCTAAACACTACAAGATCTGAGTTTGAAATGGGCCAGAACATGTATTAACTGAAAATCATGAGTGGTCAAACAAGGCAGGTTGATAACGAAGCTGTTAGTGTTCTTGAGCTCAAGAACACTAACAGCGACGCTTAGTGTCGCTAAAGGCCTATAGCGACAGTTTAATTAGTTTTTATTTTCTGATTTTTTCGAAAATTATTTAGAAATAGAAATAAATGATAAAAATTATTAAAAATTATTTTAACTCTTGAAAAATAATTTTTGGCCAATTGGAATATTTTTCTTTAATATTTATAATTATTTAAATATTAAAGGTATTTAATTTATTTAATTAGTATATTAAATAAATTAGAGAAAAATAATTTACTATTATGAAAAATCATTTTTAATAAGAATAATGTATTTAAAAATATTTTAAGTTATAATATATAACTTTTAGTATTTTTAGAGAATTTTCATTAATAATTTAATATTAATGATATTAAATTTATTTAATTATTTATATTAAATAAATGAATTAAAAAAGATTTTATTGATTTAAAAATCATTTAAAAATGAGAAAAATGATTTAAAAATATTTTAAGTTATAATTAATAACTTTTGATATTTTGATGATAATTTTATTAATATTTAAATACTAATGGTGATGGTTTAAAAATAATTTTTATTTATTTAAAAATCATTTAAGTGGAATATTGTTGATTTAAATATATTTTAAGTTATTGTTAATAACTTTAATATTTTGACAAGTATGTCATTAATATTGTAATATTATTAAATATTAAAGATGATAAGATTATTAGATAATTAAATCATTTAAAAATGATTCCGATGTTTGAAAAATTATTATAAATTATATTAATTGTTTATAAATTATTAAAGCTTCCGAAAAATATTATAAACAATATTTGACTTATCTAGAATAATATTGAAGCTTAGAGGCCAAGTTTAATTGACAATAACTGCATTAGTTGTCGGACAGGGTGACCAGAACACCAAGATGAGACCGAAGTCCAACCAGACTGAACTAGTTAGACTTGTTAAGTGTTTATATAGGGTATAAAAACTAATGTGGTTATGTGGTAATGTGTCTAGGAGAAGATTGACTGTGAATTACAGTGTTGTGTGTTGTGAATTGTTGTACTAATTGTGAGACCGATATTATTAGTTATAGGTATTTTGAAAGTAGATAAGTATGTTGTGTAGCTGTAATCAGCGAAAGAGGCAAGTTTTCTAACTCAGCCTTGAGTTATATTTATTCAATTATTATAGTGGTTAATTATTGTTAATTATACCACGTCCAAGAATTTATTGTTGATTATTCGCAGTTAGTGCATGTTTAATAATTCAAATTGAATTACTGATTCGGAAGATATATATTCGTAGAATTACGCTATTCATATCAGATAATAGTACCTGTTTATTGTCGAATTATGTTAAAAAATGTCTTAGCTAATTATTCTGGCTAGACGAACATTTGTTAGAACTTGATAGGTTTGAGAAGAAAAGAGAAGAGAATTTAATTATTATTGATAGATCAATGCCAGTTGTATCGGCTAGATCGAAAAAGAAAACTTGATAGGTTTGAGAAGACAAGAGAAGAGAAGTGATTAGATATTGAAATCATTGTATTTCGTTGTTAAATTAAATTCTGATTCAAAGACTGAGAAGAACAACCTTTTATATAAAGGGAACATATTTGGTCGTATATTCGGCTATTGCGCGCGTTTTAAGTATTATGCATAATATAGGATATAATAAAGCTGATCACTTGTTATACTTGCAAAGGGGTATGATTTAATCTTTATGGTTATCTGATACACCTGCGTATATATCAAAGTAAATCTTTGATAGATACCCGAGAAGAGAAGTTCTAAATCCAATGGATCGCTCAGCATAAATCTGAAAAACATTCCGCTTTGTTATTGCGTAGAATTGATTCTTATTTATTTAATAGAATATCGTAGAAACTTTGAAAGCGTTGAACTCTTTCATTATCAAATTATGGTGTTACATAGATTTCGTGAAGACTTGTTAGTAATTAGAGATTTGTTCAGCTATTTCAAAGTTTCCCGAACTTTGGTATCATTCTATCGGAATAGACAATATGTTATTCTTGATTCTTATACATTCATCGTATGTCTTAACTTGTGGAGAAAATTTGTTGCTCACCCTTGCTAAATAAAACATTTCAGCTAGGAACGAAGTGGCTGGAGGTGCTGAGAAGATCAAAGGCAAAGGCCTATTGCTGGAATAGTTTAATGAACATTATTATTATTATGTTGTTTTGTAAACCCTTTCTGTATATCTAAGGGGTATGTTTATAATGTTAAGGTTAGTAGACCTGGACTTATGTATTAACAACATATGTTAGTGAATTATGTATTCCTATTTATATTTGAATGGGTAGTTAGATGTTAATATATTATGGATCGTGAGCACCAAACTCTGGGGTCATGTAACCCGAATTTGGGGGCGTCACAGGAAGCGTAATAAAAAAAGAATTTTAAAATTTTCTTACAAACCATAAATCAAGATCATTATTATACTTTGATTATCAGTCTATAAAAGAGTACGAGAATCAAAATTATACCCTTGATGATCCGAGTTTTCTCAAGTACAAGTTCAACTCCTATTCCTTTGTGCTCTCCTTGAATACACAGGTTTGGTTCCTTCCTGTGATCAACGTTAGCCACCCAAGTGTTTGGCCTCTAGAGGTGATCCACCAAGGAAGAGAAAGAATCAAGAAGAAGGGTGTTTTAGCTCAAACCCTAGTTTTCTTATCTCTGTAGAAAACGACCGTACTCTCCAACTATTGGAATCACGTATCTATGTGATATCTGATATAAGACTCCCCTTATAAAGATATCAGTTAATCCTTATAATCTAATTAGAAATTAGGGTATTATTTAATTAATTAAACTCCTTTAATTAATTAGGCTCCCTAATCTTATTAGGGATAAGTAATTAAACTCTTTTAATTAATTTGCCTCCTAATCTTATTAGGAATAGATGAGAGTACTTATATTAAATTAATTCTCAAACTCCTTTAGAAATTAAAATAATAATAATTGTAATAATATTAATAAGACTCATCTTATTAATTAATATTTAATATTTCTAAAATATTAAATAATTAATATTAAGCTATTTAATTTATTCTATTACCATAGATTAAATTAAATACACCAAACATATTATTACGATTATGCCATTAACTTCTTAAATAATTATTCTTCCTTTTATGGTATGACCCTTTAGGTTCTCCATATTAAATCGGTTGTGAATAAATCAATTAGAACAATTCTAATCTCATTTAAATAAATAAATTAAACTATTAATTTATTTAAATAAATATTATTTATTCTACAATAAGGATAAGCCTCCTTAGCGATCAACGACTTTTCAAATAATATAGATTTCAACATTAATCATAAAAAAAATCTTTGAGTAAATAATTACCGTACAATTCAATCCTTCCACCATACAATATCTCAATTAAATATAAGACATGGAATTACTGTCAAGTCATATTTTATTTAATTATATGTATTTTAATTTCCAAATACACAACTCCGATTGAATGCAAATTAGAAACTCCTTTCTAATTTTATTCCACATTGGCCAAGGATTCATGTGTTGTCATTTATCGAATCACATAGGACATGTCTCTTTTTTTTTACTAGAAGTGGTAGATTCTTTATTGATCATTCATTATCTCCATATATAACTTATTACACCCAATCATACCCTTTGATATACCCCAAGGGTCTTAAGGAATACGTCAAAGTGTAAATCATTATATATAAGATACTATAATGATCTCAAGTCTAAAGATTACTTGTACTACTATCACTATAGGAATTCCTATTGACATGCAAGTAAAACTCCATTAGGTATTCCTTAGCGAGTCACGTTCAGTAAACTTATTCTCATAAGCACCTACATACTTATTTTAGTGTCTCCACACAAATTATCATGAGATCAATCATCCTCATCCAATGAGCAAGCAACGTATGTACCAATCTATCTGAATTCACCAATCCCCCTTTTAGTAATCCATTGATTGGGAACATTTTAATTTTTAAGCTATCTAAGAATTTAGATCTCATTAGCATGATCTTATCATGATTCTAAAAGCATTACTTAAAAATATGGGTTTATCACATATTATTAAAATAGCACCATATAGACAATAAAATGCCTTTAGTAAATAATACTTTTATTAATAATTGAATAAGATTATTTACAAAGTATATATTTTATCATCATACATGATTGGCTTGTATAAATACTACTTTCACTTTCAGAACGTGTTGGATTTGGTGAAGTCAGAGAAGCTGGCGAAGAAATTAATGTTTAATCACCCGAAGAGCTTGGCCGAAGTGTTCGAGAAAGCCGAAGGCTTCATAGTGGTGTAGGAAACAATGAGCAGTTTGAAGCAGGGCATAACAGAGAAATCAAGGGATAAAGATAAGAATAGATCAGATGGAAACCAGAGAAGGTTTGACGGTAATAGTGATAGGTCTGATGGCTATCAAAGGAGGTATAGTAGTAACACCGGGGGTTCGGGAGGAGGACGCCCGCCTTTCATGAGTCTGAAGGTGAACAGAGTATACACCAAGCTCAATACTGATCGGGCCACTATACTAGAACAAATAAGGGGGCAACCTTGCTTCGAACCGCTGTGAGATAACATAAAGCCCGGTACAAGGAATACAAGCAAGTATTGAGACAATCGTTAGGTAGTAGGGCATCCTACGGAGGTCTGTTAGGGACTGATGGACCTAATATAAAAAAATTTACAAAGTGGGGCGTTGGTTTAGTATGTGGCAGGACGAGAAGCCCCGAGGACACAACAGAAGAATAATACACCTGTCCAGATCGGTCAGACCCAGCAGCCGAGTTAGGCTCAAGTGATACGCTTGGTTATGGATGTAATCACGGGTGAAACTATGGGGAAAGTTACCAAAAAAAAGCATTGTGGATACTTGGATACGGTGTTGTCAGTGGCAGACCAGCCCATAAGACGTGAAAGATCATACCCTGGTTCTGTGATTTCGTTCACTGATGAAGATTTCCCTTCAAAACTGATCGAACCACACGAGGGAGCATTGGTAATTACTAAACAGGTGGGTTCGGTGGATATGAAATGGATGATGATAGATAATGGGTCTTCAGTGGTTATTCTGTACGCATATGCTTACCAGAGGATGAACCTGGACTGGAGAAAGATGGAGATCAGGTAAGAGTCTCCATTGTATGGGTTCAGCAACGAGTCAATTAGAGTTATATAGATAATTAACTTGACAGTTATCTTCAGAACAGGTCCACAATATGTGGAAATCATGTAATGATTCTTTGTGGTACATGTGGATTCATCGTACAATGCAATTTTGAGAAGACCCATACTGTCAACTCTCTAGGCGGTGACATTGATTCCTCACTTTAAGATTAAGTTCCAAACACCACATGGAGTTGGGGGAGTCGTTGTGGATCTTGATTTGGCAAGAAGGTGTTATCAAAATGCACTGATCACTTCAGGGGTGGGGGTCAACAAGCAGAAGAAAGCCATGACGATAGAGATCAAGCCATTTACGGAAAGCAGTACTGAACCCTTGGTCATGCAAGTGGGAGAGACTGAAGAGGTTGAGTTGATCCTAGAGAAGAAGGATGATACTATAAGGAACAGGTTGGACTGTAGCTGTGAGGAGGTTCATGTCTAAGTCGACAGAAAGATGTTTGTCGTTCTTTGATACATTAAATGGGCGAAGAATGTAAAGAGTTTCCAGCAGACTTTGGAATGTGAAGACACCTTTTAGGGGATAAAGAGGTATTTATCTTCGACTCCTTTGTTACTGAAGCAAGTTCCTGCTGAGCCTTTTCACTTGTATTTGGCGGCAAGTTCGTTGAATATGGGAGTAGTTTTGGTGCGAGGATTGGGGGTAAGTAGTACCCAATTTACTATGTGAACCATGCCCTAAGGGATGCAGAAACAAGGTATTCGAGCCTTGAGAAGTTTGCTTTTGCTCTAGTAATAGCCAATCGAAAGCTTCGATAATACTTCCAAGGTCAGTTAATAGTAGTGTATACTGATCAGCCTTTAAAAAAGGTGTTGGGAAGACTAGAGGTTTCGGGGAGGTTTTACGCGTGGACTGTGGAATTATCGTAGTCTATGTTGGAGTATTATCCTTGGACAGCCATTAAGGGGCAAGCATTGGTTGATATTGCAGTAGAGTGTTCGTTCTCTTCGGCTCCTGGAGCGAACTGGATTTTTTGGTGTTCAGCAGAATCTGTTCGACTCCTGGGAGTGAACGAGATTTTTCGGTGTTCGGTAGAATCTGTTCAGCTCCTGGGAGTGAATGAAATTTATTATTATTTTGAAAGTTCGGTGAGATCTGTTCAACTCCTGAGAGCGAACGAGGTGTTTTGGGGGTTCGGTTCGGTTCGGCTCCTGGGAGCGAATAAGATTTTTTGGTGTTCGGTGGAATCTGTTCGGCTCCTGGGAGTTAACGAGATTTATTGGTGTTTTGGAGGTCCGGTGAGATCTGTTTGACTCCTAGGAGCGAACGACATGTTTTTGGGGGTTCGATTCTGCCCCTGGGAGCGAACGAGATTTTTCAATGTTCTGTGGAATCCGTTCGACTCCTGGGAGTGAACGAGATTTATTGGTGTTTTGGAGGTTCGGTGGAATCTGTTCGGCTCTTGAGAGCAAACGAGATTTTTCGGTGTTCGGTGGAATCCGTTTGACTCCTGGGAGTGAACGGGATTTATTGGTGTTTTAGGGGTTCCGTGGAATCTGTTCGGCTCTTGGGAGGGAATGAAATTTTTTGGTGTTCGGTGGAATCTATTCGACTCATGGGAGTGAACGAGATTTATTTGTGTTTTGGAGGTTCGATTGAATCTGTTCGGCTCTTGGTAGCGAACGAGACTTTTCGATGTTCGGTGGAATCCATTTGACTCTTGGGAGTGAAATGGATGTATTGGTGTTTTAGAGGTTCGGTGGAATCTGTTCGACTCATGGGAGCGAACGAGATTTTTCGGTGTTCGATGGAATCTGTTCGGCTCCTGGGAGAGAATGAGATTTTTTGGTGTTCGGTGGAATCCTTTTGAGTCTTAGAAGTGAACTGAATTTATCGGTGTTTTGGAGGCTTGGTGGAATTTGTTCGGCTCTTGGGAGCGAACGAGGTATTTTGGGTGTTCGGTGGAATCTGTTCGGCTCCTAGGAGTGAACGAGATTTTTTGGTGTTTAGATACAGAAGTCGAGTATGGATTTTATGTGTTTATTTATTGGCAAGTGTTGAAGTTTATTTACTTGTTTTGTGGGGTTTGATGGGATGAACTTTTCAAATCACTCTAGATGTTTAAGAATCTTAAACAGTAGCTGTTCTCATTGATAATGATAAAAGTGTATACATTATAGGTTAGGAAGTGAATAATTTCGTTGGGGATTAGTCCTATTCGTCTTCTGATTCCGATTTTGATTTCGAAGAGTCGAGAAGAGAAGGGTTCATAGCGACTTCCGCTAGTTTAGTTTTTCCCTTGGTTCGGCAGGCTTCGTAAGCCTTGGAGAATACTTGTGTTATTTCTTCGCCTATTTTAGAGGACTTGCAGTATTCTTGGATGATCCGAAGCCTTAGTTCGTTGGTCAAAATGGGTCCTGATGCTTTGGAATCGGCAAATTATTTCTCCAAAGTGGAGTACATCTGATGAGCTTTCTCTTCTTGGTTCTTTAAGACGGTGTTCTAGCGGGTGAGTTCCAAGTTGTCTTGTTTCAGTTTTTCATTTTTGACGTGATTGGCTTCGTCTTCAGCAATTATAGTTTTGCATCAGGATTCTCTTGAGGATACCTATTCCTTCAGGGTGGTGACTTCATTCTGAAGGTAACTGTTGGCGAGGGCAATTTCAGCACGGTCCTTCTTCTCTTGGGTAAAGGCGGTCGTCAGCTGTTGGATATCTTGTTTATGTTGTTCCTCCTTAGCATCGAGTTTTTTCAATTGGATGAGGAGTCGGCCCCAAACAGAAATAGCCTGAGGAAGGAAGAGTAAGTGTTAGTTCCCATAGGGCACACAATAGATATAAAAGGGGGGTTGAATAAATCCTTTTAGATTTCAAAAATCTTTTCCATTTTAGTTTACATTGCAAAGTAATTAGTAGATGACAAACTTAAGAATTATTTCAAATACAACGGAATAAGTTAAGATTCCCCTTCATAGATGTTATGTTGACCATTTTTCTAGAGTTAGTTTAGATGTAAGTAGTTATCATATTCATAGCAGTTATAACAGTTATAGATTCTTAATGTAAATGACAGTATATAAAAGATATAAGGAATTTTAAGTGGTTCAGAGACTCAAGCTCCTAATCCACTCTTCTACTTCAACAAGCAGGAATTCCACTAAGGAAGTCTTTACATATTTGAATCACAAAAATTCCTTCAAGGCCAGCAGCATTGGAACTTTAGTTCATTGAGAACTCTTCAAGTTCAGCAGACTTAGAACTATAGTTCACTAAGAACTCTTCAAGTCCAGCAGCCTTGGAACTTAGTTTAGTCCCTAGGACAAGGACCCCTCAGGCCCTAGCTTCTTGTTGATGTTGTTGTTGGTTCTGAGTTGCTAAGATAACTTTAAGCTTGTTCATCCTTTGATACTTAGCAGCTTGTTGTGATCCTCCTTAGATTTTGCATCGAGACTAGATCACTACTGGACAGATTGTTAAGTTGTTCATGAAGCTCGTTCTCTTTTGAGTACTTAACAGTCTTTCACTCCTTCTTTGGAGTACCTGATCTTGTGGTTGGTTCTTATCTTTATCTGATCTTAGCTTGCACACCTTCACCATTTGAGGTTTGCTAAGTCTTTGCACTTTTGGTAGACTCAGTCTGACATTTAGCATCCCCCGAACCTTGGTTGACTTGTGTATAGATTTGGTTATGTATCTATTCTTCTTTAGCTCTTGATGGTTCATGGTGATTAGTAGAGTGGCTCTTTGAGTCTTTTCTCTAATATGCCAATCTTTTGAAGGCTATTTTCTTGGCTTTCTCGGCTCTTAGCTTAGCTGACATTCTTAATGACATTCTCATTGTTGTTGAGTGAAGCCCTTTTCTTTCTTTCTGTTAGAGCTCTTTTCTTATCTTCTTCACCTCTACTTTTGTAGTCTCACTGTCACTGAGACATATTCTATTTAGCTCTGTAGAACTCTTAGAGTCAACAACTTGTTGAAAAACTAACACCTTCTGCATTCAAGCTTCAGCTGTTAAATATCCTTCCATAAGTTTCCCATTGGACTATAGCCGTTGGAAGCTATTTGAATTAATTCGCAGATCTCGAGTTATTTGGTCAAGACTGCTGATGTGACATGACATCCCCTTCAACACTTTTCTAACACTGCAGCCTACTATTTCATCTACCACATCAGAGATGTCACTTTAACATGTCAGGCTGGTAGTTATCTTTATTTCTTCTGTCTGACTTCTCGATCAGAACATCAGGAGTTGTCCTTCTACATCGATGCTTTCAATCAACAACGTTCGAATGTCAGTCTTTGTATTGAGACGTTGCCAAGGCTTCAATACTCAGATGACCGAACTCTACAATTCTGATGTAGGTGACCTTGAACTTGATCGTAGTTAGTCTTTTGAATATTGCTCGTTGACTGATTGAGACAACACTACGATTCTGGGAGTGTTCTTTGGATTTGCAATGTAGAACCTTCCTTTCTTCACTCTTACAGTGCTTCAACACTTCTACTTGCCTTTAACTTGTAATAGACACTTATAACTTATTTGAATGATCTGGACCTCCTGAATTTCAAGACTCATCTGATTTGTCATGCGCAGCTCTCTTTCTCCTTGTGATCTCCCGTTTACATATCATCAATGGTCTGACCCATGCTTAATCTTCTTTGTCTATGCTTTTTAGGTTGTCCAATAGCTCTGAATAACCCGCATCAATTCATGTTTCTCATTTGGCAAGTTCTACGATCCTGGTCATTCCCACGATCGCCATCTTTTGTTTATCTTGACAGCTACTGCATTGCTGATTTCCTTTGGTCAGTCATATTATGTGAAGTCTTCTTATTGCTTGTGGAAGACTTCCTTAAATGGCTTCACATTTCAATCAGGATGATGATTGAATTGATACTTCGATCTTTTGCTTAAAAGCCATTTGGTAAGTGCTCTCTAGCTTCCTTCATGCAGATTGCATCTTTATAGTTCTGACCAGAGGCTTCATTCTTTGGATGATTTGGAAGTGCTTATGTGTTAAGAATCATGTTATCACTACGATTCTTCCTAGGCGTTATGAGCACTGATAGACTTTGTTGAAGACTTTGTTCTGTAGACTACGATCTAGCTTTGGTTCTGCAGACACTACGACTCCGAGAACAGACTACAATTTCTGCCTCTGATATGATCAGTAGACTCCACGACTTCGATTGTGGTCTACGATTCTTGACTTGGCTCGACAGGCACTTGGACTAACTCTACTATTCTGAGTGAGGCCCTCTAAGGTAGACTACAATTTTGTAGCAACTTTCTTGATACTCTACGATTCTACCTTGGCTTATGCAATCCCTCGGCTGGCTTGCTAGACTGCGATTTTGTCTTAATAGTCTATGAGTTCCTTGTCTCTCTTGGCAAACTTCGAAGACTGGTGCAGTGCTCGACGATAAGACATGCCTATCTATTACTGTTGCCTCCTTTTTAATCTTAACAAAAGGACTCAAACTATTGCAAGCATACATGGGTCAACAAGTAGTACAGAGTAAGAACAGTATCGATCCACGGAGAAAGGTTTTAAAGTTAAACTATTATACACCAATTGTATCACTATTTTTTATATGCTTAAATGAATAATCCACAATTATAATTAATCTAAATTCACTTAATGAATAAAAACATAAGACTAATTTAATGAAATCAAATTTGGAAAGAATGGAATTCTAACTTCATTTCATACTTCATCTAAATATTACCATCCTGCACAATTATACATTTATCATGGAAAATTAGCTAAGAGCACCAAAAGTAGACATAATTATTTTTCAATGAATTATGACCTATTTACATAGCATCCACATTGCGATAGAAATCATGTAATCGACAATAATGCCAAAATCATTATATTCCTATATGAAATTGTAACACTAATGAATTGAAGCACATGCTCTTATATTACTACATACGGTGAAACAGTATATTTCAATCTGATTCACGAAATATAAAACTAAACATTTCAGCCTCGTAAACGCATGCTATCATGATTATTCCCGCATTCATATGTCATTTTTCAATTCCATATAAGTACACATGGTGAATGGTGATAAAACATTCATGCAATACACTCAATCATGATAGATAATTCAAAAATAAACATATAACCAAACAATCAGGTAATTAAATATAGACTACATATCAAATTCCGTTAGAATCCCATAATGGAGTTTAGTTCATTTTTGAACCAAAGGCCATTATGGGATTGTAGTAACACATGAAAATTAAATAACACAATTAAGAGAGAAGAGAGAATTGATTAAACCCAATTGTAGGATTCAGTCCACAATGCTATTTCAAATCACCACTGATCTCCCGAAGATAAAAATACACTTTATTTCTGATAACCTAAAATAAAAGAAAGACAATTGTACTGATCAGAGCTCCAAACTCTCTCTTGAATTTTTTTAGTTTAAAACTTAGAACCCTAATTACTCACATAAAAACTGATAAAAAACAAATAATAATACGTCTGGTGCCAACCAGAATAGTTTAGATAAGACCCCACATTCAAATTTTAAATTTAAAAATTAAATCAACAACAGCTTCAGAGGACTCGCGCGGCCACGCGAGATCCCAGTACAAAATGGGTGCGGGCGCGCTTGTATGTGATTTTAACTTCTGCAGGCTAATGGCGCGAGCGCGCGAGATTTAGCTTATTCAGCCACGCGGCTTCTGTGTTCTGCATACTGAAGTTCTGCAACTGCTGCTTGTTTGTTGGTCCTTCAACCATGCTTAGCTCCTTGTCTACACAAATTCCACTTGTCATGCCTTAGCTAGCCTCATACCACCTTACCAATGCCAAACTATGCCATTTCTTGCATTTCTATACCATAGGAGTTCTAATTACGAGTTATGCAAAATAAACATAAAATGCACTAAAAACATACTAAAATATACTTGAGATGAGCATAATTCTCGTGAATTGATATCCAATAAGTAGGTATAAAACCTACTTATCAATTACATCGTGAATTGATATCCAATAAGTAGGTACTTTTTCCGCGGTGTTTATTGCTCTTTTTTTTAAATCACATGGATGTGCAATGCCTCATTCTATTAGGCTAACAGTGTTACCCCTTAGCGAGCTTTCAACTAATGGCTCCCAGACCATAAAAGACCTTAGGGCGCTAGGTGTTAAGATACCCCTACAGGCGTACTTACTCAAGTAACGAAGGCCCCGAAATAAGACTAGCTACGCATACCCATGTGTTCCCAAAACTTGATTATCAATGTTTTCATAGTCTAAGTCCATTTTCCACACAATTCTATTTTTAAAAACCACATTTCTTATCAAGCAATAAAACACATAACTCTTATACCTAAAAGCATTTATGAACACGTAAGTGCAAACCGAAAGCATCAAAACAACATCAATGGATTGCATCATGTAAAACATTATATCTAAGCTCATGTTATCCATTAAACTCAGCAATCCTTCAAAATTTAGTATCATCATTGGCTAGACTTAAACTCCACAAAGCTAGAAATGCGAGACATGCAACTAAATATATGATGCAATTAAACATATACTAACACATATCATAATGACTAAAAACATAAAAAAAATTTGCAATTATTAACTAACACATAAATATGCAAAATTTAAACTAACATGCAAACACTACATGCAACTACCCTACTACCCAATACCCCCAAACTTAATATATTCATTGTCCCAATGAATGAAGGTATAGGTTTAGAAGAACTACCCTAATGATCAGCTGCACCACCCTCTTCGGGTGGTGAATCCGGTGGTGGAAATGGCACGGCTGTCCCAAATTATAGCCACTCGAGTGTAGTACCCTGCTGCGCAAACGCCTCCGCTAGCGACCTCGTCAAACCCATAGCAAACGCTGCAAAATTATCGTACAAAGCGTTGACCTTCCGCTCCAACCTTCGGAGCTGTCGATCCCAGTAATAGCAGTGGCTTGAGTCAATGTTCCTGCTTTAGTTTCCTGTGTGGGCTGTGGTGGAGGCATTGAGGATGTGGGTTGAAGGATAAAGCCTTTTCCCCTCGGGTGTGGTGCACCTCCCACCCAATCCTCAAATTTAACAATTGTCGCATGAGTGATATCTTGGCTAGGGTACTGCATTTTCTCATTTCCCCAAATGACTCCTTGATGTGCACACAAACTAGCAACAACAGACGCATGTGGGATACTTTCCGTAGTTCTCCCCCTCATATAACGTAACATATTCTGATGAATGAGATGGCCCACATCGATGTACTTGCCTGTGACTATTCCCCACAAAATGATAGACCTCTCAGTCGTGATTTCATGCTAATGCGTCGAAGGTACAAGCTTTGCACATATGAATAAATTCCAAGCTTTAGCATAGCGATTCAGGGATGAGGCTGGGAAAGTGCGAGGCTGATTCATTCCTGCCCTACAAGTCCACTGTGTTCCTGGAATGCACAAGTCAGTGATGACTTCGTCCAAATCAGTCTCCAAATGGGCAGCCTTGACCCAATTATCATACCTAGTCGGTGGAGTGTCGAGTATTCTGAAAATTGCTCTGATTGATTGAGGTCGGTAATCTACTTGAATTCCTCGGACCATAGATAACCCACTCATAGTATCTTTGGCATTAGCATAAAATTCTTGAACAATACCCATGGGAGCAGGCATAGGGGTTACAGTCAGTCCTCCCCATCCTCTTTTTCGAATCATATCCCACAGCTGACCATCCTACTTCTCAGGCATGAAGCCTCGTTCCTTCACAAATTTCTTTGCCACTATTCTATAGTACTCCATTTGTGCCTCCAAACTGAAAAATTTTTTATGATCCCCGATATCTTCGCCTTGACTACTAGAGGAAAATGATGATGATGATGAAGTGACAGAACGAGCACACTTAAGACCCATTTCTCTAAATGAAGAAGAAAAACTTGCTTGATGGAATCGTGAGTGAAAAATTTGTTGGACAAAGAACCCCCAAACTTGTATTGCACACACCCATTGAAAAACCCTAGTTTTATCAGTGTAGTTGTTGAACGTGGGTAGGAAAACTGATGCGATAAACACGTAATGGGATGAGACATTACACTTTTGAATTGGAATAGTTTTGGAGAGGAAGAGTCGTGCACACTGTGGAGAGGAATGAGATACGCTCTAATATTTCAAATGTTATGAGAGATGGAGCAAGACATGTCTTTAAAATCCTAAATTTTTTTCAAAACCCGGTGTCAGAAGCGGCCGCGCGTGTTCTGAATGGGGACATTACGCGGGCACGCGACTGCTCTGTCTGCACATACTTTGCAGCGCGGGCGCGCAGTTTTTCAAGGCTTTCTTGGCCCGGCCGCGTGAACCTGTATTCTGCACTGCCATCTTGCATCCTAAATACATCAAAGTAGCGTTGAATCCAATCCAGTACACATGTTCAATCAATAACTATCATTATTAGATATCAAGCCTCCAAAATCAAAACATGAATTAATGATTATGCATACATGACTATCCTAATGCAATACTTTCTCTACTACTCCTACGTCTCACCATACGCTCAGTCAGCTCCCATAATACTAATTTAACATAAAGTATGCTATGAATACTAATAAGAACATGAAAACTAAATATAATTTAAACACAATTAAACAAGAGGTAAGGATATAAATAATGGGTTGCCTCCCATCAAGCGCTAAGTTATAGTCAATTAGCTTAACTATCTCTGACTTTTTATGTTGAAGAAAGAATTGAGGTTACTTTTCGTCTGTCAACCTCGCCACCAAAATAATGCTTCAGGCATTATCCACTCATTTTAAACGGCTTGTTCGGGAACTTGTCGAACACTTCTACTGCACCATGTGGGAAAACAGTATTCACTGTGAATGGCCCTAACCACCTTGATTTGAGCTTCCCAGGAAAAAGTTTAAGCCTGGAATTGAACAGTAAAACTCTTTGTCCCAGCTCAAATACTCTATCTATGATCTTGCGATCATGTCATTTCTTTACCTTTTCCTTGTATAGCTTTTAGTTTTCATATGCTTGTAGTCTAATTTCATCTAACTCATTGAGTTGGAGTTGGCATTTTTCTCCTATAGCCTTCAAATCAAAATTGAGCTTCCAAATTGCCTAGTATGCCTTGTGCTCAAGCACCATAGGAAGGTGACAGGCTTCGCCATAAACCAGCTGAAAAGGTGACATGCCCAACGGAGTCTTATAAGCAGTCCTATATGCCCAAATAGTGTAATCAAGCGTTAATGACCAATCCTTTCTTGTGGGATTCACAACTTTCTCCAAAATTCTCTTGATTTCAAGATTTGAAACCTCGGCTTGGCCATTAGTTTGAGGATGATAAGCTGTAGTAATGCGATGATTTACCCCATACTTGGCCAACAGAGATGTGAACAGCCTATTACAAAAATGACTGCCTTCATCACTAATGATAGCCCGTGGAGTCCCAAACCTCGTGAAAATACTCCTTTGTAAAAATCTTAGGACCACTTTGGCATCATTTGTTGGAAGAGCTGCCACTTTCAACCACTTTGACACATAATCAACTGCTAACAAGATGTATAGATTTCCACATGAAGAAACAAAAGGACCCATGAAATCTATCCCCTAAACATCAAAAATTTCCACCTCGAGGATCGTGTTCAATGGCATTTCATTCATTTTCGAATTATTCCCAACTCTTTGACATCTGTTACATCTCTTGACGAAACTATAAGCATCCTTAAAAATCGTCAGCTAGTAAAATCCTACTTGTAACACTCTACCCGATGTTCGCTCTCCACCGTAGTGACCACCATATAATAAAGCGTAGCAATCCTGCAAAATCCCCTATGTCTCGCCATATGAGATACATCTCCTTATCACCTGATCAGCACATTGTTTGAACAAATATGGTTCATCCCATATAAACCATTTCACATCATGCAAAAATTTCTTCTTTTGATACCCAACTAAGTCAGAGGGAATCATCCTGCTCACCAAGTAGTTTACATAATCTGCAAACCATGGCACTTCCCCTTTCACCACAAACAATTGTTCATCTAAAAAGGATTCATTAATCACAGTCTTGTCATCTGGCTCCCTTCCCAGATTCTCTAGTTGAGATAAGTGGTCCGCCACTTGGTTCTCAGTTCCCTTTCTGTCCTTAATCTCTAAATCAAATTCTTGCAATAGTAATATCCATTTGATCAAATGAGGCTTTGCATCCTTCTTTGCCATTAAGTGTCAAATTGTCGCATGATCTGTGTACACTATCACCTTCGTATCAATCAGATACGCTCGAAACTTGTCAAAAGCATACACAACTGTCAATAACTACTTCTCTGTGGTGGTATAATTCAACTATGCATTAGTAATGGTTTTACTTGTATAATATATCACATGAAAAATCATTTCATTTTGCTGACCCAAAATAGCCCCCAAAGCATAATCACTGGCATCACACATCAATTCGAATGGTAGGTCCCAATCCGGTGCTATAATTACTGGTGCTGAAGTTAACCTCCTCTTCAAATGCTTAGATGCAGACACGCAATCCTCATCAAACTTGAACAGTACATCCTTCTCCAATAAACTGCAAAGTGGTTTTGTTATCTTGGAGAAGTCTTTAATGAACCTACGGTAAAAGCCTACATGTCCAAGAAAACTTTGAACACCTTTTACTGAAGTTGGTGGTGGCAAATTCTCAATAGTATCTAATTTGGCTCTATCCACCTCAAGTCCCTTCTTCGATACCTTATGTCCCAAAATTATTCCTTCTTGTACCATAAAATAGCACTTTTTCCATTTCAATACCAAGTTTGTCTCAACGCATCTTCTCAAAACCATCACTAAATTTTCCAGACATAGATCAAAGGAATCTCCGAATACTGAAAAATCATCCATAAATACCTCCACATTTTGCTCCACCATATCTAAAAAGATAGCCATTATACACCTCTAAAAAGTGGCTGGGGCATTACAAAGACCAAAAGACATCCTCCTGAAAGTGAAAGTACCATATAGACATGCAAAGGTTGTCTTTTCTGGGTCCTCTGGAGCTATAACAATCTAATTGTAGCCTGAATACCCATCCAGAAGACAATAGAACTCATGCCCTGCTAGTCTGTCCAACATTTGATCGATAAACGGTAATGGAAAGTGATCTTTCCTTGTAGCTTGGTTAAGCCTGAGGTAATCCATGCAGACTCTCCACCCCGTTACTGTTCTTGTCGGAATCAACTCATTGTTCTCATTGGATACTATGGTCATACCCCCTTTCTTCGGTACACACTGTACCGGGCTCACCCATAAACTATCTGAAATTGAATATATGATACATGCATCCAGCCCTTTTAACACTTCGTTCTTTACCACTTCCTTCATGATTGGATTAAGTCTTATTTGATGTTCCACTAAAGGCTTGCTATAATCTTCCAAGAGGATCTTGTGCATACAGAAAGATGGGCTGATCCCTTTTATATCTGTTATCGTCCACCCAATTGCTGACTTGAACTCTTTGAGGACTCTTAGCAGTTTTTCTTCCTGAAAAGATGTTAGTGCAGAAGAAATAATCACAGGTAATTTTGAATTTTCATTTAAAAATGCATACCTCAAATGATCTGGAAGTGGTTTCAACTCAAGTTCTGGAGGTGTTTCAAGAGATGGCTTCAATTTTACTGATGACTCTCCAGCTTTCTTTAATGGCTCAACAGGAGTTTTGAATTTCCTGAACTGTGGAGTTATATAAAGAAAATGCACAAGTTCTTCAATCTCATAATCTAATTCTGAATTTCCAGCAATTGCACTTCTCAATGGTTCTAGATTCACCAAGCTCTCTACTTCATCATTTGTAATCCTTTCCACCAAATCAACCCTGAAGCAATCCTCATCTTTTGTCAAAAGTTTTATTACCTTAAATACGTTAAAAGTGACTTCTTGATCATGAACTCACATTGTTAGTTCCCCTTTCTAAACGTCTATCAAGGTTCTTCATGTAGCTAAGAATGGTCTTCCAAGGATTATCGGTATACTTCTGTCTTCTTCATAGTCTAGTATAATGAAATCAGCCGAAAAGATAAATTTATCCACTTTAACCAATACATCTTCAACAATCCCCCATGGATAAGTGATAGACCTGTCAGCTAGCTGTAAAGAAATATTTATCGGCCTTGGAGCCGGCAATCCCAACTGAATGAATACTGACAAGGGTATCAAATTAATACTTGCCCCAAGATCACACAAGCATTTATTGAAACTAATCTTTCCAATTGTGCATGGTATTGTGAAACTGCCCGGATCCTTCAGCTTTGGAGGTAATTTGCGTTGAGGCACTGCACTGTATTCCTCCGTCAAGGCTACTGTTTTAAAGTCTTCTAACCTCTTCTTCCTTGACAAGATACCCTTCATAAATTTTGCATAACTAGGCATCTATTCCAATGCCTCAGCGAAGGGTATGCTAATCTGCAGCTTTTTAAATACCTCCAAGAACTTACTAAATTAATTGTCTTCCCTCTTCTTATGCAATCTCTGTGGATAAGGAACAGGAGGGTGAACTATTGGTATTTTGTTCACGGGCTTCTCAAAAGAACCTTCTTTATTCTGCTCTTCTTGTTGTTGTTCAAAACCTTCATTATTCTATTTCTCCTCGGACAAAATTTCCAGACCGCGCGGCCGCGCGTCCTCCCTTTGCAAAAGTGGCGCGGGCACGCCATGAAGATTTTTTGCAACCTATTTCCCAGACCTAAGTGTAATCGCTTGACATTGTTCCTTCCCTTCTCTTCTTGGATTGGCCTTCGTTGTACTTGTCAATGAACCCTGTGGTCTATTGTTAAGCATGCTAGCCATCTGACCCATTTGAGTTTCCAGATTTTTGATAGCCACTACTTGGCTTTTAATCATCACTTTCGTATTTGCCACGTACTTCATCATCATCTCCCCCATCTCTGACTTCTTTTCTTACTGAGGTGCAGTTGGTGTATGATGTTGTTGTTGAGAAAATCCAGGTGGATAGGGCGGTCTTGGTGCAAACTGTTGATGAGCTGACCGTGACTGAAATTGGTTATGTGGTTGAAACTGATTTGGTTGATTGCTTTGGTTATTGGACTAACTAAAATTTGGATGGTTGCGGTTGTTGGAGTTGTATGTGTTCTGAAATTGACCTTGATCCTTCCGATAGTTACTCGTATATTGCACAGACTCCAAACTGATAGCACATTGATCGATTGAATGTGACCATGCACATATCTCACATACGAAAGCTACTGTCTTTACCTTAGTTTCTGTTAACAAATCAATCTTCTTCACCATGGATGCCATCTGTGCTGACAGTTGAGTGATAACATCCACCTCTAACAAACCTGTAACTTTAGGCTGTGGCATCCTGGCTGTAGGATTTTGGAAATCATTAGATGCCATCGTCTCAATTAGATTATAGGCCTCTTCATAGCTCTTCGCCCATAAAGCTCCTCATGTAGCTGTATCTACAATAGGCCTGGACTGCCATCCCAATCCATTATAAAATGTGTTAATCACCATCAAATCCGGCATGCCATGGTGTGGACATTTCCTTAGCATCTCTTTGTATCTTTCCCAAGCTTCATATAAAGATTCACCCTGTTGCTGCTCAAACTGGGAAATTGATGTCCTCATTTTCGCATTCTTAGCCATTGGAAAGAATTTGGCTAACAATTTTTATGCTAGGTCCTCCCATGTGGCGATAGATCCGGAAGGTAAAGGGTGAAGCCAACTTCTTGCTTTATCCCATAATGAGAATGGAAATAGTCTAAGTCTGATTGCATCCTCAGTCACCCCGTTGTATCTGAAGGTGTCACATATTTCAATGAAACTTAACAGGTGCTCATTTGGATCGTCTGTAGTAGCACCCCCAAACTGTACCGAATTCTACACCATTTGAATAGTGCCTGGCTTAATCTCGAAGGTGTTGGCTGCTATCGCTGGTCTGACTATACTTGACTGTAATCCATTAATATTCGGCATCGAATAATCTCTTAAAGCCATGTGCTCCTCCCTTTGCTCTTCTCTTTGTTCTGCGGCTGCCATATTGGATGTTGTGGTCTCTAACTCTGCTTGTATATTTCTACGTGCTCTTGATTTCCAACCCCTGCCGTTGATGTTGTCCTGTAAAGGTGTTAACTCAGAATTGGAGGATCGAGTGCGCATATACTATATACAAGTTCCTGAAACAAAAAAACAAAAAAAGAAATGAGACCAGATTAGAATTGTTTAAGTCATACAATTTAGCTTAAAATTGATGATAATAATAATAAAATTAAAATGTCCTTCCCCGGCAACGGCGCCAAAAACTTGTCGCCTCCTTTTTAGTCTTAACAAAAGGACTCTAACTCATGCAAATATACATGGGTCAACAAGTAGTACAGAGTAAGAACATTATCGATCTATGGAGAAAGGTTTTAAAGTTAAACTATCATACACCAATTGTATCACTATTTTTTATATGCTGAAACGAATAATCCACAATTATAATTAATCTAAATTCACTTAATGAATAAAAACATAAGAGTAATTTAATGAAATCAAATTTGGAAAGAATAGGATTCTAACTTCATTTTATACTTCATCTAAATATTACCATCCTGCACAATTATACATTTATCAAGGAAAATTAGCTAAGAGCACCAAAAGTAGACATAATCATTTTTCAATAAATTATGACCTGTTTACATAACATCCACATTGCGATAGAAATCATGCAATCAACAATAATGCCAAAATCACTATATTCCTATGTGAAATTGTAACACTAATGAATTGAAGCACATGCTCTTATATTACTACATACGGTGAAACAGTGTATTTCAATCTGATTCACGAAATATAAAACTAAACATTCCAGCCTCATAAACGCATGCTATCATGATTATTCCCGCATTCATATGTCATTTTTCAATTCCATATAAGTACACATGGTGAATGGTGATAAAACATTCATGCAATACACTCAATCATGATAGATAATCCAAAAATAAACATATAACCAAACAATCAGGTAATTAAATATAGACTACGTATCAAATTCCATTAGAATCCCATAATGGAGTTTAGTTCATTTTTGAACCAAAGGCCATTATGGGATTGTAGTAACACATGAAAATTAAATAACACAATTGAGAGAGAAGAGAGAATTGATTAAACCAAATTGCAGGATTCTGTCCATAATGCTATTCCAAATCACCACTGATCTCCAGAAGATAAAAATACACTTTATTTTTGATAACCTAAAATGAGAGAGAGACAATTGTACTGATCAGAGCTCTAAAGTGTCTCTTGAATTTTTTTAGTTCAAAACTTAGAACCCTAATTACTCACATAAAACTGATAAAAAACCAATAATAATACGTCTGGTGCCAACCAGAATAGTTTAGATAAGACCCCACATTCAAATTTTAAATTTAAAAATTAAATCAACAATAGCTTCAGAGGACCCGTGCGGCCACGCGAGACCCCAGTACAAAACGGGCGCGGGCGCGTGTGTATGTGATTTTAACTACTGCAGGCTGATGGCGCGGGTGCGCGAGATTTAGCTTATTCAGCCGCGCGGCCACGCGGCTTCTGTGTTCTACATACTAAAGTTCTGCTGTTGTTGCTTGTTTATTCTGCTTCTTGTTTGTTGGTCCTTCAACCATGCTTAGCTCCTTGTCTACACACGTTCCACTTGCCATGCCTTAGCTAGCCTCATACCACCTTACCAATGCCAAACTATGCCATTTCCTGCATTTCCATATTGTAACAACCCGATAGTTTCTATATAAATAAATCAAAAAATTTACGTATAATTTTTTTTTTTTAATTTAAGGATGAGGATTTGTACAAGATAATGTGTGTACGTAATTATGTAATAGATAAAAATATATTTATTACATGAATGTTTCCAAATAATTTTTATTTTAGAATTACTGACTATTACAAAGTTTATTCATTTAATAATTAATTTTATAGTGAAATTGTTTTTATTAATTATTTTCCATGAAAACATGATTCTTATATTATTTAAATAATATATGAAATGATTATAGAATTATTATAATAATTATTTATTTTATTATATGAATTTATGTTAGAATAATTAAGTTATTTATTTTAACTTAATTATTAATAGTATATAAGTCAGATAATATGGAATTCAAATCCTAATTTTGGATTTTGATCAAGGAATGAGAATAAGAATATTATATTAATTATATTTTGATTTTTCAGTGCTATATTTACGTACGGTATGTGTGTATAGAAAATGGTTGGCCAATTATGGTATTTAATGTCAAAACTCTAGTATTAATTTATTTCACCCTATTTTGAAGTTCAGATGGGAGATTCAAGATTTTGTTATGCGATTTATGTGTGTATTATATAATTCTATGATTAATTAGGTAAACCCTAATTAATAGTTAGAAATATTAAATTTCTAGAAATCCTAATAATTATATTAGAAACCATAATATTTAAATTATAATTAAACCCTAGTTCAAGCAGTTAAACCTTAATTCAAGAGTCGAATGGAAGCTTAAGACTGTTATGTAATCATTATAATGTGTGTAATGACCGGTATTAAAGATATTAACCCTAATTAGTTAGAATCTTAATTATTTTCAAAACCCTAAATTTTTAAAAGGTATAAATCCTTATTATTTTTATATAAATTATAAACCCTAAATTTGTTAATTGTGAACCCTATTTGCTAATTAAGCAAGTTTAATGCTAATTAGTGTACTTTAAACCCTAATGTTCATGTATGATGTAATTAGTAAACATAATCTAATTAGGGATTTCTAAATTGTATTATTGGAAACTAATTTTCATTTTTGGAAGCTAAATTGTTATTTATTTTTCCTAATTTTGGAAATCCTAGAATTTTGGCTCTTAAAACCTAAAATAGTTCAAACCCTAACCTAAACCCTAAACCCTAAGGGTTAGATTAGGCTGTCAATAATGCCCTTAAAATTTGAAATCAAATTGACCATATTACCCTTTTTGTATTATTTGAGAGATAACTTGCAAATCTGGCTAAAATATGTAGTTGGTAAACCACCAAGATTGCCCATGTGACAAATATAACACAACTCAGCCATATATTGACAGCTAATTCAGCCAAATTCATTGCACCAAGAGATTATATAAGAGTTAAAGAGAGAGAAAGTACTCATTTTTGTTCATTTGTTTCCAAAGCTCTCACCAACTCTCTCTCACTAAAAACCCACAAAATTATGTAGTATATCAGCTCACAATTCAAGCCCCACGAAATTCCTTAAACAAAACAGAAACATAGAATCAAGATTTGCTCATGGAAAGGTATAAAGCTAATCTTACAATCTGATTTTGAATGATATGTTAAAAGTTATGTTTGTGTTTTGTAACATGTTCTATGTAGTGTCTATAAGTGATCTGGGTTGGCACATGTTAGATCCATAACATCAAAGTACTCGAAATCGAAGTTTTTCAAAAGCTGGAAATTTTTGTTTTTGTATCTGACAGTCAAATGTCAGTCCTCATAGATCTTTGTATGTTGTGTGTTTTTGTTATTTAAGTGTTTGATGTTGTAGTCTAGTATGAGATCTTTCATCTGGTACAAGAATTAAAGTCAGATCTGTTGTAGATTTGAAGTTATGATCGGTCAAAATCCGTTGACCGGGCATGACCGGTCGAAATCTGGGTAAACCCAGAAAGTATGATTAGCGTCTGACAAGAACTTTGTAAGTCCGGATCTGTCAGGTTTTAAGTGATTTAATGTTTTTGTTTGTTACATATTGTAGCTGGTAATGTGGAATGTAGATTTATGTCTTAATATCCCATAAACAATCAACAGATCAACCGTGACAAGCGGTCAAAGTAGGTCATTTACACTGAATCGACATTTCTGGGAATTTCCAGAAATCATTAAGAACAGATTTCTGACATGGTTTGACCATGCCAGATCTTACACATGTTTTGATGATATAATGTTTTATGTTATGAACTTGTACCTTGACATATATTCTATAGATTTGAACCTTTAAACGACATAAATGATAAATAGAACACTTAGATTTTCGGGCATGAAAATGGCTAGTCCAAGTTATGGGTTTCTGAAGAAATTCAGATAATGTCTGACATGTATTTCTGTAGCTTAGATCTCCTTATTTTGATGTTGTATGGTCATGCTTGTTGTTGAATATTGTAGTATTACACTAGAACTTTAAGATCTGACCAATAGTGTGTCCAGAAACATTATATGTTACGAATTAAGCTTGGTCAAAGTGAGCACCCCATCAACTGCATATGAATTTCTAGGATGTATGAAGAACACGAAGAACACCTATAGCGACGGTTATGTCGCTTTAGACGGTCTTTAGCGACAGTTTATTTATAAAATTAATTATTTTTATTAAATAAATCCGAAAATTAGTTTTTAATTATGAAAAATACAAAATAAACTCTTAAAAATTATTTTAAAATCATAAAATTAGTTTTTAATTATTTGGAAAATATTTCGTAAATATTTTATATTTTTGGAATATTAAAAGTATTTAATTTATTTAATTATAATATTAAATAAATTATTTAAAAATGATTTTAATACATGAAAAATTATTTAAAATTATATTATGGTATAAGAAAATAATTTAAGTTATTTTTGATAACTTTTAATATTTTGTGATGAATTTCATTAATTAATTAATATTAATGGTAAATAAAGTTATTTAATAAATGTATTAAATAAATTATGGAAAATAGAATTAATGATTTGAAAATTATATAAAAACTATATAAAGGTTATAAGAATATTTTAAGTTATAAAATATAACTTTTGATATTTTGTCATGAAAAATATTAATAATGATATTGGATTTATTTAATACTTATATTAAATAAATTAGTTTAAAATTGATTTTAATATTAGAAAAATCATTTTAAATGAAAATAAATAGTTTAAAAATATTTTAAGTTATAAAATATAACTTTCGATATTTAAAGGTAAATTTCATTAATTATTTACTATTAAATGATATTAGAATTATTTAATTATTATATTAAATAAATTAGTTTAAAAATAATTTTTAATATTATAAAAATCATTTATAATAAAAATAAAGTGTTTAAAGATATTTTAAGTTATAAATTATAACTTTTAATATTTAAAGAATAATTTCATTAATAATTTAATATTAATGATATTAATTTAATAATAAATGATATTAAGTTTATTTAATAATTTTATTAAATAAATAGTTTAAAAATAGTTTTATTTATTTAAAAATCATTTAATAAGGATATTAATGAATTAAAAATATTTTAAGTTATAATTAAGGACTTTTAATATTTTGATATGTAATACATTAATACTTTAATATTAATGATAATAGAATTGTTTAATATTTAAATCATTTAATAATGATTTCGATGTTTGAAAATTTATAATAAATGATAATAAATGTTTAAAAATTATTATAAGTCATTTAAAAATAATATGACTGATACTTACAGATATTGAACTTTATGATAGAGTCTTAGACTCGATAATTACCTGATAAAGCTGTCGGTAAACCGACATGTTTCAGAAATTGATCTGATATGTGTTTATTTATGATTCAATGGTTGTAGAACATATGTGACAATGTGATTAGGTTATGTGCTAACTGCAATAAGCAGTACTTTGTGTTATAGTTTGTTATTCTAATTGATCAAATGATCTTATTACTGATAGGTGTTGTATAAAGATAGAACTAAGTTACAAACTGTAAGCAGCTCATCAGGCAAGTATCTTACCTTTGTATTTCCTTTATGCAATGGACATGAGTAAAAAGTTTCAGAATTATATTATTATTATTATATATTATAAACCCTATTGTGATATATTCTATATCTGATCATTGTTTATCAACATGTTAGTATATGGTAATTCAGATATATATTATGTTCGTTAATTTCTAAACATGGTTACACAAGTGTCCCCACTTGGATAATCATTGTATTTAATCACATGTTGATATATATATATATATATATATATATATATATATATATATATATATATATATATATATACACACACACACACACACACACGTCTAAGCTATTTGACCAGCCAGACACAAATTTATAAATATCGTTGAATATGATAAAACTTCTTTGTATCCAATCAAATTGTTTTGGTTCAGATTCCAGACTAGTATGAACATCTCAATCATGGGAAAACTTTTATGCGCCCAAGGCGGACAGAGTGAACGATCCTATCGTTCTTGTAATGTAGTATTGATCAATACATGGTCATGGGAAGTACAGCCTAGTGCCCGTAAGTTATGACGGTTTGTAGATGAAGTTCTGTTAAACCTTAGCGAAAACTAAAAATAATGTTCATAGTATGTCAACTACCCTATATATTTAGTCAATACGTAGTTTCAAAAAGTTGAGATAGAATTGTTATGTTGTTATTATCGGTTCAGTTTACTTCACAACTATAGATTTGTTGTAGAAGTGGTGTACAAAGAAAACATTTAATTCTTTCAGCTAATTATATTTATAATTGTTATTACTTGCTGGGCACCCAAATGCTCATTCTTGCTTTAAATTAAATGTTTTCAGCTAGGCATGATCAACCTGAAGGTTCAGACAAGAGCAAGTGACAAGGAAAGCAAACAAAACATGTTTAAGTGGTGTCTTTTGTAATAGTTAGACTATATTAATATAACGATATGTATTATATATCATGAAAAGAATATAATAAAGGTTACGTACTTGCGATTAGACTCTGATAAATATGAGTTAAGTTTGATATTTATATTATTGTTATTATTATTAGTATTACTCCGCTCATAGAAATGGTATCGTGAAGAACCGAGTTCGGGTTTCAAGTACCCGAGTTTGGGATCTTTACACATACCGTAGGAGTTCTAATTACGAGTTATGCAAAATAAACATAAAATACACTAAAAACATACTAAAATGTACTCGAGATGAGCATAATTCTCGTGAACTGATATCCAATAAGTATGTATAAAACCTACTTATAAATTACATCATATAAGATCAACCTAACAAGCTTGATCTTTTTATATATAGTCCTTGTACATCATGTTCTTTTGAAGGACTTCACAAAGCTGTTTTGTTCATGTAGAATCAACCTAACATATTTGATCATTTCAGTCTAAGTCCTTGTACATATATTCCTATTATCTATTCAAGGACTTTTACATCTTATTTCGATGCAGACATATTTGCATATTCATTCACTAAGATCATAATCAAATCTTATATAAATAGGAATATCATTCACATGATTATTCCTAACAATCTCCTCCTATTTGATTATGACAAAAAACAATAAGTGCATATGTATATGATGAATGAATCTTAATATACAGTGAGTAGCTGTATTTCTAAAATAGTTAATTATGAATGTCATTGATGATAATATAAAATTTTACACACTATATAACACTCTACATCATGGATCCAGAACATACCTAAATAGCAAGAAATACACCTTCTCAGCTTCATTTACTGCTCCATGTGTGTCTCTAGGATGTCTGTTGATTGGCTACTCAGTCTTCTTTTCCTCTCCAGTCTGCTCCCCCTCAGATGCATGCTCCATTACTTCATCTTCATGATGATCTGGCTTAGATGCATGCTCTTCTGCTTTGCTCTTCAGACTTTGTTGTGGCTCCCCCTAGGACTTTATTTCCATAGGGTCATCCTTTGTGTGACGCCCCCAAAATAACTATACACAACCCATTCTGAGTAGCCAAATATATGGTACAAAATTCAAATACAAACTTTATTTATACAATACGACAAAAACGTAGCTGAAAGTTTTAACACGTATATTATCTCATAGACAATATCTAAACTCAAATGGAGTCCCCATTATAATTATTATCACACTATTTCGTAGAATAATGAGGACTACTATAGCCACCATCTCGGACTATCACTCTATTCTCCGACTAGTCCCAGCTATATTCTCATTTCCTGAAGAGAATAATAAAAGTAAAGGGTGAGCTCAACTAGCCCAGTAAATAATATTATGACTAAGATAATGCAGAATAAATTATCGTTAACCTTCAACAGTGTTAAACTAATAGAATACAATACACAACAAGTTTAACTACAGCGGAATAAATAATCCATTAGAAGAGTCAAGTAGAGCACGATATCTATTATCTTCTATGATTTAAAAGTTCATCATCAATATTTTATCGCTGTAACACAACTCAATAAATAATCCACATCACTAAATTATCCATGGACTACGGGCCAATGATATTCATTAGTATCATATCCACGAATTATCCATGCACTACGGGCCAATGATATTCGTTATTATCACCAATGGTCATAATCATGCCAACAACTGTCCATCAATGCACTACGGGCCAATGAGGACCTTTACCTGTAACAACCCGATATTTTCTATATAAATAAATCAGAAATTTTGCGTATAATTTTTTTTTAATTTAAGGATGAGGATTTGTACAAGATAATGTGTGTATGTATTTATGTGATAGATAAAACTATATTTATTATATGAATGTTTACAAATAATTTTTATTTTAGAATTATTGACTACTATAAAGTTTATTCTTTTAATAATTAATTTTATAGTGAAAATATTTTTATTAATTATTTCCCATGAAAATATAATTATATATTATTTAAATAATATATGAAATAATTTTTAGAATTATTATAATAATTATTTATTTTATTATATGAATTTATGCAAGATTAATTAAGTTAATTATTTTAACTTAATTAATAATGTTATATATGAAGAATAAATCAGATATGGAATCCAAACCCTAATTTTGGATTTTTATCAATGGATAAGAATAATAATATAATAATATTATATTTTGATTTTTCAGTGTTGTAATTATGTACCGTATTTTTGTGAACTGTCAATGGTTGGTCAATTATGGGGTATTATGATAAAAACCTAATTTGGAACTCGATTATGAGTTTGAGGTTGTTTTGTAGCTGTGTTATTGTGTTTAAGGTTATGTATTATAGAATTAAATGTTAATTAGCGAAACCCTAATTAATATTTAGAAATCTTAATTTCGGGAAACCTTAATTTCTAAGTTAGTAAATCTAAATTCTAAATTAGAAACCCTAATTTGCTAAGATGAAACCCTAATTATTATTTTGGCATGCTTAATGATAATTAGTAAAATCAAAACCTAATTTTTAAGTCTATCTAATGAGGGAACTAAATTAATTAAGAAATCTTAATTTTATATAATTTAGAAACTAATTTTATTTTTTTTTGTTTAATTATAAACCCTAAATTTGTTAATTGTGAACCCTATTTGCTAATTAAGCAAGTTTAATGCTGATTAGTGCACTTTAAACCCTAATGTTCATGTATGATGTAATTAGTAAACAAAATCTAATTAGGGATTTCTAAATTGTATTATTGGAAACAAATTTTCATTTTTGGAAGCTAAATTGTTATTTATTTTTCCTAATTTTGGTAATCCTAGAATTTTAGCTCCTAAGCCCTAAGAATGCTCCAAACCCTAAATCCACCCAAACCCTAAACCCTAAGAGTTTGCAACTAATAGAAATTCTAGAAATAAAAAGAAAATGACAAAAATGCCCTTATGTACAATTTTTAAGCTTACTTGTAAATCTTGCCATATATTTGGTTAGTGAGCAACTACACCTACTCCATGTGCCTTAAATCACAATAATTCAGCCACATTGATAGCCAATGCATGCATCTAAGACATATATTTATAGTCCAAGAGAGAGAAATGTTCATCATTTTGCCTCATTTATTTACCTTGCTCATCCAAGACCCCCTCTCTCTAAGATATGAATTCTTGTAGTATATCAGCTCCCAAACAAAGCCCCACTAACACCCACAGCAAATCAGAGACTTAGATTCATGGATTTGATCAAGAAAGGTATAACTTAAAAACCAAAATCTGACTTTTAATCTTGTGTTAGATGTTAAGTTTTTTATGTTATATATGTATTATGGAGTCTAAATAAGTGATCTGGGTTGGTATCTTGTAGATCCATAACATCTAAGTGGACGAATTTGAAGATTTTAAGAATCTGGAAATTTTTAATTTTGAGTCTGACAGTCAATTGTCAGTCATCATAGATCTTTGTATGTTATGTGTTTTTGTTGTTTAAAGGTTTAATCTTGTAGTATGCTGTGAGCTCTTTAATCTAGAACTTGATTCAGAGTTAGATCTATCGTAGATTGTAAGTTATTCATGGTCAAAGGTCGTTGACCGACCATGACTTTCTAAAATCTGGGTAACCCAGAATGCGTATTTCAGCGTCTGACAAGAACTTTGAAAGTCCGGATCTGTCAGTTTTTAAGTGATTTATTGTTTTTGTTTGTTACATGTTGTAGTCTGTAATGTTATGAGTAATCTGCAAGTGAGTTCATGATCTTTGAATGCGTAAATCAGAAGTTATTCACGGTCAAAGTTCGTTGACCGAACACGAATTTAGTTTTCTGGGTAACCCAGAAAACTGAAGAACGTGTTCGGGCACTGACTTTGACCGGCTTTGCTTTTGTTTTTGTAAAGTTGTTTGGGTCAATATTTGTATCTACATTATAGTATGTCATGAGTTCTACAAGTTCATAGTACTTTCGAACCTTAACAATTAACAGATCAATGGTGGTAATCGGTCAAAAGTCATTGACCGTTAAGTCTTACTGCCTGGGTAACCCAGAAATGTGGAGGCAGTGGTCTGACAGGTACTTTAGAGACTTAGATCTTGTAATGTAATGATATCTGGACACTATAAATGACCAATGAAGATACCCTGGTAGTTAGTCTACAAGGCCCGACGTCTAGAACACCTGTAACATAAACCGATTAACCGGAATAAGGCCACCAAGGTCGTTGACCGGTATTGACCAAATTTTTTCTGGGCAGCCCAGAACTTGATGAACAGACTTGACAATAGTTTTAAAGGCTCAGATCTTACATCTGAGTTGTTGTATGACCAAAATAATTCTGAATACTTGTAGTTCTACATTTATACTACACGATCAATGCTTTAGATCGACCATAGCATGCCGAAACAAAGAAATTATAAGTGGTCAAAGTTGACCCCTCAAGCACTGACCTGTCAGTGTTCTTGGGCTCAAGAACACCTAAGGCGACACTTTTATGTCGCCAAAGGCTTTAGCGACGGACTTAGTATATTTTAATTAATTAATTTCTGAAAAATCATTAAAAATAGAAAATAAATTCTAAAAATTACAAAAAATAGTTTTAAAAATTATTTTAAATTCTGAAAATTAGTTTTTAATTATTTTGAATATATTTCATAAATATTTAATATTTTTGTAATATTAAAAGTATTTAAATTATTTAATTATAATATTAAATAAATTATTTAAAAATGATTTTAATACATAAAAAATCATTTAAAATTATATTATGGTATAAGAAAATAATTTAAGTTATTTTTGATAACTTTCAATATTTTGTGATGAAATTTCATTAATTAATTAATATTATTGGTAATTAAGTTATTTAATAAATGTATTAAATAAATTATGAAAAATAGATTTAATGATTTAAAAATTATATAAAAATTATATGATGGTTATAAATATATTTTAAGTTATAAAATATAACTTTTAATATTTAAAGGATAATTTCATTAATAAATGATATTAATTTAATATTAAATGTTATTAGATTTATTTAATAATTATATTAAATAAATAGTTTTAAAATGGTTTTATCGATTTAAAAATCATTTCAAAATGGTATAAATGAATTAAAAATATTTCAAGTTATAATTAATGACTTTTAATATTTTGATAAATAATGCATTAATACTTTTATATTAATAATAATTATTTAAAAATGATTTTAATTCTTTTAAAAATCATTTAAGTGTAATATTAATACTTTAAAAGTATTTTAAGTTATTATAAATAACTTTAATATTTTGGCAATGGTTTCATTAATAATTTAATATTGATTAAATATTAATGATAATAGAATTGATTAGTATTTAAATCATTTAAATATGATTCCGAGGTTTGAAAATTCATGATAAATCATAATAAATATTTTAAAATTATTATAAGTCATTTAAAAATAATATAACTGATACGTACAGATATTGAGTTACAGGACAGAGTCTTCGACTCGATAATTACCCGATAAAGCCGTCGGTACACCGACATGTTTCAGAAATTGATCTGAACTTAGATAATTTGATTAGATGTGTGTTTATTTGTGATTCAATGGTTGTGGAACATATGTAACAATGTGATTAGGGTATGTGCTGACTGCAATATGTAGTGTTATGTGTTATAGTATGTTATTCTAATCGAACGAACGATCTTGTTAATGATAGGTCGTGAGATAAGCGATAAATCTAAATTACAAACTGTAAGCAGCTCTTCAGGCACGTATCTAACCTTTACATTTTCTTTATGAAATGGACATGAGTAAGAATGTTTCTAAATTATATTATTACTGTACAGATTATGAACCTTATATTATATAAGCTCATTGATTATCAACATTTAGTATATGATAATTCAGATATATATATATATATTCTGTTCGTTAATTTCTAGAAATGGTTAAACAAGTGTCCCCACTTGGATAATCATTGCATTTAATCACATGTTGATATACCTTTGTCATTTACCCATATACATATATGTTGAATTATAGATTATTGTTGAACAAGAAAAAACCTTTGATTTAGAACCCAGACAAGTATGAACATCCCTACACGAGAAAACTGTTTATGCACCCAAGGTGGAACAGAGTGAACGATCCTATCGTTCTTGTAATGTAGTATTGATCAATACAGGGCCCATGGGAAGTACAACCTAACGCCCGTAAGTTATGTCGGTTTACAGATGAATTTCTGTTTAACCTTTTTAAAAATGAAAATAATGTTCATGGCATGTCACCATAACCTCAGTTATAGTCATTATGTAGTTTCAAAAATTTGAAAGAGAGTTGTTATGTTATTATTATCGGTTCAGAATACTTCACAACTATTGACTTGTTGTAGAAGAATAGTGTGCCAACCCCAAAATAGGTCCATTCCACCCAACCCATTCTGAGTCGTCAAATACATGGTACAGAAAACAACTACAACTTTATTACAACAATTGTCGTGCAAAATACAACAGCACATATGCTGTGAGTTTGGATACAAATATATACCAAATGTGACTCATGTTCCAACCGTGGACATCACCTCACAATAACACCTTACATAAAGGTATAGTCAAAAACTGTTTTAGAAATTTACAAACACCAAGATTATATAGGTAGTGCCCATAGATATACTCAGCAAGTGGATGAGCACAACCCTGTCTTATGATGGCACGAGGTTGTATGTCATTAGACATCTTGTATGATAGTGACAAAATACCCTTCCAACGTTGGGTTCACCTCACCCTATTTTCTTCACCAAATATAACTACTAAATGATGACCACCGTTCTATTCCCTTATTACCCCCGCTCGACCCAGCTACACTCTTATTACCTGAAAGGAATTGTGAAGCAAAAGGGTGAGCACAACTAGCTCAGTAAAGAATATCATGACTAAAGATAAATAAATTATCAATAGTCTTCATCATAATAAATCAGAGATTTAGAACATATGGTAGATGATAAAAAAAATTCAACCATAGTTGCAGCGGAACATGCAATCCATTAGAAGAGTCAAATAGACTATACAGTCTATTATCTTCTCCATGTTAAAAATCCATCAACAATGTTTTATCCCTGTAACATCAATCAACAATTCTGGTCCACAATCATATGAATAACTCATAATCATAACTGTAGTTCTAAATTCCTCTTCTCATCAAGGACGAAGATAATTTTCATCACCTATCTTTACCTGAAACATCAAAGATCATGGTTATACCAAATCACATTTCATGTTCATAATCATACTAATAAATCTATCTTTGCACTACGGCCAAAGATATTCATTTGTATCACCAGTTGGTCATGTTTATCTCAACATCTGTTCATCTTTGCACTACTGGCCAAAGATATTCAACAACATGTCATCTTTGCACTACGGGCCAAAGATATTCATCAACAATTCATATTTGCACTACAGGCCAAATATATTAATATCTCAAAGAATATATAATCATTTCAGAATTTATATAAACAATAATTATAACCATGTTGATCAATTCACCTTTGCACTTAAGCTTAAGATATTCAATTATAAATTCAATGGTCATGATCATACCAATAATCTACCCATCTTTACACTCCAGTGAAAGAGAATTTCAACATCAAGGTTATAAAAATGTTATATATAATAGTAAAATCAATATAATCAAAACATCTAGATTTAATCTCAAGAGTAATATTCATAAATCAACTATAATTTGGTCAGAAAAAGAAAACCAATTTTGTCATAAATAGTAACTCGTGAATAGTAACTCATGAATAGTAACTCATGAATAGTAACTCGTGAATAGTAAACCCGACACAAAAAGGTAGAAATTTCACAATAAAATCTATACCAGTATTTCGGTATAATGATATTGAAAGAATAACATTTCTTAAGCTTATAAACAATTTATTTAAATTGTTTACACTTTACTAAATAATGCATTTAATCATTCAAAAATACCAAACTCATAAGATTTCATTACCAATAACCAAAACCCTCATCAAAAATCTGCATATACCTCATATAGGATTCTCAAGCCATAAAATCCTATTTTCCAATTTTCTTACTTCACATAACATATTTAATTCATTTTCTCATAACTAGACTATTTTCATGAAAAATACCAAATCCGTTCCAAAAATATTTCTTTTCTGGAATTTAGCATAATATAGTCACATAGTGAACATATATTTTTCTCAGAATTTTTAAAAGTCATTTACCATTTTTCATATGGCCAAAATAGCCGAATATTTAGACATTCATCAAAAATTGTACTTTTATCTAAAAATTCTGAAATTTACAGAGTATACTTCTATCATATACATGTACTCCCAATAAAAATTTCATCAATTTTGGAGTTAACCACAAGGAATTATAAGCTGTTACTTCTAAAATAGTCTTTTCTCATAAAATTCATAACTCTCAATCTATACATCCAAAAATCACCATTTTTGGACACAATCAAGAAAACTCATCAAAATATCATTTCAAATTTTTCCAGAATTTTTGAAGATCAGAAAGATTACGAAACTGAAAATCATAACAACCCTTAAAATCCCTTAATACCCCTTACTATCCCTTACAATCCCTTACTATCCCTTACCTCAAAAGTGCAGTATTTCTGACTGGAATGCAAAGCCGAAGGAAACTTGCACTGAATAGCAACTCTCAAAGTATCTAAATACTCACAAAATATGCTTCATAATATAGAGAGAGAAAGAGAGAAAGCTTATGTTTCTGGTGTGATTTTCAATTCTAACTTAGCCCTCTATTTATAGGAAAATTTTGGTAGGTTTGACCTGCAACCTGATGGCTTTACCTGCTACTATTCCCACCCACCACATTTGAAATATAATTCAGCATATTTCTTCACCAACCACAAGTGGGGCCCACCAATTCTAGAATTTTCTACCAAAATGATAAACTCCGAAAATTCAATAATTTCTGAACCAGTCATCTCGTAAAATTCATAACAAATTATACGTTCATTTTTAACGGTTCAAAATTTGTGGACATATACTCAACTTATATATGTATAACATATCAAAAAATTATCACGATCCAATGGTCGGATTAAAAATTATAACCCCCGCAAAATATCTCAAAAACCCTAATTTTTAATACCTCCATTCCGACAAAAATACTGATAAAAACCTCAACATTAAATCCTTCATTTTTAACCACAAAAATATATCCCTCATTTATATCCACGTAATATAAATATTTCCTTATCATATGAATCAATAATTAATTATTCACAAATAATATTACATAATCACATTTATGACAACCAGGCCGTTCCCAGGAAAGAGGGGGCTTTCCAATAAGAATTTCTCCTTACTGGCGCGCAATTAGATAACCAAACCTCTCCCTAGACAGAACTTTCTAGACATTGCCAATAATACTATCTAATAATACTATTCAAATAATATGAATTATTGATCTGATAATGGAAAATACTGTGCAGCAACAATTATTGAACAACAATAATATAAAATTTCAACGTAGCAATTATTGAATCAATAAAATAAAATATTGAACAGTAATTACTGTAACAATTATTGAGTATTGCCTTCTTACGTAAGAATCAATTATTTCAAAAATACTATGCAATACCGTGTGCTACTGTGCAATAACGCGTATTATTGTATTTTAACCACCGGGTATTCCAACAGTGTTAACGGTAACAACTACGCCGTTATTTGTAAAAACTCAAATTTGTCATTTTCCTTCATCCGACAGTTATTCGTTATGGGGCCCACAAATAGCTGCGCCGTCGTACGAATATTCTCCGACAGAAAGAATATTCCACGACCAAACGAATATTCCCCGACAACAATAATTATTTTATAACCACTTGTTTATTTTGAACATTTTTTACATTTCACCCATAACTTTAATTTTTTATCAATTTAACCATTTACTGAATAGTAATTATAAGAAAAATTGAATACTTTTATTTCATAAAATTCGGGGTCTTACAATCTCCCCTTCTTATGAAATTTCGTCCTCGAAATTTACGTACCTGGTAATTCAAAGAGTTGAGAATACCTTACTTTCATTTCAGATTTCATCTTTCCTATCCTCATGATTTCTCCATTGCTCATCTCCTGTATTTCAGATATCATTCTAGAATACTGCTTCAAAACAAAGGTTAATTGAACAAATTAACATATCACATAATATCCCAATATTATGACTGACCAACAAATAAGCTTAGGTAGGACACACTAGCGAAGGATTTACTCATCTCTCCCCTCCTAGTTATACTTTCCGATCTCCGCCAGAGATCATATCCCTAAGCTCTGATACCACCTGTGACAACCCCAAAATAGGTCCATTCCACCCAACCCATTCTGAGTCGTCAAATACATGGTACAGAAAACAACTACAACTTTATTACAACAATTGTCATGCAAAATACAACAACACATATGCTGTGAGTTTGGATACAAATATATACCAAATGTGACTCATGTTCCAACCGTGGACATCACTTCACAATAACACCTTACATAAAGGTATAGTCAAAAACTGTTTTAGAAATTTACAAACACCAAGATTATATAGGTAGTGCCCATAGATATACTCAGCAAGTGGATGAGCACAACCCTGTCTTATGATGGCACGAGGTTGTATGTCATTAGACATCTTGTATGATAGTGACAAAACACCCTTCCAACGTTGGGTTCACCTCACCCTATTTTCTTCACCAAATATAACTACTAAATGATGACCACCGTTCTATTCCCTTATTACCCCCGCTCGACCCAGCTACACTCTTATTACCTGAAAGGAATTGTGAAGCAAAAGGGTGAGCACAACTAGCTCAGTAAAGAATATCATGACTAAAGATAAATAAATTATCAATAGTCTTCATCAATAATAAATCAGAGATTTAGAACATATGGTAGATGATAAAAAAAATTCAACCATAGTTGCAGCGGAACATGCAATCCATTAGAAGAGTCAAATAGACTATACAGTCTATTATCTTCTCCATGTTAAAAATCCATCAACAATGTTTTATCCCTGTAACATCAATCAACAATTCTGGTCCACAATCATATGAATAACTCATAATCATAACTGTAGTTCTAAATTCCTCTTCTCATCAAGGACGAAGATAATTTTCATCACCTATCTTTACCTGAAACATCAAAGATCATGGTTATACCAAATCACATTTCATGTTCATAATCATACTAATAAATCTATCTTTGCACTACGGCCAAAGATATTCATTTGTATCACCAGTTGGTCATGTTTATCTCAACATCTGTTCATCTTTGCACTACTGGCCAAAGATATTCAACAACATGTCATCTTTGCACTACGGGCCAAAGATATTCATCAACAATTCATCTTTGCACTACAGGCCAAAGATATCCATCTACAATTCATCTTTGCACTACAGGCCAAAGATATTCCTCAACAATTCATATTTGCACTACAGGCCAAATATATTAATATCTCAAAGAATATATAATCATTTCAGAATTTATATAAACAATAATTATAACCATGTTGATCAATTCACCTTTGCACTTAAGCTTAAGATATTCAATTATAAATTCAATGGTCATGATCATACCAATAATCTACCCATCTTTACACTCCAGTGAAAGAGAATTTCAACATCAAGGTTATAAAAATGTTATATATAATAGTAAAATCAATATAATCAAAACATCTAGATTTAATCTCAAGAGTAATATTCATAAATCAACTATAATTTGGTCAGAAAAAGGAAACCAATTTTGTCATGAATAGTAACTCGTGAATAGTAACTCATGAATAGTAACTCGTGAATAGTAAACCCGACACAAAATGGTAGAAATTTCACAATAAAATTTATACCAGTATTTCGGTATAATGATATTGAAAGAATAACATTTCTTAAGCTTATAAACAATTTATTTAAATTATTTACACTTTACTAAATAATGCATTTAATCATTCAAAAATACCAAACTCATAAGATTTCATTACCAATAACCAAAACCCTCATCAAAAATCTGCATATACCTCATATAGGATTCTCAAGCCATAAAATCCTATTTTCCAATTTTCTTACTTCACATAACATATTTAATTCATTTTCTCATAACTAGACTATTTTCATGAAAAATACCAAATCCGTTCCAAAAATATTTCTTTTCTGGAATTTAGCATAATATAGTCCCATAGTGAACATATATTTTTCTCAGAATTTTTAAAAGTCATTTACCATTTTTCATATGGCCAAAATAGCCGAATATTTAGACATTCATCAAAAATTGTACTTTTGTCTAAAAATTCTGAAATTTACAGAGTATACTTCTATCATATACATGTACTCCCAATAAAAATTTCATCAATTTTGGAGTTAACCACAAGGAATTATAAGCTGTTACTTCTAAAATAGTCTTTTCTCATAAAATTCATAACTCTCAATCTATACATCCAAAAATCACCATTTTTGGACACAATCAAGAAAACTCATCAAAATATCATTTCAAATTTTTCCAGAATTTTTGAAGATCAGAAAGATTACGAAACTAAAAATCATAACAACCCTTAAAATCCCTTAATACCCCTTACTATCCCTTACAATCCCTTACTATCCCTTACCTCAAAAGTGCAGTATTTCTGACTGGAATGCAAAGCCGAAGGAAACTTGCACTGAATAGCAACTCTCAAAGTATCTAAATACTCACAAAATATGCTTCATAATATAGAGAGAGAAAGAGAGAAAGCTTATGTTTCTGGTGTGATTTTCAATTCTAACTTAGCCCTCTATTTATAGGAAAATTTTGGTAGGTTTGACCTGCAACCTGATGGCTTTACCTGCTACTATTCCCACCCACCACATTTGAAATATAATTCAGCATATTTCTTCACCAACCACAAGTGGGGCCCACCAATTCTAGAATTTTCTACCAAAATGATAAACTCCGAAAATTCAACAATTTCTGAACCAGTCATCTCGTAAAATTCATAACAAATTATACGTTCATTTTTAACGGTTCAAAATTTGTGGACATATACTCAACTTATATATGTATAACATATCCAAAAATTATCACGATCCAACGGTCGGATTAAAAATTAAACCCCCGCAAAATATCTCAAAGACCTTAATTTTTAATACCTCCATTCCGACAAAAATACTGATAAAAACCTCAACATTAACTCCTTCATTTTTAACCACAAAAATATATCCCTCATTTATATCCACGTAATATAAATATTTCCTTATCATATGAATCAATAATTAATTATTCACAAATAATATTACATAATCACATTTATGACAACCAGGCCGTTCCCATGAAAGAGGGGGCTTTCCAATAAGAATTTCTCCTTACTGGCGCGCAATTAGATAACCAAACCTCTCCTTAGACAGAACTTTCTAGACATTGCCAATAATGCTATCTAATAATACTATTCAAATAATATGAATTATTGATCTGATAATGGGAAATACTGTGCAGCAACAATTATTGAACAACAATAATACAAAATTTTAACGTAGCAATTATTGAATCAATAAAATAAAATATTGAACAGTAATTACTGTAACAATTATTGAGTATTGCCTTCTTACGTAAGAATCAATTATTTCAAAAATACTATGCAATACCGTGTGCTACTGTGCAATAACGCGTATTATTGTATTTTAACCACCGGGTATTCCAACAGTGTTAACGGTAACAACTACGCCGTTATTTGTAAAAACTCAAATTTGTCATTTTCCTTCATCCGACAGTTATTCGTTATGGGGCCCACAAATAGCTGCGCCGTCGTACGAATATTCTCCGACAGAAAGAATATTCCACGACCAAACGAATATTCCCCGACAACAATGATTATTTTATAACCACTTGTTTATTTTGAACAATTTTTACATTTCACCCATAACTTTAATTTTTTATCAATTTAACCATTTACTGAATAGTAATTATAAGAAAAATTGAATACTTTTATTTCATAAAATTCGGGGTCTTACAATCTCCCCTCCTTATGAAATTTCGTCCTCGAAATTTACGTACCTGGTAATTCAAAGAGTTGAGAATACCTTACTTTCATTTCAGATTTCATCTTTCCTATCCTCATGATTTCTCCATTGCTCATCTCCTGTATTTCAGATATCATTCTAGAATACTGCTTCAAAACAAAGGTTAATTGAACAAATTAACATATCACATAATATCCCAATATTATGACTGACCAACAAATAAGCTTAGGTAGGACACACTAGCGAAGGATTTACTCATCTCTCCCCTCCTAGTTATATTTCCCGATCTCCGCCAGAGATCATATCCCTAAGCTCTGATACCACCTGTGACAACCCCAAAATAGGTCCATTCCACCCAACCCATTCTGAGTCGTCAAATACATGGTACAGAAAACAACTACAACTTTATTACAACAATTGTCGTGCAAAATACAACAACACATATGCTGTGAGTTTGGATACAAATATATACCAAATGTGACTCATGTTCCAACCGTGGACATCACTTCACAATAACACCTTACATAAAGGTATAGTCAAAAACTGTTTTAGAAATTTACAAACACCAAGATTATATAGGTAGTGCCCATAGATATACTCAGCAAGTGGATGAGCACAACCCTGTCTTATGATGGACGAGGTTGTATGTCATTAGACATCTTGTATGATAGTGACAAAACACCCTTCCAACGTTGGGTTCACCTCACCCTATTTTCTTCACCAAATATAACTACTAAATGATGACCACCGTTCTATTCCCTTATTACCCCCGCTCGACCCAGCTACACTCTTATTACCTGAAAGGAATTGTGAAGCAAAAGGGTGAGCACAACTAGCTCAGTAAAGAATATCATGACTAAAGATAAATAAATTATCAATAGTCTTCATCAATAATAAATCAGAGATTTAGAACATATGGTAGATGATAAAAAAAATTCAACCATAGTTGCAGCGGAACATGCAATCCATTAGAAGAGTCAAATAGACTATACAGTCTATTATCTTCTCCATGTTAAAAATCCATCAACAATGTTTTATCCTTGTAACATCAATCAACAATTCTGGTCCACAATCATATGAATAACTCATAATCATAACTGTAGTTCTAAATTCCTCTTCTCATCCAGGACGAAGATAATTTTCATCACCTATCTTTACCTGAAACATCAAAGATCATGGTTATACCAAATCACATTTCATGTTCATAATCATACTAATAAATCTATCTTTGCAGTACGGCCAAAGATATTCATTTGTATCACCAGTTGGTCATGTTTATCTCAACATCTGTTCATCTTTGCACTACTGGCCAAAGATATTCAACAACATGTCATCTTTGCACTACGGGCCAAAGATATTCATCAACAATTCATCTTTGCACTACAGGCCAAAGATATCCATCTACAATTCATCTTTGCACTACAGGCCAAAGATATTCCTCAACAATTCATATTTGCACTACAGGCCAAATATATTAATATCTCAAAGAATATATAATCATTTCAGAATTTATATAAACAATAATTATAACCATGTTGATCAATTCACCTTTGCACTTAAGCTTAAGATATTCAATTATAAATTCAATGGTCATGATCATACCAATAATCTACCCATCTTTACACTCCAGTGAAAGAGAATTTCAACATCAAGGTTATAAAAATGTTATATATAATAGTAAAATCAATATAATCAAAACATCTAGATTTAATCTCAAGAGTAATATTCATAAATCAACTATAATTTGGTCAGAAAAAGAAAACCAATTTTGTCATGAATAGTAACTCGTGAATAGTAACTCATGAATAGTAACTCATGAATAGTAACTCGTGAATAGTAAACCCGACACAAAAAGGTAGAAATTTCACAATAAAATCTATACCAGTATTTCGGTATAATGATATTGAAAGAATAACATTTCTTAAGCTTATAAACAATTTATTTAAATTGTTTACACTTTACTAAATAATGCATTTAATCATTCAAAAATACCAAACTCATAAGATTTCATTACCAATAACCAAAACCCTCATCAAAAATCTGCATATACCTCATATAGGATTCTCAAGCCATAAAATCCTATTTTCCAATTTTCTTACTTCACATAACATATTTAATTCATTTTCTCATAACTAGACTATTTTCATGAAAAATACCAAATCCGTTCCAAAAATATTTCTTTTCTGGAATTTAGCATAATATAGTCCCATAGTGAACATATATTTTTCTCAGAATTTTTAAAAGTCATTTACCATTTTTCATATGGCCAAAATAGCCGAATATTTAGACATTCATCAAAAATTGTACTTTTATCTAAAAATTCTGAAATTTACAGAGTATACTTCTATCATATACATGTACTCCCAATAAAAATTTCATCAATTTTGGAGTTAACCACAAGGAATTATAAGCTGTTACTTCTAAAATAGTCTTTTCTCATAAAATTCATAACTCTCAATCTATACATCCAAAAATCACCATTTTTGGACACAATCAAGAAAACTCATCAAAATATCATTTCAAATTTTTCCAGAATTTTTGAAGATCAGAAAGATTACGAAACTGAAAATCATAACAACCCTTAAAATCCCTTAATACCCCTTACTATCCCTTACAATCCCTTACTATCCCTTACCTCAAAAGTGCAGTATTTCTGACTGGAATGCAAAGCCGAAGGAAACTTGCACTGAATAGCAACTCTCAAAGTATCTAAATACTCACAAAATATGCTTCATAATATAGAGAGAGAAAGAGAGAAAGCTTATGTTTCTGGTGTGATTTTCAATTCTAACTTAGCCCTCTATTTATAGGAAAATTTTGGTAGGTTTGACCTGCAACCTGATGGCTTTACCTGCTACTATTCCCACCCACCACATTTGAAATATAATTCAGTATATTTCTTCACCAACCACAAGTGGGGCCCACCAATTCTAGAATTTTCTACCAAAATGATAAACTCCGAAAATTCAACAATTTCTGAACCAGTCATCTCGTAAAATTCATAACAAATTATACGTTCATTTTTAACGGTTCAAAATTTGTGGACATATACTCAACTTATATATGTATAACATATCAAAAAATTATCACGATCCAACGGTCGGATTAAAAATTATAACCCCCGCAAAATATCTCAAAAACCCTAATTTTTAATACCTCCATTCCGACAAAAATACTGATAAAAATCTCAACATTAAATCCTTCATTTTTAACCACAAAAATATATCCCTCATTTATATCCACGTAATATAAATATTTCCTTATCATATGAATCAATAATTAATTATTCACAAATAATATTACATAATCACATTTATGACAACCAGGCCGTTCCCAGGAAAGAGGGGGCTTTCCAATAAGAATTTCTCCTTACTGGCGCGCAATTAGATAACCAAACCTCTCCTTAGACAGAACTTTCTAGACATTGCCAATAATGCTATCTAATAATACTATTCAAATAATATGAATTATTGATCTGATAATGGAAAATACTGTGCAGCAACAATTATTGAACAACAATAATATAAAATTTTAACGTAGCAATTATTGAATCAATAAAATAAAATATTGAACAGTAATTACTGTAACAATTATTGAGTATTGCCTTCTTACGTAAGAATCAATTATTTCAAAAATACTATGCAATACCGTGTGCTACTGTGCAATAACGCGTATTATTGTATTTTAACCACCGGGTATTCCAACAGTGTTAACGGTAACAACTACGCCGTTATTTGTAAAAACTCAAATTTGTCATTTTCCTTCATCCGACAGTTATTCGTTATGGGGCCCACAAATAGCTGCGCCGTCGTACGAATATTCTCCGACAGAAAGAATATTCCACGACCAAACGAATATTCCCCGACAACAATAATTATTTTATAACCACTTGTTTATTTTGAACAATTTTTACATTTCACCCATAATTTTAATTTTTTATCAATTTAACCATTTACTGAATAGTAATTATAAGAAAAATTGAATACTTTTATTTCATAAAATTCGGGGTCTTACAATCTCCCCTCCTTATGAAATTTCGTCCTCGAAATTTACGTACCTGGTAATTCAAAGAGTTGAGAATACCTTACTTTCATTTCAGATTTCATCTTTCCTATCCTCATGATTTCTCCATTGCTCATCTCCTGTATTTCAGATATCATTCTAGAATACTGCTTCAAAACAAAGGTTAATTGAACAAATTAACATATCACATAATATCCCAATATTATGACTGACCAACAAATAAGCTTAGGTAGGACACACTAGCGAAGGATTTACTCATCTCTCCCCTCCTAGTTATATTTCCCGATCTCCGCCAGAGATCATATCCCTAAGCTCTGATACCACCTGTGACAACCCCAAAATAGGTCCATTCCACCCAACCCATTCTGAGTCGTCAAATACATGGTACAGAAAACAACTACAACTTTATTACAACAATTGTCGTGCAAAATACAACAACACATATGCTGTGAGTTTGGATACAAATATATACCAAATGTGACTCATGTTCCAACCGTGGACATCACTTCACAATAACACCTTACATAAAGGTATAGTCAAAAACTGTTTTAGAAATTTACAAACACCAAGATTATATAGGTAGTGCCCATAGATATACTCAGCAAGTGGATGAGCACAACCCTGTCTTATGATGGGACGAGGTTGTATGTCATTAGACATCTTGTATGATAGTGACAAAACACCCTTCCAACGTTGGGTTCACCTCACCCTATTTTCTTCACCAAATATAACTACTAAATGATGACCACCGTTCTATTCCCTTATTACCCCCGCTCGACCCAGCTACACTCTTATTACCTGAAAGGAATTGTGAAGCAAAAGGGTGAGCACAACTAGCTCAGTAAAGAATATCATGACTAAAGATAAATAAATTATCAATAGTCTTCATCAATAATAAATCAGAGATTTAGAACATATGGTAGATGATAAAAAAAATTCAACCATAGTTGCAGCGGAACATGCAATCCATTAGAAGAGTCAAATAGACTATACAGTCTATTATCTTCTCCATGTTAAAAATCCATCAACAATGTTTTATCCCTGTAACATCAATCAACAATTCTGGTCCACAATCATATGAATAACTCATAATCATAACTGTAGTTCTAAATTCCTCTTCTCATCAAGGACGAAGATAATTTTCATCACCTATCTTTACCTGAAACATCAAAGATCATGGTTATACCAAATCACATTTCATGTTCATAATCATACTAATAAATCTATCTTTGCACTACGGCCAAAGATATTCATTTGTATCACCAGTTGGTCATGTTTATCTCAACATCTGTTCATCTTTGCACTACTGGCCAAAGATATTCAACAACATGTCATCTTTGCACTACGGGCCAAAGATATTCATCAACAATTCATCTTTGCACTACAGGCCAAAGATATCCATCTACAATTCATCTTTGCACTACAGGCCAAAGATATTCCTCAACAATTCATATTTGCACTACAGGCCAAATATATTAATATCTCAAAGAATATATAATCATTTCAGAATTTATATAAACAATAATTATAACCATGTTGATCAATTCACCTTTGCACTTAAGCTTAAGATATTCAATTATAAATTCAATGGTCATGATCATACCAATAATCTACCCATCTTTACACTCCAGTGAAAGAGAATTTCAACATCAAGGTTATAAAAATGTTATATATAATAGTAAAATCAATATAATCAAAACATCTAGATTTAATCTCAAGAGTAATATTCATAAATCAACTATAATTTGGTCAGAAAAAGGAAACTAATTTTGTCATGAATAGTAACTCGTGAATAGTAACTCATGAATAGTAACTCATGAATAGTAACTCGTGAATAGTAAACCCGACACAAAAAGGTAGAAATTTCACAATAAAATCTATACCAGTATTTCGGTATAATGATATTGAAAGAATAACATTTCTTAAGCTTATAAACAATTTATTTAAATTGTTTACACTTTACTAAATAATGCATTTAATCATTCAAAAATACCAAACTCATAAGATTTCATTACCAATAACCAAAACCCTCATCAAAAATCTGCATATACCTCATATAGGATTCTCAAGCCATAAAATCCTATTTTCCAATTTTCTTACTTCACATAACATATTTAATTCATTTTCTCATAACTAGACTATTTTCATGAAAAATACCAAATCCGTTCCAAAAATATTTCTTTTCTGGAATTTAGCATAATATAGTCCCATAGTGAACATATATTTTTCTCAGAATTTTTAAAAGTCATTTACCATTTTTCATATGGCCAAAATAGCCGAATATTTAGACATTCATCAAAAATTGTACTTTTGTCTAAAAATTCTGAAATTTACAGAGTATACTTCTATCATATACATGTACTCCCAATAAAAATTTCATCAATTTTGGAGTTAACCACAAGGAATTATAAGCTGTTACTTCTAAAATAGTCTTTTCTCATAAAATTCATAACTCTCAATCTATACATCCAAAAATCACCATTTTTGGACACAATCAAGAAAACTCATCAAAATATCATTTCAAATTTTTCCAGAATTTTTGAAGATCAGAAAGATTACGAAACTGAAAATCATAACAACCCTTAAAATCCCTTAATACCCCTTACTATCCCTTACAATCCCTTACTATCCCTTACCTCAAAAGTGCAGTATTTCTGACTGGAATGCAAAGCCGAAGGAAACTTGCACTGAATAGCAACTCTCAAAGTATCTAAATACTCACAAAATATGCTTCATAATATAGAGAGAGAAAGAGAGAAAGCTTATGTTTCTGGTGTGATTTTCAATTCTAACTTAGCCCTCTATTTATAGGAAAATTTTGGTAGGTTTGACCTGCAACCTGATGGCTTTACCTGCTACTATTCCCACCCACCACATTTGAAATATAATTCAGCATATTTCTTCACCAACCACAAGTGGGGCCCACCAATTCTAGAATTTTCTACCAAAATGATAAACTCCGAAAATTCAACAATTTCTGAACCAGTCATCTCGTAAAATTCATAACAAATTATACGTTCATTTTTAACGGTTCAAAATTTGTGGACATATACTCAACTTATATATGTATAACATATCCAAAAATTATCACGATCCAACGGTCGGATTAAAAATTATAACCCCCGCAAAATATCTCAAAAACCCTAATTTTTAATACCTCCATTCCGACAAAAATACTGATAAAAACCTCAACATTAACTCCTTCATTTTTAACCACAAAAATATATCCCTCATTTATATCCACGTAATATAAATATTTCCTTATCATATGAATCAATAATTAATTATTCACAAATAATATTACATAATCACATTTATGACAACCAGGCCGTTCCCAGGAAAGAGGGGGCTTTCCAATAAGAATTTCTCCTTACTGGCGCGCAATTAGATAACCAAACCTCTCCTTAGACAGAACTTTCTAGACATTGCCAATAATGCTATCTAATAATACTATTCAAATAATATGAATTATTGATCTGATAATGGAAATACTGTGCAGCAACAATTATTGAACAACAATAATACAAAATTTCAACGTAGCAATTATTGAATCAATAAAATAAAATATTGAACAGTAATTACTGTAACAATTATTGAGTATTGCCTTCTTACGTAAGAATCAATTATTTCAAAAATACTATGCAATACCGTGTGCTACTGTGCAATAACGCGTATTATTATATTTTAACCACCGGGTATTCCAACAGTGTTAACGGTAACAACTACGCCGTTATTTGTAAAAACTCAAATTTGTGATTTTCCTTCATCCGACAGTTATTCGTTATGGGGCCCACAAATAGCTGCGCCGTCGTACGAATATTCTCCGACAGAAAGAATATTCCACGACCAAACGAATATTCCCCGACAACAATGATTATTTTATAACCACTTGTTTATTTTGAACAATTTTTACATTTCACCCATAACTTTAATTTTTTATCAATTTAACCATTTACTGAATAGTAATTATAAGAAAAATTGAATACTTTTATTTCATAAAATTCGGGGTCTTACAATCTCCCCTCCTTATGAAATTTCGTCCTCGAAATTTACGTACCTGGTAATTCAAAGAGTTGAGAATACCTTACTTTCATTTCAGATTTCATCTTTCCTATCCTCATGATTTCTCCATTGCTCATCTCCTGTATTTCAGATATCATTCTAGAATACTGCTTCAAAACAAAGGTTAATTGAACAAATTAACATATCACATAATATCCCAATATTATGACTGACCAACAAATAAGCTTAGGTAGGACACACTAGCGAAGGATTTACTCATCTCTCCCCTCCTAGTTATACTTTCCGATCTCCGCCAGAGATCATATCCCTAAGCTCTGATACCACCTGTGACAACCCCAAAATAGGTCCATTCCACCCAACCCATTCTGAGTCGTCAAATACATGGTACAGAAAACAACTACAACTTTATTACAACAATTGTCATGCAAAATACAACAACACATATGCTGTGAGTTTGGATACAAATATATACCAAATGTGACTCATGTTCCAACCGTGGACATCACTTCACAATAACACCTTACATAAAGGTATAGTCAAAAACTGTTTTAGAAATTTACAAACACCAAGATTATATAGGTAGTGCCCATAGATATACTCAGCAAGTGGATGAGCACAACCCTGTCTTATGATGGCACGAGGTTGTATGTCATTAGACATCTTGTATGATAGTGACAAAACACCCTTCCAACGTTGGGTTCACCTCACCCTATTTTCTTCACCAAATATAACTACTAAATGATGACCACCGTTCTATTCCCTTATTACCCCCGCTCGACCCAGCTACACTCTTATTACCTGAAAGGAATTGTGAAGCAAAAGGGTGAGCACAACTAGCTCAGTAAAGAATATCATGACTAAAGATAAATAAATTATCAATAGTCTTCATCAATAATAAATCAGAGATTTAGAACATATGGTAGATGATAAAAAAATTTTAACCATAGTTGCAGCGGAACATGCAATCCATTAGAAGAGTCAAATAGACTATACAGTCTATTATCTTCTCCATGTTAAAAATCCATCAACAATGTTTTATCCCTGTAACATCAATCAACAATTCTGGTCCACAATCATATGAATAACTCATAATCATAACTGTAGTTCTAAATTCCTCTTCTCATCAAGGACGAAGATAATTTTCATCACCTATCTTTACCTGAAACATCAAAGATCATGGTTATACCAAATCACATTTCATGTTCATAATCATACTAATAAATCTATCTTTGCACTACGGCCAAAGATATTCATTTGTATCACCAGTTGGTCATGTTTATCTCAACATCTGTTCATCTTTGCACTACTGGCCATAGATATTCAACAACATGTCTTCTTTGCACTACGGGCCAAAGATATTCATCAACAATTCATCTTTGCACTACAGGCCAAAGATATCCATCTACAATTCATCTTTGCACTACATGCCAAAGATATTTCTCAACAATTCATATTTGCACTACAGGCCAAATATATTAATATCTCAAAGAATATATAATCATTTCAGAATTTATATAAACAATAATTATAACCATGTTGATCAATTCACCTTTGCACTTAAGCTTAAGATATTCAATTATAAATTCAATGGTCATGATCATACCAATAATCTACCCATCTTTACACTCCAGTGAAAGAGAATTTCAACATCAAGGTTATAAAAATGTTATATATAATAGTAAAATCAATATAATCAAAACATCTAGATTTAATCTCAAGAGTAATATTCATAAATCAACTATAATTTGGTCAGAAAAAGGAAACCAATTTTGTCATAAATAGTAACTCGTGAATAGTAACTATTGAATAGTAACTCATGAATAGTAACTCGTGAATAGTAAACCCGACACAAAAAGGTAGAAATTTCACAATAAAATCTATACCAGTATTTCGGTATAATGATATTGAAAGAATAACATTTCTTAAGCTTATAAACAATTTATTTAAATTGTTTACACTTTACTAAATAATGCATTTAATCATTCAAAAATACCAAACTCATAAGATTTCATTACCAATAATCAAAACCCTCATCAAAAATCTGCATATACCTCATATAGGATTCTCAAGCCATAAAATCCTATTTTCCAATTTTCTTACTTCACATAACATATTTAATTCATTTTCTCATAACTAGACTATTTTCATGAAAAATACCAAATCCGTTCCAAAAATATTTCTTTTCTGGAATTTAGCATAATATAGTCCCATAGTGAACATATATTTTTCTCAGAATTTTTAAAAGTCATTTACCATTTTTCATATGGCCAAAATAGCCGAATATTTAGACATTCATCAAAAATTGTACTTTTGTCTAAAAATTCTGAAATTTACAGAGTATACTTCTATCATATACATGTACTCCCAATAAAAATTTCATCAATTTTGGAGTTAACCACAAGGAATTATAAGCTGTTACTTCTAAAATAGTCTTTTCTCATAAAATTCATAACTCTCAATCTATACATCCAAAAATCACCATTTTTGGACACAATCAAGAAAACTCATCAAAATATCATTTCAAATTTTTCCAGAATTTTTGAAGATCAGAAAGATTACGAAACTGAAAATCATAACAACCCTTAAAATCCCTTAATACCCCTTACTACCCCTTACTATCCCTTACCTCAAAAGTGCAGTATTTCTGACTGGAATGCAAAGCCGAAGGAAACTTGCACTGAATAGCAACTCTCAAAGTATCTAAATACTCACAAAATATGCTTCATAATATAGAGAGAGAAAGAGAGAAAGCTTATGTTTCTGGTGTGATTTTCAATTCTAACTTAGCCCTCTATTTATAGGAAAATTTTGGTAGGTTTGACCTGCAACCTGATGGCTTTACCTGCTACTATTTCCACCCACCACATTTGAAATATAATTCAGCACATTTCTTCACCAACCACAAGTGGGGCCCACCAATTCTAGAATTTTCCACCAAAATGATAAACTCCAAAAATTCAACAATTTCTGAACCAGTCATCTTGTAAAATTCATAATAAATCATACGTTCATTTTTAACGGTTCAAAATTTGTGGGCATATACTCAACTTATATATGTATAACATATCCAAAAATTACCACGATCCAACGGTCGGATTAAAAATTATAACCCCCGCAAAATATCTCAAAAACCCTAATTTTTAATACCTCCATTCCGACAAAAATACTGATAAAAACCTCAACATTAACTCCTTCATTTTTAACCACAAAAATATATCCCTCATTTATATCCACGTAATATAAATATTTCCTTATCATATGAATCAATAATTAATTATTCACAAATAATATTACATAATCACATTTATGACAACCAGGCCGTTCCCAGGAAAGAGGGGGCTTTCCAATAAGAATTTCTCCTTACTGGCGCGCAATTAGATAACCAAACCTCTCCTTAGACAGAACTTTCTAGACATTGCCAATAATGCTATCTAATAATACTATTCAAATAATATGAATTATTGATCTGATAATGGGAAATACTGTGCAGCAACAATTATTGAACAACAATAATACAAAATTTCAACGTAGCAATTATTGAATCAATAAAATAAAATATTGAACAGTAATTACTGTAACAATTATTGAGTATTGCCTTCTTACGTAAGAATCAATTATTTCAAAAATACTATGCAATACCGTGTGCTACTGTGCAATAACGCGTATTATTGTATTTTAACCACCGGGTATTCCAACAGTGTTAACGGTAACAACTACGCCGTTATTTATAAAAACTCAAATTTGTCGTTTTCCTTCATCTGACAGTTATTCGTTATGGGGCCCACAAATAGCTGCGCCGTCGTACGAATATTCTCCGACAGAAAGAATATTCCACGACCAAACGAATATTCCCCGACAACAATGATTATTTTATAACCACTTGTTTATTTTGAACAATTTTTACATTTCACCCATAACTTTAATTTTTTATCAATTTAACCATTTACTGAATAGTAATTATAAGAAAAATTGAATACTTTTATTTCATAAAATTCGGGGTCTTACAATCTCCCCTCCTTATGAAATTTCGTCCTCGAAATTTACGTACCTGGTAATTCAAAGAGTTGAGAATACCTTACTTTCATTTCAGATTTCATCTTTCCTATCCTCATGATTTCTCCATTGCTCATCTCCTGTATTTCAGATATCATTCTAGAATATTGCTTCAAAACAAAGGTTAATTGAACAAATTAACATATCACATAATATCCCAATATTATGACTGACCAACAAATAAGCTTAGGTAGGACACACTAGCGAAGGATTTACTCATCTCTCCCCTCCTAGTTATATTTCTCCCGATCTCCGCCAGAGATCATATCCCTAAGCTCTGATACCACCTGTGACAACCCCAAAATAGGTCCATTCCACCCAACCCATTCTGAGTCGTCAAATACATGGTACAGAAAACAACTACAACTTTATTACAACAATTGTCGTGCAAAATACAACAACACATATGCTGTGAGTTTGGATACAAATATATACCAAATGTGACTCATGTTCCAACCGTGGACATCACTTCACAATAACACCTTACATAAAGGTATAGTCAAAAACTGTTTTAGAAATTTACAAACACCAAGATTATATAGGTAGTGCCCATAGATATACTCAGCAAGTGGATGAGCACAACCCTGTCTTATGATGGCACGAGGTTGTATGTCATTAGACATCTTGTATGATAGTGACAAAACACCCTTCCAACGTTGGGTTCACCTCACCCTATTTTCTTCACCAAATATAACTACTAAATGATGACCACCGTTCTATTCCCTTATTACCCCCGCTCGACCCAGCTACACTCTTATTACCTGAAAGGAATTGTGAAGCAAAAGGGTGAGCACAACTAGCTCAGTAAAGAATATCATGACTAAAGATAAATAAATTATCAATAGTCTTCATCATAATAAATCAGAGATTTAGAACATATGGTAGATGATAAAAAAATTTCAACCATAGTTGCAGCGGAACATGCAATCCATTAGAAGAGTCAAATAGACTATACAGTCTATTATCTTCTCCATGTTAAAAATTCATCAACAATGTTTTACCCCTGTAACATCAATCAACAATTCTGGTCCACAATCATATGAATAACTCATAATCATAACTGTAGTTCTAAATTCCTCTTCTCATCCAGGACGAAGATAATTTTCATCACCTATCTTTACCTGAAACATCAAAGATCATGGTTATACCAAATCACATTTCATGTTCATAATCATACTAATAAATCTATCTTTGCACTACGGCCAAAGATATTCATTTGTATCACCAGTTGGTCATGTTTATCTCAACATCTGTTCATCTTTGCACTACTGGCCAAAGATATTCAACAACATGTCATCTTTGCACTACGGGCCAAAGATATTCATCAACAATTCATCTTTGCACTACAGGCCAAAGATATCCATCTACAATTCATCTTTGCACTACAGGCCAAAGATATTCCTCAACAATTCATATTTGCACTACAGGCCAAATATATTAATATCTCAAAGAATATATAATCATTTCAGAATTTATATAAACAATAATTATAACCATGTTGATCAATTCACCTTTGCACTTAAGCTTAAGATATTCAATTATAAATTCAATGGTCATGATCATACCAATAATCTACCCATCTTTACACTCCAGTGAAAGAAAATTTCAACATCAAGGTTATAAAAATGTTATATATAATTGTAAAATCAATATAATCAAAACATCTAGATTTAATCTCAAGAGTAATATTCATAAATCAACTATAATTTGGTCAGAAAAAGGAAACCAATTTTGTCATGAATAGTAACTCGTGAATAGTAACTCGTGAATAGTAACTCATGAATAGTAACTCATGAATAGTAACTCGTGAATAGTAAACCCGACACAAAAAGGTAGAAATTTCACAATAAAATCTATACCAGTATTTCGGTATAATGATATTGAAAGAATAACATTTCTTAAGCTTATAAACAATTTATTTAAATTGTTTACACTTTACTAAATAATGCATTTAATCATTCAAAAATACCAAACTCATAAGATTTCATTACCAATAACCAAAACCCTCATCAAAAATCTGCATATACCTTATATAGGATTCTCAAGCCATAAAATCCTATTTTCCAATTTTCTTACTTCACATAACATATTTAATTCATTTTTTCATAACTAGACTATTTTCATGAAAAATACCAAATCCGTTCCAAAAATATTTCTTTTCTGGAATTTAGCATAATATAGTCCCATAGTGAACATATATTTTTCTCAGAATTTTTAAAAGTCATTTACCATTTTTCATATGGCCAAAATAGCCGAATATTTAGACATTCATCAAAAATTGTACTTTTGTCTAAAAATTCTGAAATTTACAGAGTATACTTCTATCATATACATGTACTCCCAATAAAAATTTCATCAATTTTGGAGTTAACCACAAGGAATTATAAGCTGTTACTTCTAAAATAGTCTTTTCTCATAAAATTCATAACTCTCAATCTATACATCCAAAAATCACCATTTTTGGACACAATCAAAAAAACTCATCAAAATATCATTTCAAATTTTTCCAGAATTTTTGAAGATCAGAAAGATTACGAAACTGAAAATCATAACAACCCTTAAAATCCCTTAATACCCCTTACTATCCCTTACAATCCCTTACTATCCCTTACCTCAAAAGTGCAGTATTTCTGACTGGAATGCAAAGCCGAAGGAAACTTGCACTGAATAGCAACTCTCAAAGTATCTAAATACTCACAAAATATGCTTCATAATATAGAGAGAGAAAGAGAGAAAGCTTATGTTTCTGGTGTGATTTTCAATTCTAACTTAGCCCTCTATTTATAGGAAAATTTTGGTAGGTTTGACCTGCAACCTGATGGCTTTACCTGCTACTATTCCCACCCACCACATTTGAAATATAATTCAGCATATTTCTTCACCAACCACAAGTGGGGCCCACCAATTCTAGATTTTTCTACCAAAATGATAAACTCCGAAAATTCAACAATTTCTGAACCAGTCATCTCGTAAAATTCATAACAAATTATACGTTCATTTTTAACGGTTCAAAATTTGTGGACATATACTCAACTTATATATGTATAACATATCCAAAAATTATCACGATCCAATGGTCGGATTAAAAATTATAACCCCCGCAAAATATCTCAAAAACCCTAATTTTTAATACCTCCATTCCGACAAAAATACTGATAAAAACCTCAACATTAACTCCTTCATTTTTAACCACAAAAATATATCCCTCATTTATATCCACGTAATATAAATATTTCCTTATCATATGAATCAATAATTAATTATTCACAAATAATATTACATAATCACATTTATGACAACCAGGCCGTTCCCAGGAAAGAGGGGGCTTTCCAATAAGAATTTCTCCTTACTGGCGCGTAATTAGATAACCAAACCTCTCATTAGACAGAACTTTCTAGACATTGCCAATAATGCTATCTAATAATACTATTCAAATAATATGAATTATTGATCTGATAATGGGAAATACTGTGCAGCAACAATTATTGAACAACAATAATACAAAATTTCAACGTAGCAATTATTGAATCAATAAAATAAAATATTGAACAGTAATTACTGTAATAATTATTGAGTATTGCCTTCTTACGTAAGAATCAATTATTTCAAAAATACTATGCAATACCGTGTGCTACTGTGCAATAACGCGTATTATTGTATTTTAACCACCGGGTATTCCAACAGTGTTAACGGTAACAACTACGCCGTTATTTGTAAAAACTCAAATTTGTCATTTTCCTTCATCCGACAGTTATTCGTTATGGGGCCCACAAATAGCTGCGCCGTCGTACAAATATTCTCTGACAGAAAGAATATTCCACGACCAAACGAATATTCCCCGACAACAATGATTATTTTATAACCACTTGTTTATTTTGAACAATTTTTACATTTCACCCATAACTTTAATTTTTTATCAATTTAACCATTTACTGAATAGTAATTATAAGAAAAATTGAATACTTTTATTTCATAAAATTCGGGGTCTTACAAATAGTACAAAGAAAACATTTAAATTCTTTCATATTATATATATATAATTGCTATTACTTGTTGGGTACTCAAATGCTCATCCTTGCTTAATTTAAATATTTTCAGCTAAGTGTGAACGATTAGAGAACTCTGCTAAGAACAAGGAAAAGGGAAAGGTCGCTGAATGAATGAATGAACGTTATCTTATGTAATACTTAATGTTATTAAAACAAGTATGATATATATATTATCTATCATGGTTTGTAATGAATGTTTAAAGGTTACGTACTTGGGATTAGACTCTGATAAATGTAAGTTAAGTTTGATATTTATATTATTGTTATTATTATTAGTATTATTCCGCTCATAGAAATGGTATCGTGATGAACCGAGTTCGGGTTTCAAGTACCTGAGTTCGGGGTCTTCACATTACCACATCATGTGTAACATTACAGGTCATGATTATACCGATACATAATTCTTGGTCATAATCATAACAATCAACAGTCCATCTATGCACTGCGGGCTAAAGATGACTTTCATCACAATATAAGCATAAAGATGATGACAATGACATAAGAATTCAATCAAACGAGATCAATGATAAATATTAAAGATTTATAATTCAATTTATCCAGAGTTTAAGAATGTACAAATTGTCAACATGATAACTGCTTTGTGGAGTAAAATTCAAGAATAATATTCATGTAAAAATAATTCGGATAGAAAAGAAATCAATTTTTGTCATGAATAGTACCCATATGAATAGTACCCCGTGAATAGTACTTTGTGAATAGTACCCCGACATGAAAAGATTAAAATTTAACAAGATTGTTTAGAAAAATATCATTGTAAAACGATACTAGATGAAAAGCAAATTTTAAGGATATTCTACTAATTTCAAGGATTATGGAAGCAATACTTAGCACAGTAAGTTTAAATTTAGGACTATGAAATGAAATAATATCCCTTAAATAATATGGAGTATAAAAGAAAATAATATTTCTTACGAGTATTGCAATAAAATAATATCCTTTACCTTAGTAGAAACTGAATTTGACTGGAATATTGGATATTATTTTGAGAAAATCTTGCACAAAAAGCTACACTCAAAGTATCATTATACTCAAGATAAATACTCTCAATACTATAGAATAAGAATTTCTGATATTGAAGGTGTGTTTTAGGAAGGAAGGGTTACCCCATATTTATAGTGAAATTCGGAGGAAGGAAACAAACGCATTCTGCCTAACCATTCCTGCCTAACTTTCATTTTTTCTTTTTCTTCTGCCTAACTCTTCCCACTTTCCTTATGGGTGAGGCCCAACTTTTGAAATATGGATTGCAGGAAGAATTTGAAAAGGAATAACTCACATTTTCAGGGCCAACACTTGGAAGAAAAATTTGCAAATATGGTTTGCAATATAATTGAAAAGCAGGTGCACAAAAGAACTCAAACTTAATTTGCTAACCTTCTCCTTTTAATCACATGTTTATATATATATAATAATATTATTAATTAAAAAATTATAAAATGTTATAATAATATATTTGAATAAATATTTTATCGAAGAAAATAGTTGTCAAACTTTTCACAAATTCTTTTATTTATATCAAAATTGAACCAATATCCACCACATAATAATTATTCATAAATAATATTATAAGCTCACAATATTAACAACAATATCATTCCCAGGAAAGATGGGACTTTCCGATAAAGATTTATCTTTATTGGCGTGCAATTAGATAACCTAACCTCTTTCCTCGACAGAATTTTCTAAACATTGCCAATAATGCTAACTAATAATATAAATAATTGTGTCGTGTCAATTATTGATTTAATAATATAAAATATTGTGCAGATGATACTGTGACAATAATTGAATCAATAATATGAGATACTGTGCAACAATTACAGTGGCAATAAATGAATAAAACTGAGTGACTTCTCACTTAAGCATCAATAATCAAAGATACTGTACAATACCGTGTGCTACTATGCAACCACGTGTATTACTGTACTTTTATCACCGGATATTTCAACAGTTATTTTTATAAAAAAATATTTTTGTCATTTTCTAACTCCGACAGTAATTTCGTTGTGGAGTCCACGAATGATTGTGCTGTCGTACGAATATTCCCTGATAAAACGAATATTCCCCGACCAAACGAATATTTTATGACAACTTGCTTACTTTTCAAAATTTATAAATATTTCCCACAACTATAACATTATATCAAATCCACACCTTATTACTCAAAATGATATTTAGAGAAAATTAATCTTTATTCATAAAAGTTAGGGTCTTACAACCTCCCCTTCTTATGAAATTTCATCCTCGAAATTGGTGTACGTACCTGGTATGTCGAAGAGGTGATGATACCTTGATTTCATTTCAGATTCTAACTCCTAGGTCATTTCCTCAATATCGTGGTTTCTTCATAAAACTTTGACTTGATGTATAACCTTTAAGCGTAGAATATGTTCCTTCTTATCTAAGATTTTAACAGATACATCTTTATACGTTAAGTCTTCCACTATCTCTTCTAGTTATAATTTAATAATGTGGTTCGGGTCTTCCATATATTTACGTAACATAGATATGTGAAAAACGTTATGAACACGAGACATACTGGCGGTAAAGCGAGTCTATAAGCCACAAGTACTACTCGGTTGAGGATTTTAAATGGGTCAATGAATCGAGGATTGAGCTTTTCTCTCTTTCCAAATCTCGTAACTCCTTTTCATGGAGCAACACGTAACAATACATGATCTCCAACATTGAATTTCACTTCCCTTCGATGAAGATCAACATAACTCTTTTGACGATCTTGTGAGGTTTTTATACATTGCCGAATCATTTGAATCTTTTTTGTTGTCATGCGTACCAATTTTGGTCCCAATAAAGTTGCTTCACCTACCTCGTCTCAGCATACTGGAGAATGACACTTGCGTCCATACACCGTCTCAAATGGAGCCAAGCCTATACTTGCTTGATAACTGTTATTGTAGGAGAATTCCACTAATGGCAAGTACTTGTCCCACCTTCCTTTGAAGTCTAGGGCACAGAGTCATAATAGATCTTCAAAGGTTGGAATAGTCCTCTCCGACTGCCCGTCCGTTTGAGAATGATATGCCGAACTAAATCGTAAATTCTTGCCCATACCTTTCTACAAACTAACCCAAAATTGTGGTGTGAATCTTGAGTCTCGATCAAAAATTATGGATACTGGCATATCATGCAGTCTTACAATCTCATTTATGTAAATACTAGCAAGATGTTCAAGTGAATAAGTTTCTCGTATAGGTAAGAAATGAGCAGACTTGGTTAATCTATCAACAATGATCCAAATTTCATCTATGCCTTGAGAAACCTTGGGAAGACCAGTAACGAAATCCATATTAATGTGCTCTCATTTCTATTATGGAATTTTAAGTGGTTGCAATGGACCATTTGGTACTTGATGATCCGCCTTGACACGTTGACAAGTTAGACACCTTGAGATAAACTCTTCTATCTCTTTCTTCATATTGCTCCACCAAAATGTATGTCGAAGATCACGATACATTTTAGTACTCCCAGGATGGATTACAAACGGTGTGTTGTTCGCCTCTATTATGATTTTATACTTCAAATCAGAGTCGTTAGGAACACAAAGTCTGGAGTTGACTCGAAGTATTCTTTCTTCGTCGATTCTTTCTTCTGGAATAGCACCTTCTTGTACTTTCTTCTTTATACGCATCAGCTCCATGTCTGTAGCTTGAGCAGCTTTAACTTTATCGACTAAAGTCAGTTCTACTCGTATATTTGACATCATTACGTGGGTCCTTGGAGTCTTTAACTCTATCTCCATCCTTTGTAAGACATACAAAATGGGTCATTTCGTTGACAATATCTCACTCATACCCGCGTATTATCTTCTATATAATATGTTAGCTACCACGTTCGCTTTTCCATGATGGTATTGAATGGTATGATCATAATCTTTCAATAGCTCGAGCCAACGTCGTTGCCGCATGTTGAGCTCCTTTTGGGTGAAGAAATATTTGATGCTTTTATGATCTATATAGATCTCTACTTTCTCCCCATATAGGTAATGCCTCCAAATTTTAAGCACAAAAATGACAGCTGCCAACTCTAGATCATGACTAGGATAATTCCTCTCACATTTTTTGAGTTGTCGTGAGGCATAGGCTATAACTTTCTTGTGCTACATGAGAACACATCCTAACCGTCTGCCTGAAGCATCGCTATAGATGATAAATTCCTCTAAACTAGATGGTATTGTCAGAACAGGTGTTGAAATGAGTCTCCTCTTGAGTTATTGAAAACAATTCTCACATTCCTTGCTCCAATCGAATTTTGTATCTTTTTGAGTCAGCTAAGTTAATGGAGTAGCGATTCAAGAAAATCCTTCTACGAATCTCTAATAATAACCAGCTAAGCCCAGAAAGCTACGTACTTCGGTTACTGACATAGGTTGTTCCTAGCTTTGTATTGCTTTAATCTTCGTTGGGTCAACAGATATTCCGTGATTTGATATCACGTGCCCAAGGAATGCTACTTCTATAAGACAGAACTTGCATTTCTTTAACTTGACATATAACTTATTTTCACGAAGCTTTTGGAGTATCAGCCTCAAGTGTTGCTCATGATCTTTATGGCTTTTGGAGTATATTAGGATGTCATCAATAAAGACAATCACATAATTTTCCAAATATTCCTTGAATACTCGATTCATCATATCCATGAAGGAAGCAGGAGCATTAGTCAATCCAAAAGACATGACTAGGAATTCGTAATGCTCGTACCGAGTTCTGAAAGTAGTCTTTAGAATGTCATCAGTTTTAATCTTTAGCTGATGATACCGGAATGAAGATCGATCTTTGAAAAGAATTTGGCACCTTGCAACTGGTCAAACAAATTATCAATATGAGGCAACGAGTACCTATTTTTGATGGTGACATGATTCAACTCCAATAATCAATACAAAGTTGCATACTCCCATCTTTCTTCTTTACAAATAGAACAGGAGTATCCCAAGGAGACATATTAGGACGAATAAAACCTATGTCTAACAACTCCTGCAGTTGGGTTTTCAACTCCTGAAGTTCAATAGGAGCCATTCGATATGGGGCTTTGGAAATGGGTTTTGTACCGGGTTCAAGATCATTACAAAACTTGATTTCACGCTCTGGGGGTAGGCCAGGAAGTTCTTCAGGGAATACGTCAGGAAATTTATTAACAATAGAAATATCATTCAAATCTGACGTATTTTTGTTTAAATCTGTGACATAGGCTAAGAAAGCTTGACATCCATTTTTTAATAAAAGAATGGCTTTATGGCTTGATATGACAGTGATTGACTTTAGTGGTTTGGTTGCTTGAATTCACATAATAGGTTGGTTAGGAATATGAAAGCTAACAACCTTACGAAAATAATCAATTTTTGCATGATGAATAGTTAACCAATCAATTTCTAAAATCACATCAAATGCAAGTATTTTCAAAGATATAAGGTCGACAGGTAATGTGAGGGTGCCGATTTGAATCAAACAAGACTTATAAACAGTGGGTGTAATGAAGGTTTCTCCTAACGGAGTTTCAACAGATAAGTCAAAGTCTAATTTCTCTGGAGTCAAATTTAAACGTTGAGTGCAAGTAGGTGAAATAAAACAATGGGTAGAACTGGTATCAAATAAGGTATATACTTCGCAAGAGTTTATGATTAGCTTATTCGTGATAACTTCATTAGGGTTCCTCATTTTTGGGAGGTCACGACAAACGCTCTCCATTGAACTACTGGCTTTGACTTGTTTGGGATGGCCTTTGGTGTCTCCATCCCAGTTGGACTTGACTTCACTACATGATAAAATTGAGCTACGTGACCTTCTATTCCGTAATTGAATCACGTTTTGGGTTGCTGCGTACAGTTTGGACTGATGTGTCCCTCCCCTCTGCATTTGTAGCATATGACCGGTGGTTGTTTTCCTTCCTTGAAAACGAGTGCTGGTGCTGCTATCTTTCCATCATTATTGAACCTTCTCTTCTTTAAATTTCCACTTCTATTATCTTGGCCAGGATTACCACCGAAGTGGTTACCATTTCTGGCATGTTGATTTCCTCCACGTTTGTTGTCACCGCTTCGATGACTGCTACCACTAGTATTATTATTTTGCCGGCTGCTATCTTTTGGTTGGGTTGACACATTATCGCGTTCCAATAACTGAGCTATATTCACAATATCTAAATACAAGCAAAGTTTGTGAGAAATGAGGTATTAACATATTTCGGGTTTCAAATCTCGTAGAAATATTTGCGTCACACACTCCTCATTATCCACCAAATGGGATGTAAACCGGGATAACTCGGTAAATTTAGCCTCGTACTGCAATACATTCATATTGTTTTGCTCCAACTTGATGAATTATACTTCCTTCATGTGACGAATACTTTTATGAAAGTACTTGTCGTTGAACAATTCTTGAAACTTCTCCCAAGACATCTTCAGTGCGGCAGGCTGAGTACGTTTTACAGATTCCCACCAATGATCTACCTCTCCTCGCAACATGAAGGTGGCAAAGGGAACCTTTTGCTCCTCGGAGCATCCCAAGGCATCAAATATCTTGGTGATCTGCTTAATCCACATCTCTGTCTTAAGTGGTTCTGACTTTCCCAAAAACTCCTGTGGTCCCAACTCCTTGAATTGCTTAGCGGTGACCATCCGAGAGTTGCCAGTGTTTCCACCTACATTTTGAAAAGGAGTCTCTCTCGCCTGATGTTGCATGAATTGCAGAAAGCTCCTAAACACCTAGTCGTTTATCATTTGGTTGATGTTGTTGTTTACATGAGGATTATTACCTTGCTGATGCACATTATCCTGGTTATTGATTGTCTGTAACTCAACGGTCTCACGTGCTCCACTACTTATCTCAACATTTTCAGATGCCATTTTCTTACACTGCCACAAAATAAGGGTTAATTGACATGCCAATATTATCCCTCTATTATGACCAACCAATTAAATAACAAATAAACTTAGGTAGGTCATACTAGCGAAGGATTTACCCGTCTCTTTCCTCCTAGTTCTAGCCTCAAATCTCAACCAGAGATCATATTCCTAAGCTTTAATATCAACTGTGATGCCCCCAAAATAGGTATACACAACCCATTTTGAGTCGCCAAATACATGGTACAAAATTCAAATACAAACTTCATTTATACAATACGACAAAAACGTAGCTGAGAGTTTTAACACGGATATTATCTCGTAGATAATATCCAAACTCAAATGAAGTCCTCATTACAATTATTAACACACTATTTCATATAATAGTGAGGACTACTATAGTCACTATCTCGGACCATCACTCCGTTCCCCGACTAGTCCCAGTTAGATTCTCATTTCCTGAAGAGAACAATGAAAGCAAAGGTTGAGCTCAACTAGCCCGAAAAAGAATATTATGACTAAGATAAAGTAGAATAAATTATCGTTATCCTTCAACAGTGTTAAACTGATAGAATACAATAGACAACAAGTTTAACTGCAGTAGAACAAACAATCCATTAGAAGAGTCAAGTAGAGCATGATATCTACTATCCTCTATGATTTAAAAGTTCATCATCAATATTTTATCACTGTAACACAGCTCAATAAATAATCCACATCACTGAATTATCCATGCATTACGGGCCAATGATATTCATTAGTATCATATCCACGAATTATCCATGCACTACGGGCCAAGGATATTCGTTATTATCACCAATGGTCATGATCATGCCAACAACTGTCCATCAATGCACTACGGGCCAATGAGGACTTTTACCACATCATTTGTAACATTACAGGTCATGATTATATCGATACATAATTCCTAGTAATAATCATACCAATCAACAGTCCATCTATGCACTACGGGCCAAAGATGACTTTCATCACAATATAAGCACGAGAATGATGACAATGATATAAGAATGCAATCAAACGAGATCAAGGATAAATATTAAAGATTTATAATTTAATTTATCCAGAGTTTAAGAATGTCCAAATTGTCAACATGATTACTGCTTTGTGGAGTAAAATTTATGAATAGTACTTCAGGAAAAGTACCCCGTGAATAGTACCCCGGCATGAAAAGATTAAAATTTAACAAGAATATTCAGAAAAATATCCTTGTAAAACGATACTAGATAAAGCGCAAATTTCAAAGATATTCTACTAATTCCAAGGAGTATGGAAACAATACTTCGCACAGTAAGTTTAAATTTAGGACTATGAAATGAAATAATATCCCTTACATAATATAAAGTATGAAAGAAAATAATATTTCTTACAAGTATTGCAATAAAATAATATCATTTACCTTAGTAGAAATTGGATTTGACTTAAATATAGGATATTATTCTGAGAAAATCTTGCACAAAAAGCTACACTCAAAGTATCCTTATACTCAAGAAAAATACTCGTAATACTATAGAATAAGAATTTCTGATATTAAATATGTGTTTTAGGAAGGAGGGGTTACCCCCTATTTATCGGAGGAAGGAAACAAACGCATTCTGCCAAACCATTCCTGCCTAACTTTCATTTTTTCCTTTTCTTCTACCTAACTCCTCCCACTTTCCTTATGGGTGAGGCCCACCTTTTGAAATATGGCTTGCAGGAAGAATTTGAAAAGGAATAACTCACATTTTGAGGGCCCACACTTGGAAGAAAAATTTACAAAGATGGTTTGCAATAGAATTAAAAAACAGGCGCACAGAAGAACTCAAACTCAATTTGCTAACCTTCTTCCTTTAATCACATGTTTATATATATAATAATATTATTAATTAAACAATTATAAAATATTATAATATTATATTTGAATGAATATTTTATCGGAGAAAATAATTACCAAACTTTTCACAAATTTCTTCATTTATATCAAAATTGAACCAATATCCACCACATAATAATTATTCATAAATATTATTATAAGCTCACAATATTAACAACCAGATCATTTCTAGGAAAGAGAAGGCTTTTTGATAAGGATTTATCCTTATTGGCGCATAATTAGATAACTTAACCCATTTCCTCGACAAAAATTTTTAGACATTGCCAATAATGCTAACTAATAATACAAATAATTGTGTCATGTCAATTATTAATTTAATAATATAAATATTATGTAGATAATACTGTGACAATAATTGAATCAATAATATGAGATATTGTGCAACAATTACTATGGTAATAATTGAATAAAACTGAGTGACTTCTCACGTAAGCATCAATAATCAAAGATACTATACAATACCGTGTGCTCCTATGCAACCACGTGTATTACTGTACTTTTATCACCAGGTATTTCAACAGTTAACGGTAAAATTTTTGCCGTTATTTTTATAAAAAATTATTTAAGTCGTTTTCTAACTCCGATATTAATTCTGTTGTGGGGTTCACCAATGATTGTGTCGTCGTACTAATATTCCCTGATAAAACGAATATTCTCCGACCAAACGAATATTTTATGACAACTTACTTACTTTCTAAAATTTTTAAATATTACCCACAACTATAACATTATATCAAATCCACACCTTATTACTCAAAATGATATTTAGAGAAAATTAATCTTTATTCATAAAAATTGGGGTCTTACACTTTAGCTCCCCCTCAGATGATGATACACTTACTGCTATTTTGACTTGCTTCTTCTTTTTCTCCTTCTTTGCTTTTCTGCTCTTTCTCTTTTCTTCAACCTTCATTCTTCTCTCCTTGCTCTTCCTTGAATACCTCTTTTTCTCCACCTTTTTTGTCATGAAACATTTGGGAAAGCTGTTGGACATTTATCATAAATTGCTCTATCAGATAAGATGAGTTGCTAACTTCAATCTTGAGTTATTGTTGGCTTAGCTCCAATTGTAGAGAGAGACTGCTTTAGTAAGTTAATCTTGTCAGAGAGGGACAAGATTTGATCTGCATTATCCTTTGAGCTTGCAGAGCTTCTTTTTTTATCATTAATAAGATTCAGGTGGATTTGATCTCTTTCTTTGATCTTGAGAGATATATATGATATTGTGGCTTGAAATCTATTTTGAAGCACACCGTCTCCTTCTTCTGATAACATCCTAGCTTTTACAACAATGATAGATATCTTCTCAACCAACTCGTCAAAGTTCTTTAGTAACTCTTGCTCTTGAGAAGTTTTGTCACTTAGCTGAGCAGACTCCTTCTGAACATCAGATTAAACTCCACAATTTTCATTCTTGGACAGACTTTCAAATGTAGTGAGAATTTGGTAGATCATTGAGTGCTAATCACTGTTGGAAGAAGAAGGAATATCAGACAACTCTTATTTGGCAGCCTAGAGCTTCTCAATCTGAGTTTGATCATCTTCAATGGTAGAGTGAAGGGACTCTACGATCATAAACTTGGGTATAATCCTTCTGCTATCCGAACCTACTCTACAATCGTAGGGAATGTAGTGGTTGCTAGCTTATCGATAGACCTTGAAGTGAGACTGGTCTTTGATCAGCTGTGTTGCAAATTTCTTTACTCTTGGAAAGTTTTGTGACAGCAGCTCCAAGTTCAGAAAATATGAGTAACACCAGTTGATGTAACTCTCATCTTCAGCAGTATATGCCTTTAGCCAAGGCATCTATGGGTAGAACCATTTTATCAGAGGATTGTCATGATTGTACAATATTATAGTACGATCTAAGTCCATACCTTTCCAATTGTTAAAAAGATCTTGAGTAGACATTGTTACTACTTTGAGTCATTCATTTCCATGATTTATCCATCTTCCTAGTAGCACATCTTAAGGTTCATCAAAGACTTCCACCACTAATCTTCTGTGAACTCTTATTGGAGAGGGAACATGATAGTCTGTTGATTCCTAATCTGCAGAACTGGAGCCTGTCTCCATCTCTTCATTTTTTGACTTTGAGCTTGAATCATGCTGGATCATTTCATCTGACTCATTAGTGGATCCTTCTTATTGATTTTCATCACTTGTTTCTTCTTTAGTACTCCTCTCATAATTGTCTGGCTCAGTAATCATTTCCTGCTCTTCATATTTAAAAACTCATTTATTTCATCTTCATTATCTTCTTCTGACTTGGATCCATTTGCATTTGCAGTCCTTTCACTTCCACTGCTGGAGCTGTCAGAAATCATCATCTTTTTGCCTTTAATGTCTTCTCGTGTAGACTCAAGTTCATCATTTTCATCACTATCACTTAGATCAATCGCTTTTGGTGCAGAGCCACTTTCTTTCTTTTGATTTGTTCTTTGAAGTATCCTGTTACTCTTTATCCTTCTTGGGGGTGCTACAGTTGATGCTTTTTCCTTTCCTTATTCACGTCTCTTTTTATCAGTGGAGAGACTGCTTCGTGGAACCTCTGTAGACTTCTTCATGACCTTAGCTTTCTTCTTTGTTGGCTTTGCTGGAGTGGCCACTAAGGGTGCAGAGTCATCAGATTGAGATGGCTCGCTTTCCATTACTCTTACCTTCCTCTTTATTACAGTGGCCTTGCTGTTGTTGCAAGAAGTCTTTAGTCTTTTATTCTCCATGGGATTTTTCTTCCAGTTTTCAAATAGTTGTGGTGACATCACTTTATGAACATTTAGGGGTTCTCCCTCATCATCCCTTATCTTACTCTTCAGTTTCTTCTTCAGTATAATGCTCAAGAGTCTTCCATGAAAAACCTTGTGAGGGGTTTATCTATAGACTTCTTCATCTCAGCTTTTTCCAGCCATTTGGACAACCAAACAATTAGAAAGGCTCTGAAGTTCATCTGTAGTTTCATGACAATTGCAGTCATGATTCTCAGTTACAGATCACTAAAAGTATCGTGTGCAGTATATTTACATAAGATACATTTTCTAGCAATCTCAGCTAGGAATTCAAACTCCTTAGGAAACTCTTTCTTCTTCATGTCTTTCAAATTTTCATTTCTTTTGTAGCGCATTAATCTCTTGCCTTCTTCAATGTTGACCTCCTCGAGATTCATCAGACCTTGGTCAAGAAATCCTAGGCATTGGTTGATATCTGATGCTCTTATCTTCAGACTCACTCCCTTGACCTTTGTGGATAAAAGCCCAGAGTCTATCGTAGTATTTGAATAGAATTCCTTCACCAATCCAATATAGACTGGAGTGTTATCTTCCAAGCATTCTGAAAACCCAACATTCTTTACTAGCTTAAGAATATCCTTGAACTTCTTTTCTGATATATCGAACTTCTTAGTCCCGATTTGGATTCCAGTTATAACACGCTAATCTTCCATTTTGAAGATTCAAAATGTATGGGTATTCGATCTCAGGAATCTTACGAGAGTTATTTGAAGGCGATTTAGGCGTTGCTCAAGGTTTAGTGGATTTTAGCTTTAAAGAAGATTTAGGGTTTAAAAAAAGGAGGAAAAGGAAGTCGATAGCCTTTGATAATTATTCGGAGGTTTTTGAATTTGCTTTCTAACTCTGCAAAAGATGTGACGTGTCAAAAAGCCATTGGTTGCACGATGCACAATAAGAAATTGTAACTCCCCATAAACTGATCAGTTTTTCAGTTTTAATTTTTCTTTCAAGAATATAAGCATTACTGAAGTTGGTTGACCATTGACTTCTTCAGTGCGTGGAGTAGCTTGATGAGATAGCTATAAGCTCTACATTTTTCTTTGTCAGCTCAACGATCGTCTTCTGTAACTAAGCTTCAGTGAATGATTCGTCATTAATCTCCAACTTGAAGTTGCATGATTCATCAATCAGGCTTGATCTCTTTTGAGGAATTTTCTATACATGTACTCTGTATGAGTCTTTGTTATACATTCTATTTCATTTCTTCTTCTAGGTTAAGGAAGCTCAAGAAGGGCCAACCTTTTAGTCCAAGATTAAGAGTCAGGTTTGTCCTTGAGGCGCTTATTAGATGAAGAGCTTTATAAAAGGGTGGCTACAATGACATCACATTGGTCTTTTCTGCTTGAGAGTTTTACTTATCAACTCCGGATATTCTTTGGTGTCGGTATTTATTTAGGCTGCAATCGTGGTGTTACCATGCTCTTATACTACGATCACTGAGACGAATCAAAAGCACTCCCCGATTTGAGTGATTGGTTGATATGGTTATCAGTAGCACTCTTTAATTGGGATATTTTTGTTTTGGGTTAGCTCATGTCTCTATGATCTTGACAGGAGTGGTCTTGATATTTATAAAGTGGTTAATAGACCTGTACCTTGGTTGACCTATCCTTCAATCTTATCTCAGATCTTCTTGTAAGTATTCCACTTCTTCATTTTGCTCCCTAAGCTTTACCATCTTCATCATTTGTATCTAGAACTTCCTCAGGCTGATCAACAACTTCAGGCTGAAATCATCATGAATGAATAAATCTAAATGAGTCATAGGAAGGTATCATCATAACTGATCACTCCACGATTGTTGGCAAGACTACGAACGTAGTCTTTCTCATTCAGGCTTTAGTATCTTTTGCACTCGTGAAGGTATTCTTCAGTGGTGCATTCTTCATCATTAGTTTGATGATCCTTTGATATGAACTTCTTGGATGTTCCCTTTGGAAAGATATGCTTTGCATGGATAAGACCAGTAGATATCTTTTGTCTTGGTATGAATAGCCTGCTTTCATATGAAGATTATCAATTATGTGACTCTTCATTAATGGGGACTCAGCAAGTCTTCAAGAACAGTCTTTGACTTTGTGTTCAGGCTTAGATACCATTGCAGCATCCACCTCTAGAGTTATTGTAAGTCTAGACTCTACGATCGAGAATGAGTGAAGACTTATTTGATTTATGGTTGTGTTTTCCCTTCTTAAGCAACTAACCTTGCAGCTGGTTGAATCCTTGTGATTGAAGCTTATCTGCTTTAGAATTCCTTGTTTGGTCAGATAGATCAAGTACCTGCAAGTTAGGTAAGTTTCTATTTTTTGTACCTATAATTGTTTGGGTCCTGCTAGATCACTTTTCTTAAGATCTCAATCCCTCATATTCTTAAATTTATGTCACATTAGCATCAATAATCACATTTACGCAGATATCGGATTTAGATATGACATTTATGATGTACGATGATGAGTGTGTGAATGATTAAGTATTTTGATAGGACATTCTTTTTCTTTAACTGTTTCACTCTTTGCTTGTTTGTGTTCACAGTTCTTGAATGTTCTCAGAGTAGGAATCAACTCTATTGCTTATTTGCATCTGGTTGATTCATGGAGATGATCAGTTTCTAAGAATCATTAAGATACTCCTCTAGTGTTGATCATACTCTATATTTTATCAAAAAACACAGAACATTGGTTTTGTATATATTTACATACATACCAATCCTTTAGCAAGAGTTAATCCACTTAAGCTTCGTTGGATTTAGATTAACTTACTACATACTCCATACTTCTTTCAAGATGTTATCTTCAACTTGAACTTTGAGTGGAGAGAGAGTTTGTTGACAATTTAAGTATCCAATCCTTGATGTACTCTCTCTTCCCCTTTTCAAGAAGAGTATGGTCTCTCAAAAGAGTATTATTGTAGTACATAGGATGATGCAACATAATGTTCATGTACGTGTTAATGAGGAACCGTACCTTTACACTGTCAGTTTCTTGACAGTCATTTGTCTTACTAAAATGATGTTAGGCATTGATGTGTAAATCTTTATATTTATTGCTGATAGCTTGTTTCTCCATTTAACCTTAGATCAATCAGGCATCATCTTGGAGTTGACAACATAGGAAAGTCTTGGCAGCTTTAGTTCTTTGATAGTCTTGAGTCTCAAGGATCAGATCTAATTGATTAGCCAAGTATATATTGAGCGAGATTTTCTTTCTTCTCTGGATAGACATTTCTTTGCATGTATAGGCCTTTCATCTTTTAGAACAGAGGATGGCAGACTCTTTACTTTTGATGCCCTTTTTGACTTCCCATCGCTGGTTTAAAGACTACTGATTTACTTTAGACACGGATTGGTCTTGTTGCTACATTAATTTAGAACAAGGACCAATCTGAGCAGCTTCAGGTGAATATGCACATTTACATGTACGCATAATTTCCAACGTGTGAGGTCATCAGTAATCACAAGCGACTTACTACTAAACTAAGTTTAGAACATGGCTTGTGCATAGGATCAGACTCAAAGTGTTAGCTTTTAGAATGTAATATGAGAACCTGCTTTGATACCAATTGTTAGTTCTTAGAGGGCACACAATAGATCTAGAAGGGGGGTTGAATAGATCCTTTTAGATTTCAAAAATCTTTTTCCATTTTAGTTTACATTGCTAAGTAATTAGCAGATGACAAACTAAAGAATTATTTCAAACACAGTAGAATAAGTTAAGGTATCCCTTCATAGATGTTATGGTGACCATTTTTCTAGTGTTAGTTTAGATGTAAGTAGTTATCATATTCATATTAGTTATAGCAGTTATAGATATATAATGTAAATGACAGTATGTAATAGACATAAAGAATTTTAAGTGGTTCAGAGACTCAAGCTCCTAATCCACTCTTCAGCTTCAACAAGCAGGGATTCCGCTAAGGAAGTATTTACATCTTTGAATCACTAAGATTCTTTCAAGGCCAGCAGCCTTAGAACTTTAGTTCACTGAGAACTCTTCAAGTCCAACAGACTTAGAACTCTAGTTCACTAAGAACTCTTCAAGTCCAGCAGACTTGGAACTCAGTTTAGTCCCTAGGACAAGGACCCCTCAGGCCCTGGCTTCTTGTTGATGTTGTTGTTGGTGTTGAGATGCTAAGATAACTTTAAGCTTGTTCATCCTTTGATACTTAACAGCTTGTTGTGATCCTCTTTGGATTCTGCATCGAGACTGGATCACTATTAGATAGACTATTAAGTTATTCATGAAGCTCGTTCTCTTTGAGTACTTAACAATCTTTCACTCCTTTGGTGCAGCTGATCCTGTGGTTGGTTTTTATCTTTATCTGATCTCAGCTTGCACACCTTCACCATTTGAGGTTTACTAAGTCTTTGCACTTTTGGTAGACTCAGTCTGGCATTTAGCATCCCCCGAACCTTGGTAGACTTGTGTACAGATTTTGCTTTGTATCTATTATTCTTTAGCTCGTGATGGTTCATGGTGATTCGTACAGCGGCTCTTTGAGTCTTTTCTCTGATCTGCCAATCTTTTGAAGGTTATTTTCTTGGCCTTCTTGGCTCTCAGCTTAGCTGACTTTCTTAATGGCATTCTCATTGTTGTTGACTGAAGCCCTTTTCTTTCTTTCTGTTAGATCTCTTTTCTTATCTGCTTCACCTCTACTTTCGTAGTCTCACTGTCACTGAGACATATTCTGTTTAGCTCTGTAGAACTCTTAGAGTCAACAACTTGTTGAAAAACCAACACCTTCTACATTCAAGCTTTAGCTGTTAAATATCCTTTCATAAGCTTTTCGTTGGACTATAGCCGTTGGAAGCTATTTGAATTGATTCGCAGATCTCGAGTTATTTGGTGCAGACTGCTGATGTGACATGACAACTCCTTTTTCACTTTTTTAACACTGTAGTCTACTATTTCACCTACCACATCAGAGATGTCACTTTAACGTATTAGGCTGGTAGTCACCTTTATTTCTTCTTTCTGACTCCTCGATCAGAATGTCAGGAGTTATCCTTTTTCATCGATGATTTCAATCAACAACGTTCGAATGTTAGTCTTTGTATTGGGTTATTGCCAAGGCTTCAATACTCAGTTGACCGAACTCTACGATTCTTATTTAAATGACCTTGAACTTGATCGTAGTTAGTCTTTTGAATATTGCTTGTTAACTGATTGAGACAACACTACGATTCTGAGAGTGTTCTTTGAATTTACAATGTAGAACCTTTCTTTCTTCACTCTTGCAGTGCTTCAACGCTTCTGCTTGCCTTTGACTTGTAATAGACACTTATAACTTGTTTGAATGCTCTGGCCCTATTAAATTTCAAGACTCATCTGATTTGTCATGCTCAGCTCTCTTTCTCCTTGTAATCTCCCGTTCACATATCATCAATGGTCTGACCCATGCTTAATCTTATTTATCTATGCTTTATAGGTTGGCCAGTATATCTGTATAAACCGCATCAGTTCCTGTTTCTCATTTGGCGAGTACTACGATCCTGGTCATTCCCACGATCGCCAACTTTTGTTTATCTTGATAGCTAATACATTGATATTCCTTTGTCAGTCATATTATCTGAATTCTTCTTATTGCTTGTGGAAGACTTCCTTGAATGGCTTCACATTTCAATCAGGATGATGATTGAATTGATACTTCAATCTTTTGCTTGCAAGCCATTTAGTAAGTGCTCTCTAGCTTCCTTCAGGTAGATTACATCTTTATAGTTTTTGCCAGAGGCTACATTCTTTAGATGCTTTGGAAGTGCTCATGTGTTGAGAATCGTGTTATCACTACAATTCTTCCTTGGCGTTGTGAGCACTGATAGACTTTGTCGAAGACTTTGTTCTGCAGACTACGATTTAGCTTTGGTTCTGCAGACACTACGACTCTGAGAACAGACTACGATTTATGCCTCTGATATGATCAGTAGACTCCACGACTTTGCTTGTGGTCTACGATTCTTGACTTGGCTCGGCAGGCACTTGGACCAACTCTACGATTCTGAGTGAGGCCTTCCAAGGCAAACTACGATTTTGTAGCAACTTTCTTGATACTCTACGATTCTGCCTTGGCTTCTGCAATCCCTCGGCAGGCTTGCAAGACTATGATTCTATCTTAATAGTCTCCAAGTTCCTTGTCTCTCTTGGCAGGCTTCGAAGACTGGTGTAGTGCTCGACGATAAGACAGGCCTATCTATTACATCAAGATCAACCTAACAAGCTTGATCTTTCTATATATAGTCCTTGTACATCATGTTCTTTTGAAGGACTTCACAAAGCTGTTTTGTTCATGTAGAATCAACCTAACATATTTGATCATTTCAGTCTAAGTCCTTGTACATATATTCCTATTATCTATTCAAGGACTTTACAGCTTATTTCAATGTAGACATATTTGCATATTCATTCACTAAGATCATAATCAAATCTTATATAAATAGGAATATCATTCACATGCTTATACCTAACAGGAAGGTTAAAAGTGAATAAAATATAATTGTTGGGACGAGAATAATTGATTACAGTTGGGCTTACCCTGCCTTGATTCATGATACCCGACAGGATGAGGTCAGTGGTGGAGATACCTTTGAACCTCTCATCATCACTTGGAAGGACGAAGTTGGTAAAGGCTTCGAAAGGGTATTCTTTGGGTTTCTAAGTAAAAAATGGAGGAGAAGGTGGGCAGTTTCGGTTTGATTAGGTGCAGGTGATTTTGGAGAGGTTGATGTGTTAACCTTTTTATTTGAAGGGTTGGGTGTATCATTTTCGGGCAATTTACATTTTTGACTGCGATCAGTGGTCGTATGAGTGAATTTGGGGGGCATATGTTTGCTGGGGGAAGCTTCGACTGAAGGAACTTTCAGAGCTTCAGTAGAAAGTTGAATGGTTTTGGCGCGTTTCTTCTTGATGCGGAGGATCTTTGTCCTTTTGCTGATTGACATATCCAGGAGACTCTCGGTAAAATCTAGGAGTTGAGTTGTTGTTTGTTTTGAGGCCTTTTTAACTGCTCTCTTTTTTATACGAGTGGAAGGTGTTGGATCGGCAGGAACGATCTCGGTTGGGGGGGGGGGCTTCGGAAGTTGGAGGTTCAGCAGGTTTCACAAATGGTTTACCGATCAGGAAATCTTCCAGATCTCTTCGGTCAATTGTTGTTGGTTTGATGAGCGAAACTGCGAGGTTAGCATTTAAGTCCAGATCATGGATATGTAATAAATTGAAGATGGGGTTCGGTTACTTACTTTTATGGTCATAAAGCCAAGCTTGTTTAGTCAACATGATGTAGCTCCGTTCTTTCATCGGTAGCTTTTTCATCAGCTTGGTCATCTCTATCACTCACTCTGAGGTGATGTCGCCGATGTGGACGTTCGGTCGCTTATGTGAGGCTCAGTTCGGGAGTTTGTGTGTTTCGGGGCCTCTGATGTAGAACCAGTCATTGTGCCAGCCTTTGTTGCTAGAGGGGGCATCCATCAATGGACGTTTTTTGACTCTGACATTAGGTTTGATCGGCTGTTTGCCAAGGACTTTGATGCCGGGTTTGTGAGAACCCTGAAGCATGAATAGGGAAAAGAATAAATCAATGGAGGGGGTATGTCGATCTTGTGGCAGAAAGCGATGAAGGCGATGATGTTGATGTAGGAGTTGGGTACCAGTTGTGAGAATCCGATGCCAATGAACCCTAGGAGGGTCAGTATGAAGGCGGGGAAGCCGAACGCCTTTTTCTAGTAGAGTCAAGGGCATGACACTCTAGTCGTTAGTTCGGTGATACAGTCAGTCGGTGGGTCCGGGGGCTTTCAGCTAATAGGTGTCTGGAATTTGTTATTGTTTCCGAGTTATGGCTAAGCTTGCTTCAGTGATTTGGGATGGAGTATTAGCGTGGGGGAATCAAGTCTCGTCAGAGTACTCACGAAGGGCTTTCTGAAGGTCGGTTTCGGTTGGCTCAGTTGCTTGAGCAGAATTTTGGTTGGTGGTGGACACGGCGGTGGAATCGGTAGTTACAACGTTAAGGTTGGGGGTATGAGGAGTGGTGCATGTGGCCCCAGTGGCTATAGGTGGAGCCGGCATTGTGGAGAGAGGGATTGCACTGACAGGTTCCATGGAGGTGGAAGAGGTGTCCTTTAGGGCTTGAGAGAACGCCATTGTTAGTGTTTCGGGGAGAGATGGTGTCCAGAAAAGGGATTTTGGTGCAAGAGTAGGAGAAGGGGCTCTGAATTACGAAATAAACAGGTGAAACTTTGTGATTTGGGAGGAGATGGGTATTTATGGTTGGGTCTTTTCAGTGATGCTCGTATAACGAGGGGCGGCTCATTAATGGGGGTCATAATAAGGCGCGTGGGTGGAACTGGACGGTTAGATTGGAGTGGGCCGCGTGTTCCCGAGCTCTTTGGCGTTTGTTTGTTGATAATCATTATATTGGGCCATGTTTGGAGTACTCTTCCACCAAATATTCTATTTGGATGGAAGACTTGGGGGCAATGTTAGGCCAAGGATATTTAGGTCTAGTTTGACGCTCCCAAAATAGGTATACACAACCCATTCTGAGTCGCCAAATACATGCTACAAGATTCAAATACAAACTTCATTTATATAATACAACAAAAACGTAGCTGAGAGGTTTAACACGGATATTGTCTCGTAGAAAATATTCAAACTCAAATGGAGTCCTCATTACAATTATTATCACACTATTTCATAGAATAGTGAGGACTACTACAGCCACCATCTCAGACCATCACTCCGTTTCCCGACTAGTCCCAGCTATATTCTCATTTCCTGAAGAGAACAATGAAAGTAAAGGGTGAAACTGATAGACTACAATAGACAACAAGTTTAACAGCAGTGGAACAAACAATCCATTAGAAGAGTCAAGTAGAGCATGATATCTACTATCTTCTATGATTTAAAAGTTCATCATCAATATTTTATCGTTGTAACACAACTCAATAAATAATCCACATCACTAAATTATCCATGCACTACGGGCCAAGGATATTCATTAGTATCACATCCACGAATTATCCATACACTACAGGCCAAGGATATTCGTTATTATCACCAATGGTCATGATCATGCCAAACACCCGTCCATATATGAACTACGGGCCAAAGATGACTTTCACCACAAACCTTATGGGTAACATTAAAGGTTATGATTATACCAATACATAATTCCTAATCATAATCATACCAATCAATAGTCCATTTTTACACTACGAGCCAAAGATGACTTCTAGTACAATATAAGCACGAGGATGATGACAATGGTATAAAGATTCAATCAAGTGAGATCAAAGATAAATATTAGAGATTTTCTTATTCAATTTATCTAGAGTTCAAAAATGTCCAAATTGTTAACATGATAATTATTTGTGAAGTAAAATTCAAGAATGATATTCATGTATCAAAAATAATTTGGACACAAAAGAAAATTAAATTTTGTTGTGAATAGTACTGTATGAATAGTAATGTATGAATAGTATCCATGAATAGTACCGTATAAATAGTACCCATACATGAAAAGATTAAAATTTAATAACAAATTTCAGACCAATATTTCAGTGAAATGATATTAGATAAAGCGTAAACCTTAATGAATTTCTAATCATTTCAGGAATTATAGAATCAATACTTACCATAGTAAGTTTACTTTAGGAATATGAAATGAAATAATATCACTTACATAATATGAAGTATGAAAGAAAATGATACCCCTTACGAGTATTGAAATAAAATAATATCCTTTACCTTAGTAGAAACTGGATTTGACTGGAATATCGGATATTATTCTGAGAAAATCTTGCACAAAAGGCTACACACAAAGTATCCTTATACTCAAGAAAAATGCTCACAATACTATAGAATAAGAATTTCTGATATTGAATGTGTGTTTTAAGAAGGAGGGGTTACCCCCTATTTATAGTGCAACGAAGGGAGTAACATGCCTAACTTTTCCTTCTTTTTTCCTTTTCCTCCGTGCCTAACTTTCTCATATTTCCTTCATGCCTAACTTTTCCTTACATCTTATTGGTAGAGGGCCCACCCTTTAGAAAACATATTTTGCAAAGTCTTTGTAGGAGAATATTTCAATGCCTAACTTCACAATTATCAATTGATTTGGGACCCACAATTGGAAATAACATGCTTTTCCGGAGTAGTTGCCCACCAAAAGAAAACAAATGTGCAGAAGTGCACGCGAAGAATAATTTAAAATCAAAATGATAACCTTCACTCCACTTTTATTCACATGCTAAAAATTATATATTATAATAATATTACCATTTAAATTACAAAAAAATTTATAATATTATAATAATATATTTGAATGAATGTTTTGTCGGAGAAGATAATTGTCAAACTTTCAACAAATATTTCATGCTAAATTCCTTCATTTATATCAAAATTGAACCAATATCCATCATATAATAATTATTCATAATTAATATTATAAGCTCAAAATATTAACAACCAAATCATTCTCAGGAAAGAGGAGGCTTTCCAATAAGGACTTCTCCTTATTGGCGCGCAATTAGGTGACCAAACCCCTTTCCTAGACAGAACTTTCTAGACCTTGTCAATAATGCAAATAATAATATGAGTAATTGTGTCGTGTCAATTAATATAAATTATTGTATACTGTAATAATAATTAAATAAATTATATGAGATAGTGTGCAACAATTACTATGGCAATTATTGAATAAAACTGAATGACTTCTCACGTAAGCATCAATAATCAAAGATACTGTACAATACCGTGTGCTACTATGCAACCACACGTATTACTATACTTTTATCATCGGATATTTCAATAGTTAACGGTAAAAGTTTTGTCGTTATTTTTATAAAAAGTTATTTCTGTCATTTTCTCACTCCGACAGTAATTCCATTGTGGGGTTCACCAATGATTGTGTCATCGAACGAATATTCCCTGATGAAATGAATATTCTCCGACCAAACGAATATTTTATGATAACTTGCTTACTTTGCAAAATTTGTAAATATTACCCACAACTATAATATTATATCAAATCCACACCTTATTACTCAAAATGATATTTAGATAAAATTAAATCTTTATTCATAAAAGTTGGGGTCTTACAGGTTACAACAAACGCTCACCCTTAAACTTCGGTGTCTCCATCCCAGCTGGACTTGACTTCACTACACGAGAAAATCGGGCCAGGTGACCTTTTCTTTCTCAATTGAAACATGCTTTGGGTTACTGCGTACAGTTTGGACTGATGTGTCCCTCCCCTCCGCATTTGTAGCATACGACCAGTGGTCGTTCTCCTTCCTTGGAAACAGGAGTTGGTGCTGCTGTCTTTCCATCGTTGTTGAATCTCCTCTTTTTGAAATTTTCACTTCTATTATCTTGGCCAGGATTACCACCGAAGTTATTACCATTTCTGGCATGTTGATTTCCTCCACGTTTGTTGTCACCGCTTCGATGATTGCTACCACTAGTATTATCATTTTGTCAGCTACTATCTTTTGGTTGGGTTGACTCATTATTGCGTTCCAATAACTGAGACCTATTCACAACATCTGAATACAAGTAAAGTTTGTGAGAATTGAGGTATTAACGTATTTTGGGTTTCAAACCTCGTAGAAACATTCGCGTCATATGCTCCTCATTATCTACCAAATGGGATGCAAACCGGGATAACTCGGCAAACTCAGCCTCGTACTACGATACGGTCATATTATTTTGCTCTAGCTTGATGAATTCTACTTCCTTCATGTGACAAATACTTTCAGGAAAGTACTTGTCGTTGAACAATTTTTGGAACGTCTCCCAAGACATCTTCAGTGCGGCAGGCTGAGTACATTTTACAGATTCCCACCAATGATCTGCCTCTCCTCGCAACATGAAGGTGGCAAAGGGAAACTTTTGCTCCTCGGAGCATCCCAAGACATCAAATATCTTAGTGATCTGCTTAATCCACGTCTCTGTCTTAAGTGGTTCTAGCTTTCCCAAAAACTCCGGTGGTCCCAACTCCTAGAATTACTTAGCGGTGACCATCCGAGAGTTTTTGGTATTTCCACCTGCATTTTGAACAGGAGTCTCTTTCGCCTGATGTTGCATGAATTTTAAAAAGCTCCTAAACACCCTATTGTTCATCATTTGGTCGATGTTGTTGTTTACATAAGGATTATTGCCTTCCTCATGCACATTATCCTGGTTATTGGTTAACTCAACATTTTCAGATGCCATTTTCAAACACTGTCACAAAATAAAGGTTAATTGACATTCCACATATTATCTCTATATTCTGACCAACCAATTAAATAAAAAATAAACTTAGGTAGGCCATACTAGTGAAGGATTTACCCGTCTCTCCCCTCCTAGTTCTAGCCTCAAATCTCAGTCAAGGATCATATCCCTAAGTTTTAATACCAACTGTGATGCCCCCAAAATAGGTATACACAACCCATTCCGAGTCGCCAAATACGTGGTACAAAATTCAAATACAAACTTCATTTATACAATACGACAAAAACGTAGCTGAGAGTTTTAACACGGATATTGTCTCGTAGACAATATCCAAACTCAAATGGAGTCCTCATTACAATTATTATCACACTATTTTATAGAATAGTGAGGACTACTATAGCCACCATCTCGGACCATCACTCCGTTCGTCAACTAGTCCTAGCTATATTCTCATTTCCTGAAGAGAACAATGAAAGCAAAGGGTGAGCTCAACTAACCCAGTAAAGAATATTATGGCTAAGATAATGTATAATAAATATTCGTTAGCCTTCAACAATGTTAAACTGATAGAATACAATAGAAAACAAGTTTAACTGCAGCGGAACAAACAATGCATTAGAAGAGTCAAGTAGAGCATGATATCTACTATCTTCTATAATTCAAAAGTTCATCATCAATATTTTATCACTGTAACACAACTCAATAAATAATCCACATCACTGAATTATCCATGCACTACGGGTCATACGGGCCAAAGATATTCGTTATTATCACCAATGGTCATGATCATGCCAAACACCCGTCCATCTATGCACTACGGGCCAAAGAGGACTTTCACCACAAACCTTATCCGTAACATTAAAGGTTATGATTATACCAATACACAATTCCTGATCATAATCATATCAATTAACAATCCATTTTTGCACTACGAGCCAAAGATAACTTCCAATACAATATAAGCACGAGGATGACGACAATGGTATAAAGATTCAATCAAGTGAGATCAAAGATAAATATTAGAGATTTTCTAATTCAATTTATCCAGAGTTCAAAAATGTGCAATGTGACGCCCCCAAAATAGGTATACATCACCTATTCTGAGTAGCCAAAAATATGGTACAAAATTCAAATACAACTTACTAATACAATTGTCGTGTACAATACGGCAAAACATAAACTGTGAGTTTGAATACAAATATTGTCTACTAGAGAGTATACAAACTCAAAAGGAGTCCTCATTACAATTATTATCACACTATTTCACAGAATAGTGAGGACTACTAATGCTATCCTATAGACCATCACTCCGTTCTCCGACTCGTCCCAACTATATTCTCATTTCCTGAAGAGAACAGTGAAAGAAAGGGTGAGCTCAACTAGCCCAGTAAGAAATATTATGATTAAGATAATGCAGAATAAATTATCATTAGTCTCCAACAATGTTAAACTGATAAAATATAATAGACATCAAGTTTAATTGTAGCGGAACAAGTAATCCATTAAAAGAGCCAAGTAAAGAATAAAATCTACTATCTTTTATGATTTAAAAGGTTTTTCATGACTTTTATCGCTGAGACTCAGCTTAATAAATAATCCACATCATCCCTGCACTACGGCTAAGGATATTCATTAGTATCACAACCACAAATTATCCATGCATCACAGCCAAGGATATTCGTGCATTCATCAATGGTGATGATCATGCCATAAAATAATTCATCTTTGCACTACGGCCAAAGAGAATCCATAGCCATAATCATACCAAAAACTGTCCATCAATGCACTACGGGCCAATGAGAACTTTTTTCACATCATTTGTAACATTACGGTCATGATTACACCGAATAATCCCTGGTCATAATCATACCAAGTCCATCTATGCACTACAGGCCATAGATGACTTTCAACAAAATATAAACATGAGGATGATGACAATGATATAAGAATTCAATAAAACAAGTTCAAGAATTAATTTATTCAGGAACTAATAACTTCCATGTTGTCAACATGATACTGCTTTGTGTAGTAAAATTCAAGAATGCTCAGAAGAATATTTCCATAAAAAGATACTAGATGAAGCGTAAATATCAAGGATATTCTACTAATTTCATGGAGTATAAAAGTCAAAACTTTAACCAACTAAGTATAATAAAGAATGGAATAACAAAAAAAATCACCCTGCATGCGGTACTTTGCATAGACATGTTATTCCAACAGAATAATAATAACGAAACCAGGTCAGGCAAAATTTGCACCGACAGGATGTTCCAACAGAATAATAAAGACGGAACCAGGTTCAGTGTAAAACACACAGACATGATGTTCCAACAGAATAATAATAAAGACGGAACCAGGTCCGGTGTAAAATACATAGACAGGTTGTTCCACCAGAATAAAAATAAAGACGGAACCAGGTTCGGTGTAAAACACACAGACAGGATGTTCCAACAGAATAATAGAAGAATGTCACCAAGTATAGGGTAGACCGCGTATACAGGTTATTCCAACAGAATAATAAGCAATAGAATAACAACAGTTCTCTTCATGAATAAGAAAGAATAACACCCCTTACCGTAAAAAAATTGAATATAAGAGTAGGGAAGTAACAGAATACTTTTCTTCTTTCTCTCTATAATTTTCTCTCTCTAGAGTTTCAGTGAATTCGTAAGAAATAATGAAGGAATGAACTTCTATTTATAGGAGAATGGAAGTGTACTGTTTATGAACGAATTATTTCTGCAGAATTATTTCTTCAATCAACTAACAACTAAGTCAAACAACTAACCAATAAGATTTCAACAAAAATTAAAATATAATACATATATATAAACACATGTTTTCAACTTATATATATCAATATTATATATACCACTAGATTTCCCCCCCCCCCCATATCCAACATCAATCCACCACCCTCCCAATAATCACTCTTACACATCACTATTACACTACCACTTTTTCACCATTTTCCACTCATACATACATCACACACCTATCACTTTCACATATCATTTTCTCCCACCATATACTCAATACATACATATACTTCCATACGTATACTCTTCCATTTTCAAAATCATTTTTCCAACACAAATGGCCCCACATGTGGCCCCACATGTAGGCCCCACCTTTAAATAATTTTCTTCCGATTATTTTGAAAAATAGATAAATAGGAATCCATAAAATAAGCAAAACTTCATAAAAATCACCTTAACAATTTTAACAACATTTATCATCTTTATTATAATTCACAATATTAATCGACCAGGTCGTTCCCAAGAAAGAGGGGGCTTTTCAATAAGGATTTCTCCCTATTGGTGCGCAATTAGGTGACCAAACCTCGTCTTGACAGAACTTCTAGGCATCGTTAATATTGCAAATAATAATATTAATAACTTTGTCGTCTCAATTATTTATTTTAACAATATATAAAATATCTACAATAATTGACTCAAATAACGTGAGATACTATGCAACAATTACTATAGCAATAATTGAACAAAACTGAATGACTTCGCACGTAAGCATCAATAATCAATACTGTGTGCTACTATGCAACCACGCGTATTACTGTACTTTTACTACCGAGTAGTTCAACAGTATTAACGGTAAAACTTCCGTCGTTATTTTTATAAAATATTTTTGTCATTTTCTTAATCAGACAATAATTCTGTTGTGGGGTCCACCAATGATTGCGCCGTTGTACTAATATTCTCCGGTAAAAAGAATATTCCCCGACCAATCGAATATTATACAACAACTTGCATACTTTATAAAATTTATAAATACTACCCATAACTATAATATTTTACAAATCCACACCATAATATAAAAAAATATTTCGAGAAATTTAAATATTTATTCATAAAATCTGGGGACATTCAAATTGTCAACGTAATAACTATTTGTGAAGTAAAATTCAAGAATGATATTCATGTATCAAAAATAATTTGGACACAAAAGAAAATTAAATTCTATTATGAATAGTACTGTATTAATAGTACCATATGAATATTGCCCATGAATAGTACTGTATGAATAGTACCCAGACATGTAAAGATAAAAATTTAATAAGAAATTTCAGACCAATATTCCACTGAAATGATATTAGATAAAGCGCAAACCTTAAGGAATTTCTAATCATTTTAGGAATTATAGAAGCAATACTTACCATAGTAAGTTTAATTTAGAAATATGAAATGAAATAATATCACTTACAGAATATGGAGTATGAAAGAAAATGATATCCCTTACGAGTATTGAAATAAAATAATATCATTTACCTTACTAGAAAATGGATTTTACTAGAATATCAGATATTATTCTGAGAAAATCTTGTACAAAAAGCTATACGCAAAGTATCCTTATACTCAAGAAAAATACTCACAATACTATAGAATAAGAATTTCTAATATTGAAGGTGTGTTTTAGGAAGGAGAGGTTACTCTTTATTTATAGTGCAACGGAGGGAGTAACCTGTCTAACTTTTCCTTCTTTTTTTCTTTTCCTCCGTGCCTAACTTTCTCATATTTCCTTCATGCCTAACTTTTCCTTACATCTTATTGTTTGAGGACCCACCCTTTAGAAAATATATTTTGCAAAGCCTTTGCAGGAGAATATTTCAATGCCTAACTTCACAATTATCAATTGATTGGGGGCCCACAATTGGAAATAACATGCTTAGCAGAAGAAATTGCCCACCAAAAGAAAACAAATGTGCCGAGCGAAGAATAATTCAAAATTAAAATGATAACATTCACTCCACTTTTATTCACATGTTGAAAATTATATGTTATAATAATATTACCATTTAAATAATTAAAAAATTATAATAATACATTTGAATGAATATTTTATTAAAGAAGATAATTGCCAAATTTTTAACAAATATTTTATGCTAAATTTCTTCATTTATATCAAAATTGAACCAATATGAACCACATAATAATTATTCTTAATTAATATTATAAGCTCACAATATTAACAACCAGATCATTCTCAGAAAAGAGGGGGCTTTCCAATAAGGACTTCTCCTTATTGGCGTGCAATTAGGTGACCAAACCTGTAACATTCCAGAATTTTAAAATGTAATATTAAATATTTATTGATTTATATAAGTATTTAATGGATATATTTATTGTTGAATAAATAATTGTTCAATTTGAGTTTATGTGGTGTAGTTATTTATTTGTTGAATAAATAATTAAATATTAAATATTAAATATTTATTTGCAATATTAAATATTTATTGAATTATATGGCAAATTGAGTTGATGTGATTTAGTTATTTATTTGTTGAATAAATAATTAAGGAGATAAGAAAATTAATTGTTATTAGATTAAATAATAATTGAATTTATTAAGTAAGCTAGAGAGCTTATAGTGATTTAAATAAATTATAATATTTTAAATGAGAAATTATAATTTAAAATATTAGTTGGTTAAATAAAATTATAATTACAAAAGAAATTATAGTTATGTGATATTAAATTATGTGCTAAAGTAATTTAATAGATTAATGTTTTAATTGATTTATTAATTAAATAAAAGTGTGAATAATAACCTTGCTATAAAGGAGTTATTAAAATAAATTAAAAGAGTGTATTTTAGTTTTGGTCAAACAAGTCTTATTACATATTAAGTCTTTAATATAATTGTGTTTTACCAAACAAGGCATAAGGATTAATGGGTTATATTTTAGTGGTTAGCCAAACAAGCCTTATGGCTTTTGATTTTCAAAAGTTTTTAACTGATGTCAGTTAAGTTAGTATTATATTATATATTTAATATATCTATTATTACTATATACGTTATATTATTATACGTAGTAGAGTTAGGAAGAAAGACTCAGTGAAGAAAAAGAGAAGAAGAAAAAGAAAACTAGAGAGAAAATTGAGAGAAATCCTAACAGGTTTTGATAAAGGAATTGGAGAAAAGGAATTGATAATCAAAAGTAGCCATCATCTTCTTAATCAAAGGTAGGAGCTTAACCTTTCTCTTTAAAAGTTTAGTTTTCCTCTTCCCAAAAAGTTCTCTGTGAATTTTGTTTTACAAAAGATAAATTGTTGTTATGTATATAAGTTGGTATGATTATTTATTATAAGGTTATCTCATGAGTTTATGCATGATTATAGATAAATTAATTCATGTATGTATGTGTTTTGTGAAGAAATTATATTACAGAGTGTTCATATGAAAAATATATGAGTATGACTTAATTTAAAATAGAAATTAAGGTTTATTTAGTTGTTAGATTGATATATTGATTATAGAAATTGATAGAGTATGTATAATCATAACTATGATGTTTTGAATTTACTGTTTTGGTTGAAAAACAAAATCACAGTGTTGATTTTCATTGAAAATATCAAAAATGGAGTTTTTGCCAAAAATATTGAAATTGAGTGTTGTATATTTGATTTTTAAATTATTTTATGAGTAGAAACATGTCAGAAGTCTTCACAATATGTTTATATGAAATTTATATGTATATTACGTGATAATCAGTCTATTAGATTCGAGCTTTTAGGCCAATTTTGGCTTTTTCTTGCACAGTTGCCGAAGCTGTCAGTCGAAACTGCAGTTTCGCGCCGCGGCACGGCTCCAACAGTGCATTAGTGGCGCCGCAGCCCCATCACCATGCCGCAGCGCGGCTTCGTAATTCATTCACCGAGCCGCAGCGCCGACTCAGCGCCGCAACGCGAACCACAGTGTAAACTGTGGCGCCGCAGCGCGAGTTAGCAGAATGGTCTAACAATGTACTTTTTGTATACAAAAATTTTAAGAAACACTATATGATAATAGTAGGACTATAAAATATTGATTTTAGTGTTTCTATACGGTGAATAAATATGTTATTAAGGAGTAACTTGTGTTATAATTTGATTATGTGATTGAATAATCAAACCTACGTGGTGAATGTATTGGTTATGTGATAATGACTAACTATGTCACGATGACATATGTTTAGGGTATTGAAATTCAAGTGGTAAGGGTGTAGCTTGTACTAAAGGCAAGTTTTCTAACTCTATTTTATAATTGAGCAAGTTTTCTAACCCTTTGTCTTATTGAACTATTTGATGTTGAACAAGTTATTCTTGTAATTCAATTTTTGGTTAGCATGCATAACTAGATTTCTATGCATGTTTAATATTCAATTCTAATTAACCTTGGCTTAGTATTGTTCAAGCAAGGTATGCTATAGTATTCAAATTGTATGCTATTAGATTATTCTTAAAGCATGATTTTAGTTACTATGATTAATTCAATTATGATTATTCTATAAGTATAATGTCATGGACTTTATTCAATTACTCCGTAGTTGATGTTTGTTGAATTCCAAATTACATTGAAAGCTTATCCAAACCAAACTTACATTGGTGTGGACTTGTATTCTAATTACTGAGATGAACAACTCTTTTAATAGAGGTTTACGCTTAGCTTTGGAATGGTTGTACACAATACATTGTACGAAGGGTTGATCCCCCTAAGTACATGGAGTCCTTATAGTCTTATGACTGTTAAAGTTAAAGTTGAAAGATTACTTATAACTGTGGACATGATTTGTGGTTATTAGACCCTCAGTGAATGTTATAACTTTCAGAAAGTTAATAGAATATATTGTTCAGTTCTATTGATACTAATATTGTCAATTGACGTAAAAGTTTAAAGATTTACTTATTGTTATTTCAAGTGGGCCTTGTTTGCTCACTCTTTCCTGTAAAAAATTTTACAGCTAAAGTTGACACTGATGACGTACCAAGCACCAGTAAGGGAAAAGGAAAGATGAATAAGTGATGAAGACTTGTAATAGTTTTATAGTTTATTTTCAGACTTTGGTTTAATGATTGTAATGAAGTTAGTTAATTATCCGTATTTGAATGATTGTTTTTAAAGGTTAGATAACCTGAGAGATTTTATTTAAGTTTAATCATGTATGGGCATGTTTTCTTTTATTATTCAATTCTATTATGAATGGACAGTTAGTAATGAATGTTTTGATTACGTGAGCACCAAATCTTGAGGAAATGAAGTACCAGGATTTGGGGGTGTCACAAGTTGGTATCAAAGCTTTAGGTTATGAACCTTAGGTGGGGGGAAAAGCCTTAGGAAGTAACCTTTGAAAAGATAGTGGTGATAACTCTTATCGAGTTTTAAGAAAGAAGTAATAAAACACTTTTGTGTTCATGTGTTTATAACTTATGTGCTCGTTAGTGTCGAGTAGTAATGATTAATAATTAAAACTTTAAAATTTTGTTGTCAGGATGATTAATGTCGGAGAATCCAGTCAGGCTAGGGAGGAGGGACCTCTGATGCCTATAGAGGAGGAGTCTCACGACATTCATGTAGTTTGGGAACAACTACTGCCACGGGAGTCAGCCCCGTTAGTCATAGTAGTTGAGAATGAGGATGATGATGTGGAGAGAGACGAGGAGGATCCCGTTAAGTTGCCACAGGAGGATGAAGATGACGAGGATGAGGAGGAAGAGACTCCACTAACCTCAATAGCCGCTCGTATGTATGATGAAGTCTATGACCGCAACGTGGAACTTCAGGATACAGTTGAGGAGTTGCAGGAGATAGTAGCTGAACAACAGATTGCAATGATGCAAAAAGACGGCGAGATCCAGGATCGTGAGGAACAACTGACAAACGTCGAGGAGAAACTAGTACAGACCGAAGGAGAAAAAGAATAATTGATAGAGATGGTTGCTGAACTGAAGAGCAAGCTGAGAGAAGAAGCTTCTAAGAGGGCAAGAGCTGAAGATGCATACGAAGAAGCTTATCAATGAACTGGAAGAGCAGTGAGAGTCGTGCAGGTAAAAAGGATGAAGATGGAAGAGATGGATAAAGTATTTAACACTGTAATTAATCGAGCTCAAGATCGGGTCATGGGATATCCGATTCAGTTCGAGACGCTACCATCATACATGTTGGATCGCAGAACAATGTTTTGAGTCATGGAGGAGGAACGTGATAGGGCTAAGAAGTATCTTAATAGAACATTGTAGCTGTAGTACGGTGAGTGAAAGGTTAAATAAATTGTAAATCCCAAGTCTTACGCAACCTATGGGGATATGATTATGATGTTGTCCTGAAACTTTTGTGGTTCAGGAAAGTAATGTAGTTAGCAGAGATGCTATTGTTTTATGTTTTTGAAAAGGTTATGAATAAATAAAAGTTGTTATTTTATTCAAAGTGTTATGTGTTATGTGGTTATTTCTGTTATGGAGGCTAGTTAACTAGAAAATACTTAAAGAAGTTGAGTAATAGTCTAATAGATATTTTGTTTTAACAGAAAATGCCTCCCAGACATCAACCAACACGACAGAGAACCACCGAAGAAACCAATAACGTCAATGTTGACGGTAACCCCGTTCAACAACTAGTGACTCTACTGACAGGAGCATTGCAGAATCAACCACAAAATCATGGTACAACGTTTAAGGATTTTAAGGCGATTGGAACACCTGAATTCAGTGGGTCCATGAATCCAGTCGAAGCACAAACCTGGATTATGGAGATAGAAAAAGTGTTCGATGTTGCTAGGGTAGGGGATGACCAGAAGACTGCTTTCGCAACATTTATGTTGAAAGAATAAGCTAGTTATTGGTGGCAGGCCAATAAAACTCGGGAAGGGCCAGGAGTGATGACCTGGGATAGGTTCAAAGAGTTATTTTTCGAGACCTATTTTCTGGAGAGTTCGAAGAGTCAGTTGGAAGTACAGTTTCTGGAACTAAAACAAGGAACGATGACGGTATCTGAGTATGTCGCGAAGTTCAACGAATTAGCGAGGTTTGCGCCATATCAGGTTAGCACAGACGAACGTAAGGTGAAGAGATTTGAACAGGGACTGAAGCCCTGGCTGTACAGTAGGGTCTACATGTTCCAATTGAAGACATTTGCAGTGGTGATGGAGAAAGCAGCACTCGCTGAAGGTGGAGGTGAGGCAGTGACAAAGTTCAATCAGGAAGAAAAGAAGAAGAAGAATGAGAATGAGATTAAGAATGGAACTGGTAAAAGTGGAAACAACAACAACAACAACAACAGCTTGAAGAGGAAGTGGAAAGGAATCATGGGTGCTGGAAACCAGCAGGGTAACCAGCAAAACAAAAAGTTTGAAGCATGTACGGCATGCGGGAAATTTCACAAGGGTGCGTGCTTGATGGGGAAACGAGTTTGCTACAATTGTGGCCAGGAGGGTCACATCGCCCCAAATTGCACTCAATCGAAGAAGAATGCATGCTTCACGTGCGGATCCAAGGATCACTTTGCTCGTGAGTACCCTAAGAAGAAGGAGGGAGTGACAACCAGAAGCAGTGGAGGTAACAATGGAAATACATGGGCCATTGCAAGACCTGCAACATCAAACAAACCCACAGCCAGAACCTTTAATATGACTGTGCAAGATGTTGTGCAATCAAAAGATGTGGTGTCGGGTATTATCCCAATCAATGATATTGATGCATATGTATTATTTGATTCGGGTGCTACTTGCTCGTTTATATCTGATGAGTTTGCTAAAAGGTTAGAATTGCCTAGAGAAGAACTGAATTTTCCTTTAAACATAGAAATTGCGAATAAGGAAATAATCCCTGTTAGATTCGTATACAAGAATTGTAGGGTGAACATTAAGGAGAATATCTTGCTGGTAGATTTAATTCCGATTAAACTCGAGGAGTTTGATGTAATTTTGGGAATGGATTGGCTGTTCAAATATGAAGCAGTAATCGATTGTCACAAGAAGTGTGTAAACCTTATGACTCCGTCAAAGGTAGTATTTTATGGTAGCAAGTCACCTAGACAAATGAAATGTCTGACGACTATGCAGGCCAAGAAATTGTTGAGTCAAGGTTGTGTGGGCTATTTAGCTTACATAGTCGATACTTAGAAGAAGGGTGTGAAAATAGAAGAAATACCAGTAGTGAGGGAATTCGAAGACGTGTTTCTAGAGGATTTGCCAGGACTTCTGCCTGATAGAGAAATTGAGTTTGTGATCGACTTAGCGTCAGGAACAGCACCAATATCGAAGGCCCCGTACAGAATGGCTCCGGTGGAAATGAAGGAACTGATGGTACAGTTACAAGAACTGCTGGATAAGAAATATATTCAACCAAGCGTATCGCCGTGGGGAGCGCCAGTTTTATTCGTGAAGAAGAAGGACGGGTCAATGCGTCTTTGCATTGAATACATGGAGTTAAACAAAGTTACTATTAAAAACAAATACCCGTTGCCAAGAATAGATGATTTGTTTGACCAATTGAAGGGTGTCAAATACTTTTTGAAAATAGATTTGAGAAGTGGGTATCACCAGCTGAAAGTGAGGAAGGAGGATATACCACGAACGGCATTCAGAACTCGGTATGGACATTACGAGTTTCTGGTGATGTCTTTTGGTTTAACCAATGCACCTGATGCGTTCATGGATTTGATGAGCAGGGTGTTTAAACCATTCCTAGACAAGTTTGTAGTGGTATTTATCGACGACATTCTAGTGTTTTCCAAGACTCAAGAAGAACATGTGGAACACTTTCGTTTGACATTGGAGACACTAAGAAGGGAAAAGTTGTACGCGAAATTCTCTAAGTGCGAATTTTGGCTCGACCGTGTACAATTTTTGGGTCATGTTATTGACAAGGATGGGATTTCAGTGGAACCATCAAAAGTGGAAGCTGTAATCAATTGGGAACAATCAAGAACACCGTCAGAAGTGAGGAGTTTCTTGGGACTGGCTGGTTATTATAGAAGATTTATTCAAGATTTTTCTAAGATAGCCACTGCGTTAACAAATTTGACAAGGAAACATGTAAAATTCGTGTGGACGGAGAAATGTGAAGAAAGTTTTCAAGATTTGAAGAAGAAGCTAAGTGTAGCACCTGTGTTGACATTACCAGACAATACAGGAAATTTTGTGGTGTATAGTGATGCCTCACACAAAGGGTTGGGTTATGTTCTGATGCAGAACGACAAAGTTATTACGTATGCATCAAGACAATTGAGGGATTATGAGAAAGGGTATCCGACTCATGATTTGGAATTAGCTGCAGTTGTATTTGCTCTGAAGATATGGAGGCACTATCTTTATGGAGAGAAATGTGAGATCTACACGGACCACAAAAGTCTGAAGTATATCTTCACTTAGAAGGATTTGAACATGCATCAGCGAAGGTGGATGGAATTGATATAGGATTACGATTGTGAGATCTTTTATCATCCGGGCAAAGCAAATGTAGTGGCAGATGCTTTAAGCAGGAAAGGTCGGGAGAAGTTGATGCTGATAACAACTCAGGAGGAGCTCATTTCAGCAATGACAAAACTGGAGTTGGAAATCAAGTTTCCAAAAGAAATTGACGAACAACTATTTCAGTTAGAAGCAGGTCCAACTTTACTGGACAAGGTGAAGAACGCTCAGTTACAAGATGAAGAATGTGGAAAGATAAAGGAGAATATGGTTGATGGAAGCGGTACGAAATACAAGGTCGATACCGAAGGATTACTACGGTTCGAGGGAAGAATCTGGGTTCCAACAACACCAGAGCTTAAAGAAGAAATTTTGACCGAAGCTCATAGCTCAAAATATTCAATTCATCCAGGAAGCACGAAAATGTATCAAGATTTGCGCCAACATTTTTGGTGGCTGAATATGAAAAGGGACGTTGCAGAATGCGTAGCGAAGTGCTTGACATGTCAGAGAGTAAAAGTCGAACATCAAAGCCCCAGCGGATTACTTCAACTGTTGGAAATATAAAAATGGAAGTGGGAACACATCACGATGGATTTTGTGGTGGGTCTTCCAACTACTCAGAGAGGATGTGATGCGATTTGGGTAATTGTGGACAAACTGACGAAATCAGCGCACTTTCTACCAATAAAGATTAGATTCAATCTTGATCAGTTGGCAAGATTGTACATTAAGGAGATCGTTTCGAGGTACGGAGTGCCAGTATCAATTATGTCCGATAGAGATCCGTAGTTCACATCAAATTTCTGGAAGAGACTACAAGAATGCATGGGGACACAGTTACGAATGAGTACGGCTTATCATCCACAAATAGATGGCCAAAACGAAAGAACAATTCAGACATTGGAAGATATGCTGAGAGCATGTGTCATGGACTTTAAAGGAAGCTGGGAAGAACAATTATCGTTGGTGGAATTTTTTTACAACAACATTTACCACGCGAGCATCGGCATGCCACCTTACGAGGCATTGTACAGCAGAAAGTGCAGAACTCCACTGTGCTTGGATGAAGTCGGTGAACGCCAACTGTTAGGACCAGAACTGGAACAACAAACTGCTGGCATTGTTAAACTCATTAGGACAAGATTAGTAGCAGCCCATGACAGACAGAAAAAGTATGCTGATCAACACAGACAAGATCGTGCATTCGAAGTAGGAACTTTTGTATTTTTAAAAATTTCTCCTTGGAAAGGGAAAATTCGTTTCGGTAAAAAGGGAAAGCTAAGCCCGAGGTTTATTGGACCCTTTGAAGTGCTGCGAAGAGTGGGAGAAGTGGCTTACGAGGTAGCTCTACCTCCAGGGTTGGAAAACATTCATAATGTTTTTTACATTTCGGTGTTACGAACATATAAACCCGACTACAAACATGTGATCGAGTATGAACCGTTGCAGTTCGATAAAGATTTGTCTTATGAAGAGATTCCTATCCAGATAGTGGACAGGAAAGAACAAATGCTCAGGAATAAAGTGATACCTTTTGTGAAGGTGATATGGAGGAACCACAATGCTGAAGAAGCTACGTGGGAACTCGAAGAGAAAATGTTGAAAGAGTACCCTGAGTTATTTGTTTAATCTGTGTCTTCGATTCTGGGGACAGAATCTTTGTAAGTAGGAAAGAATGTAACGAATGATTTGTTTGAGTTGTGATTCTGAGGACAGAATCCTTGTAAGGAGGGAATGATGTAGCATTCCATAATTTTAAAATGTAATATTAAATATTTATTGATTTATATAAGTATTTAATGGATATGTTTATTGTTGAATAAATAATTATTTAATTTGAGTTTATGTGGTGTAGTTATTTATTTGTTGAATAAATAATTAAATATTAAATATTTATTTGCAATATTAAATATTTATTGAGTTATATGGCAAATTGAGTTGATGTGATTTAGTTATTTATTTGTTGAATAAATAATTAAGGAGATAAGAAAATTAATTGTTATGAGATTATATAATAATTGAATTTATTAAGTAAGCTAGAGAGCTTATAGTGATTTAAATAAATTATAATATTTTAAATGAGAAATTGTAATTTAAAATATTAGTTGGTTAAATAAAATTATAATTACAAAAGAAATTATAGTTATGTGATATTAAATTATGGGCTAAAGTAATTTAATAGATTAATGTTTTAATTGATTTATTAATTAAAAAAAGTGTGACTAATAACCTTGCTATAAAGGAGTTATTAAAATAAATTAAAAGAGTGTATTTTAGTTTTGGCCAAATAAGTCTTATTGCATATTAAGTCTTTAATATAATTGTGTTTTACCAAACAAGGCATAAGGATTAATGGGTTATATTTTAGTAGTTAGCCTTATGGCTTTTGATTTTCAAAAGTTTTAGCTGATGTCAGTTAAGTTAGTATTATATTATATATTTAATATATCTATTATTACTATATATGTTATATTATTATACGTAGTAGAGTTAGGAAGAAAGACTCAGTGAAGAAAAAGAGAAGAAGAAGAAGAAGAAAACTAGAGAGAAAATTGAGAGAAATCCTAACATGTTTTGATAAAGGAATTGGAGAAAAGGAATTGATAATCAAAAGTAGCCATCATCTTCTTAATCAAAGGTAGGAGCTTAACCTTTCTCTTTAAAAGTTTAGTTTTCCTCTTCCCAAAAAGTTCTCTGTGAATTTTGTTTTACAAAAGATAAATTGTTGTTATGTATATAAGTTGGTATGATTATTTATTATAAGGTTATCTCATGAGTTTATGCATGATTATAGATAAATTAATTCATGTATGTATGTGTTTTGTGAAGAAATTATATTATAGAGTGTTCATATGAAAAATATATGAGTATGACTTAATTTAAAATAGAAATTAAGGTTTAATTAGTTGTTAGATTGATATATTGATTATAGAAATTGATAGAGTATGTATAATCATAACTATGATATTTTGAATTTACTGTTTGGTTGAAAAACAAAATCACAATGTTGATTTTCATTGAAAATATCAAAAATAGAGTTTTTGCCAAAAACATTGAAATTGAGTTTTGTATATTTGATGTTTTAAATTATTTTATGAGTAGAAACATGTTAGAAGTCTTCACAATATGTTTATATGAAGTTTATATGTAAATTATGTGATAATCAGTCTATTAGATTTGAGCTTTTAGGCCAATTTTGGCTTTTTCTTGCACGGTTGCCAAAGCTGTCAGTCGAAACTGCAGTTTCGCGCCGCGGCGCGGCTCCAGCAGTGCATTAGTGGCGCCGCAGCGCCATCACCACGCCGCAGCTTGGCTTCGTAGTTCATTCACCGAGCCGCAGCGCGGACTCAGCGCCGCAGCGCGAACCACAGTGTAAACTGTGGCGCCGCAGCGCGAGTTAGCAGAATGGTCTGATAGTGTACTTTTTGTACACGAAAATTTTAAGAAACACTATATGATAATACTACGACTATAAAATATTGATTTTAGTGTTTCTATACGGTGAATAAATATGTTATTAAGGAGTAACTTGTGTTATAATTTGATTATGTGATTGAATAATCAAACCTACGTGGTGAATGTATTGGTTATGTGATAATGACTAACTATGTCACGATGACATATGTTTAGGGTATTGAAATTCAAGTGGTAAGGGTGTAGCTTGTGCTAAAGGCAAGTTTTCTAACTCTATTTTATAATTGAGCAAGTTTTCTAATCCTTTGTCTTATTAAACTATTTGATGTTGAACAAGTTATTCTTGTAATTCAATTTGTGGTTAGTTTGCATAACTAGATTTCTATGCATGTTTAATATTCAATTCTAATTAACCTTGGCTTAGTATTGTTCAAGCAAGGTATGCTATAGTATTCAAATTGTATGCTATTAGATTATTCCTAAAGCATGATTTTAGTTACTATGATTAATTCAATTATGATTATTCTATAAGTATAATGTCATGGACTTTATTCAACTATTTCGTAGTTGATGTTCGTTGAATTCTAAATTACCTTGAAAGCTTATCCAAACCAAACTTACATTGGTGTGGACTTATATTCTAAATACTGAGATGAACAACTCTTTTAATAGAGGTTTACGCTTAGCGTTGAAATGGTTGTGCATAATACATTGTACGAAGGGTTGATCCCCCTAAGTACGTGGAGTCCTTATAGTCTTATGACTGTTAAAGTTAAAGTTGAAAGATTACTTATAACTGTGAACATGATTCGTGGTCATTAGACCCTCAGTGAATGTTATAACTTTTAGAAAGTTAATAGAATATATTGTTCAGTTCTATTGATACTAATATTGTCAATTGATGTAAAAGTTTAAAGATTTACTTATTGTTATTTCAAGTGGGCCTTGTTTGCTCACTCTTGCCTGTAAAATTTCTTACAGCTAAAGTTGAAAACTGGTGACGTGCCAAGCACCAGTAAGGGAAAAAAGGAAAGATGAATAAGTGCTGAAGACTTGTAATAGTTTGATAGTTTATTTTCAGACTTTGGTTTAATGATTGTAATGAAGTTAGTTAATTATCCGCATTTGAATGATTGTTGTTAAAGGTTAGATAACCTGAGAGATTTAAATTAAGTTTAATCTTGTATGGGCAGATTTTCTTTTATCATTCAATTCTATTATGAATGAGTAGTTAGTAAATGAATGTTTTGATTACGTGAGCACCAAATCTTGAGGAAATGAAGTACCAGGATTTGGGGGTATCACAAAATCCCTTTCCTCGACAGAACTTTTTAGACATTGTAAATAATGCTAATAATAATATGAATAATTGTGTCGTGTTAATTAATATAAATTATTGTATACTGTGACAATAATTGAATCAATTATATGAGATATTTTGTAACAATTACTATAACAATTATTGAATAAAATTGAGTGACTTCTCACGTAAGCATCAATAATCAAATATATTGTACAATACCGTGTGCTACAATGCAACCACACATATTACTGTACTTTTATCACCGGGTATTTTAACAGTTAACGGTAAAAGTTTTGCCATTATTTTTATAAAAAGTTAATTTTGTTGTTTTCTCACTCCGACAGTAATTTCGTTGTGGGGTCTACCAATGATTGTGTCGTCATACGAATATTCTCTGATAAAACGAATATTCTCCGACCAAACGAATATTTTATGACAACTTACTTACTTTGCAAAATTTGTTAATATTACTCACAACTATAATATTATATCAAATCTACACCTTATTATTTAAAATGATATTTAGAGAAAATTAAATCTTTATTCATAAAAATTGGGGTCTTACACCTAGAATATACAGTGGGCGCTTACACAGATGATGTAATGTGGGCTTGGATAAGGGGCTGTTTTGGTAGACGGGGGATTTGTGGATTAAGCTTTCTAATTATATTTGGATTTTGAATATGGAAGGAGTATTGGGATTTGAACTAACTTCATTAATTCTAGGAGATTTGATATAATCCTATTAGGGAATTACTGACTCGGAGGGAACCCTAATCCAACCTGGAGAAGGATTCTATGGAGGTAGTGAGAACACTATAAATACACGGCTTTTCCCTGATTCTAAAGTACATGCAATTTATTATTTTACAGCACTACAACATTAAGCCTCCATTGTTAATCTTTTATCAACCTGTACTTATTCTCACACCGGAGCTATCCCCTGGTGGCCCAGGCCGTTAAGCTTTTGATGTTTACCCGTTTCAGGATTGGACGCGCTTTGGTGTCGGAGCGTATGAACGGATCTTGGCGTTAATAACGGTAAAGCGGGGTTCAAAGTCAAAATTAGTGAATTGACAAAAACTGTAATTTACAGATGCTGAATTACGCATCAGAAATTTATTTGTTTAGTCCATCCTTAAAGGATCAAAAACATTCATGAACCTTTTAATTTTACCATTTCACTATTATTTTCTACAACCCTTTTTTGAATTTGTGCTCTTGTTACAAATTAAGGCATTTCATTTCCACATAAGGCTTTATTATGTTGACTTATGTTACAGCAGAAAACAAATTGCCCCACGAACCTTTTAAAAGGATTATATTCAGCCATAGGATGAGATAAGGGGTATTTTCGATTTTTCTGTTGGGGACTACTTTGGTTGCCTATTTGGAATATTCTCTTGTCCTGGAGAGGGTGGAGTTTTTCAAGAAGGGACCTCCCTAAGATTTAACTGGCTTGACTAAAATTTAACTGGAGGCGTCAGCAGGTCAGGTAGAACAGCCCACAATTACTTGAACAAGCTTATTGGCTTATTGCCAAGTTTCTGAAATTGGATGAGATCGTTGGGTGCATGGTTCTGGCCCTGAAATTGTTAAAGATCGAGATCGATGAGTTGGCTATCATTCTTCCAGTAAATGGAGGCTAAGGCTAAAATTCTTAATTTGTACATGTAGATACTTTGTAACTCAATAAATGCAAAAATTTAGTAATTTTTATGTACAAAATGGATGCTTTTAAGGGTTTGTTTGTAAAAGCAATATGCTGAAATCATATTTAAATTCATTTAATTTAGTAGTATTTTTTTTACTCCTTACTTTCGGTGCTAGAATTTTTCCATGCACAAGTGTGTTTATTTTAATTCTTTCCATTCATTTTTATTATTTTAATTTAAGTTTTTTATTTCATAATTTTTTTTTTGTATTTGTTATACCCTTTTAGTTTTTTTCTTACCTTTTTTTCTTTTACTTTTACGCTTTACTCATTTTTAGCTCATTCCAACTTGTTTTGTATTAATTAAAGGCGTAGTTAAGTTGAGTTTTGACATTTGGTTCTTCAACTTGTCTTTGCAATTGATCTATTTTCACTTTCAATATATATAATTAAATGAATTAAAGGAAAGAAAAGACAATATATATGATTTTAAAGCAAACAAACAAACAAAACCGAGGACTTGTATTGCAAAAACAAAATTTTTAAGTAATCCGATAGTCGATACAAACTAACTTAACTCAAAAAACATAAAAATTTAAAACAAACAAATAAAACTTTCATTTGGTACTTATTCTTCTACCTAACATCAATGGAGTCCTAATAGTACCAGCTATCAGAACTTGATGGGCCAAAACCAGATTGGTTGAGCTCGTTCTGAGCTGGTAAAAAAGTGTTCATGAATCCAAATCGTTGCTGGGCTGGTCCAAGTTGTTCTTCTTGGTGATGAAATGGGCCTGTGTTCATAAGGCCTGGCACACGCCCAAGTTGTTGTTGTTGTTGTTGCGGATGAAATGGGCTAACTTCAAACTGTGAATGAACCTCAAATCCAAGTTGTTGTTGTTTGTGAAATGGGTCAACTCCAAGCTGTGAATGAATCTCAGGCCCTAGTTGTTGTTGTTGGTCAAACGGCCCAAGTCCAAACTGTGATTGGACCTGAGCATTGAAGGAATTAATCTCAGCAGGTCCTGCTAATTGGGAATAATTATTACGAGCTTTGTAGGCAGTAAACTCAGCTTGAACTCGTGCTAATTCAGAATTTTTGTTGATTAATTCTTGATTTAAAATGGAGATTATTCCAGCAGATCCGTAAATGGGATTTTTGATGCGATTTTCTGCTTCGATAAACAATGATTCTGCAGTTTCTGCTCGATTATGAATAGGAACTTGCTACATGAATTATAAGAATAACATATTAGAACCGAGATCAATAGAATATTTAAGTATATATATATATATATATATATATATATATATATATATATATATATATATATATATATATATATATAGACACACGCGCGCGTGAGCCGTGCTCACAGCGTATTTTTCAACTCCAATTTTATGAGATCTATAAGAGATTCTTGATAACCGACATTGTATTTTTATTTTATTTTTAGTTGGGACATCTCAAAATAAAAGTCTACTTTCAGAATCTCAAAATTTGACTATCATAGAAAAAAAATTGGGTACTATTAAGATGATAATGGATGTACGGAAAAAAAAGATTAATTCAAATCATGGTTAAATGAATACAACATATATACCTGAAGCATTTTGCCCACATTGCTCGCACCATAAATTTTGTGGACAGAAGCAAATCTTTGGGGATTATCTCCAGGGAAATACGGCGAGAAAATACAGTCCGCAAGGCATTTCCTCCTTAAGAACTTGCAAGCGGCGCAACGATTTGACATGATTAATGGAGATTATTACTCTATGTAAATTTAACTACAAAGATTGCCTCAAAAATATTATTTCTTTTTGAAGAAGAAATAAACCTTATGGAGATTTAGTTGGTAGCTTGGCAAGTCCAACGAGTCATATATATAGTTAATAATTGAATGATGGATATGAGGTTTAATTAATGCAAAGAAGATTTAGAATCTGCCATAGTTTATCAAAATTTGGTGTTATTAGGAATGTTGCAAGTATTAAAGAGTTCACTGCCAATTAATGGAGATATAAAGTTGGCAAGTAGAGATTTATAGAAGCTTTTGTTTTCGACACTTTTCAACTTTAGGCAATTTTGGTTTATGAATAAATATATTTTAGGTGATTATAATTAAAATTTTAGGATTTTAATATGTGCACATTTTATAGTGTGATAGTTGTACGCTTGATCAATGTGACTAAATTATCCTTCACTCTGAAGCATTTGAAGGTGAAAGATCTTTTTTTTAAAGCCCCACTTTTTAGGGAATATAATATAATTTTATAATTAAATACATCATCAAGAACCAATCAAACTTCACAAAAGGAGGAAGAAATAACCTTACAACTTAACAAACCTCACTAAAGGAGGAAGAAATAAACTTCTGAGACCTAAATAACAATACCTCATTCTTAATCACTAAGCTAAAATCTCATCGGCTGAAGGTACAATATCACTATCACTAAATCAATATATGGTTTTTGAAAATTTATTTTGGTGGAACAATCAATAAATTAATGCATTCTTGGGTGTTTCGAGTGATAAATTCACAGGCACCCTAACACTGTATCGCTATAAGGTGCAAATATATCAAAATCCTATTTTTAATTATTATGGTTCATGTCTTTGTTGTCACATAAATAAATGAAATAAAATATAAACTCAATAAAAGAAATCATTTTAAAGTTATATATATATATATATATATATATATATATATATATATATATATATATATATATAGCTTAATATAATATAAAATAAATGTGCAATATCACTATCACTAAATTAATAGTGTACGAAAATTTATCCATTAATGTATTATATCTTGACGTTACCTTGCAATAAATTAATGCATTTTTGGGTGTTTCGAGTCATAAATTCACGGACACTCTAACAGTGTACCACTATAGGATGCAATCATATCAAAATTCTATTTTTAATTACTATAGTTCATATGACGCCCCCAAAATCATGACAATTTCTCTTCCCGATCTTGTGCATTAAATATTATCCATATTCAGCTTTACATCGTAATTAAATGTAATAACAGCTGAAAATGTGGATAAGTTAAAACTTTTCTTTCTGTCTGCCATTTATTCCCTGAATCGCAACCTTTACGATTACATATATTGCGGAATCAATTTCATTTAATGATTCCTTTATCAAAGTAAATACAAACTCATTCTTATTACACAATCTTTCTTGTATAATACTATTACCACATTTTTTTTCACTTGATAAAGCAACCATCACAACATACTTTAAACAGATATTCTACTTTTATTGAATATCTCAGAAATTTACACACATGTATCTTGTACAATATTATCATAGTACCATCTAAGTTTCAACTAAAGGAAACAGTATTCCTTTGCTCGTCTTCTTACCCATATCATCCAGATATTAACCATTATAGCATTGAATCATGTACCTGCAAAAAATTTATTTTTGCAAGAATGAGCTCGACAACTCAGCAAATTTAACAGTCTATCATGCATCACGTAGCACATAGCCTCATATTCAATGCATGCTTTTAACATTCTCAACTTATCATCACCTGCATATTACATGCTTTAAACAAATTGAGTTCCATAACTCAAATCACCTTAGTCATATATTGACTTTAATCATTCATGAAGTATCATCAACAAATCATAAATGCTCACATACTTGTAAACATAAAACAAGTAAGCACATAAATAAACTGAGAAAACTTGCCTTGTTCGATGATATCGCTATAAATTTTCTTAACTTCTCTTTGCAAAAACCTATATAATTGACAGCACATATATACATACATTAGTTACTCATTCACGTCACATAACATGTATTCATGTATGTATATTAAATCACCACATAGACCACACGATGTTTTTTATTAACTAATATTTTCATTCTCATCTTGAAATCCTTTCGCGTTCCTTTAAAATATTTTGATTGTCGTAACTACTTTATGCCAAAAAGACTTTGGCATAACTATACCATATCAATATTGTATACTTTTGGTTTATAAATTATTTATAACCAATTTCACGGACAACTCGAGGTTATAAAGCGTACTTGCTCTTTCTCTTTCTCTTGCGTATTCGTAGCTTATCTTTCGATTTGAATCTTTTTGAAGCTTTTATTTGACATAATAGTTTTAGATTCCAAATATTTTAAAATAACTTTTGAAGTATAAAACTATTATGTTCATTATTCATAACCTATTTGATAGACAATTTGCAAATTTGAGGTTACGTAACATGCATAGCTTTCTTTCAAACAACTCTACAACCACCTTTACTTTTGCGAGTATCCTACATGAATTGTATTCCCATTTTGCGTGTATATTTTCTTTACACGCTTAACGTATACATATTAATGAAATATATATTCTTCGCGTATATACTTCAATTACAAAGTAAAGTCATATCTCATTCGCTTAGCTCATAGATATACATATGATATCTATTCATCTTATGTATGTACATAACTTATGATTATAATTATTTATTCATGTACGTACATATGCCATTTAACCAACTTTTGATTTCTTTTTCATAATCTTTGTTTTGTATATCGAAAACCATTTATTTTCGATGTATATATTTTGTCAATTTTCATTTGGTATAGTACTTTTACATTTAAGGTAGCTTTTAACGGTGCCAACGTATTCCTTCTATAATTCATTACATAAACGATTCGTATTGTGACGCCCCCAAATCTGGGTATCTTCCAACTCGACAGATGGTGCTACACGGTGCTACAGTTCACACAAACATTCAATTGAAATGCGTCAAAAGAACGAATATGTCTTACATATATATTCCAAAACAATATTACCATTCCCCAGGTTTTTTATAACCGTTACATTTGTTCTTGTCATAATATCAAATATTATCATTACAAACCTATACTATTACATAGGTAATCTACGGGTTCGCCTTAGCCTTCCCTTTATCCTTCCCGGATCCTTCGGTCCGTTCGGTCTTAGCTGCATTCATATGGTTCAAGCAAGAGTGAGCCTACTAGCTCAGCAAGTACAACAATTCTAATAAAATAACATGCTTGAAACCTAGGAATTGTATATCTTCAATAACTGAATAATAGTTACGAAGTACTATTTATAATTCAAAATAGCACTTCTTTTTCTTCAAAACGTTTTACAATGATAATATTCAGTAAAACATCTATTCTGGTCCAAGACCATGAGCATTTCATAAGTTCTTTGAAAAGGACATGCCGACACTAAGTCTGTAAGTCTGGCATAGCTTACGAGCACATCTAGGTGATCAGCCTATAGTACTCTATGTTGATCAACACTACATTCATTAAACGTATGTACATTTAAGTTGTGGCAACCTCACGTGCCTGTCGTTTGACAACAAAATTTTTTAGCATACTCAGTCTTCATTTGAAAACCACACCAATATAGTTTGGTAAAACATTGACAGTAGTTTGATAGATTGTAAGAAATCTAACATATCGTAAGTCTAGCCGAAAGAATTGGCTTTTGACTTCATCAGACATTAGTTCATGCAAAGAATACATGAATCACAAAGCTTGTCCAGATTGAACTGAAATAAGGGTTAGAACACTTGCCTTTAGCATCTGCTACAGTTATAACACATGCACTTTAAGTCTTTAAGGTCTCTACAGTAGATGATAACATCACATAACACATTAGGTCATGAATAACATACATTGTTCCTAAAGAATCTTACCCTTCTTCTCAATCTAATTATGTATTAGATTTGTTATTATTGGTTCCGGCTTTTGGTTACGTCGTTTTTACGTTCGTATGCAATTGACTTACTTCAACCCTAAGTGATAATACTTAAAGTTTAATCATGAATTAACAATGTTGTATTAAGTTCCTTAGTCCATTGTTAATCAATTAACATTCATGCTCTACTTATAAACATTCTTCATTTCTAACCCTAAGGCTGGCGCTGCGACACCAACTTTCCTTCTTAGACTCGCGCTGCGGCACGGGTTAACAATGCTCAAGTCCCGGCTTCGGTGTTGCGGCGTCACTTTCCCTTCACTGTGTCGCGCTACGGCGCCAACTAACAGTGCACCATGTTTCGTCCTCGCGCTGCGACGCGGGTCTTTGTTCTTGGAATCGTGCTGTGGCGCGGACTCTATGCCTCAAAAATTTTTGACAGATTTTCTACTTAGTAAGATTCCCGGGCTTGTAATTTCTTCGTTATAAGTCCGAATTGTCTCGTTCAAGAGCTTATGGTTCACAAATAACATATTCTACGTGTTCATGCAAGAATTTTACATTTTCGACATCGTTAACTCAAAATTCACCTATTGGTTCATTTTTAACGAAAACGATAAACGTTCGTGAACGTTCAACGTTCGTTTCTTCGTTCTATGTCGGATTCCGATCATTTTTGAGTTCGCAACTCTATAATGCCAAATAAGACTTATCTCCATCGAAAACCAACATTTTAGAGCTCAAACACAAAATTTTACTTCCATTCCGAGAATTTCATGAATTCGACGATTATCGTCCAATCGTGTGAATTCGGCAAAACTTCGTTACTTATGATTTGTTCATTGTTCCAAATGGATTTAATCCATCAAATAGACGTCTCAACCTACATATTACAATAACTTATTTTCATATTAAGTTATGGCTTATTCTTCATAAGTTTATAACTTAACAAATTATAAACTACAAGATTTCATTTCATTATGTCTTATTATTGATTTAAGTCCTTTAACCAACATTCTTAAATCTTATTAACATACCAACTCCATTCATTAAATATGCTATAAGTTTAAATATGACCATTATAATTTCATAACTTATTTAGGTTCAAATTACTTATTCATGACTTATACGGCTTAAGTCCATTGATTATCCAATTTCTTATGATTTCTTAGCATATATGTTCATTAATCTACACCTCTCTTATCACCCTACAATGGTAGAGATGGAAGATATAAGATCATAAGATCATTTACCTTTGATGACTAGCCTTCTTCTTCTTGAAAATCTAACAATGGAAGTTTAGCTTATATGTGCTTATTCTCTCTAACACTTAAGTTGGAAGTTGGATGAAAGTTAACAAGCAAATAATGAACAAGCTCTTCCTCAATTTATAGGCTTGCTAAGGTTAGGGTATAAAGGTCATTAGGTCAACCCACCTCCTTAGTAACCTCCTTACTATTCAATACTTAAGCCCAAAGTTTACTTGCCAATTACACTTATTACTTGGCCTCCAGAAAACATATCCAATACTTGGTCATCACTTAATTATCTTGGTCACCAAGATCACCCATGGGTTTTCCCATGGATCCTAATTACCCAATGGATCATAGTTTGGGCTTTAATCCACTTAGCTTAACTTATTCCTTTGGGCTTGTATTAATTTACTTTGGGCTTTATATTAACAAACACTTGGGCTTAACATTACTAAATCTTGGGCTTACACCTTAATTCTTATTGGACTTGCACTTCATACAAGATCCCATAATTCCATTTCATTTGACTGTAATCTTTAATGTTCTCAAATTAAGTCCGTATGCGAAAATTACGTTTTCCATACTTGAGTTATTATTACATAATCCATCTCACCTCGATATTCTAACAGTACGTATTTCTTAGAAATTCAAAAATAATTTCCGAGCGAAAATCAATGAATAGTATTTTTCAAAAAATTCCTCGAAAGCTTTTATTTTCGTCTCGGAAATTCAAACACTTTAATTCCTTCATGTAGTTAAAATACTACGACGTTCCAACGTTTCTAGGTTATAGAACGACATTCATCTTGCTCACACATAATAATAACCAATAAGATCATTTTATTCATTATTTAATTTATTAACAATATTTTACAAATGATCCAAATTTCTCAGTCGTTACATTCTTCCCTCCTTATAAAGATTTTGTCCCCAGAATCTCGTCTCATATTACGCAAACAACTGAGGGTAATCCTTCTTTATCTTTTCTTCCAATTCCCACGTTGCTTCTTCGGCATCGTGGTTCTTCCATAACACCTTTACCAAAGGTATGACTTTGTTCCGCAGAACTTGTTCTTTTCTATCGATGATTTGAATCAGCATCTCTTCGTACGTTAAGTCCTTCTCAATTTGAATAGGCTAATACTCTATTACATGTTTATAATTCGGCTTATACGGACGTAACACCGATACGTGAAATACATTATGTATTCGTTCTAGGTCTGGAGGTAATGCTACCATATAAGCTACCTCGCTTACCCGTTTTAACACTTCAAAAGGTCATGTAAACCTTGGACTTAACTTTCCCTTCTTTCCAAAGCGTATCTTTCCTTTCCAGGGAGATACCTTTAGAAATACGTACGAGCCTACCTCAAACTGTGACGCCCCCAAAATTAGGTATACATCACCCATCTTGGGTCGTCAGATACATAGTACAGAATACAAATACAACTTAATAATACAACTGTCGTGTACAATACGACAAAACATAAACTGTGAGTTTGAATACAAATATTATCTTCTAGAGAGTATTCATACTCAAAAGGAGTCCTCATTACATTTATTAACACACCATTACATAGAATAGTGAGGACTACTAACTAATACTATCATTCGGACCATCACTCCGTACCCCGACTTGTCCCAGCTACGTTCTCATTTCCTGAAGAGAACAGTGAAAGAAAGGGTGAGCTCAACTAGCCCAGTAAGAAATATTATGACTAAGATAATGCAGAATAAATTATCATTAGCCTTCAACAATGTTAAACTGATAAAATATAATAGACATCAAGTTTAACTGCAGCGGAACAAGCAATCCATTAAAAGAGTCAAGTAGAAAATAAACTCTACTATCTTTTATGATTTAAAAGGTTTTTCAACACTGCGATCGCTGAGACTCAGCTTAATAAAATAATCCACATCATCGAATCACCCCTGCACTACGGCCAAGGATATTCGTGTATTCATTAATGGTCATGATCATGCCAACAACTGTCCATCAATGCACTACGGGCCAATGAGGACTTTTACCACATCATTTGTAACATTACGGTCATGATTATACCGAATAATCCCTGGTCATAATCATACCAAGTCCATCTATGCACTACAGGCCACAGATGACTTTCAACATTTTATAAACATGAGGATGATGACAATGATATAAGAATTCAATAAAACAAGTTCAAGAATTAATTTATCCAGGAATTAACAACGTCCAAATTGTCAACATGATACTGCATTGTGGAGTAAAATTCAAGAATGCTTAGAAGAATATTTTCTTGAAAAGATACTGGATGAAACGCAACTATCAAGGATATTCCACAAATTTCATGGAGTATAGAAGTCAAAACTTAACCAACTGAGTACAATAAAGAATGGAATAACAAAAGAAATCACCATGCATGCGATAGACCGCACAGACAGGTTATTCCAATAGAATAATAAATAATGGAACCAGGTCCGGCGTAAACGCACAGACAGGATATTCCGACAGAATAATAAATAATGGAACCAGGTCCGGTGTAAAACACACAGACAGGATATTCCAACAGAATAATAATAAAACGGAACCAGGTCCGGTGTAAAACACACAGACAGGATGTTCCAACAGAATAATAAACGGAACCAGGTCCGGTGTAAAACACACAGACAGGATGTTCCAACAGAATAATAGAAGAATGTCACCAAGTATAGGGTAGACCGCGTATACTGGTTATTCCAACAGAATAATAACAAATGGAATAACAGAAGTTCTCTTCATGAATATAAAAGAAATAATATTCCCTACCTTAAAAGAACTGGATATTGGAAAAGTGATGTAGCAGAATACTTTTAGTCTCTCTCTCTCTTATTCTCTCTATACTTTCTCTCTCTATAGCTTGAATGAATTCGTGAAAAATAAGGAAGCCCTAGGCCTCTATTTATAGAAAAACTGAGGGTGGCTCTTGGTCTTAACGAAGGGTCAAATGACTCTTGGTCTTAACGAAGGGTCAAATGACTCTTGGTAATATTGAAGGGACAACTACTATTGACGAAAGTAATTACTATTGACCAAGGTAAATACTATTGACGAAGGTAATTACTATTGACCAAGGTAAATACTATTGACGAAGGTAATTACTATTGACCAAGGTAAATACTATTGACGAAGGTAATTACTATTGACGACGGTAATTACTATTGACGAAGAGACTCTTAGATGATGACATATGGCCCCCCATAAAATAACCAAACTTACCACAACGTCTCAATAATATAACATATTATACAGATGATACTATGACAATAATTTAAGAGATATGATGCAGCAATTACTGTAGCAATAATTGAGTATAGCTGAGTGACTTCTCACGTAAGCATCAATAATCAATACCGTGTGCTACTATGCAACCACGCGTATTACTGTACTTTTACTACCGAGTAGTTCAACAGTTTTAACGGTAACACCTCAGCCGTTATTTTTATAGAAAGATAATTCTGTCGTTTTCTCCATCCGACAATAATTCCGTTGTGGGGTCCACCAATGATTGTGCCGTCGTACGAATATTCCCCGACAAACAGAATATTCTCCGACCAAACGAATATTTTATAACAACTTGCTTACTTTGCAAAATTTATAAATATTACCCACAACTATAACATTATATCAAATTAACTCCATAATATTCAAAAATGATATTTATAGAAAATTCATCTTTATTTATAAAAGTTGGGGTCTTACAACCTCCCCTTCTTATGAAATTTCGCCCTCGAAATTAGGGTACGTACCTGGTATGTCGAAGAGGTAAGGATACCTTGATTTCATTTCTGATTCTAACTCCCAAGTCATTTCCTCAACATCGTGGTTTCTCCACAAAACTTTAACTTGAGGTATAACCTTGGAGCGTAGAATATGTTCCTTCTTATCCAAGATTTGAACAGGAACTTCTTCATACGTCAAATCCTCCGCTATTTCGTCCGGTTCTAACTCAATAATGTGGTTCGGGTCTTCCACATATTTGCGTAACATGGATATGTGGAAAACGTTATGAACACGAGACATACTTGGCGGTAAAGCGAGTCTATAAGCCACAGTTCCTACTCGATCGAGGATTAAAAATGGACCGATGAATCGAGGATTTAGCTTTCCTCTCTTTCCAAATCTCGTAACTCCTTTCCATGGAGCAACACGTAAGAACACATGATCTCCTACATCAAATTCCACGTCCTTTCGATGAAGATCAGCATAACTCTTTTGTCGATCTTGTGAGGTTTTTATACGTTGTCGGATCGTTTGAATCTTTTCTGTAGTCATACGTACCAACTCCGGTCCCAACAACGTTGCTTCGCCCACCTCATCCCAGCATACTGGAGAACGACATTTTCTTCCATACAATGCTTCGAATGGAGCCATGCCAATACTTGCTTGATAACTGTTGTTGTAGGAAAACTCCACCAATGGTAAGAACTTGTCCCAACTTCCCTTGAAGTCAAAGACACAGAGTCTTAATAGATCTTCAAGAGTTTGAATAGTCCTCTCTGATTGTCCGTCCGTCTGAGGATGATATGCTGAACTAAATCGTAACTCCGTGCCCATAGCTTTTTGTAAACTAACCCAAAATCGTGAAGTGAATCTTGGGTCTCGATCAGAAATTATGGATACTGGCATACCATGCAGTCTTACAATCTCGTTTATGTACATACGAGCAAGACGTTCAAGTGTATAAGTTTCTCGTATCGGTAAGAAATGAGCAGACTTGGTCAATCTATCAACAATGACCCAAATCGCATCAATACCTTGAGAAACCCTAGGAAGACCGGTAACGAAATCCATGGTAATGTGCTCCCACTTCCATTCTGGAATTTCAAGTGGTTGCAATGGACCTTTTGGTACTTGATGCTCCGCTTTGACTCGTTGACAAGTTAGACACCTTGAGATAAACAACGCTATCTCTCTCTTCATATTGCTCCACCAAAATGTATGACGAAGATCATGATACATTTTGGTACTTCCAGGATGGATTGCAAATGGTGTGTTGTGCGCCTCCATCATGATTTCATACTTTAAATCAGGGTTGTTAGGAACACAAAGTCTGGAGTTGACTCGAAGTATTCCTTCTTCATCGATTCTTGCTTCCGGCATAGAACCTTCTTGCACTTTCTTCCTCATACGCATCAGCTCCAGGTCTGTAGCTTGAGCAGCTTTAACTTTATCGATTAAAGTCGGTTCTACTCGTATATTCGCCATCATCACATGGGTCCCTGGAGTCTTCAACTCTATCTCCATCCTTTGCAAGTCACACAAAATGGGCCTTTGCGTTGTTAATATTGCACTTGTACCCGCATATGATCTTCTACTCAATGCGTCAGCTACCACGTTCGCTTTTCCAGGATGGTATTGAATGGTATGATCATAATCTTTCAACAGTTCAAGCCAACGTCGTTGTCGCATGTTGAGTTCCTTTTGAGTGAAGAAATATTTGAGACTTTTATGATCCGTAAAGATCTCCACTTTCTCCCCATACAAGTAATGCCTCCAAATTTTAAGTGCAAAGACAACAGCTGCCAACTCTAGATCATGAGTAGGATAATTCCTCTCATATTCCTTGAGTTGTCTTGATGCATAGGCTATGACTTTTCCATGTTGCATGAGAACGCATCCCAACCCTTTGCTCGAAGCATCACTGTAGATGACAAATCCCTCCGAGCCAGATGGTATTGTTAGAACAGGTGCTGAAATGAGTCTCCTCTTGAGTTCTTGAAAACTCTGCTCACATTCTTCGCTCCAACCAAACTTTGTATCTTTCCGAGTCAGCTGAGTTAATGGAGTAGCGATTCGAGAAAATCCTTCCACGAATCTCCGATAATAACCAGCTAAACCAAGAAAGCTACGTACCTCGGTCACTGATTTAGGTTGCTCCCAGCTTTGAATAGCTTCAATCTTTGCCGGGTCAACCGATATTCCACGACTTGATACTACGTGCCCAAGGAATGCTACCTCTTCCAGCCAGAACTCGCATTTCTTCAACTTGGCATAAAGTTTGTATTCACGAAGCTTTTGGAGTACCAGCCTCAAGTGTTGCTCATGATCTTCACGGCTTTTGGAATAAACAAGGATGTCATCGATAAAGACGACCACAAAGTGATCCAAATATTCCTTAAATACCCTGTTCATCATATCCATGAAGGCAGCAGGAGCATTAGTCAATCCAAAAGACATAACTAAGAATTCATAATGCCCGTACCGAGTTCTAAAAGCCGTCTTTGGAATATCCTCAGTTCTAACCTTCAGCTGATGATATCCAGAACGAAGATCGATCTTTGAAAAGAATTGTGCTCCTTGCAACTGGTCAAACAGGTCATCAATACGTGGCAATGGGTACCTATTTTTGATGGTGACATGATTCAACTCCCGATAATCAATACAAAGTCGCATACTCCCATCTTTCTTCTTCACGAACAGAACAGGAGCACCCCAAGGAGAAGTACTAGGACGAATAAAACCAATGTCTAACAATTCCTGCAGTTGGGTCTTTAACTCCTGAAGTTCAATAGGAGCCATTCGATATGGGGCTTTGGAAATGGGTTTTGTACCAGGTTCAAGGTCGATACAAAATTCAATTTCACGCTCTGGGGGTAGGCCAGGAAGTTCTTCGGGAAATACGTCAGGAAATTTATTAACAACAGAAATATCATTCAAAGCTGACGTATTTTTGTTTAGATCTGTGACATGAGCTAAGAAAGCTTGACATCCGTTTTTCAATAAACGAATAGCTTTATGGCTTGAGATGACAGCGATTGATTTTAATGGTTTGGTTGCTTGAATTCGCATAATAGGTCGATTAGGAATATGAAAGCTAACAACCTTACGAAAACAATCAATTTTTGCATGATGAGTAGTTAACCAATCAATCCCTAGAATCACGTCAAATGCAAGTATTTTTAATGAAATAAGATCGACAGGTAATGTGTGGGTACCAACTTGAACCAAACAAGACTTATAAACCGTGGATGTAATGAAGGTTTCTCCCAATGGAGTTTCAACTGCTAAGTCAAAGTCTAATTTCTCCGGAATCAAATTTAATCGATGAGCGCAAGTAGGAGAAATAAAAGAATGGGTTGAACCGGTATCAAATAAAGTATAGACTTCGTTAGAGTTTATGATAAGCTTACCCGTGATGACCTCATTCGGGTTCCTTGCGTTCTGGGAGGTCACAACAAACGCTCTCCCTTGCACAACCGGTTTTGACTTTTCTGGGACGGCCTTTGGTGCCTCCATCCTAGCTGAATTTGTCTTCGGTAAACGACAAAATCGGGCTAAATGACCTTCTCTTCCACAATTATAACATGCTTTGGACGGCATCGCGCAGTTTGGACTGATGTGTCCCTCCCCTCCGCATTTGAAACATATGATAGGTGGTCGTTCTCCTTCCTTAACGACAGGTGCTGGTGCTGACGTCTTTCCGTCATTGTTGAATCTCCTCTTCTTGAAATGTCCATTCTTATTGTTTTGGCCCTGATTACCACCGAAGTGGTTACCATTTCTGGCCTGTTGATTCCCTCCACGCTTGTTGTCACCGCTTCGATGACTGCTCTCACTGGTATTATCATTTTGCCGGCTGCTCTCTTTTGTTGCGTTGTCTCGTTATCGCGCTCCACCAACTGAGCCCTATTTACAACATCTGAATACAAACACAGTTTATGAGAAACAAGATGTTGACGTATCTCCGGCTTCAAACCTCTTAAAAACATCCGCGTCATTCTTTCTTCATTATCCACCAGGTGGGACGCAAACCGGGATAACTCCGCAAATTTTGCCTCGTACTGCGACACGGTCATATTATTCTGCTCCAATTTGATGAACTCCACCTCCTTCATGTGACGAATACTCTCGGGAAAGTATTTGTCGTTAAACAGCTCTTGGAACTTCTCCCAGGACATCTTCAGTGCGGCAGGTTGAGTACGCTTTATCGATTCCCACCAGTAATCTGCCTCTCCTCGCAACATAAAGGCGGCAAAGGGAACCTTTTGCTCCTCGGAGCAACCCAAGACATCAAATATCTTGGTGATCTGCTTTATCCATGTTTCAGCTACAAGTGGTTTGGGTTCTCCCTTAAACTCCGGTGGTCCCAGCTCCTTAAACTGTTTAGCGGTGACCGCCTGAGAGTTTCCAGTATTTCCACCTACGTTGTGGACAGGAGCCGCTTTCACCTGTTGTTGCATGAATTGCATAAAGCCTCTGAACATTTGATCATTCATCATTTGGTCAGTGTTGTTGTTTGCATGAGGATTGACACCTTCCTGATGCACATTATCATGATTATTGATGTGTGGTGAATCAACAGTCGTCTGTGCTCCATTGCTATTCTCAACATTCTCGGATGCCATTTTCAGATACTGCCACAAAATAAAAATTAATTGATATGTCATATATTATCCTTATATTATGACCGACCAATTAAATACCATGCAAATAAACTTAGGTATGTCATACTAGCGAAGGAATTCCCCGTCTCTCCCCTCCTAGTTCTATTCTCACATCTTAGCCAGGGATCATATCCCTAAGCTCTGATACCAACTGTGACGCCCCCAAAATTAGGTATACATCACCCATCTTGGGTCGTCAGATACATAGTACAGAATACAAATACAACTTAATAATACAACTGTCGTGTACAATACGACAAAACATAAACTGTGAGTTTGAATACAAATATTATCTTCTAGAGAGTATTCATACTCAAAAGGAGTCCTCATTACATTTATTAACACACCATTACATAGAATAGTGAGGACTACTAACTAATACTATCATTCGGACCATCACTCCGTACCCCGACTTGTCCCAGCTACGTTCTCATTTCCTGAAGAGAACAGTGAAAGAAAGGGTGAGCTCAACTAGCCCAGTAAGAAATATTATGACTAAGATAATGCAGAATAAATTATCATTAGCCTTCAACAATGTTAAACTGATAAAATATAATAGACATCAAGTTTAACTGCAGCGGAACAAGCAATCCATTAAAAGAGTCAAGTAGAAAATAAACTCTACTATCTTTTATGATTTAAAAGGTTTTTCAACACTGCGATCGCTGAGACTCAGCTTAATAAAATAATCCACATCATCGAATCACCCCTGCACTACGGCCAAGGATATTCGTGTATTCATTAATGGTCATGATCATGCCAACAACTGTCCATCAATGCACTACGGGCCAATGAGGACTTTTACCACATCATTTGTAACATTACGGTCATGATTATACCGAATAATCCCTGGTCATAATCATACCAAGTCCATCTATGCACTACAGGCCACAGATGACTTTCAACATTTTATAAACATGAGGATGATGACAATGATATAAGAATTCAATAAAACAAGTTCAAGAATTAATTTATCCAGGAATTAACAACGTCCAAATTGTCAACATGATACTGCATTGTGGAGTAAAATTCAAGAATGCTTAGAAGAATATTTTCTTGAAAAGATACTGGATGAAACGCAACTATCAAGGATATTCCACAAATTTCATGGAGTATAGAAGTCAAAACTTAACCAACTGAGTACAATAAAGAATGGAATAACAAAAGAAATCACCATGCATGCGATAGACCGCACAGACAGGTTATTCCAATAGAATAATAAATAATGGAACCAGGTCCGGCGTAAACGCACAGACAGGATATTCCGACAGAATAATAAATAATGGAACCAGGTCCGGTGTAAAACACACAGACAGGATATTCCAACAGAATAATAATAAAACGGAACCAGGTCCGGTGTAAAACACACAGACAGGATGTTCCAACAGAATAATAAACGGAACCAGGTCCGGTGTAAAACACACAGACAGGATGTTCCAACAGAATAATAGAAGAATGTCACCAAGTATAGGGTAGACCGCGTATACTGGTTATTCCAACAGAATAATAACAAATGGAATAACAGAAGTTCTCTTCATGAATATAAAAGAAATAATATTCCCTACCTTAAAAGAACTGGATATTGGAAAAGTGATGTAGCAGAATACTTTTAGTCTCTCTCTCTCTTATTCTCTCTATACTTTCTCTCTCTATAGCTTGAATGAATTCGTGAAAAATAAGGAAGCCCTAGGCCTCTATTTATAGAAAAACTGAGGGTGGCTCTTGGTCTTAACGAAGGGTCAAATGACTCTTGGTCTTAACGAAGGGTCAAATGACTCTTGGTAATATTGAAGGGACAACTACTATTGACGAAAGTAATTACTATTGACCAAGGTAAATACTATTGACGAAGGTAATTACTATTGACCAAGGTAAATACTATTGACGAAGGTAATTACTATTGACCAAGGTAAATACTATTGACGAAGGTAATTACTATTGACGACGGTAATTACTATTGACGAAGAGACTCTTAGATGATGACATATGGCCCCCATAAAATAACCAAACTTACCACAACGTCTCAATAATATAACATATTATACAGATGATACTATGACAATAATTTAAGAGATATGATGCAGCAATTACTGTAGCAATAATTGAGTATAGCTGAGTGACTTCTCACGTAAGCATCAATAATCAATACCGTGTGCTACTATGCAACCACGCGTATTACTGTACTTTTACTACCGAGTAGTTCAACAGTTTTAACGGTAACACCTCAGCCGTTATTTTTATAGAAAGATAATTCTGTCGTTTTCTCCATCCGACAATAATTCCGTTGTGGGGTCCACCAATGATTGTGCCGTCGTACGAATATTCCCCGACAAACAGAATATTCTCCGACCAAACGAATATTTTATAACAACTTGCTTACTTTGCAAAATTTATAAATATTACCCACAACTATAACATTATATCAAATTAACTCCATAATATTCAAAAATGATATTTATAGAAAATTCATCTTTATTTATAAAAGTTGGGGTCTTACACAAACTCCCTATTTTCTTGATGTAAGTCTGCATACTTCTTATGTCTGTCTTGAGCTGCTACGAGACGCATTCGTATCAACTTCACTGCATCCGCTGTTTGCTGAACCAATTCTGGACCTAGCATTCGGCGTTCTCCCACTTCATCCTAACACAACGGTGTTCTGCACTTCCTTCCATATAAGGCTTCGTAAGGCGACATACCTATGCTCACATGATAACTGTTGTTATACACAAACTCTACTAATGGTAGATGATCATCCCAACTACCCTTGAAATCAATGACACAAGATCGCAACATGTCTTCTAACGTCTGAATTGTCCTCTCGCTCTGTCCATCGGTTTGTGGATGATATGCCATACTCAACTTCAACTGCGTTCCCAACTACTCTTGCAGACTCCTCCAAAAGTTTGATGTGAATCGTGGGTCACGATCTGACACAATCAAAACTGGTACTCCATGTCTGGAAATGACTTCCTTAACATAAAGTTTAGCTAACTGGTTATAATTAACTCAAATTGGCAAAAAGTGAGCCGACTTTGTCAACCGATCCACTATTACCCAAATCACATCATATCCCTTCTGAGTAGTCAGAAGTCCCACCACAAAGTCCATTGTGATATGCTCCCACTTCCACTCCAGAATCTCCAATGACTGTAATAAGCCACTTGGTCGTTGATGTTTGGCCTTAACTTTTTGACAAGTCAAGCACCTACTCACATACTCGGCTATCTCTCTTTTCATGTTCGGCCACCAAAAACTTTCTCGAAGGTCTTGATACATCTTAGTGCTACCAGGATGAATCGAGTACCTCGTACTGTGAGCCTCTTGTAATACATGCTCCTTTAATTCCATCTCATTCGGAACCCAAACTCTTCCTTCAAATCTTAATAATCCCTTATTATCAAGACTGTACTTAATATCTTTTTCATTGGTTAACCGCTTCTTCATCTGGTCACACTCATCAGTTTTGAGCTGCACCTCCTTGACTCTCTCTACGATGATAGATTGGATCTCCGTCACAAACAGTCTCTATCCCTATTCACTCGGCAACTTCACCTCTATTTCCATCCTAGCCATCTCTGTTATTAACTCAGTTTGAGCTGTTAACAAAGATAACCCTTTATACTTAAGGCGTCGACCACTACATTGGCTTTTTTAGGGTGATACAGGATTTCACAATCGTAATCCTTTATCAACTCCAGCCATCTCCTCTGCCTCATATTCAACTCCTTCTGTGTGAAGATGTATTTTAGACTCTTATGGTCCGTGTATATCTCACATTTTTTTCCTATAAAGATAATGTCGCCATATCTTTAAGGGAAACACTATCGCGTCCAGTTCCAGATCACGAGTAGGACAAACTTTCTCATAATCCTTCAACTGCCTTGATGCATACGCAATGACTTTGCCATGCTGTATGAGCACGCAACCAAGTCCTCTATACGAAGCATCGCTATAAACTACAAAATTTCCTATGTCATTGGTTAATGACAAAACAAACGTTTCACTTAATCTCTTCTTCAGTTCTTGAAAATTATCCTCGCATTTTTCAGTCCACGCGTATTTCACTGTCTTCCTTGTCAAGTTAGTCAACGAAGTAGCTATCGTTGAATTTTTTTGGATGAATCTCCGATAGTACCCCGCTAACCCTAAGAAACTCCGCACCTCAGTTGGCATTTTCGATTGTTCCCAATTCGTCACGGCTTCCACCTTCGCTGGATCTACTGAAATCCCTTCATGGTCAATGACATGACCTAAAAACGGTACCCTTTCTAGCAAAAATTCACACTTAGTGAACTTCGCATATAACTTCTCTTTCCTTAGTGTTTCCAACACTTTTCTGAAGTGTTCAACATGATCTTCTGGCGTCTTAGAATAGATTAGAATATAATCGATAAACACCACGACGAACTTGTCCAAATATTGTTTGAACACTCTGTTCATCATATCCATAAATGCAGCTGGTGCATTAGTCAACCCAAATGACATCACCAGAAACTCGTAATGACCATAATGAGTCCTGAATACCGTCTTTGGTACGTCCTCCTTCCTAAACTCCAACTGGTGATACCCCATCCGCAAATCTATTTTAGAAAAATACTTTACCCCTTTCAACTGATCAAAAAGATCATCGATCCTGGGCAATGGGTATTTATTCTTTATCGTTAACTTGTTCAACTCTCGGTAGTCGATACAAAGTTTTAACGATCCGTCCTTCTTCTTGACAAACAATACCGGTGCTCCCCATGGCAAAACACTAGGTTGAATGTGCTTTCTGTCCAACAGTTCTTGTAACTGAACCATCAATTCCTTCATCTCCACTAGCGCCATACGATACGGTGCCCTGGAAACTGGTGCCGCCCCTGGCACAATGTCTCTTACGAAATCGGTCTCCCTGTCCGGTGGAAGACCCGACAATTCACTTGGAAATACATCCGTGAATTCACTCACTATAGGTATTTATTCCATGGTCGCACCCATTCTTTGAGTATCAATAACATGGTACAGATAACCTACACACCCTCTCCTCAACAATTTTCTAGTTTGTGTCATCGTAAGACAACACGAACGCCCATGCAATTTATTATCGTAAAATACTACCTGAGGTTGTCTCAATGTTCTAATATGTACGCATTTCTTTTGACAATCTATAATTGTCCCATGGTTAACCAACCAATCCATTCCAAGAATTACGTCGAATTTTCCTAACTTTATCGATAACAAATCTACCGATAATTTACAACCTTGTATGTCTACACAATAACTCCTATGAATATCTTCAACAGGAATTATCTCTTCATTTGATACCTTAATATTTAAGGGTATTGGTAACTTTTCGGGAAGTAATCCTAATCGTCTAGCAAAATCACATGCTATAAACGTACAAGTAGCACCCGAATCAAACAACACGTAAGCATTTAGGTCATTGATCAGAATAATACCTGCGACTACGTCTCCTAATGTAACTACATCTTGGACTGTCATATTAAAGGTATGAGCCATTGGCCTACCCGACTGTACTGGACCACCAATAGCTAACTTACAGCTATTGGCGCCCTTAATCCCGTCCGTCCCCTTCTTCGGGTAGTTCTTTGCCATATAGTCAGTTAACCCACACATAAAGCATCCGTGATTCTTCTTTAGACTTGGATAGTTAGGCAAAATGTGCCCTTCCTATCCATAGTTATAACATACAGCCTTCCCCTTGAGACAGACTCCTAAATGAGTCTTCCTGCAGGTTTTGCAGGCCTCCATTCTCCTCTTCGGATCTCCTTGTTTCACTCCAGTATTCCCAGAGTTAAACACTTTCTGCTTCTGTCCCTCGTCACTCCCGCTGGCTCCTTCAATTTTTACTCCCCCATCAACTTTCCCCTTATTCTTCTTGTCTTTGTGGTACTGGCTCAACGCCTCGCTACCACCTTCGGTGATGATCACCTTCTCTAAAATGGTCCTAAACGAAGTACTCTGGAACACAAATATGTGGTTATAGAGCTAGGGTTTTAAGCCCTGCTCGAACCATAGCGCCTTTCTAACCTCGGTGTCCACTTGGTGTGGAGCAAACCTCGCCAGTTCATTAAACTTGGCAGCATATTAGGGAACCGTCATATCCCCTTGTTTCAAATCGAGAAACCTCATCTCCATTCTCCCTAGCATACTCGTGGGAAAATAGTTCCCGAAGAAAATCTCCTTGACCTTACCCACGTGAGATTCTCAATACCTGCCCTAGCCTGGTTGGCCTCCCATCAAAAGTTGGCCTCTCCCTTCATCATATAGGTTGCAAAGACAACCTTCTAGCCTTCATTGACATTTGCTATGACAAATGCCTTCTCAATTTCTTTCACCCACGTTTGGGCTTCTATTGGGTCCGTAGTTCCTTTGAACTTCGGTGGACCCACGCTCTTGAAATCCTTAAATTTAGTAGCTCGTACTACTCCAGAATTTACGGGAATGTTAGCCCCATTTCTATTGAACGCGACTGTTAAAAGATTAATAAATTCCTACATTGGGTTAACCGGACCTCCCTCCGGTTGATTTACGTTAGCGCCTTAGTTTCTTTGCACTCTTCCTGGCGGCATTTTGCTGTTACAACAAACAACACATTTCGTTATTATTTGTTTCCTGTTAGATAGTTATTATTCATAATTAAACAATAACTTCAACATCCATTACTCCATATGTTTCGAAAAAGGCTTATATTGATTCATTCATTGTAGTATAACACTACATTGTTTACATTTCAGAACCTAAGCTGATTACATTACTATCCCTCTATTACTTTCCAAAAATTGGGATTTACAAGAGACTACCCTTTGATATACAAAAGAGGATTTTATGTCACTACTAGATACACAATATTTACATATCTAACTACTCTATCTACTAATATATTACATCTGGCTTAAGGCATTATCAAAATCCGCCTTGGCAAGACCGACAATAATACCACGGCTAATAGTATGCCGCGTCTGCCCTGCTTCTATGGGATAACCAGCTACCTGCTGCTGGAAGTCCGCATAAGAATTCCTATGAATATAGGACATCCTCCCTATCTTCTGTTTCTTGGTCTTTAGCTCCCCCTTGAGCTCAAAGACCTCCTGTTTCAGCTCATGGACCTTGTCCTTGGCTAAAATTCTCTCATCATGCTCCTGTTCCCACATCGACTCCACGTCTGTCTTATCCTCCAAGACAGCCTGGAGCTCTGCTTTTAGCTCCTTCACCTCCTGACAGTAATGGATGTTTCTATCCAATACTGACATAAATAATGACATCATTGACTGCCCCAGAGCCATCTCTGCTGCTATTGCTACTAGGTTGAAGGACACTGCCTCCACCTCTTCTTCTAACATGTCGTCGAACACAGACATTAGGTCTAGGCTCTCTGAGTCTCCAGACTCAACAACTACTATCTCAGGCTCTGCTACCATGGGGTTCGATATAATCTCTATCTAATTAACCGATCCTTCACTGACTGCCTGTACGTCGCTATACATTCCAATTTCTCCTGACATCTACAACAACATAAATAAGTTTGATTAGTACACATCAGTAGAATAATAAAAACACATAACATATATAATGCATTTTTATAGGGTTAATTTCCATCTTTTAATTTTTCTTAAGGTTATGACTTAAGGTTTAAATCCCTCCCTTAAGTTTTATAACCTAATGCTTTGATGCCAACCTGTGATGCCCCCAAATCCGGGTATCCTCTAACCCGATAGATGGTGCTACACGGTACTACAGTTCACACAAACATTCAATTGAAATGCCTCAAAAGATCGAATATGTCTTACATATATATTCTAAAACAATATTACCATTCCCCAGGTTCTTTATAACCGTTACATTTGTTCTTGTCATAATATCAAATATTATCATTACAAATCTATACTATTACATAGGTAATCTACGGGTTCACTTTAGCCTTCCCATTATCTTTGCCAGATCCTTCGGTCCGTTCGGTCATAGCTGCATTCATATGGTTCAAGCAAGAGTGAGCCTACTAGCTCAGCAAGTACAACAATTCTAATAAAATAACATGCTTGAAACATATGAATTGTATATCTTCAATAACTGAACAATAGTTACGAAGTACTATCGATAATTCAAAATAACACTTCTTTTTCTTTAAAATATTTTACAATGACAATATTCAGTAAAACATCAATTTCGGTCCAAGACCATGAGCATTTCATAAGTTCTTTGAAAAGGACATCCCGACACTAAGTCCGTAAGTTCGGCATAGCTTACGAGCACATCTAGGTGATCAACCTATAGTACTCTATGTTGATCAACACTACATTCATTAAACGTATGTACGTTTAAGTTGTGGCAACGTCACGTGCCTGTCGTTTGACCACAAAACATTTTAGCATACTCAGTCTTCATTTGAAAATCACACGAATATAGTTTGGTAAAACATTGACAGTACTTTGATAGATTGTAAGAAATCCAACATATCATAAGTCTAGCCGAAAGAATTGGCTTTTGACTTCATCAGACTTTAGTTCATGCGAAGAATACACGAATCACAAAGCTTATCCAGATTGAACTGAAACAAGGGTTAGAACACTAGCCTTTAGCGTCTGCTACAGTTATAACACGTGCACTTTAAGTCTTTAAGGTCTCTACAGTAGATGATAACATCACATAACTCATTAGGTCATGAATAACATACATGGTTCCTAAAGAACCTTACCCTTCTTCTCAATCTAATTATGTATTAGATTTGTTATTATTGGTTCCGGCTTTCCGTTACGTCATTTTTACGTTCGTATGCAATTAACTTACTTCAACCCTAAGTGATCATACTTAAGGTTTAATTATGAATTAACAATGTTATATTAAGTTCCTTAGTCCATTGTTAATCAATTAACAATAATGCTCTAATTATAAAAATTCTTCATTGTCTAAACCCTAAGGCTGGCGCTGCGGCGCCAACTTTCCTTCTTGGACTCGCTCTGCGGTGCAGGTTAGCAGTGCTCAAGTCTCAGCTTCGGCACTGCAACATCACTTTCCCTTCACTGTGTCGCGTTGTGGCGCCAACTAATAGTGCACCATGTTCCGGCCTCGCGCTGCAGCGCGTGTGTAGACACTCAAAATTTTTTGCACACCTGTTACTGATATTGCAGGAGGGCAGATTCGTCTTTCAGAGATAACCCTGGAAGACAGCTCACATCCAGTCCGGATACTATCGGAAGCTCAGTTTTAACCCCGGAACACACACCGGGAGTAACAATTCTAACCTCGGCGATAACCCCGAGGCGTGCAAATCCAATATTGGAACACACACCGGAGAAGACCGATTCATCCCGGAGATAACCCCGAGATGTTCTGTCTCAGTTCCAACACTGGGAATAACAGATTCCAATCTTGGAGACAACCCCAAGGAAGGCAGTTGCACTTCCGGAGATAACCCCGGAAATGCTTATTTCAAATGCATGCCATTATCTTCAACCTCGGCGCTTACACTGAGGCACTCAGTACAAGACCTAGTAATAATTCTAGGAGGACATGCATACCTCAGAGATGACACTGAGGACCTGCAACACTGGCAGCAGTCCAATCTCAGTGATAACCCTAAGCAACGTCTACTTTATCAGTCCAAACTAGAGATAACCCCAGTGAGGGGTAAAGTCATTATATTGCCACCTTAATGCCACATCACGCCATCTCAACATTTTAAACATACATTTCTACATAGCAATGTCCCACAAGAATCAAGGAAAACCAATCCCGAGTGACTATTACGAAGGGTAACAGATAGAATTTGAAGCTGAAGACCGGAGGGCATCGTCCCATCTTCATGACTTCGTACAACCTCTAATCCCATGTCATTGCATAACTCTCGACAATGGCGGTCCGAAATAGGTCCTACATACCTCAGTCGGATGCCTGGTTTGTAATTCTAAAAGTTCGAGTAGACATCACGTTGCATGCGTGCACGTACTTCAAGACGGTGGGACCCGCGAAGCCCGGGGCACCCCGGGCAGCCTCAGGTATAACTGCGGCCCAGCCACAAGTACACCTGCGCTTCCACCCTCTATAAATAGAGGGCTTGGGGTGGCCATTTTGGAAGAGAAAAAGGCGAGGAAGCCCTGTCTAATTTGCTCTGTACACACCCCAAACTGAGTGTTTTCTCATTTTAAACACTTGTAAGCTCATATATAGCTACTTTTTATCGACGGGAGCCGAGTGTTCATCCCTTTCAAGTTATTGAAGTCTTCTTTGGCAGCCCACTATAAGCCTTCTTATACACTTTAAAGCCTTTCTCTTCATCTTTGCACACACTGTTCTTCACATTGAGAGTCATGTTGTGTGTGTATGCCCCGGACTTCGGTCCGTGGTTTCATTTCAGTTTATATATATATATATATATATATATATATATATATATATATACTTATATATATATTTTTTATATACGGACTAACATTATCGAGTTATGCCTCGATTGAGCCTAGACTTCGGTCTGGAGGGTTTAATGGCTTTCGTCTATATATATATTGTAGACACTCGATATTTTTCTGTACTACTAACACTAACATTGCAGGAAGGCAGATTCGTCTTTTATGAGAGAACCCTGAAAGACAATCCACAACCATACCGGATACTACCGGAGGTTCAGCATCAACCTCAGATCGCAATCTGGGAGTAATCGTTCCAATCTTGGAGAACCCCGAGGCAGGCACATCAATACCGGAACACACACCGGAGAATACCGATTAATCTCAGAGACGAGGTATCCAGTCTCTGCCCTAAACATGGGAATAGCCTCCAACCTTGGTGATAGCCCCAAGGAAAGCAATTTCGGCATTAACCCCGAAAATGAGTGTTACAAGTGCAACCAGCTTCAATCTCGGCGCTCACAACGAGATACACTGTACCAGCCCGACGATGACATCGGGAAGACAGACACACCTCAAAGATGACAATGAGGACTTTCAACCAATTGCAGCAGTCCAATCCCAGCGAAGCTGAGCAACGTCTGCTTTATCGACCCAACCCGATAATAACACCGGTAAGGGGCAACATCATCATCTGACCAACATGATACCACGCCAAGTCGTCTCAACACATCTACGCAACAACAGCCCACAAGGCTAACCAATCCCGAGTTGCTATTGTGCGGGGTAACGGATAAAAGTTGAAGCTTGAAGACCGGAGGGCACCGTCCCATCTTTAAAGACTTCGTAAAAACTCTAATCCCATGCCATCGTACAAACTCTCGACAACGGCGGTCTGAAATAGGTCCTGTATACCCCAAACGGATGCCCGGATTGCACTTCAGAAAAACTGAGTGGTCATTACAGTGCATGCGTGCACGTACTTCGAGACGACCCGACCCGACCAAACCGGGCTGACCCGACCCGCCTCTGGTACACCTGTGGCTGAGCCGCAGGTACACCTGTGGCAGCTTTGGTCTATAAATAGAGGGCTTGGGGTGTGGATTTTTAAGAGAAAAAAGACGGGGAAACCCTGCAGAATTCGCTATACTCTTGCCATACAGTGTATTTTCCCACTTTAAACACCTGTGAGCTCATATACAGCCCTCTTTTGTACCTACAAAAGTCTGTGTTTACTCACTCTAAAGATATAGAAGTCTTCTTTGGCAGCCCACTGTAAGCCTTCTCACACAGTTTAGAGTCTTTCTCTTCATTTTTGCACACACCCTTCTACACGTTGAGAGTCGTGTTGCTTGCTTTTGCCCAGACTTCGGTCCGTGGTTTCATTTCAGTCTATATATATATATATTATATATATATATTGACTAACATTATCGAGTTATGCCTCGATTGAGCCTAAACTTCGGTTTGGTGCATTTATTGCTTTAATATATATATACTTATATATATTAACTGTGTGTCGGACTTTGTTCGATGAGCCTAAACTTTGGTTTGGTGCGTTTAATTGCTTTCTATATATATATATATATATATATATATATATATATATATATATATATATATATATATACTTATATATATAAACTGTGGTCGAACTCCGTTCGATGAGCCCAGATTTTATATCCGGTGCGTTTACTCGCTTATATATATATATATACTTATATATATGAACTGCTATCGAACTCTGTTCGGTGAGCCTGTATTTTATATTCGGTGCGTTTACATGCTTATATATATATATATATATATATATATATATATTTACATTTCGTCCCACCTGTAGTTTACTTCGTGGTGGTTGACCGTTTTTACAACTTTTTACATTTCGTCCCGCCTGGAGTTTCCTCCGTGGCGGTTGATAGCTTTTAACAGCTTTATTTACATTTCTGATCCCCCATGGAGCTATTTCGTGGTTGGTGATCATGTCTGTATATATATATTTACGGCTTTTATATATATACCTGCTTACTGCTTTCATACAAATTGCGGTATCATGTGAGCCTAGGAATCATGTGATCACAGATTCATCCCATTGGATCTAGATTCGGTTCTCGTGATGGACATTTTCAGCTGTAAGCAGCTTGTAAATTATTCTGCGGTGTCTGAATTTCCTCAGATGGTTTCCATACCCACGAGGAACTCAGCATTATTTTGTACATTATTTTCGTACGGATGCTTCGCAGCCGTCAAATAAAATCAACCAAGCCGCGCATTTATTAAAAATGGGAATGCAAAAGGCCTCAATTATTATTGAGCGTCAGGGTTTGAAAAACCTCTTTTATAAAACATCACTGCCATATCTTGCTAAAATTGAATTTTTACATAAATTCAAACCCTGCGTATATAGGTGCGAACGAGGCCTCGTACCATTTTCAAATAACAGCACATTGACTCTCACACACACACACATTCAGATAATAGTTTCTTGAAAAGAGGCGGTCACCGTGGTAACACAGATGTCGGGGGGTGCCTAACACCTTCCCTCCGCATAACCAAGTCCCCGGACCCTAAACGAATCTCGGTTTCACCGACCCGTATAGCAGTGTCACATCACTGGGTCAATGTGCAAACCTTTTCTTGGTTGTGTTGGTACAACCATTTAAAAAAAACCAACTGCCGACTCTTAACAGTCCATCGTTGACATTATACATGTCGGACCTTTTTCACTTGTTTTTTCAAACAAATCTCACCTAAAATGAGAACACCAAAGAACAAGTAACAGAAAGGGACATCTAAAAATCCCGACGTCGACAGGTGCCGACCCTGCTGGGGACTCCAGTAAGAGGACTTAAGCCGCTATTTCAATCTTTTCAAAATTGTTATCTGCTTGTGTGTGGATGTTGCATTTGTATTGGATGAATGTGTATGAGTGCATGTCTTGTTTATTTAGTGCCTCGCACTATAAACTGCCTATGATGTTAGTGCCTCGCACTATAAACTGTCTGTGATGTTAGTGCCTCGCACTATAAACTGCTCATGATATTAGTGCTTCGCACATGTCATCATTTCATACGGTGAGAAGCGATGTATGTGAATGTATGTTGTGTGGTCCCTCCACCAGGAGGCTATCCCGTCGGTGTTTGATTACTGGACTCGTGAGAAGCCTGATTCTCCGAGGCTCAGGAAAGGCACCACCCAAATTCGCTCCAGTTGAAAGACCGGAATAATTTCCCGTCAAGTAGATTGCGATGATTTAGGAACCTTCATGCCAAAAAGCTGCGAGAGTAACCTAAGATAGGTCAGCCTCTGATAAACCCAAAACGGAGGAAAGTCTCTTCATGCTCTCATTTTAAATTACATAATTTAATGACATATCTATCTCCATGTAATGAGAAATATGAAGGAATGTGTACACATATACATACATGCTACAAACAGCTGACATCCGTTTTTGCAGGATAAAATTCCTAAAATGGACTCATCACATTGCATATTAATATTCACCTTCCCTAAGGACTAAACTATGTAAGTCTTTTGCAGGGAGTCAACCGGGCCTACTACCCGTTCAAAGTTCAAAAAGGCAACAGGCCTACAGTCAATTATGTCGTCATCCAACCAGACTGAACTTAATCTAGTTTCTCGCAAAGAATTCGACGGATTAAGCAAACAAATTGCAGATTTGGCTGTTCTGTTCAAAGAATTACACCAGTCTACACAGGGTCAGAAAATACCCGTACATGCTGAATCCTCCACACAAGGACGAGCCCAGGTCGTTACCATACCTGAACTGCAGTTGGATTAGACCAACAAAACTCATGATGCTGTCCATCCCACTAGAGACCCAGACACTGGTGACATCAAAAAGAAAGTCCTCCAAATGGAAGAGACCCTTCGTACTATCAAAGGAATTGGAACACACGGGAGTGTTTCATATGCTGATTTATGTATTTTTCCTGGTGTTCATTATCCAGAAAAGTTTAAAACTCCTGACTTTGAAAAATATGACGGGTTAGGAGATCCTTATACACACTTAAAGGTATTTATTGGAGAACTTGGATCTTATGCAGAGGATGAAAAGCTCAGAATGCAATTATTCCAAAAGAGTCTAACTGGAGAAGCTCGTTCATGGTACACCAGATTAGACAACTCCAAAATCCACAGCTGGGATGAGCTAGCACATGCCTTCCTCACTCAATACAGCTTTCAGTCTCAAATGGCTCCTGATCGGTATCAAATTACCAAGATCAAGAAACAGTCTAACGAGTTTTTCAGAGAGTATGCCCAGAGGTGGAGACGCCTGGCTGCCCAAGTGAATCCTTCCATGACCGAATCAGAAATGGTCATGACGTTTATAGACATACAAGAAGCTCCCTTCTATGAGAGAGTTTTAGCCGGCATCGGCAAACCGTTTTCTGAAATGGTCAAACATGGGGAGATGGCTGAGATGGGATTGAAATCCGGAAAGATTCAAGACCTAGCTGCACTCAAAGCTGTTGCTGATCACATCCAGTCTGGAAATTATGGGAACAACCCCAGGAGCGTCTATAAAAAGAAAGAGGAAGATGTTTCCCTGATACTACAGGGTCAAAAAGGCAGTCAAAATATGTCTGTTCAGAGGAGAAACTATACTCCCTTTCCAGCACAGTCTGTAAACCCTCCAATACCAAAAGGTGGAGAAGCCAAACGCCCTCGAGTGTTCACACCCTTAGGGGATACCCTCGAGAATATCCTTAATCTTCTGACAACACAAAAGAAGATTACACATCTACTTCCACCAGCCAACCCAAATGGAAGGGGTTTTAATGCTGCTCAGAAATGTGCTTATCATGCCGGGGCACCTGGACATGATACTCAGGATTGTTGGGCCTTGAAACACAAGATCAAAGACCTGATAGACAACGGTGAGATCGTGGTCACTAAACCAGATCAAGCTAACGTTCAAGACAACCCTCTTACTCAACACAAAGAAGAAGAGGTCAACATGATTAATTGGAGCAGTGGACAGAGTTCCAACTTCAGCTGTGATTATTCCCAAACCATCAAAGACGGTGATAACAGATGGGATTATGCCAAGTTTTAGTTCACAATGGAATGAAAAATGAAAGCTCTCTACAAACAAATTGAGCAATTGGCGAAACTGGTGACTTATCATCATCAAGTGACTCGTCAGCTAATCAGCTAGGAGCATGCCAGTCTCCTGCCCATTGTCATGAATATTCCCTCTTCACTTTCAGAAAATGAAATGCTGGAAGACAAAGTGACAAAGAGAGCAAATGCCAAGGTCCGTCGGGATTTCACCAACAAAAGGGAATTCACCTATTTGGGTCAACCTATGGAGGAGATACTTCACATGTTAATCAATGAAGGATTAATCAGTTCCCTTCTACCTCCAATCAACCCCAGTTCGGGACGGTACAATTCTGAGGGAGTATGTCAATATCATTTCCAATCTCGTGGTCACAACACAGAAGAATGCTGGGCACTCCGCCACCTTATTCAGAACCTAATTGACAGTGGCGTACTGCGCCTGGCAGATGACGACACTGTGCTATGCGCCAGTTAGAATACAAGTCCCACTAAATGGAAGAGTGTGGTAGCCGTAATATCTATTGAAGCTGATCAATCACTCATCATGCCAATAATTCAACTCAAAGGAAGTAACAATCCTTTAAAAGTGGCCGCCCCCGAGCCAATCAACTTGTCGCGCAGAGCACAATATCCTATTGGTAGCTTGCATAAAGTTCCGTGGAATTATGGAGAAGGTGAAGGATCCACCTCACATACCACTGCTGCAGTGTCGAAAGAAAATCCACTATACCTTCCCCAACGGGTGATGAAATCTGCCGTCAAATCAAAGGGAAAAATACCCACGGAGAAGATTGAAAAATTCCTCTGCACTATGGGTCATAACGAAGCTACGGTGATTTTAAGCTTGAAAGAAGCTCCACAATAGATATCAATTTTGGACTTGGTCCTCACTTCCGAGAATCACCGGAAGATCTTGTTAAAGGTTTTAGAAGAAGCCTATCTCCCGACATCCGTGGATGAGGAAAAATTTCAACATCTGGTTGATCACATTTTCAACGACAGTGTGATATCCTTCACTGATGATGAAATTCCGCCTAAAAGGATCGGTCATTGCAAACCGTTGCACATCGCAGTCTTGTCCTCCGGATATATGGTGGCTGGAGTCATGATAGATGGAGGCTCATCCCTAAATATCTGCCCATATGCTACCTTGGTGAAGATGAATATCAATCCTAATCGAATCTGGAGTAGCCATACTATCATCAAAGCTTTTGATGGAGCCCGTCAGAATTCGATTGGAGTAATTGAGCTGCCAATTGAGATTGGTCCTCATACATTCTGCGTATCCTTCCATGTGCTCAAGATAGAGTCGGGATACAACCTGCTCTTGGGACGACCATGGATCCACATGGCTGGGGTAATCCCCTCCACCCTTCATCAACAATTAAAATACATTATCAACAATAGCCTGGTCACGGTCAACGCTGAACCAGAGTGTCCTCAACACGGGCATTTACCGGTCATCAATGCTAATGCGGACGTTGAACCAGTCAGTTTTTATGCTTTGGAAATAAGCAATACCCAATACCATGCTATTGGAGCACCACTGCTCGAACCCCAGATTTCTGTCAAAGTGATGCCAGCCATTCAAGAAATGATGTCGTTAGATCATAAACCAAGACAAGGGTTGGGTAAAGATTGTCAGGGTATCAAGTACCCTATTCGCTTAACCAAGCACACTGGAACAGCTGGACTAGGCTATTTGGCTAGCTCTATTCACAGGAACCCTCATAAGCATCCACAGGTTCCTTCAGCTTCAACTATATGGCGTTTATCTTCGCCTTCAAGTGCTGAGAGTCCGCACAACCTCCTGTAAAGTTGCTAGCCAATGTCATGGCTATGTTATTTCCTAAGCCGAAACCGGTGGAGGAAAACAAAATCGTTATTCCAGATCCCATAATCGAAGAAGAGGAGCGGAGAATCAAGGAGAACATTGTCCGAATAATGTCGGGCGTGCGTATCATCATCCATGATGAACATACCAACCGATACACCCCAGACGATGATTACCCAGACATAATGGCCATCATTCGGGACAAGGAGGATGATGACAGTCCCTCCATCACTGCGGTTCACCCGAACTTTGCTCTTGCCAATTGGAACAGCATTCCATGCATTGGTCGTCAAGGGTAAAGCGGGCAGGAGTTCTTTCTGCCCTGTAGATATAATAACTGCTTACTTTTCTGTACAGTATTAGCAGTTTATTTTGCCAGTATATGCTAACACTGTGTATGATCAAACACGTTTCATATATACTAAGTGAAAGCATATTTTATTGCAGGACTCTAAATTTAGATGTGCCTGTACTTGCTGATACGATGCCTCTCCTACACATGGATTGTACCTTTGATGTAGAGATGAATTCAGCCTTGATGGATACACAGGATGACATTGAGGTGCCTCCAGAAATTCAAGAATGGGTCAAAGATACACCTAAACCCAACCTTGATCAAACCACTTCTTTCAATCTCGGAACCTTAGAAAGCCCTAAGTTAATCCAGATTGGTTCAGACCTTACCCCAAACCAACGGAATGACATGGTTACACTATTAACCCAATTTCAGGATGTGTTTGCATGGTCTCATGAAGACATGGTGGGTTTGTCCACTGACATTGTCCTTCATCGCCTTTCCATTAAAGAGGGATTTAAGCCAGTCAAACAGAAACTCAGGCGATTGAAACCTGAGTGGAGTTTAAAGGTGAAAGAGGAAATTGTGAAATAATTTCAGGCTGGCATCATCATGGTGTCTACATATCCTGAGTGGATATCCAATATCGTGCCCGTGCCTAAACCTAGAGGGAAGGTGCGAGTTTGCGTGGATTACTGGGATTTGAATAAAGCTTGCCTAAAAGACAGCTTTCCCGTGCCATTTATCCACATTCTCATTGACAATACTGTATAATACGACATGTACTCCTTTGCTGATTGCTTTGCGGGGTATCATCAAATCATGGTTGCCGAGGAAGATCGTGAGAAGACTGCCTTCATCACTCCTTGGGGAACTTTTTGTTATAGACGGTTGTTGATGCATAAAGAGATTGAGATCTACGTGGATGACATCATTGTCAAGTCCCGGAAAGAGGATCACCATATAGACCATCTCAGAAAGCTATTCAATAGGTTGCGTAAGTATAACTTGAAGTTGAATCCAGCCAAATGCGCCTTTGGCATTAAATCAGGCAAGTTTCTAGGATTCCTAGTCAGCCACAAAGGGATTGAGCTGGATCCTGCCAAAATCCAAGCCATCACGGAAATGCCCATTCCTCAGACAGAAAAGGAAATCCGGGGATTTTTGGGAAGAATCAACTTCATTAGCAGGTTCATCTCCCAACTCACAGCAACCTGTGAACCAATCTTCAAACTATTAAGGAAGAACTCCTCCATGAAATGGAATGATGAGTGTCAGAATGCCTTCCTTATAATCAAGAAACAGCTAGTCAAAGCTCATGTGTTGGTACCACCCAGGGATGATGTTCCCCTGTTTATGTACCTGTCCGTAAGTGACAATGCTATGGGCCGCATGGTGGGGCAGAAGGACGATAGAGGCCAAGAACGAGCTATCTATTACCTCAGTAAAAGTTTCAGCAGCAGTGAACACAAGTACACTCTGATCGAAAAGACGTGTTGTGCTTTAGCATGGGCTTCCATGAGGTTACAACATTACCTCCATGGTCACAAAATCAATCTTATATCCCGTGTGGATCCTCTCAAGTACGTGTTCAACAAACCCATGTTAAATTATCGGCTGTCCAAATGGCAGTTGATCCTACAACAATTTGACATCGTATATGTGACTCAAAAGTCCATCAAAGGTCAAGGAATCGCGGATCAACTGGTTGTCGCACCTTCAGGGGATTTCAAACCCTTAGAAACATATTTCCCTGATGAAGGAGTAATGACAGTACAGCAACACCATCAGCACGATACGCGCCAATCATGGAAGATGTATTTTGATGGAGCTGTTAATATGGAAGGTTCTGGACCTGGAACAGTTCTAGTATCTGATACGGGGGAGCAGCATCCCGTCGCCGTCAAATTACAGTTTGACAGCTCCAATAATACGGCTGAGTATGAAGGCTGTCTAATGGCGCTAAAACTTGCCCGTTCAATGGGCATCAGACGGTTAACTGTCCTTGGAGATTCAGAGTTGGTAATCCGACAATCCACCGGAATCTATCAAACCAAGGAACTACATTTGCTGCCTTACCATCGGCATGTTTTAAAGATGGCTTTGGAGTTCGAAGAAATCTCCTTCCTACACGTTCCTCGTAATAGGAATGACTTTGCGGACGCATTAGCAACTTTGGCCTCCTTGATTCGCATATCAGATAAGGAACACTTGCCAAGCGTCATAATTTCCCTGCACAAGGCCCCAGCCTACGAGAATTACGTTGCAGAAGTATCGGATGAGCTACCTCCCATCCAATATCCTTGGTATCAGCATATCAAGGAATATCTGCGAGATGGATCTACACCTGCTGAGGCGAGCCCGACCGAGAAAAGGCGGATCCATCGACTTGTAATGAAATTCTACCTGAGTGGAGATGCACTCTATGTTTAGACAAAGATCAAGCCCAAAGGATCATGGATGAAATCTGTGGCGGAGTCTGTGGCCCCCACATGAGTGGCCCTCTCCTTGTCAAGAAAATCCTCAGAACGGGACATTATTGGCTATCTCTCAAAGCTGATTGCCATGACCACGTCAAAAGATGCTATCAGTGCTAGATTCATGGGAATGCTATGCACGCCCCTCCACGGGAACTCCACAATATGAGTTCACCTTGGCCCTTCTCAATGTGGGGAATGGACGTTATCGGGCCCATTGAACCTAAAGCCAGTAATGGAATCGGTTTATATTCACCATGATCAACTACTTCACCAAGTGGGTAGAGGCAGCCTCCTTCCCCAGGGTCACTAAAGAAGTCATCATTGCTTTCATCAGAAACAATGTTATTTGTCGATATGGACAACCAGAGGTGATTGTGTCAGACAATGCCAAAAACCTCAACAACAAGATGATGGAGGAATTGTGCAGTAAATTCCATATCAAACATCTTAACTCTGTCATCTATCATCCTAAGATGAATGGTGTTGTTGAGGCGGCTAACAAAAATATCAAGAAGATTATGCAAAAGATGTCTGCCAACCACAAAGATTGGCCTGATGTATTTCCTCTGACTCTGTTAGCCTACAAAACATCCATGAGTACTTTAACTGGGGCAACCCCCTACGCACTAACCTATGGGATGGAAGCAGTGCTCCCCATAGAAGTTGAGATAGAATCCCTCAGAGTGTTGATAGACGCTCAGCTGGACGAAGATCAATGGGTACAAGACAGGTATCACCAATTGTCTCTAATAGACGAAAGGCGAACCGTGACTATCTTCCATGGTCAGTTATATCAGCAAAGGATTGCCCGATCCTATAACAAAAAAGTCCGGCTACGGCAATTTAAACAATATGACTTGGTTTTGAAGAAAATCCTAGACAACCAAGATCAATCTAAGGGAAAATTCGCTCCTAACTGGGAAGGCCCGTTTATTGTCAAAGAAGTATTGACGGGAGGCGCTCTCAGATTGCAAGAAATGGATGGTGATGAATTTCCACAACTCATCAACTCAGACGCCATGAAACGATACTATGTCTGAAGTAACTCGCAAACACCCTGGTGTCAAACCATCAGATTACCAGTCATTCCGGTTTTTTAACCCTTTACAACATACAACTTTTCTGCACTTTGCCCCTCAGGGAAACATACTTTTCAAGCCAGCAGCCTGGCTTTCCTTTGCGCTCATACAACTTAGGTCATCCCACCGTGGATCGAACCTCTTACGTTTACAGTTTGGCTACCCATACTTGGGATCAAACTTTTCCTCAGCAGTTTATCCACAACTTAGGATTAAACTTTCTCATCCCCGCACTCTGACCTGCACATGGGACTACGCTTTCTCTTCTCGCCCTGAGGGGTGAACTACGTCGACCTGATCTCCTCTTCAATAGGAGTACGTAGGCAACCATTTCATATGGCCCGGTCGCAATAAAACAAAAACATTTCTACCCTTCTCTCCTCACAAAAAACAACAAAAATATTCCTACACCATTTCTGCCACATACAGCGTTGAACCTCTTACACCAGGTTCGAACTACGCAGACCTGATCTCCTCTTCAATAGGAGTACGTAGGCAGCCATTCATGGTGCGGTTTCACCCCCTACCAAAATATAAACCCTTGTCAGTTGGTACTAGGATCAAACATCAATCCACTACGTTTCATTCGGCTTCAGACCAAAGGGATGGAATTACCCAACCTCTCCTCCCAAATAGGAGATTCGGCGACCATCTAAGCTGCGGTCATACCTTGAAAAGTAACGCCAATCCATAAAAGATGGAATTAACTAGGCTTCTCCTGAATAGAAGTACTAGCGACCATCTGTGGTGCGATCAATCTCAGAGAGGAAAGCTACACTCCTCTCCATATTTTCATACAGAAAACCAGTCCCAAGACACCAAAAGATGGTAGGGATACACATATAGATGATCCATTCTGAAATATCCAGAGACAACTCAATGTCCATCCACCCAGGAGGAATTCAGAATACATCAAGATCACAAGCCCTGAAGCAGCAGGCAAAATATCAAACAAATAGCAAGGTGTATCTAAAAGGGAAGTGATCCAAAAATATATTTTCCTGTCATATATAATGCTGTTTGATATACATGATGTAAACTGTACATGACAAAATGGCTAAGTTAGTCTGTGCAGGTAAGTACAAGCTAATCTATGAGTCAGGACACACGCGAGCTAGCAAGCCCAACATAGCATCCTTCTCAGAAGAAGGAGGTAAAGCTGTGGTCTCCTGTATGAGAGTATCCACACGACCCAATAGATCAGAAGTTGTCTGCATGATGACCATATGCTCATCAATATATGCGCTCATCTCTGCGATTATGTCAGTGGTAAGGGACCTCGCTGCAGTACTGTCTGTGATGGCTACATCCCGGGCAGATATGGCACTATACCGCTCAACTATCACTGCATCTTTGGCTAATCTGACCTCATCCCACTCAACAATAGCTGCATCCCTGCGAGCTAAGGCCTCATCTCTCTCCAACAGAGTGTCCTCCCTCACATCCAGAGTAGTCGACATCATAGATCGAACCTGATCTCTCTCAAAGGTTATCAGCTGAAGACTCTGCTCAAAGTACTGTGCCGAGTGTTGAATCGCAACAGTGCTGGTACTAGGAGAATCCAGAAGAAATGTTGGCAACCCAGCAGCGGGCTCCTCCTCGAAGTGGGTATCAATGTCCTCCACAGGATCCAAACCCTATACGTCACTATCTGGTACTGCAGATACTGCTGCAGCCGATAAAACCTCCGTCTCCATCCAGGCGGAATACTCTGCGGAATAACATGGACTGCTCACTAAAAAAGAAGCTACCTCACGATGGTCCCAACAAGTGTATACACGAGATCAGTCCTCGGCTGAGAGGTATCGGGCCGCTGAACGCTAACCTGTCGCCCCTATGAAAGAATGAAAATCCTAAAATTGGTCGAACTGCGACATCACGGCCAATGGATGATAAGTAGTCACACCCCTCAAGCCGGCCAGATGGAGGAAATCCATGCCCGGGGCATGAGTAATAAAGCTGTATGGTGAGCTAAGTCCCGAGCACAGCATTATGCTAAATGGGTCTCTGATTTCTGCCAAAAATGCGGACCAGGACTGAGCATCTATACACTCTGATGGCTGAAAGGAGTATGACATGGCCACATCGTGGGTAAACCAATATCCATACTGTCTAAGGGTACCAATCGGTCTTAAGTGTGATATGAACCACACATACAGAAGGACTGAGCTCCCAATAAACACTCTTGATGGATAAGTACTGCAATAGGATGCTGACCGCAGAGTCTCTGCTAAGATCATAGACACAATGATATGACCCTCCCTGAGAGCTCTCACGGCCATGATAACGCCTATATCTATATCATCCATATACCGTGACATGTACACATATGATAGTACACATAACATTAGTACGTCAACTCTGGCTAGACGCCAATGATCCTCCGGTGCGGTGAAATCCCCAGAATATCGTGAGTAACTGTCCTCTGAGCCAATTCTGTCGTACAGAAAATGCTGAGAGATCACATGGCCAGATGTCAGCTCATCCTGCACTGCTCTGCGCCTCAATCCTGTGAGAGTCATGAATCGTCTACTCATGTCTCCCAAAGCCATATACATGCAAGGTCTGTATAAAGGCAGCATCGTCAAACGTACATACTCCTCTAGTGTAGGAGTCAACTCATGGGTGCCAAAGCGGAATACCTGCCTGTCAGGTCGCCAATGCTCTAGCATCCCATCTACGAATCCTGCAGGAACCTAAAATGCCAAAAGAGTCATGGTATGCTGCAATAATATATCTACGGTCACCCTGTTTGGTGGTGATATACTATCATACCATGATCGCATACCTGATGCCACCACTGACGGTGGGGTATGATCTATACGGCTAACTGTCGAAGAAGACATCTGTGAGGGTCGTGTCATAAGACCATCCAGGGGTGAATGTCGAATATCTCTGGACATACATACATATGCATAACATGATACATGCATAACAGATAATGGATGACAATATGATATAGGGAATGGAAAAGACTATGCATACATTCCTAAGTATATCATTATCTAATACATCAGCTCTGTACAGCTACAAATACAGAGAAATGGGGCACAGACGCCCTACTACTAACAGAGGCCTATCAAAAGATATAGTGAGAATGGGGAACAGCCACCCAATATCTAACAGAGGCCTATCAAAAGATATAACGAGAATACATCAGAAGAAGACAATGGTGTCGATATCCACACCATCAATCATGTCCACCTGATGTAACTCCTCCTGAGTCACTGGATCTCTATCAACAGGGATGTCAGGCCTATAAAGAGGAGGACCTGCGCCGACAAAACCAAATGGGTCGTCCGAGGGGCCAGCGCCTGAGCTGGAAGGAACAAATGACTCCGCCTCTGCTGGATCTCTGCCCAAATGCCGAATAAATATATGTGCCTGGTCCAACTGATGGGTCAAGCTATCAATCTGGGTCACATGAGTCGGATCTCGGACACAAGGTATCCAATGCATCATCATCAAGGATCCAGGAACCATGTCCCCCATAAATTGTGTTGCGCGAGACTGGGCTCCAATAGTACGAGGAAGCCACCAACGCTGGAATATCTCCTGAGTAGATGGACCCTCTGATAATGCAAATCCGTCAACACCCAACAACGAGATATCAATGGCGGGTGACTGCGATATAGGCCAGTGACGCCTGATAGGAGGTAAGATCGGTATACGAATCTCACCTGTAGTGCTCCTGATAGCACGCTCTCCTAGATAGAGCTCCCAACCGCCATCTGTGAAGAGTGGAACTCTCCTGGTGGAAATCAAATACTCGACCCTAGTCGGGTATCCATCCTCAAAACCCACTGTCAAGTGTTCCCCAGAATATGGAAGCCAGGTGATGGTGTCGGCCGTCAGCAAATCCAGCTGCATACGGCAATGAGTGAATCCCTCCGCTACAGGGACCTCGGGCAGAATCGAATGATGCCATCTTCGTCCTCGTGGATAGGTATCTAAACCTAACACACTCATGGGACGCAAATAGGAAAGCCTCTCATAAGCCCAAAACTACCAACACAATGGCAAGACATCTGCTATCAGTATACACTCTTAACCTATAAATGGGAAAAGACAAGAAAAATACTCACTAGCAGAAATGGGTAAAATCCTAGCCAAGCATCGGTCAAACCCTGTGAGCGCATACGCATGCCCCAGAGGAAATAGGCAAAGGTATAGGAGCCCCAATCGTACTCTCTAATACGGTCCACGTCACGCGTAGCGCTGACCAAAGTAAAAGATACTGTGGGAGAGTTATCTGCTATGAAGCAGCCTCGAATGATCATCAAGAACAATTGCCGCAGAACGCGATCCCTGATCCTGACATCATCAGGCATGGGCTCACTCAATAGCCCGCTCACAACATCCAAGCTCAAAGGACCTGAACGGACGGTCCTGCCTTTGAGCACCACCGCCGGAACTCCTAACAAGAATCTGACAGCAGTAGAGGTAATATTCCCCATGCAAGGCACTGGCTCCCCTCCAAACTCCACGCCGGTAATAAATCATCAATCCATCGGTGTCATCATCACCTCGCAATCCAGCAGGTAGAGTGACTGAGTCTGGTGAAACCACCGCTCAGACAAATGCCCTGAGGTAACCCCAGGGATAACGACGAGGAAGGATGGAGAAGAATGCCCCAAATCCCCTCTCATTCACTATTGCTCTATAATCAGGATGAAGCGCCTGGTACATGGAGTGGATGCTAAACCAGTTCCCTCGAGGCTGTGTAAAACTTGGAACCTGCATGAAATGCAAATCTACGTCAGAACCCTTTAATCCTCATCAATAAGAAAGAAGGAAAAGCAAGGTTTAACGCCATACCTCGTTAGCATGTAAGTACATCGATGGATGTCTGCCCAAATCACCCAGCAACTCTGGGTTCGCCACCTGAATGCTCGGAAGCTCCCTACGAGGGACATGTACAGCAGGAGCGGGGTCCTCAATATCCACCTTCTCGTCCTCAACGTCCGGAACATCTTCCTGGACAGGATGGATCACATCCTCCACCAACCGACGAGGCTATCTGACAGAACGGGGACGAGGCACTTCAGAAGCCCTCCGTCGTATGCCAGAAGCGGTCCTATAGGAACTGCTCGGCTGATCCAGATCCATAATATCTGGACAACAAGTCTCAAAATCACCTCAGAAAGGGTATGGTATTTCCTTACCTGGAGCTTTCTCTAATGCATTTATGATTATATGCATGCATGCATTTACTTTAACAAATAATAGAGTAAAAATGCATGACTACCCAATGCCTACCTTTTGAAAATTTTTACCATAGTCCCCTTTGAAAATAGGACTATCCACATGTACTCAGGCATGTTTAGGTGGTCATTCAGTAGCACACCTACCCCAAAGTCATATACACAATATATGCATTAAAAATCAAAAGTATCATGCATAAGGCCAACCTCAATGCTAGTAGTACTTTGCCTTTCTACCTTTTGCTCATTGGACCTCAAATAGGACAAAAAATAGCAGAAAAAGGTGCCAATTTGACTGTCTCAAAAGTCAAATTGTTTTACATCATTATGTTCAACATGGTTTAATTCTAACATTTACTATGTTGAATATTTTTTATCAAGTCATTCGTGCATACGTAACCACTACTATGTGTTTAGATGCATTCGTGCGATAACTCACAATTTAACATACAGAAACTAGAGAAAATACAGGCATACGTTATCAGGATAGTGTGGAACACTTGTACGGTGACAGAATTTGCAGAAAGCAACCCGAACTCAGCAGATCTGAAGATGGCTCGTGGTTTTCTCTAAGCAAAACAAGTTGAAAGTGACTTGTGAATGCTGCTGGCTGATGGATATATGATCCACGCCTGGCCGCAGGCCTATCTGTGGCTGCAGTAGGTACACCTACGGCACCCCCATGTGGGTCCCATCCCTCCGGCTCGGTCTAGTTCGAGTTGCAAAGGAGGTCTTACGAATTATAAAGGTCAAATCGAGAATAAAAATGCCACGCGATTGAGCAAAACTGCATACAATCCTGGTCTTCTCTGATGAGACTTTGAATCGGTACATCACACATTGGTATTCACCCACACACAGGGTACACTATACCAGTGATCTCAAATGATCTCAGTCAAGCTCGGCAATACCGTACGCAGGTCCAATGCCGCTTTCTCAGGATCATCATCCTTGTCAACGTGAGTCCCCGACGGGGGTTACAACGTGAGTCTCCGACAGGGGTTACAACGTGAGTCCCCGACGGGGGTTACAATGTAGATCCCCGGTGGGGGTTACAACGCGTGTTCATCCGTTGACACACAAATCAACGAAGGTCAAGCAGCCTTGACATTATCTCAGCCGATGGCAAGTAAACCCATCAGAGCATACACAGTTGTTCGATCAATGCATACGTCCCCAGTAGATCTACCGAGGGGTTTGCAACGTGAATTCACGGCAGGGGATTACCACGTACATTCAAGCCGTTGACACACACATCAACGAAGGTTAAACAACCTTGACATCATTCCAGCCGATAAAGGGTTAGACCTATCAGAGCTCTGGAGCCATTCGGGGTTCTTACCACCCGATTACCCATATTCCCCGACGGGGGGTTCACAACGCAATGTTCTGTTGATCTACACTACAGCGGAAGTCAAGCAACCTTGGCAGTATATCCAACATGATTTTTCAGCCGTTGATTCACATATCGGTGAAATACACGTCATCGAAGGTCAGGCATCCCTGACAGCATTTGCTATTGGCAGTAACTCCAACAGAACCCTGACATGTCCTGACGATACAAACCAGGAGATTGTCATCAAGGAGGAAACCTAAGATAAGTCAGCCTCTGATAAACCAAACGCGGAGGAAAGTCTCTTCATGATTTCTCATTTTTAATTACACATAAAGTCAATTACTTGTAATTCACAATCCATATTTATCTCCATGTAATGAGAAATATGAAGAAATGTGTGCATATAGATATTTAAATTAACATGCTATCCTGTATTATGAACAGGTAACATCCGTTTTGCAGGACAAAATTCCTAAAACGAACACATCACATAGCATGTTAACATTTACACCCTCCCTAAAACTAAACTCTGCCAGTTTTATCGCAGGGAAGCATTCGGACCTCTTACCCGGTCAAAGTCCAAAAAGGCCGCAGGCCTACAACCAATCATGTCTTCATCTGACCAGTCTAATCCAGTTTCTCGCGAAGAATTTGATGGATTAACTAAACAAATTACAGATTTGGCTGTTCTACTTAAAGAACTACATCAATCTACTTAGGGTCCAAAGATACCCATACATGTTGAATCCTCCACACAAGGAGAACTCAAGGTTCTGATAAAGCCATTACAGTACCTGAACTGCAGTTGGATACAACCAACAAAAGTCATGATGCCACCCATCTCACAGGAGATCCAGACACCGGTGACATCAGAAAGAAAATTCTTCAAATGGAAGAAACCCTTTGCGCTATCAAAGGAATTGGAGCACACAGGAGTATTTTATATGCCGACCTTTGTATATTCCCTGGTGTTCATTATCTAAAGAAGTTCAAAACTCCTGACTTCAAAAAGTATGATGGGTTAGGAGATCCTTATACACATTTGAAGGTGTTCATTAGAGAACTTGAATCTTATGCAGAGGACGAGAAGCTCAGAATGTAGCTGTTCCAAAAGAGTCTGACTGGAGAAGCCCATTCGTGGTATACCAGATTAGACAATTCAAAGATCCATAGCTTGGAAGAGCTAGCTCACACCTTCCTCACACAATACAGCTTCCAGTCTCAAATGGCTCCTGACTGATACCAGATTACCAAGGTCAAGAAATAGTCCAATGAGTCATTTAGAGAATATGCTCAAAGGTGGAGGCGTCTTGCTGCTCAAGTAACTCCTTCTATGACAGAGTCAGAGATGTTTATGACCTTTATCGACATACAAGAAGCTCCTTTCTATGAAAGAGTCTTGGCTGGCATCGGTAAACCATTTTTTGAAATGATTAAACATGGGGAGATGGCTGAGATGGGATTGAAGTCAAGAAAGATTCAAGACCTAGCTGCCCTTAAAGTTGTTGCTGAGCACATCCAATCCAGAAATTATTGAAACAACCCCCGGAGGGTCCATAAAAAGAAAGAAGTGGATGTTTCCCTGATACTACAGGGTCAAAAAGGTAATCAGAATATGCCTATTTAGAGGAGAAATTATACTCCCTTTCAAGCACAGTCTTCAAACCCTCTAATACCAAAAGATGGAGCAGCCAAATGCCCTCGAGTGTTCACACCCTTAAGGGACACGCTCGAGAATATTCTCACTCTTCTGACCACGCAGAAGAAAATCACGCATCTTCTTTCACCAGCCAGCCCTAATGGACGGGGTTTCAATGCTGCTCGAAAATGTGCTTATCATGCCGGGGCACCTGGGCATGATACTCAAGATTGTTGGGCCTTGAAACACAAGATCCAAGATTTAATAGACAATGGTGAGATTGTGGTCACTAAACCAGATCAACCTCATGTGCAAGACAACCCTCTTCCTCCACACAAAGAGGAAGAGGTTAACATGATTAATTGGAGCGCTGAACAAAGTTCCAATTTTAACTACGAAGCATCCCCGATCATCAAAGACGGTGTTGACAAATGGGATTATGCAAAGTTCCAGTTTACGATGGAACAAAAGATGAAAGCTCTATGCAACCAAATTAAGCAATTGGCAGAACTGGTGATCTATCAGCATCAAGTCACACGCTAATTAGTCAGCCAGGAGCATGCTAGTTTCCTCCCCTTGGTTATGAATACTCCATCGTCACCTTCAAAAAATGAAACATTGGAGGACAAAGTGACGAGGAGAGCTACTGCCAAAGCCCGTCGAGATTTTGCCAATAGAAGGGAATTTACATACCTGGGCCAACCTATAGAGGAGATACTTTAGATGCTAATCAATGAAGGAAGAATCACTTCCCTTCTACCTCCAATCAATCCCCGTTCAGGACAGCTTAACCCTGATGGAGTATGTCTGTATCACTCCCATTCTCGCGGTCACAACACAGAAGAATGCTGGGCACTCCACCACCTTATTCAAAACTTAATCGATAGCGTTGTCCTACAACTGGCAGACAATGATACTGTGCTATTTGAGAGTGAAAATACTTATCCCACTAAATGGAAGGGATTGGTAGCAGTTATATCCTCTGAGGCTGATGAGACTTTTAAACCATCCATAATTTAGCTCAAAGGAATTGACAATCCTTTGAAAGTGGCTGCCCCAGAGCCCATCATGTTCCTATTTAGACCACAATATCCTGTTGTCAGCTTACAGAAGGTTCCTTGGAATTATGGAGAAGCTGAAGGATCTAAATGTCATACAACTACTGTAGTGTCGAAGGAGAATCCACTGTATCTTTCCCAACGGGTGATAAAGCCTGCTGTTAAATCAAAGGGGAAAATTCTCATGGAGAAGATTGAGAAATTCCTCCGTGTTATGGGTCATAATGAAGCCAAGGTGGTTTTAAGCTTAAAAGAAGCTCCACACCAAATTTCAATCTTGGACTTGGTTTTAACTTCTGAGGATCATCGAAAGATCTTGTTGAAGATTTTGGAAGCAGCCTACTTACCGATATCAGTGGATGGAGAAAATTTTCAACATTTGGTTGATCACATTTTTAACAATAATGTGATATCTTTAACTGATGATGACATACCGCCCGACGGGACTGGTCATTGCAAGCCGTTACACATTGCGGTCTTGTCCTCCGGATATATGCTAGCTAGCGTCTTGATAGATGGAGGTTCTTCTTTGAATATATGTCCTTATGCCATGTTGTTAAAAATGAATGTCAATCTCAAGCGAATTCGAAGTAGCCATACGATCATTAAAGCTTTTGATGGATCTTGCCGGAATTCAGTTGGAGAGATTGAGCTGCCAATTGAGATTGGGCCACATACATTTTGTGTGTCTTTTCACGTGCTCAAAATAGATACAGAATACAACCTACTTCTAGGAAGACCGTGAATTCATATGGTCAGGGCAGTCCCCTCCACTCTTTATCAGTAACTTTAATACATTATCAACAATAGTCTAGTCACAGTCAACGCTGAACCGGAATGCCCTCAACCAGGTGACATACCGCTCATCAGTTTCAAATCTGATGTTGAGCCGGTCAGTTTCCACACTTTGGAAGTAAGCAACCCTCAAAATCATGCCATTGGGACACCCTTTCCTATACCCAAGATTTCTGCCGAAGTGATGGCAGCTACTCAAGAAATGATGTCATTGGGACACCAGCCTTGACAAGGACTGGGAAAAATCTATCAGGGTATTAAGCACCCGATTCAAGTGTCCAGTCAAACTGGGACAGCCAGACTAGGCTATTCTGCCAGTACCAATCACAGGAATCCACATAAGCATCATCAGATTCCTTCCACTTTAGCCATTCGGCTATTATTTCCACCTGTACGTCCAGAGTCCTCACAAGCTCCGGTAAAGGTGCCAGCTAACGTAATGGCTATGCTATTTCCTAAGCCAATACCGGTAAAGGAGAAGGAAGTCTTTGTTCCAGATCCCAAGGTGGAAGAAGAGGAATGAAGAATCAAGCAAGACATCGTCAGAATGATGTCAGGTGTACGCATCATTGTCCATGATGAACATACTAACATATATACCCCAGACGATGATTGCCCAGACGTAATGGTCATCATTCGGGAGAAGGAGGACGATGACAGCCCCTCCATCATTGCAGTCCCCCAGGACTTTGCCCTTGCCAATTGGAGCAGCACTCCTTGCATTGGTCGACAAGGGTAAAATGGGCAGGACTTCTTTCTGCCCTGTAGATATCATAACTGCTTACTTTTATGTACAGTATTAGCAGTTGTTTTGTCCGTACATGCTAACATTATGTATGATTAAACAGTTTCATATATATATTAAGTGAAAACATATTTTGTTTCAGGATTCTGAACTTAGATGTGCATGTACTTGCTGATAAGATGCCTCTTCTCCACAAGGATTGTAACTTTGATGAAAAGTTGGACTCAAACTTGCTGGAAATACAAGGGGACATTGAGGTGCTTCTGGAGATCAAAGAATGGGTCCAAGACAAACCTAAACCTAACCTTGATCAAACCACCTCCTTCAATCTTGGAACCTTAGAAAACCCTAAGTTAATCCAGGTTGGTTCAGACCTTACCCCAAACCAGAGGAATGACATGGTTACACTACTAACCCAGTTCCAGGATGTGTTTGCATGGTCTCATGAAGACATGGTGGGTTTGTCCACTAACATTGTTCTTCATCGCCTTCCCATCAAAGAGGGATTTAAGCCAGTCAAGCAGAAACTCAGGAGATTGAAGCCTGAGTTGAGTTTAAAGGTGAAAGAAGAAATTGTGAAACAATTTCGAGCTGGTATTATCATGGTGTCCACCTATCCTGAAGTGATATCCAACATTGTGCCTGTGCCTAAACCTGGAGGAAAGGTACGAGTCTGCGTGGATTATAAGGATCTGAATAAAGCTTGCCTTAAAGATAGCTTTCCCGTACCATTTATCCACATTCTCATTGACAATACTGCTCAATGCGGCATGTACTCCTTCGCTGATTGCTTCGCGGGGTACCATCAGATCATGGTTGCTGAGGAAGATTGTGAGAAAATTGCTTTCATCACGTCTTGGGGAACCTTTTGCTACAGACGGTTGTCGTTCGGCCTCATCAAAGCCGGAGCTACCTATCAGAGAGCTATGACGGCTCTTTTCCACAACTTAATGAACAAAGAGATTGAGATCTACATGGATGACATCATTGTCAAGTCCCGGAAGGAGGAGGACCACTTAGACCATCTCAAAAAGCTTTTCAACAAGTTGCGTAAGTACAACTTGAAGTTGAATCCAGCCAAGTGCGCCTTTGGCGTTAAATCAGGCAAGTTGCTAGGATTTCTAGTCAGCCATAAAGGAATTGAGCTGGATCCCACCAAAATCCAGGCCATTATGAAAATGCCCATTCCTCAGACAGAGAAGGAAATACGGGGATTTTTTGCGAAGAGTCAACTTCATTAGTAGGTTCATTTGTCAACTCACAGAAACCTGTGAGCCAAACTTCAAGTTGTTAAGGAAGAACTCCTCCATGAAATGGAATGACGAGTGCCAGAAAGCCTTCCTTACCATCAAAGAGCAGCTAGTCAAAGCTCCTATTTTGGTACCACCCAGGGATGATGTTCCCCTGTTCATGTACCTGTCCATAAGAGACAATGCCATTGGCTGCATGTTGGGGCAGAAAGATGATAAAGGCCGAGAACGAGCTATCTATTACCTCAACAAAAGATTCAGCAGCAGTGAACACAAGTACACTCTGATTGAGAAGACTTGTTGTGCTTTAGCATGGGCCGGCATGAGGTTACAACATTACCTCCATGGGCACACAACCCATCTCATATCCCGCGTGGATCCTTTTAAGTATGTGTTCAGTAAACCCATACTGAATTGTCGACTGTCTCGATGGCAGTTGATTCTGCAACAATTTGACATTGTTTACGTGATGCAAAAGTCCATTAAAGGTCAAGGAATTGCGGATCAACTGGCCACTGCACTTTCAGGGGACTTTAAACCCTTGGAAACATACTTCCCCGATGAAGGAGTAATGACAATTCAGGAACACCATCAGTACAATGCACGCCAAACATGGAACATGTATGTTGATGGAGCTGTTAATATGGAAGGTTCTGGAGCTGGAGCAGTTCTATTGTCAGGCACGGGGGAGCAATATCCCGTCGTCGTCAAATTACAGTTTATCAGTACCAACAACACAGTTGAGTATGAAGGTTGTATCATGAGGCTAAAACTTGCCCGTTCAATGGGTATCAGACGGTTAACTGTCTTTGGGGATTCAGAGTTGGTAGTCAAACAGTCCACATGAATCTATCAAACCAAAGAGCTACGTTTGCTTCCTTACTATCGGCAAGTTTTACAGATGGCTTCGAAGTTCGAAGAGATCTCCTTTCTACACATTCCTCGTAATAGGAATGACTTCGCAGATGCATTAGCAACTTTGGCCTCCTTGATACACGTACCTGACAAGGAACACATGCCAAGCGTCACATTAGCCCTACAAAAGGCACCAGCCTATGGGAACTATGTCGGAGAAGTATCTGATGAGCTACCTCCCATCCAAAAACCTTGGTATCAACATATCAATGAGTACTTGCGAGATAGATCTACACCCACTGAGGCGAGCCTGACTGAGCAAAGGCGGATTTATCGACTTGCTATGAAATTCTACCTGAGTGGAGATGCACTCTACAAGAGAGATATAAGACTAGGTCTCCTCAGATGCCTGGATAAGGATCAAGCTCAAAGACTCATGGATGAGGTCCATGGTGGAGTATGTGGCCCACACATGAGTGGCCCCCTCTTTGTTAAGAAGATCCTCAGGACAAGACATTACTGGCTACCTCTTAAGGCTGACTACAATGATCACGTCAAGAGATGTTATCAATGCCAAATTCATGGGAATGCTATGCACGCCCCTCCACGGGTGCTCCATAATATGAGTTCACCTTGGCCCTTCTCAATGTGGGGAATGGACGTGATCAGGCCCATCGAGCCCAAAGCCAGTAATGGACATCGCTTCATCTTCACCATAATCGACTACTTTACCAAGTGGGTAGAAGCAGCCTCCTTCCCCAGGGTTACCAAAGAAGTCATCATTGCTTTCCTCAGAAATAATGTCATTTATCGATATGGACAGCCAGAGGTAATTATATCAGACAATGCTAAGAACCTCAACAACAAAATGATGGAGGAACTATGCAGTAAATTCAACATCAAACACCTTAACTCCGTCATCTACCGTCCAAAGATGAATGTTGTTGTTGAAGCGGCTAACAAAAATATCAAGAAGATCATGCAAAAGATGTCTGCCAACCATAAAGGATGGCCTGACTTATTGCCTCTTACTCTGTTAGCCTACAAAACATCAATGCGTACTTCAACTGGGGCAACCCCCTACGCATTAACCTATGGGATGGAGGCAGTACTCCCCATAGAAGTAGAAATGGAATCCCTCAGAGTGTTGATGGGCGTTCAGCTGGAGGAAGATCAATGGGTACAAGACATGTATCACCAGTTGTCTCTGATAGACGAAAGGCGAACCGCGACTATCTTCCATGGTCAATTATATCAATAAAGGATCGCCAGATCCTACAACAGAAAAGTCCGACTACGGTAGTTTAAACAACATGACTTGGTTTTGAATAAAATCCTCGACAACCAAGATCAGTCCAAGGGAAAATTCACTCATAACTGGGAAGGCCTATTTATTGTCAAGGAGGTATTAACAGGAGGTGTTCTCAGATTGCAAGAAATGGACGGCGGTGAATTTCCACAGCTTATCAACTCGGACACCATGAAACGGTACTATGTCTGAAGTTACTATCAAGCAAATATCCTGGTATTGGATCATCAGATCACCAGTCATTCTAGTTCTTTAACCCTTTACCACATACAACTTTTTCCACACTTTGCCCCTTAGGGAAACATACTCTTTAAGCCAGTAGCCTGGCTTCACTACGCTCATACAACTTTGGTCATCCCACTATGGATTGAACCTCTCACGTTTACAGTTTGGCTACCCAAATATGGGATCAAACTTTTCACACTTGTAGTTTATCCTCAACCTAGGATCAAACTTTCTCTTCCCCGTAGTCTGACCTGCACATGGGATCACGCTTTTCAACCATCCTGAGGGACGAACTACGTCGACCTGATCTCCTTGATACACGGGAGTACGTAGGCAACCATATTCTATATGGCCCGGTCGCAATAAACAAAAAACAACAAAAACATTTCTACCCTTTTCTACAAAAACAAAAATCACAAAAACATTTCGACAACCTTCTTCATCAATAAAGCTTCTACACCCATCTGCCTTTTATCAACAACGTTGAACCTCTTACACCAGGTTCGAACTACGTAGACCTGATCTCCTCTTCATCAGGAGTACTTAGGCCGCCATTCATGGTTCGGTCTCACCCCCTACTAAAACATAAATACTTGTCAATGGTACAAGGATCAAACTTCAATCCACCACATTTCATTGGCTTCAAACCAAATGGATGGAATTACCCAACCTCTCCTCGTGAATAGGAGATTCGGCGACCATTTAAGCTACAGTTGTGCTTCAAAGAGCAACACCAATCCATAAGAGATGGAATTAACTAGGCTCCTCCTAAATAGGGGTACTGGCGGCCATCTGTGGTGCGGTCAATCTCAGAGAGGAAAGCCACACTCCTCTCCACATTTCCATGCAAAAACCAGTCCCAAAACACCAAAGATGTTAAGGATACACACAGATCCATGATCTATTCTAAACTATCCAGAGATAACTCAATGTTCATCCAGCAAGGAGGAATTCAAAATACATCAAGATCACAAACCCTGAAGAAGTAGGAAAATATCAAGCAAGTATCAAGGTATATCTAAAAGGGAAGTGATCAAAAAATATATATTTCCCTGCTATATATAATGCTATTTGATATACATAATGTAAATTGTACATGACAAAATGGCTAAGCTAGTCTGTGTAGGAAAGTACAAGCCCATCTACAAATCGGTGTATATGCTAGCTAACAAGCCCAACATGGCATCCCTCTCCGAAGAAGGAGGCAAAGCTGTGGTCTCCTGTACGAGGATATTTACACGACCCAATAGATCTGTAGTCATCTGCATGGTGACCATATGCTCATCAATGTAAGTGCTCATCTCTGTAAGTATACCAGTGGTAAGGGACCTCACTGCAGTACTATCTGTGACGGCTATATCTTGCATAGATATGGCACTATCCCTCTCAACTATCACTGCATCTCTGGCTGATTTGGCCTCATCCCGCTCAACAACAGTGGCATCGGTACGAGCTAATGCCTCGTCCCTCTCTAACAAGGATGTATCTCTCCCATCAAGAGCTGTCAACATCAGGGATCTAGCCTATCTCTCTCAAAGGTCATCAAATGAAGACTCCGCTCAAAGTACTGTGCTGAATGCTGAATCACGACAGTGCTAGTACTGCGAGAATCTAAGGGAAATACTGGCAACCCAATAGATGTCTCCTCCTCGGTGTGAGAATCAATGTCCTCCATGGGATCTCGACCATCTGAAGCAATGCTCGACAATGTGGATACTACCTCAACCGATGCAGTCTGTGTCTCCATTCATGCGGAATGCTCTGTAGAACAACCTGGATGACTAATGGAGAAAGAGGTTATCTCACGCATCCCAACATGCATACACACGGGATCGGTCCTCTGCTGAAAGATAGCGAGAAGCTAAACGCTAGCCCAGCGCCCCCCTCAAAAAGATGAAAATCCTGAAACTGGTTAAACTGCGACATCACGGCCAGTGGATGGTAAGTAGTCATGCCCCTCAAACCAGCCAGAGGGGTGTAATCCATGCCCGAAAAATGAGTAACAAAGCTGTAAGGTGAGCTGAGCCCTGAGCACGACATTATACTAAACAGGTCTACAATATCAGCTAAGAAAGCGGACCAAGATTCTGTATCCGTACACTCCGCAGGCCGAAATGAATATGACATGGCTACATCATGGGTGAAACAATACCCATGCCGTCTAAAAGTGCCAATCGGTCTCAAGTGTGACATGAACCACACGTATATCATGACCGAACTGCCCGTAAATACTTCTATCAGATAAGTACAACAGTATATAGCTGACCTTAATGTCTTAGCTATAATCATCGGTATGATGGTACGACCCTCCCTAAGAGCTCTCACTGCCATGATAACTCCTATGTCCAACTCATTCATATACCGTGGCATTTAGACATATGATAGTACGCACAATAGCAGTACATCAACTTTGGCCAGACACTAATGATCCTCCGGTGTGGTGAAATCCCCGGAATGTCGTCTATAACTATCCTCAGAGCCAAATTTGTCAAATAAAAAATGATGGGATATCACGTGGCCAGATGTAAGCTCATCCTGAACCACCCTACGCCTCAATCCAGTAAGGGTCATGAACTGTCGACTCATGTCCCCCAAATCCCTATGCACGCCAGGTCTGTCCAGTGATAACATCGTCAACCGTGCATACTCCTCCAAAGTGGGAGTCAACTCCTGGATCCCAAACCAGAAAACCTGTCTCTCCGGTATCCAGTGCTCTAGTATACCCTCCACGAATCCTCTGGGAACCTGAAACATCAAAAGGGTCATGGTATGCTACAACAACTGATCTACGGTCACCCTATCTGAGGGTGACATACTATCGTACCAATATCTCATACGGGATGTCACCAATAATGGCAGGGTGTGATCTAAGCGGCAGATTGTCGAAGAAGACATCTGTGTGGGCCGTATCATAATATCATCCAGGGGTCAATGATGAATATCTCTAGACATACATACATATGCATAACATAATACATGCATAACAGATAATAGATGGCAATATGATACAGGGAATGGAAAAACTGTACATACATTCCTAAGTATATCATCATCTAATACATCGTCTCTGCATAACTAAAAATACAGGGAAATGGGGCACAGATGCCCTACTACTAATAGAGGCCTATCAAAAGATATAGCGAGAATGGGGCACAGCCGCCCAATAGCTAGCAGAGGCCTATCAAAAGAGATAATAAGAATACACATCAGAAGAAGACAATGGTGTCAATATCTACATCATCAATCCTGTCCACCTGATGTAACTCCTCTTGAGTCACTGGATCTCTATCAATAGGGATGTCAGGCCTATACAAAGGAGGATCTACGTCGGCAAAGCCAAATGGGTAATCTGAGGGGCCAGCCCCTACGCTGGGAGGATCAAACGAATCTGCCTCTGCTGGATCTTTGCCCAAATGTCGTATAAAGAAATGTGCCTCAAACTTTCAATCTGTGTCACATAAGTCGAATCTCAGACACAGTAGAGCCAATCCGTCATTATCACAAATCCTGGAACCATATCCCCATGAACTGGGTGGCACGGGTCTGGGCTCCAATAGTACGAGGGATCCACCAATGCTGAAATACATCCTAAGTGCAAGGACCCTCTAACAACGTAAAATTGTCAACACCCAACAATGGGATATCAATGACGGGTGACTGCGACACATGCCAATAACGCCTGGCATGAGGCAAGATCGGTATACGAATCTCTCATGTGGTGCTTCTAATAGCACGCTCTCCTAAATAGAGCTCTCATCCTCTATCTGTGAAAAGAGGAACCCTACGAGTGGAAATCACATACTCGACACCAGTCGGGTATCCATCCTCAAATCCAACGGCCAAATGCTCCTCAGAATATGGAATCCATGTGATGGCATCCGCTGTCAATAACTCCAACTGTAGGCGACAATGAGTGAAACCCTCAGCTACAGGGACCTTCGCCAATATGGAATGATGACATCGTCGTCCTCGTGGATAGGTATCCAACCCTAACACATTCACCGGACGTAGACTGAGCCTCTCATAGGCCCAAAACTGCCAACACAAAAGCAAACATCTGCTGTCAGTTAACACTCTTAACCTTTACATGGTAAATGACAAGAGAAATACTTACCAGTAGAAATGGGTAAAATCCTAACCAATCCTCGGTCAAGCCCTGCGAGCGCATACGCATGCCCCTAAGAAAATATGCAAAGGTGTAGGAGCCCCAATCATACTCTCCAACACGGTCCACATGTTGAGTGACGCTAATCAAAGCGAACGACACCGTAGAGGAGTTATCTGCTATGAAGCAGCCCCTAATGATCATCAGGAACAATCGCCAAAGAATGCTATCCCTGACTCTAACATTATGTGGTATGGGCTCACTCAATAGCCCACTCATAGCATCTACGCTCAAAGGACCTGTACGGACAGTCCTGCCCTTGAGCGCCTCCGCCAGAACTCCTAACAAGGATCTAACGGTAGTCGGGGTAATATCAGTTGTGCAAGGGACTGGCGCCCCTCCAAACTCTATACCTGTGATAAACTGCCAATCCATCGGCATCATCATCACCTCACAGTCTAGTAAATGAAGAGAGGGGTCTGGTGAAACCAGCGCTCAGACAATGCCCTGAGGTAACCTCAGGGACAACGGCGGGGAAGGATGGAAAAGAATGGTCCAAATCCCCAGTCATGCACAATAGCTCTATAGTCAGGATGAAGTGCCTGGTACATGGAGTGAATGCTGAACCAGTTCCCTCGAGGCTGTGTAAAGTTGGGAACCTGCAAGATGTAGATCGATATCAGAATCCTTTACTCCTCATCAATAGGACAGAAGGAAGATTAAGATCTAACGTTATATCTTGTTGGTGTGCAAATACATCGAAGGATGTCTGCTCAAATCACCCAGAAGCTCTGGGTTTGCCACCTGAATACTCGGGAGGTCCCTACGGGGAACATGTGCAGCGGGAGCGGGGTCCGCAATCAGAACATCCTCCTCCTAGTCCTCGACGTCTGGTATATCAACCCAGACTGGAAGTATCATCGCCTTTACCAACCGACGAGGCTGTCTAACAGAACGGGGTCGAGGCACTTCAGAAGCCCTCCTCCGTACACCAGAAGTGGTCCTGCGGGAACTACTCGGCTGATCCAGATCCATGATATCTGGACAACAAGTCTCCAAATGACCTCAGAAAGGGTGTGGTATTTTCTAATCTGGAGCTTTTCAAAATGCATTTAATGACTACATGCATGCATGCATTATTTTAACATACATCCACAGTAGAGTTAAAAATGCATGACTACTCAATGCCTACATTTTGGAAAATTTTGTCATAGTTTCCTCTATTAATAGGACTATCCACATGCACATAGGCATGACTAGGTGGCCATTCAGTAGCACACCTGCCCACAATCACATACATCCTACTTGCATCCAAAAATCAAAGTCATCAATCCATAAGGGTAGCCTAATTACCAAGATTACTTTGTTTTTTCACCTGTGCACATTACTTTGAATATTTTTTATCAAGTCATTTGTGCATACATAATCACTACTATGTGTTTAGATGTATTTCATATGATAAGTCATGTTTCAATGGATAAAAACTGGAAAAACGTACATGCACACGTTACCAAGACAGTGTAGAACACTTGTACGGTGACAGAATTTGCAGAAAGACGTCCGAACTCAGCAGATCTGAAGAAGAGCTCTCGAATTTCCTTCGCGGCGTAACTTAAAAATGACTTATGAAAGCAACCTGCAGGATTTTAACATCCACGGTTGGCCGTAGGCCCATCTGTGGCTATAGTAGATGTACATGCGACACCCCTACGTGGGTCTCACCCCTCCGGCTCGGTCCAGTTCGAGTTGCAAAGGAGTTCTCATAAGCTTAAAAGGCCAAATCATGGATAAAAACGCTACGCGATTAAGCGGAATAGCCTGAAATCCTGGTTTTTCTGGGCCCAACTATGACTCTCATATCATTCATTGGTATTCGCCCGAACACAGGGTATATTATTCCAATAATCCCTATCTTTGCAGATCAATTTCAGCAATACCGCATAGAGGTCCAATGCCATCAATGCAGGGTCGTCACCACAATCTCATAAAACAGTTCCCCGGCGGTACAACGAAATCTCATAAAAGAGATCCCCGACGGGGGTTACAACGTAATCTCAAAAGGAGATCCCCAACAAGGGTCACATCGCATGGTCATTTGTCCATAAACAGAGTCCCCGACGGGGGTTACAACGCAATGTTCCGCTGATATGCACATCAGCGATGATCCAACACATGTTTTCCGTTGATACACATGTTAATGAAGGTTAAGAAACCTTGACGTCAGTTCAGTCGTTGGAAAGTAAACCCAACGCCGGATCAGAAGTCATCCGATGATTGTATCAGTGGATATACATATCAATAAAGTCCAAGCAGCCTTGGCATTTATCCCTAGTAGAGAGTTCATCCGTTGATATACACGGTAACAGAGGATCAAATGGATCCCCGGCGGGGGTGACAACGCGTGGTCAATCGTTGGTTCACACGTCAACGAAGGTCGGGCAGCCCTGACAACACATACTGTTAGCAATAAATCCAACAGAACATTGATATGTCCTGGCGATACAAACCAGGGAAGACCAACATCAGCGAGGAGGATCGATGATGGAATATGTTATACACATCCTCAAACAAACAAAGCTTTATCCCCACAGTTCTCTTGTACACGAGAGACACATCTTTGGAGTAAAGTCTGCATCAAGGATTAATGACTTTGGTGATAGCCCCAACGTCAACATCCTGATAGGTTTGGATCACACATCCAAACTCGCCGTCATTTCCATCACATGGAGCCGGCAATTATCCCCAACATGTTGGAAAGCAATTTATATGCATCATACACTTGCATCATATTGCTCCATATTGAATCATATTTATCTTGTTGCATTTCAAGTGTCTAGGATTCTTTATCCTATCCATGCCATTGCATTGCATGAACATGATAAAGAGGGGCATCTGTAGACACTTGAAATTTTCTACATACCTGCTATTGACATTACAGGAGGGCAAATTTATCTTTTAGAGATAACCCTGGAAGACAGCTCACATCCAGTCCAGATACTACCGGAAGCTCAGTTTCAACCCCGGAACACACATCGGGAGTAACAATTCTAACCTCGGCGATAACCCGGAGGCGTGCAGATCTAATACCGGAACACACACCGGAGAAGACCGATTCATCCCGGAGAAAACCCCGAGATGTTTCGTCTCAGCCCCAAGACTGGGAATAGCAGATTCCAACCTTGGAGAAAACCCCAAGGAAGGCAGTTGCAATTCTGGAGATAACCCCGAAAATGCTTATTTCAAATGCATGCCATCAGCTTCAACCTCGGCGCTTACACCGAGGCACTCAGTACAAGACCTGGTAATAATACCAGGAGGACAGGCACACCTCAAAGATGACACTGAGGACCTGCAACACTGGCAGCAGTCCAATCTCAGTGATAACCCTGAGCAACGTCTACTTTATCAGCCCAAACTGGAGATAACCCCAGTAAGGGGCAAAGTCATCATCTTGCCACCTTGACGCCACATCACGCCATCTCAACATTTTAAACATACATTTTTACATAGCAATATCCCACAAGAATCAAGGAAAACCAATCCCGAGTGACTATTACGCAGGGTAACGGATAGAATTTGAAGCTGAAGACCGGAGGGCATCATCCCATCTTCATGACTTCGTACAACCTCTAATCCCATGTCATTGCGTAACTCTCGACAACGGCGGTCCGAAATAGGTCCTACATACCTCAGTCAGATGCCCGGATTGCAATTTTGAAAGTTCGAGCGGACATCACGTTGCATGCGTGCATGTACTTCGAGACAGCGGGACCCGCGAAGCCCGGGGCACCCCGGGCAGCCTCAGGTACACTTGCGCCCCAGCCGCAGGTACACTTGCGGCCCAGCCGCAGGTACACCTGCGGCTCCACCCTCTATAAATAGAGGGCTTGGGTAGGCCATTTTGGAAGAGAAAAAGGCAGGGAAGCCTTGTCTAATTTGCTCTGTACACACCCCAAATTGAGTGCTTTCTCATTTTAAACACTTCTAAGCTCATATATAGCTACTTTTTATCGGCGGGAGCCGAGTGTTCATCTTTTTCGAGTTATTGAAGTCTTCTTTGGTAGCCCAATGTAAGCCTTCTTATACACTTTAAAGCCTTTCTCTTCATCTTTGCACATATTGTTCTTCACATTGAGAGTCGTGTTGTGTGTGTATGCCCGGACTTCGGTCTGTGGTTTCATTTCAATTTGTGTGTATATATATATATATATATATATATATATATATATATATATACTTATATATATATATATATATATATATATTTTTTATATACGGACTAACATTATCGAGTTATGCCTCGATTGAGCCTAGACTTCAGTCTGGAGCGTTTAATGGCTTTCGTCTATATATATATACCTATATATATGAACTGTGTGTCGAACTCTATTCGATGAGCCTAGACTTATGTCCGGTGCATTTAAATGCTTTCGTGTATATATATATATATATATATATATATATATATATATATATATATATATATATATATATATATATATATATATATATATATATAAATAAACTGTGTGTCGAACTTTGTTTGATGAGCCTGGATTTACATTCGGTGCGTTTACTGCTTTAATATATATATATATATATATATATATATATATATATATATATATATATATATATATATATATATATATATATATATATAAATAAACTGTGTGTCGAACTTTGTTTGATGAGCCTGGATTTACATTCGGTGCGTTTACTGCTTTATATATATATATATATATATATATACACACACACACACACACACACACACACACACACACACACACATATATATATATATATATATATATATATCTACATTTCGTCCCACCTGGAGTTTACTTCGTGGTGATTGACTAGTTGTACTGTTTTCTATACATTACGTCCCGCCTGGAGTGTCCTCCGTGGCGGTGGATCATTTTCACAGCTTTATTTATATTTCTGATCCCCCATGGACGTGCTTCGTGGTAGTTGATCAAGTTTTATATATATATATATATATATATATATATATATATATATATATATATATATATATATATACATGTTTACTGTGTTTATATCAATTGCGGCATCATGTGAGCCTAGGAATCATGTGATCACAGATTCAGTCTACTGAATCTAGATTCGATTCCCGTGATGGACCTTTTCAGCTGTAAGCAGCTCGTAAAGTTATTCCTGGTGTTCGGATTTCCTCCAATGGTTTTCATACCCATGAGGAGTTCAGCACTGTTTTGTACATTATTTTCTCGAAGATGCTTCGCATCTCAAAAATAAAAGCAATCAAGTAGAACATTTAGTAAAATGGAAGTATCAAAGGCCTCAATTACTATTGCTATATCTTTTTAAAACATCATTGCTATATCTTGTTAAAACTAATTTTTTATACAAATTCAAACCCTATGTATATAGGTGCAAACGAGGCATAGCACTACTTTCAAATAACATCACATTGACCCACACACACACACATTCATATAACAGTTTATTGAAAAGTAGCGGTCACCATGGCAACACGGATGTCGGGGGGTGCCTAACACCTTCCCTCCGCATAAGCAAGTTCCCGGACCCTAAATGAATCTCGATTTCACAGACCCATTTAGCAGTGTCACATCACTGGGTCAATGTGCAAACCTTTTCTCGGTTGTGTTGGTACAACCAATTAATAAACCAACTGGCGACTCTTAACAGTTCATCGTCGACATTATACATGTCGGACCTTTTTCACTTGTTTTTTCAAACAAATCTCACCTAAAATGAGAACACAAAAGAACAGGTAACAAAAAGGGACAAATAAAAATCCCGACGTCGATAGCGGGCCTTTGTTCTTGGAGTCACGCTGCGGCGCGGACTCTGTGCCTCAGAAAATTTTGACAGATTTTCTACTTAGTGAGATTCCTGGGCTTGTAATTTATTCGTTATAAGTCCGAATTGGCTCGTTCAAGAGCCCATGGTTCACAAATAACATATTCTATGTTTTCATGCAAGAATTTTACATTTCTGACATTGTTAACTCAAAAATTCACCTATTGGTTCATTTTTAACGAAAACGATAAACATTCGTGAACGTTTAACGCTCGTTTCTTCGTTCTAAGTCGGAATCCGGTCATTTTCGAGTCCGCAACTCTATAATGCCAAATAAGACTTGTCTCCATCGAAAACCAACATTTCTGAGCTCAAACACAAAATTTGACTTTCATTCTGAGAATTTCACGAATTCGACGATTATCGTCCAATCGTGTGAATACGGCAAAACTTCGTTACTTATGATTTGTTCGTTGTTCCAAATGGATTCAATCCATCAAATAGACGTCTCAACCTACATATTACGATAACTTATTTTCATATTAAGTTATGGCTTATTCTTCATAAGTTTATAACTTAACAAATTATAAACTACAAGATTTCATTTCCATATGACTTATTATTGATTTAAGTCCTTTAACCAACATTCTTACGTCTTATTAACATGCCAACTCCATTAATTAAATATGCTATAAGTTCAAATATGACCATCATAAGTTCATAACTTATTTAGATTCAAATTACTTATTCATGACTTATACGGCTTAAGACCATTGATTATCCAATTTCTTATGATTTCTTAGCATACATGTTCATGAATATACACTTCTCTTATCACCCTTCAATGGTAGAGATGGAAGATATATGATCATAAGATCATTTACCTTTGATGACTAGCCTTCTTCTTCTTTAAAATCTAACAACGGAAGTTTAGCTTATATGTGCTTATTCTCTCTAACACTTAAGTTGGAAGTTGGATGAAAGTTAACAAGCAAATAATGAACAAGCTCTTCCTCTATTTATAGGCTTGCTAAGGTTAGGGTATAAAGGTCATTAGGTCAACCCACCTCCTTAGTAACCTCCTTACTATTCAATACTTAAGCCCTAAGTTTACTTGCACATTACACTTATTACTTGGTCTCCACAAAACATATCCAATACTTGGTCATCACTTAATTATCTTGGTCACCAAGATCACGCATGGGTTGCCCCATGGATCCTAATTACCAATGGATCATTGTTTGGGCTTTAATCCGCTTAGCTTAACTTATTCCTTTGGGCTTGCATTAATTTACTTTGGGCTTCATATTAACAAACACTTGGGCTTAACATTAATAAATCTTGGGCTTGCACCTTAATTCTTAATGGACTCGCACTTCATACAAGATCCCACAATTCTATTTCGTTTGACTTTAATCCTTAATGTTCTCAATTTAAGTCCGCATGCGAAAATTACGTTTTCCATACTTGAATTATTATTACATAATCTATCTTACCTCGATATTCTAACGTTATGTATTTCTCAGAAATTCAAAAATAATTCCTGGGCGAAAATTGATGAATAGTGTTTTTCGAAAAATTTCTCGGAAAGCTTTTATTTTTGTTTTGAAAATTCAAACACTTTAATTCCTTCACGTAGTTAAAAAACTACGACGTTCTGACGTTTCTAGGTTATAGAACGACATTCATCTTGCTCACACATAATAATAACCAATAAGATCATTTTATTCATTATTTAATTTATTAACAATATTTTACAAAGGATCCGAATTTCTCGGCCGTTACACGTATTATATACGCAAACTCAAGAGTATATAAGATGTACGCGTGTATCTATATAATCCCATAGGTTATTTCAACATCCCTTGTTTTTCGTTTTTGAAAAACTTTTATATTCATTTAGAACCTTTTAGACTTTGGCTTTCTCTAGCCATTGTTGGCTCAAAAGGTTTTAACATAGCTTTTAGCACATTAATACGTTATATATGTGGTTACAAACCATTTATAACCCATTCCATGAACATTCCATCCCTTAATTTGTAAAGTCAATGTTAAATGATATATTTGTGATTTATTTTGCGTATTTATAGCTCATCTTTTGATTGGAACGAGTTTATACATTAGGTAACTATTATATTGTGTTATACTTTCATAGTAATTCATTACTATGAGTTAAACTTGATAAAATTACCAAAAATGCATCGCGGAACCAACTGGCCAAACAACCCAACGCTGCTAGCAGCTGGGCCTCGCGTAGCCCCGCATGGCTCAACCGGGCTTGGCGTTGGTTGGTCAGTCCCCTTTCTTTGACACTTGTTTCGTGATGTTATATATTTTTTAAATCACTCGTTCATATCTTTTGAATTTTGAATATGTTTTAGGTAGTATATCCATCTAATTATAAAAATAATAATCCAAGCATTACAAGAAACCTAAATTGCTAGAACCATGAGCCAAAACCAGTTGGGCGAATTGCACAACACAGAGCCGAACGGCGTGCGCGCGTGGCTGGTGCAGCGCATGCCCAGCTGGGCTGCTGCTCCCATAACGAAATGCCTAGTTTGCGTATTTTTTAACTTTTCGCTCGTAGTTCAGATTGCAACCAATTTTTGACATGATATAAATACCATAGTAAACTATTTTTAAAAAAATACAAACCACCCATTTCGGACCTCATAAGTAGTGTAAAGCAGGCCCCAAAAATGTCCACTCGTAACAATTTTCAATTTTTTTTCCAACCTGACCCTGTTGCGCTAAAATAGTCATAACTTCTTCGTTTCAAAGCATTTTTGAGCGATTCTTGAGCCCACGCGAAGCTAACTTCCGGGACTACAACTTTTATTCTTTGACCATTTTCAAATTTGTAAGACAAAATTTCAGAAAATTCGTACAAGGGGCTGGTCAAAATCTGATTTCCAGATTTTGGACAGATTCAAAGCACTTACTTTAAACGGTCATAACTCTTTACTCCGAAGTCGGAATTAGTCTTTTTTGGAGTCTATGGAACCTTATTCAGAGCACTATACTTCCTCAAAAGCCTAGAATTTTCTGAACAATCTATATATTTCCAAATTTGTCTTTTAAGGCCAGCAATCCACTGGTTTTTCGGACTTTGACATGTTTTACTAAAACATTTACTATAAACTCGTTTTAGCTTCTTTTCGATTCATTCCAATTGGCCTGCAACTTTCTCATATCTTTAGATCATACTACAACTTAGCAATTAAAGTTTTACTCTTACAAAGATTTTTATGATATAGAACAGAAGGCTAAAAAAATGTGTTCAACAATTTATCATTTAAACTCAACTTGTTTCCCAACTCCAAAGCTCAATTTGAATATGTTTTCACACACTCCATCAACTTGAGTTAAATTTTAACTTGGGTGTGTACATTATCTAACACATAACTTTGATCAATTCTCATGTATTCACGTGATGTTCTCATTGGGTTATTTTGACAAACATCTTGCCTACAATGCATAAAAGGACAGATTTTATATATATTGGTACATGGTTCAACCATGTATTTCCATCCTTATTACTCCACACAATCAATACCACATCCCATCACGACATTTAATAACCCAAGCACAACAGTTCTATCATTCTACGCATATATACTTGCTTATTTTTATGATCGTAGAGGAAACATCTTACCTTACTTGCTTGCTTGATGTAACTACTTCAAGCTTACTTAAATTATAGTTTCAATCCCTTCATTGACAACAATTGATGCAATCCTCCATACACCTTAGTTGCTAATTACAGCTCATGGCTCCACTTATTGGAGGATATGGTTTTTTTTTCTTTAATGGGAATTGAAAGAATTTCTTTGGCTGCTAGTAGTTTGTAATAAGAAGAGATTAAAAGGAAATTGTTTGGGACGGAAGTGAGAGAGCAGAGGCTGAGAGATGATGAGAGTTTTCTTTCTCAATATCACTATCACTAAATCTATGGTGTACGAGAATTTATGCATTAATATTTTATATTGTGATGTTACCGTGCAATAAATTAATGTATTATTTGGTGTTTCGAGTGATAATTCGGGCACTCTTGCAGTGTATCACTATAGGATGCAAATATTGTTAATGCACCTTTTCTGTTTTAATCAATTTGGGAATTAATTTAGACCCATTAATTGATTGAATTTATATTAAATTAAAAGTGCATTTGATAGTCCTATTAAAAGGAGATTAATAGAGAGTAATATATGATTTAAGTAGAAATTATATATTGTATTTTAATTGTATCCAAAGTGGAGAATATGAAAAGGTTCATTGTTGTTTAAGAAAACTATTTTCTTTAAGTCCCACATTGAGTAGGAATAAAACTATTTAATACTTTATAAGTATATGTGGAATAGTTTAATTCACTAGTTGTACTAAAGGAAAGGCTTGGAGTTGGTCACAATGACGTAGTGCAAAGCACCACCCGCCCGCTCCCGCGACCCGGGAACCGTGGTGCTGGTTCGGGTCGCAAAGTCGCATTGGCGCTTTAGGCGCACTTTGCACTTCGCACGTGCGCATCGTCGCTAGGAGCCTCGCCCGAGCCAAGAGTCTCTTTTTAGCATTGAACCAGAATTAATAAACTTCATTAATGGTTAAACAGTTTTTTGTTTAATCATTATGGGATGCAAAACTGATATGTGATTATTATATCATTTATTTTGCAAATGATTCTTTAATCACATTTTAGTTATGAAACTGAATAGTCTTCATCTTCTTCCTTCTATCATCTTTACACAGTAGCATATATTGAGGTTCAAAGTGAGTTGCTATTGCTAAGAACTAGTACAGACTTGATATATATCCTGGATGTGAATTGCTAGTAGCCTTTAGCAAACCTTAGTGGTAAGGGGTAATAAATGTAGCATCCCCAAATCCTGGTACTAATCACCAAGGATCTAGTATACTATTTCTATAACTATTGCGGAAGATATAAACATAAATTGTTTATACATTAAACTTTTACACATCATTCCCAAGGTCTACAACCTTAACTTAATACATACCTTCAATAACTTAAAGGTTTACAATGCTATGTTCGTTAGAAAATTTAATAGATCTAACTGCAACATAAAATAATCTTGCACTTTGCCCTTGTCTCTGTCTTTACTCAAGCTTTCATCTTAATCTGAAAATTTTATCATGATATAGCAAGGGTGAGCATCAAATTTGCCCAGCAAGTTTTAAATACAATGAAGATATATCATGATTGAAAAGAATGAATAAGCTTTCAAGTTTTCAACAATATATTAATTGTGAAATAACATGAATCAAGTTTCAATAATTTCATGACTGAATCAATAATGTTTGAAGGTCAACAATGACCATAAACAATTTAACTGAACCTTATGGTAATGAAGGTGATCAGCCTTTCATACCTGATGAACATATGTAACATGCACCAAGTGCGAATCAATAATCAGTGTAGACGTGAATAATCAACAATAATCATTCACTAACATGCTTTGAATATACAACTCAAGTTTGAGTTAGGAAAACTTGCATGATTCGTTGACTACTGCTACACAGTTTAAGTTAACTTCTTTTGGTAAAACCTATCATTAATAATAAGATTGGTCTTTCAATCAGCATATTCTATTTTGTATCATAATACAATTACTTTGTCAATAGATTATCTAACACTTAATCAAATATTAGATAACACCCTAACACATCGGTATTATTATCATTCTTGGATAATTCTTCAATCACTGTATCATATTCATTATGATTAAACACTTAATCTTATACATTATAAGTTCTTCTTTATACTCTAATAAGTCAAATACTAATCCAACAACCTGGATTTTAAATTTAATAACCAAATTGCCAATCCAGCAGACTGAATACAGAATCCAGCAACCTGGATTCAACAAATTTCCAATTCAGCAAACCAAACTGCAATCCAGCACACTGGATTACAAATCCAGTAAATAGATTGCAATCCAACAAGCTGGATTCAACATATTTTTAATTCAGTAAACTTCTTTTCAATCCAGCAAGCTGGATTCAACAGATTTTCCAATCCAACAAGCTGGATTCCATATCCGTACACGAAAATACCAAATCAACTTATTATTTTTCTATCCTTTGTATAAACATGTATACACATATTTCATACACAAAAAATATTTTTCCAAAATTTTCCAACTTCTTTTGGTATTTTTCAAAAATCATTTTTAGTTAATTCCTTAAGAAATTAGCTACCTCGTGCTTAACTCCAGAAATTCCCATCTCTTGGCACAATCTTATACATCTTAACGTGACACTCCAGTTTAAATTTCGTAGCCATCGGAGTTATAGAACTCCGGTTATAGCCATTTCTGTCAGAAAATCACAGAAATTGAAATGGTCATAACTTGCTCATTTTAACTCGGAATGAGCTCATTTTTGGACACAAGGTACTCAATACCATATATTTTCATGTCCCAAAAGGCCAGAATTTTTCTCACAATTTAAGTTGCCGAAAATGCCCTTTTTAAAATTTGGGCAGAAGCTAAAATAGCATTTTGTAATTTTTCGTGCTTTATTAAATATTTTCCATACGGAAATCTACAACTCCTTTTTCAGTGATTCCACTTGGAGATGTTAGATAATTTATCATAGTATACTCCCAAATTTTTCCAGAATTTTTACATGTCTAAAAAATTACTAAACTACCCCTACTCTTTGACTGTCCAAAACAGTCCATTTTTCCTTAAAAACACAAAACTGTTTTTGCTAAAACAGTCATTAAAACTTGTGTACTCAACATTTTTGTGTGCTACCACTTGGGTTTAGTAGTTAACTTACATATCTAGCACATCCCTTTGACGGATCGTAAAAAGAAGGTTTAGATCAAAACGGTGGAAATCCAAAGTACATAGAAATTTTAGAGCTTATAAAACTAGAAAAATCACTTTTCTTTATTTTCGATTTCCAACTAAATCAACACCCAATATGGGTTGATCTAAACATTAAACGCTCATAAACACATAGATCTAAGGTTTTTGAGTTTAGAAACATAGATTCAAAGTTTGATTTACAATAATCAAAAATTATATAAACAAAAGGTATTTATACCTTTGATTACCATGCTCTTCTTCTTCTTGTTCTTCCATGGATGGACTTTCTCTCTCCTCTCCATCTCCCACATGGCTGCCGAACCTCTTCTTTCTCTTTCTTTCTTTTCCTCTTTCTCTTTCTTTCTTTTCCTCTTTCTCTTTCTTCTCTTCTCTTTCTTCTCTTCTCTTTCCCTTATCTTCTTTTCTTCTTATCTTTTTCCTCTCTATCTTATCCGGCCATGTGGCCTTATCTTCTCCATATTTCTCCACTAATTCTCTCTCTCTAGTAATAATCATTACATAGCATGTGGATTATTATTGAATCATGTGGCTCCTTAAATAAATGACACCTAGCTAAGTTTGTAATTATCTTTTGCAAACTTGTGGCTTAGCATGATGACATGCACTCCCTTCTTTTTCTCTCCATGTGTATCTGGCCAAGTGGCCTTATCTTGCCCAAGTCTTGCTTTGATTTTTATTGCTTTATATAGCATACTTAATGTCCAAAATGTCCCTCTTCTATTGGGCTAAGTTTTGGGCTCCCAAATAATTCCTTTGGACTTCAAAAATTAAAATGTTTGGGCTAAAACAATTAACATGTTTGGGCTATGTAATTTACATAGTCCACTACCTTTCCATCATATCTCACCTTAAATATTTAATTAAGGTATCCATTCCAAATATTTAGAATTTAAATCACTACTCTTGTATATTAAATTCTATAACCCAACAAAACTTGTTTTAATTAAGTTATAAAATTAATAACTTGAGATAATAAAAATATATCTCTTGACTTAATATTATTTTTAATATTATTGCTCTCCCACAAGTGGGCCTAGTTTGGGCCCTTAATTAATCTCATTGAGCTAACAAATTTAATTGTTTTACTTACTAACAAAACTAACTTGGGCTTTCAATCCCTAATTAAATTGGGTCAATATAATACTTGTCCCATACATAATATATTGGGCTAGATTAAATAATTTAATCACCCTTAGTCACTCTATCTACAAGTCCCATACTTAATTAATTAATTGGGCTTGTTTAAATAATATAACTTCCTTAGTCCATAAAATTTAATCCTTTTAGACTCTAAATAAATGATTGGGCTATGATATTATTATAGTCCATTATTTTTAATACTATTTTACCCTAATTACTTAATTATGGTTTTTATTTCTCACTCTAGAAAATAAATTCTTTACTCATGCATTTTTAATTCTTTAACCCAATTAAACTTGCTATAATTAGGTTATAAAATTAATTAACTGAGATGTATAAAATAAATCTCTTAAAATTAGTATATATTTTATATACCATAATTCTCTCATCCCATAACCCTTAAGTTATTTAATTCTTCATTCCTAATATATAATTAGGATCATGCTAATTTCTTTTATTTGTCATCACATAATATTCGTATTCACTTACTCACATAATCATTAAATAAATTATGACATGCTCCACAATTCTCTTAGATTAGGTCACTAATATATATTTAATTACAAGGACCACCAAATAACAATAACCATTTAGGTTATTTAATTCTCATACATAATTTAAATAACTTATTCAAGTTATACAATTCATATTGTATACTTAAATTTAATTTCCTCCTCCTCTCCATAAATTGTTTTCAAACAATTTATTTATATACTAAATATATAATTTAATATATTCAATCATTTATTCAAATATGAATTTAATTTACTAACTACTTTGATACCAATATTCATATCTACATATTGGATCTCATCTCATATTTTAACTTCACATCATTTGGTATAATATTAAATATTATATCATTATCCATATAACATATTTCACTTCTCACTCTAATTTTGACTTTTCTCCATAAAAAGTCAACTGTTGACTTTGACCAAAAGTCAACATTTACACATTTTGTGTTTACTGTCCATTCTGACTAATCTTGACGTTGCGGACGTAACCGATCAGTCCATGCTTCAAAATTCTATCTCTAACTCAAATTTTGAGTTTTAAATTACTCATTTCTTATTGCTAATCGTATTAACTAACGACTTTATACTTATTCAAATTCTTATTTGCCATTCAAGGCCAACGTTCAAGCTATGTTAATTACTAACATAGTTTTATCTTGATCCTTATATCAATAACTTAATTCATCATTCCTCTTGCTAAAATATATATAGCACCTTACTAAGTATATATATTTCTATACATATACTCATCTTCGTTTAACCTCACAACATCTATTCATGTGAAATCGTATCTCCTTAATAAAATTTCCATATGTACTTATATAACATTTCTTAGACTATTCAGTTCACACCGAATTTACAGGTATCGTAATACCTTATTCTCGATATTCCTTCAAGTACATATTAATTCATTTCTAGGGTTTTGAAATTTTGTAACCCATATTTCTTTATTCTCATTCAATTAAGAAACCATATAGGTTCTTCTTAAAAATTTTGAAATCTTTAAAATTTCTTCACAGAAACGGCAATTCCATACACTTATTTTCTGTCTAGGTTAATGTTATAACCTTTAATCCATCATTTTAGGATTTTAATAATTATCTAAATTCTCAGGTTGTCACAATAAACACCTTAAGGACAGGGAATACCCGTGTCAAATCATTGTTTCTTTTAATCTGTATTCATTTTATTTTTCAATCTTAAGGTGTTTATTGAAATGGATATAGAGTCTTTCAAAATCATGAACCAGGATTTTGTCAAGCTCGATCGTTTTGATGGAAATAATTTCAGTCGTTGGCAAGATAAACTGAAATTTCTACTCACAGTTTTGAAAATTGCGTATGTTTTGGACCCTAACCTTTAGCCTATTCCTGAAGATCCCAAACCAGTAGAAGGTCAGCAGCCAGATAATGATACTATCGAAGCACTGAAAAAGCAAAGAAGGAAAAGGACTGAAGATGAGGAACTTACTCGTGGACATATCCTCAACAAGCTGTCGGATCGTCTCTACGATTTCTACAGCAATATTCAGTCACCAAGGGAGTTATGGGAGGCTTTGGAATTCAAATATAAGGCTGAATAAGAAGGTACAAATAAATATTTAGTATCTAAATATTTTGATTATAAAATGATTGATAACAAACCTATTTTGGAGCAAGTGCATGAGCTCCAGGTAATTGTTAATAAGTTGAGGGTTCTTAAAATTGTCTTGCCTGAAACTTTTCAAGTTGGAGCAATAATTACAAAATTACCTCCATCTTGGAAAGATTTTGCTAAAAAGTTGATGCATAAATCTGAGGATTTTTCCTTGGATCAAATTCAGAAGCATCTTCGTATTGAGGAGGAGGCCCGAAAACGTGATGCTAAGAATTTGATTCAAGGACAGTCTAGTGTAAACTATTTGGATGCAAGATCATTCAAAGGGAAAGGACCTGGAGTTAAAAAAGATAATCATAAGTTCAAGCATCCTGGACAGAAAAATAAAAAATCTCATGCTAATAAGAGAAAGGGTAAGTGTCATGTTTGTGGAGAAACTTGACACTATGCTAGAGAATGCAAACAACGCAAAAGTGGCTTCGCTAACATGGTTGAGGAGAACCTTGTTGCCATGGTATCTGATCTTAGTCTTGATGTGACTATGATTTCTGAAGTTAACATGGTAAGTGAGCAGAATGGTTGGTGGTTGGACTCAGGAGCTACTGTCCATATTTGTAATAATCGAGAAATGTTTAAAACGTTTGAAGAGATTATTGGACAGGAAGTTCAGATGGAAAATAGTTCAGTGGCTAAAGTTGATCGAAAAGGAACTGTGGAAGTTAATTTCACCTCCGGGAAGAAGCTAACCTTGTTGAATGTGTTGTTTGTGTCAGAAATTAGAAAGAATTTAATTTCTGTTGATCTTTTAGATAGGAAAGGTTTTAAAATTGCTGTTGAGTCCGGCAAAGTCATTATTTCAAAGAATGGAGTTTTTGTTGGAAAGGGTTATGCTTGTAATGGAATGTACAAATTATCTATTAATAAGAACAGTTCTGTTTCTGCTTATATCACTTGTGCAATTTCTTTATGGCATAGTCGTTTAGGACATATAAATTCAAAGAATTTGAAAAATATGCATACAATGAAATTGATTGATATTGGCAATACTGAACTTGAGAAATGTGAAATTTGTGTTAAATCAAAAATTGTGAGGAAACCATTTCCAAATGTACATAGAGAATCACAATTATTAGATTTAATACATACTGATATCTGTGAGTTAAATGGAATATTGACAAGGGGTGGAAAACGATATTTCATTACTTTTATAGATGATGCTAGCAGATATTGTTATGTGTATTTGTTGAGAACAAAAGATGAGGCATTTAACTCATTCAAAAAATACAAATTAGAAGTAGAAAATCAACTTGAGAAGAAGATTAAAATTTTACGTTCTGATAGAGGCATGGAATATTGTTTGAATGCTTTTGATGCATTTTGTGAAGAAAATGGCATTATACATCAAACAAGTGCAGCATATACACCTCAACAAAATGGTTTAGCAGAAAGAAAAAATCGTGTGTTTCATGATATGATTAACTGTATGTTAAATCATGCTTGTTTGCCAAATAATTTATGGGGCGAAGCACTTCTTACTGCATGTCATATTTTAAATAGGATTCCTAGTACTGTAATTAAAACTAGTCCTTATGAAATATGGAAAGGCAGAAAACCTAACATAAATTATTTTAAAGTTTGGGGGTGTATAACTTATTTTCGAGTTCCTGATCCTAAAAGGACTAAGATAGGAGCTAGAGCTATTAGAAGTATATTTGTTGGATATGCTGAGAATAGTAAAGCATACAGGTTTCTTGATTTAGAGTCTAATGTTATAACTGAGTCAAGGGATGTGGAATTTTTTGAAAATAAATTCTCAAAAGATGTTGAGAATGTGGATATGCCTAAATTTGATGAGCTTAGAGGTCCTATAAGGTCTAATATTGAGGTTGAAGAACCTAGTGTTCCAATTCAACCAAGTGGACCTAGAAGGAGTACTAGAGCTAGAAAAGATAAATATTTAGATGATGATTTCATTTCATCACAGTCTTTATTATTTTTGGTGGAAGGGGACCAAAATAATAAGGTGGTAAATGAAATACCCTATGTATATAGTCTTGAGACTGATCCTAAATCATTTAAAGAAGCTCTGGCTTCTAGGGATGCTGCCTTTTGGAAGGAAGCTGTAAATGATGAAATGGATTCAATCTTAGGAAATAATACTTGGGTATTGACAGATTTACCTAGAGGTTCTAAACCTATAGGGTGCAAGTGGGTTTTTAGAACAAAGTATAACACTAACGACACTATTTCTGCTTTTAAAGCAAGATTAGTAGCAAAAGGTTTTAGACAAGTAGAGGGTATTGACTATTTTGATACTTATGCACCGGTAGCACGAGTTACTTCCATTCAAATTCTTTTTGCCTTAGCTTCATTGTATGATCTTTATGTTCATCAAATGGATGTAAAGACCGCATTTTTGAATGGCAATTTGAATGAGGAAGTATATATGGAACCACCCGAAGGGTTTGTTGCTCCCGGTAATGAGGATAAAGTATGCAAATTAGTTAAGTCCCTTTATGGTCTAAAATAGGCACCGAAACAGTGGCACGAGAGATTTGATGCTGCTATTATAAACTTTGGGTTTAAATATAATAGTGCAGATAGGTGCATATACTCCAAAACCACTTCTGATTATATGGTGATAGTCTGTTTATACGTAGATGATATGTTGATCATCAGTACGAATATGGTTTGAGTAAATGAGACTAAAAAGTATTTATCCTCTGTCTTTAAGATGAAAGACTTAGGTGAAGTAGATACTATTTTAGGCATCAAAGTTAAAAAACATAGTGGGGGTTATGTATTGAATCAATCTCACTATATTGAGAAAATATTAACTAAGTTTAGTCATCTCGAGTTTAAGGAGGTGAATACTCCTTTTGAGAATGGATTTAAACTCAAAGAAAATGAGGGTAGAGCTATCGCACAGCTAGAATACGCAAATGCTATTGGTAGCCTTATGTATGCTATGCATTGTACTCGGCCAGATATTTCTTTTGTAGTTTCTAAACTTAGTAGATATACGAGCAGTCCTAATATTGATCATTGGAAAGCTATTGGAAGGGTTCTTGGATATCTAAAAAGAACTAGTGGCATAGGATTGTTTTACTATAAATTCCCTAGTGTTTTGGAGGGATACTCTGATGCAAGCTGGATTAATAGTGTGGGAGATAATAAATCTACAAGTGGGTGGATTTTCACTCTTGCCAGTGGTGCTGTTTCTTGGGCAAGCAAGAAACAGACTTGTATTTCTCACTCTACTATGGAGTCAGAGTTTATTGCTTTGGCTCAAGTAGGAAAAGAGGCTGATTGGATTAGAAATATGTTGTTAGACATAGATCAATTGCCAAATCCAATGCCTCTAATTTCACTATATTGTGATAGTGAAGCTACGCTAACAAGAGCGTATAGTGGTACCTAGAATGGTAAGTCTAAACATATTGGTCTAAGACATGAATTTGTGAGACAATTGATACATGATGGTATCATAACTATTATCTATGTGAAGTCAAGTAAAAACTTGGCTGATCCACTTACTAAGCCTCTGACGAGAGATTTAATAAGTTTGACTACACGAGATATGGGACTTAAACCATTCTGAGCCAAGGGTGATGGGAACCCAACCTATTACTAGGTTACCCCCTAGTTTATAGGTTCAATGGGAAAAAAAAGTCACAGTTGTTGGCTATGTTACTATCAATTTGGTCTCATATGTAGTATATGATAGTAATGTCTGTTGCACGACTGAGGATGAGCTACGCTCTTAACAAAGTGTTGCACTTATAGCAACAGGAGTGCTAGAGAAATATTTTTCCTACATGAACTAGAAGTGAAGCCGCTTCTTATAGAGAGTTATGGTTTACTCTCTTAGAGGTTCAAGAAACAGGATATTGCGCATGGCTTTACTAGCGCAAAGTGATTATTATGCTCACCGTAAAGGGAGGTTTTGTGTGTGTATGATAACTCCGTTCATATCATTAGAAATAGAGGTTCAATCTACGGACACCATCTATTTTGATATGACTTTGAGTTGTTTATACTAAAAGAAGGTTCAATGTTCGTCACACATTCTATTATGCATACAAACCTTAGAGTTGATAGATAAAGAATTGTTTGAAGAAAAGTAGTTTTTCAAACAAGTGGGGGATTGAATTTATATTAAATTAAAAGTGCATTTGATAGTCCTATTAAAAGGAGATTAATAGAGAGTAATATATGATTTAAGTAGAAATTATATATTGTGTTTTAATTGTATCTAAAGTGGAGAATATGAAAAGGTTCATTGTTGTTTAAGAAAACTATTTTCTTTAAGTCCCACATTGAGTAGGAATAAAACTATTTAATACTTCATAAGTATATGTGAAATAGTTTAATTCACTAGTGGTACTAAAGGAAAGGCTTGGAGTTGGTCACAATGACGTGGTGCAAAGCACCACCCGCCTGCGCCAGCGACCCGGGAACCGTGGTGCGGGTTCGGGTCGCAAAGTCGCATTGGCACTTTAGGCGCACTTTGCACTTCGCACGTGCGCATCGTCGCTAAGAGCCTCGCCCGAGCCAAGAGTCTCTTTTTAGCATTGAACCAGAATTAATAAACTTCATTAATGGTTAAACAGTTTTTTGTTTAATCATTATGGGATGCAAAATTGATATGTGATTATTATATCATTTATTTTGCAAATGATTCTTTAATCACATTTCAGTTATGAAACTGAATAGTCTCATCTTCTTCCTTCTATCATCTTTACACAGTAGCATATATTGAGGTTCAAAGTGATTTGCTATTGCTAAGAACTAGTACAGACTTGACATATATCCTGGAGGTGAATTGCTAGTAGCCTTTAGCAAACCTTAGTGGTAAGGGGCAATAAACACCTTAAGGACAGGGAATACCCGTGTCAAATCCTTGTTTCTTTTAATCTGTATTCATTTTATTTTTCAAATATATCAAAATCCTATTTTAAATTATTATGGTTCCTGTCTTTATCGTGATATAAATAAATTAAGAAAATATCACAATAAAAGAAAACATTTTATAATAATAAAAATATCATATTTTAGTGTGCATTAATATCAATATCAATAAATCTATGGCGTATGAAAATTTATGAATTAATGTATTATACCGTGAAGTTATTGTGCAATATATTAATAAATTCTTGGGTGTTTCAAGTAATAAATACACGGGCACGCTAGCAGTGTTGTATCGTTATGGGACGCAAATATATCAAAATCCTATTTTTAAATATTATAATTAACTAGTCCAAGATATCGTGCAAAACATGTGTTTTGCTATAAAATTATTGTATTTTTTGTATTATACAATACTAATATAATAATAATAATATATTAATATTGTGTAAGATGATTTTTAAGAAAAAAAATATATTTTCTTCTAAAACATATTATTTAATTAATAATGTATACCTAATCACTAATGAAAATTAAATAAATATAAAAAATCTATGACAATAACTCATCTATTTGTATAATTTAAATGATAGAACTCATCTTTAAATTAATGATTTTTTTTTATTTTCATCTATTTATGTAATAGTAAAATCTTATTTAAATTCATATAGTTATACTTATATATATATATATATATATATATATATAAAAATTATAATAACAAAATAATTTTATATGTTAAATATTATTTCTACCAAGAATATGAACTTTAAAAAATATTATTTTATATATTAATTTTTTTTTTATGAGAATAAGAAATGTAATAAATAGATAATTATGATAGTATGAATAAAATTTTGAAATCAAATAAAACATGAAAAATGTTTTTTTTCCTAAATTTGGTGGTTGAAGGACCATTTACAAATTTCAAGGTTGAGAGATCATTTTTATGCTATTAAAAATTAAATGTTTTTTTATGAGAATAACAAATAATGATAAATAGATAATAAAGATAGTAAGAATATATATAGATGAAAATATTTTGAAATAAAATAAAAGATTTTAGAAAAATAGTTTTTTCCTAAATTTTAGGTTTATATTTCTAAATTTTAGGGTGACCTTTCCTAAGTTTTGGGTTGAGAGACCATTTTGTACTTTTAATTATATACAAGCTCATCAACCTCGTGCGAAAGATAGAAAGTATGGATAATGGTTTATTATATTATTAAATAGGTAAATATTAGCTAGGATTTTAAGAAGATAATTGTAGTTATTAAATTATTAAATATTTATTTAAGTAATATATATTGAATTATATATTATAGGTTATTAAGTTAAACATTTGAATAGAATGTGTTAGGACAATTGCATATTTTAATTTGATGATGATATGATACTGTATTTGTGTAATCAGTATTTTTTGTAAAGTACTTAAGAGTAAAATTAATGTAAAATGACTTAGAGAAAAATATCAAGCTTGTTAGGTTGATCTATCAAAAGAATTGAATGTATAGATGATAGGAAAAGAAACGATCGTAGAGTTGATTAAATGATTGTAAAACTTCTTTGTGCAATCAAAAAATTATTTGAAGATCGCAAAATCAGTCAGTCTATCGTATATCATTCAGTTCAAGATCGCGGAGTCTACTAGGAATCGTAAAACTAAATTATGATCACAAAGTATGCATAAGAATCTCAAAGTCTGCTAAGGAATCGTAAAGTTTATTGAAGATCATAAGGAAAGACAAAGATCGTAGAACACATAAAGAATCATAGAGCAAGAAAAATCGTAGAGTCAGTTTTGTCAAACATGTTAGGTTTGTAATGTCCATGGACATACAATCAAATTGCATTTAAACAACGGAAGTATATCAACATTTAAACAACGGAAGTATAACAGAGAAATCAAGCAAACATGGCAATACTTCATATCAAAACCAATAAGCAAATTCCTCATCAATCATCAAATCTTAAATTGTTATCACTAATATAGTGTGTGTGTGCTCAACAACTACGCTAACTGATACATAATCAAATTTAACACATAATAGGTCTCTTTGAAGGCATCATACAGTGTAAACTCAAGAAATCCAAAAATAATCAAGATCTAACTAAAATCAAATAATTACCAATATCAAGGGTCAAAATAGGGTACTTATGCTTTATTTTTCATCTGCGGGGGCTTTTTGCTCTTATTTCCCGTTTTAATCATTTTTTATACACATGGCTATGCAGTGTCTTATTCCCTTAGGCTTTTCAATGCTACCTTAATGAGCTTTCGACCAACGACTCCCACACCATTAAGACCTTAGGGCGCTAGGTGTAAAGACAATCCCCTCGGGCTTACTTACTCAAGTAACAAAGGCCACAAAACTAGACAAGTATGTCACGGTGTTTATTCTCTTTTTTTTATATAAGCTTATATACCCCAAATTTTTTTCCAAACTTAGGTTCTTGCTTAACTTTATCCTTCACTGCATATCCTTGTCATTCTTTCATTTGAACTTGCATTATCCTTTAAAGGTCCATTATGTATCATTTTGACTTTAATTAGTCAACATAGTTATTAATATTGTGCTAACCTTGTTATATCAGTTTCAAACAAGAAAAGATTTAATTCATAACAAAAAATTCCATCAAAGTTCTAATAGTTAGTACTATTCTTGCTTACTCGAAGTCAGTCTCATCATTGGCCAAAATAGACTATACTATCTAACAACTGGACTAATGCAAGATAACACAGTACTTAACTAAAGTTTTTGTGATTTTTTTATTAGATACATGAAATAAAAAGAAATAGACATTAATAAAAACTATTTACAACTACACTATTATGCAAACTATTATGCAATTACACTGCATGAATGCAACATATAATGAACCTAAAACTAAACATGACAACTTATGCAAAAACTATAACAACTAAATTAAACATGCAATAAAACTAAACTTAACTCCCCCAAACTTGACAACTACAATGTCCTCATTGTAAATATATTGAAATAAAAGAACAACGGACTTCCCCGTAATCACCTAAGATTGAGGTTGTGGCAGTTATGGCTCATAACATTGGTGCTCTTCATTGTCAGAATCAGAAGGTGGAAATTGTGGCATTGGCTCGGGTTGCTGGTATGGAAACTGAGCATTTGGGTTTAGAATTTGGAGGGTCGCGTTCAAAGAGGCAAACGACTTGTTCATGGCATTGAACATGTAGTCCTGCCTGGCCGCCAGTCTCCTCATTTGTCTATTGGCTTCTTTGTTGTGCCCATCAATTTGTCTCTGAAGGCTGCGAAACTGAGAGCTGAACATATATCTGTTAGTCCGCTGTATCTCCTCAGTCTCCTGCTCTCTAGTAATCTCATCAGCCTGGAACTCGTCATCGTTAGAGGTGTCCTCAGCATCTGAAAGTAGTATGCACACAAGCCAATCATTTTTGATGATAAAGCATATACTTTGTAACAATCTTATTCATTTATTAATAAAAAGTATTAATTTATTAAAGGCTTTTAATTATCTACATGATGCTGTTTTATAATATATGATAAACCCATAGTTTTAAGCAATGCTTTTAGAATAATGATGATGATCATTCTAATGAGATCTGAATTCTTAGAAAGCTTAAAACTAAAATAGTTCCCAATCGTTGGATTACTAAATTGGAGATTAGTGAATCCGGATAGATTGGTACATACGTTGCTTGCTCATTGGATGAGGATAATTGATCCCACGATCATTTGTGTGGAGACACTAAAGCAAGTATGTAGGTGCTTATTAGAGAATAAGTTCACTGAACGTGGCTTGCTAAGTAATACCTAATAGAGTTTTACTTACCTATTAATAGGAATTCCTATAGTGATAGTAGTACAAGTGATCCTTAGACTTGAGATCATCATAGTATCTTGTGTATGATGAGTTATACTTTGACTTATTCCTTAAGACCCTTAGGGTATGTCAAAGGGTATGCTTGGGTATAATAAGTTGTACATGGAGATAATATATGATCAATAAAGAATCTACCACTTTTAGTAAAAAAAGAGAAATGTCCTATGTGATTCGATAAATGACAACCCAGTAGTCCTTGGCCAAGGCAGAATAAAATTAGAAAGGAGTTTTTAATTTACATTATTTGGTGTTGTGCATTTAAGAGTCAAAATACATATAATTAAATAAAATAAGACTTGACAGTAATTCCATTTCTTATATTTAATTGGGACAATGTATGGTGAAGGATTGAATTGTACGGTAACTATTTACTCAAAAGTTCTTTTATGATTAATGTTGAAATTTATATTATCTGGAAAGTTATTGATCGCTAGGGAGGCTTATCCCTATTGTAGAATAAATATTATTTATTTAAATAAATTAATAATTAATTAATTTATTTAAATAAGATTAAAATTATTCTAATTGATTTATTCACAACCGGTTTAATATGGAGAACCTAAAGGGTCACACCATAAAAGGAAGAATAATTATTTAAGAAGTTAATGGCATAATCGTAATAATAAGTTAAGTATATTTAATTTAATCTATGGTGATATAATAAATTAAATAGCTTAATATTTATTATTTAATATTTTGAAAATATTAAATATAAATTAATAAGAGGAGTCTTATTATTATTATTACTATTATTATTATTTAATTCCTAAAGGAGTTTAGGAATTAATTAATAAAAGTACTCTCATATATCCTAATAAGATTAGGAGCCTAATTAATTAAAGTATTTTAGTTAATTAAATTAAAACCCAATCTCTTAATTGTTAGGGAAGGTTGCCCACATCTATAAATAAGAGGAGTCTTATTATGGGTGATATAGTTGTTGTTGACTTTTTAACAACATACGTAATTTCAATAGTTGAGAGAGTACGCTCTTTTTCTATAAGAGATAGAAAACTAGGGTTTAACCAACCACCCTTCTTCTTGAATATTTCTTTTTTCTTGGTGGATCACTTCTAGAGGCCAAACACTTGGGTGACTAACGTTGATCAAAGGAAGGAACCAAACCCAGTGGATTCAAGTTGAACGCGAAAAAGATTAAAGGTGAACTTGTACCTGAGGAAGCTCGAATCTTCAAGGGCATGATTCTTGTTCTTTTTTTTTCGTTTAATTAATAATTGTGCAAAAATGATGATCCGGGTATATGGTTTGTAAAAATTTAAAACTCTATTTTATCACGTTTTCGCTTATTTTATGCAATTTATTGCGTTCATGAATATTACAAACCTTTGAATTGGAACCCAGACAAGTATGAACATCCCTACACAGAAAAAATTTTATGCACCAAAGGCGGACAGAGTGAACGATACCCTCGTTCTTGCATGTAGTATTGATCAATGCAGGGTACAACGGGCTGATCACCCCCGTGCCCGTAAGTTATGACGGTTTGTAGATGAATTTCTGTTTAACCTTTTCGAAAATGAAAACAATGTTCATAGTATGTCACCTTAACCCTAGTTATAGTCATTACGTAGTTTCAAAAATTTGATAGAGTTGTTATGTTATTATTATCGATTCAGATTACTTGACAACTATTGACTTGTTGTAGAAGGGTAGTATAAAGAAAATATTTAAAATCTTTCAGCTTATATATATATATATATATATATATATATATATATATATATATATATATATATATATAATTGCTACTACTTGTTGGGCACTAAAATGATCATCCTTGTTTAATTTAAATGTTTTCAGCTAAGTGTGAAGAACCAGAAGGATCATACAGAAACAAAAGAAAAGGAAAGCTAACCAAATAAGATTTGTGGTAGTTTTTGTAATAGTTTGATATTTTTATTAAGATAAGTATGATACATATTATCTATCATGGGTTGTAATGAATGTTTAAAGGCTACGTACTTGGGATTCAGACTCTGATGAATATGTAAATTAAGTTGATCTTTATATTACTATTATTATTATTAATATTATTCCGCTCATAGAAATGGTATCGTGAAGCACCAAATTTAGGTTTTAAGTACCCGGATTTGGGGGCTTTACAAGAGCTGTAAACGATTTGTTGTAGAAGTGACTACCCTCATCACTAATCTTGTAAAGATATTCCTATATAAGAACTTGAGAACCACCTTGGCATCGTTTGTAAGGAGTGTTATGACCTCAACCCATTTCGATACATAATCTGCAGCTAGCAAGATATATAGGTTGTTGAAAGATGGAGGAAACGGTCCCATAAAATCTATCCCCTATACATAAATATTTCCACTTCCATGATAGTGTGTAGCGACATTTCATTCCTCTTTGAAATATTTCCCACCCTTTGGCATCTGTCACAGTTAATCACAAACTGGTGGGCACCCTTGAACACAGTGGGCCAGTAAAATCTTGCTTGTAATACTTTGGCTGCTGTCCGCTCAATACCATAATGTCCCCCATATGCAGATGAATGGAATTTATATAGAATATTCTTCACTTCACTGTACGGCACACACCTTTGAATCATCTTGTCGGCGTACTGTCTGAATAAGTATGGCTCATCCCACATATACCACTTGACGTCATGTAGGAATTTTATTTTCTGTTGTCGCGTCAGATCAGGGGGAAGGATGTTGCTCACCAAGTAGTTGGCAAAATCCGCATACCATGGAAACTCGGACTTGACTCCAAATAGCTGCTCATTCGAAAATGACTCATTGATTATACTATTATGTGCCCCCTTATCCGGATTTTCCAACATCGACAGATTATCCGCCACTTGATTTTCTGTCCCTTTCCTATCCTTTATTTCCAAGTCGAATTCCTGAATGAGAAGGATCCATCTGATTAGTCTAGGCTTAGCATCCTTCTTCGAAATTAAATAGCGAATCGCCGAGTAATCTGTGTAAATCACCACCTTTGTCTCAATCAAATATGCTATGAATCTGTCAAAGGCATATACTATTGCAAGCAACTCCTTCTCGGTGGTTGTGTAGTTCAATTGGGCATCCATAAGGGTTTTACTTGTATAATATATGGCATGGAATATTTTCTCTTGGCGTTGATCCAAAATAGCTCCTACTGTATAGTTGCTCGCATCGCACATTAATTCAAAGGGCATAGTCCAATCCAGTGCGACAATCACTGGGGCTGTAGTTAACTTTTTTTTCAACTGCTCAAATGCTGTTTTACACTCCTCATCAAAATGAATATTGCATCCTTCTCTAAAAGACTGCATAATAGTTTTATAATCTTAGAGAAATCCTTTATGAATCTTCTGTAGAACCCGACGTGTTCAAGAAAACTGCATATTTCCTTTATTGAAATCGGCGGTGGAAGATTCTCGATCGTGTCTAACTTTTCCTTATCAACCTCTAAACCTTTAGCAGAGACCTTATGCCCTAGAATTATCCCTTCTTCAACCATAAAGTGGCATTTCTCCCAATTGAGCACTAAATTAGTTTTCATACAACGCTTCAAGACCCTGACAAGATTCTCTAGACACTTATCAAAAGTGTTTCCATAGATTGAAAAGTCGTCCATGAAAACTTCCACATTCTTCTCCATCATGTCCGAGAAGATGGCCATTATACATCATTGGAACATCGCTGGTGCATTACATAACCCAAAGGATATCCATCTAAATGCAAAGGTATCTTATGGGCATGTAAAGGTGGTCTTCTCTTGGTCCTCGGGAGTTATGACGAATAGGTTGTATCCTGAGTATCCATCCAGTAGGCATAGTATTCATATCCAGCTAGTTGGTCCAACATCTGATCAATGAAGGGTAGAGGAAAGTGATCCTTTCGGGTTGCCTTATTTAGTTTTCTATAGTCCATGCACACCCTCCATCTGGTCACTGTCCTCATTGGAATCAGCTCATTGTCTTCATTCTTAACCACTGTCATTCCACCCTTTTTCGGCACGCATTGTACTGGACTGACCCATGCACTGTCTGAAATTGGGTAAATAATTCCTACATCCAACCACTTCAGTATTTCTTTCTTTACCACTTCATTCATGATTGGGTTTAGCCTTCTCTGCTGTTCCACTATTGGCTTTGCATCCTCTTCCATGAGAATTTTGTGCATGCAAAAGGAGGGGCTGATCCCCATTATATCGGTAATGGTCTAGCCTATTGCAGACTTGTATTCTCTGAAAATCCTCAGCAATTTACTTTCCTACAATTCTTTAAGTGCATATGCAATAATAACAGGTAAAGTATTTGAATCACTTAAATAAGCATACCTGAGGTGTTTAGGAAGTGGTTTAAGCACAAGAGTGGGTGGCTCCTCAAGGGATGGTTTCAATTGAGCTGGAGCTTTTTCTTCTATGTGAAGTGGCTCGAATGACACCTTGAATCTACTAACTCGAGGCAAAGCATCCATCATGTGCAAGTAATCCACAAATTCTGGATCATCCAAATCCTCATTCCTGTTGGGTAAAATCTAATTACGCACAACACGCAAGTATACGTGGTCAACAAGTAATATAATAGTAAGTAGAGTATCGTTTCCATAGAGAAAATAGTATGAATTTAACCCTCAAAATTACAAGCTTCCTATTAATCCCAAATTTATTAAACTATCCAATTTAATGATTAAAATTATTAAAAACTAATATTATGAAAAATATTAAGATCACAAAACAATCACAACTCTTAAAAACTAAAATTTCAACAAGTATTGGAGAATTAGGCTTACAACTTCACCTTAAACTTCACTCTGATTATTTTCCTTTATTCCAGTTTAGTTCATTATCCCAATTTATTAATCAATAACACAAAAGTAGAATTAGCCACCTCTCGATGCACTAACAACATATCAACTTAAATCCATAATTCAAATAGAATTAAGTTGAATACCTTAATTAACTAACTCACTATATCTCTATGTGAATTACAATCAAAGAAGGTTTAAGTTTAAGTTCTCTATTCGATTACATGCGATGTTAAGCATATCTCTACCCTAACATACATCAAGATTTCATTCATTCACAGAATTCAAGAATACATGCTATATCAACTAAGTCTAGACTCGTACTTCCTCTCTCGATTCCATACAAGTCCACAAAGAATTGTTGATTAGGCAATTCATAAATTCAAGCATAAATTAATATAGATAAACTGAGGAATAGCTTATTAAACTGAAAATCAAAGCTACATAATCATCGTTACATAACGATTCGTTATAAGCCTAAATCGTAAATTAGTTCATCATCGATGAAATAAAAATTGAGTTAATTAAAGATAACATCCTTCCCATTACAAATATAAAACTAAAGATGAATTAATAATTCAGAACACCCTTCTTGTGAGACCCCAAATTTTATGAATAAAGATTTAATTTTCTCGAAATATTTTTTTTAATATTATGGTGTTGATTTGAGATAGTGTTATAGTTGTGGGTAGTATTTATAAATTTTGCAAAGTATGCAAGTTGTTTTATAATATTCGTTTGGTCGGGGAATATTATTTTTGTCGGGAAATATCCGTACGACGGCATAATCATTGGTAGACCCCACAACGTAAGTATTGTCGTAGTAAGAAAATAACAAAATTATCTTTTTATAAAAATAAAAAACTGTTGAACTACTCGGTAGTAAAAGTATAGTAATACGCATGGTTGCATAGTAGCATATGGTATTGATTATTAATGCTTACGTAAGAAGTCACTCAGTTATACTCAATTATTGCTACAGTAATTACTGCATCATATCTCTCATATTATTGATTCAATTATTGTCACAGTATCATCTGTATAATATGTTATACATATAAATCAATAATTGAGATGGCAAGTTATTCATATTATTATTTGCAATATTAACGATGTCTAGAAGTTCTGTCAAGGAGAGGTTTGGTCACCTAATTGCATGCCAATAGGGAGAAATCCTTATTGGAAAGTCCCCTCTTTCCTGGGAACGACATGGTCGATTAATATTGTGAATTATAATAAATGTGATAAATTTTGTTTTATTATTATTATAAATGTAATAAAACAGAAAACTTTTTATATAAAACAGAATACTTTTATAAAGTTATTTATTTTATTAGACTATAAATAGAATATATGATATTCTATTATGCATAGTGTTTGTATAGTGTTTGCATAGTATTTACATAGTAAAATCTTTTTATATAAAATAAAATACTTTTATAAAGTTATTTTTTTATTAGACTATAAATAGAATATATAATATTCTACTATGCATAGTATTTGTATAGTGCCTGCATAGTATTTACATAATAAAATCTTTTTATATAAAACAGAATACTTTTATAAAGTTATTCGTTTTATTAGATTATAAATAGAATATATTATATTTTATTTAAAAGATTTTATTTTAATAGAATATTTTATTAATACTGCATAGTAAATCAATATGGACCGTCCGTTTAAAAGTAAATCAATCTGAACCGTTCATGAATTAGTTACTATTCAGTCCATTCTCCTATAATTAGAAGCTCATTCATTCATTATTTCTTACGAATTCACTGAAACTCTAGAGAGAAAAACTATAGAGAGAAAGAAGAAAAGTATTTTGCTACTTCACTACTCCTATATCCAGTTTCTTCTAAGGTAAGGGGTATTATTTTTTTCGTATTCATGAAGAGAACTTCTGTTATTCCATTCTTTATTATTATGTTGGAATAACCTGCATACGTGGACTACCCTATACTTGGTGAAATTCTTCTTTATTCCATTCTTTATTATTATATTGGAATAACTTGTATATGCGAAGTACCGCATACATGGTGAAATTCTTCTGTTATTCCATTACTTATTATTCTGTTGGAATAACCAGTTTATGCGAAGTACCACATACATGGTGAAATTCTGTTTTTATTTCATTCTTTATTATTCTGTCGGAATATCCTGTCTGTGCGTTTACACATGACTTGGTTCCATTCTTTATTATTCTGTCGGAATATCCTGTCTGTGCATTTACGCATGACCTGGTTCCATTATTTATTATTCTATTGGAATAACCTGTCTGTGCGGTCTATCGCATGCTTGGTGAATTCTTTTGTTATTCAATTCTTTATTATACTCAGTTGGTTAAAGTTTTGGCTTTTATACTCCATGAAATTAGTGGAATATCTTTGATATTTGTGCTTCATCCAGTATCTTTTCATGAAAATACTCTTTTGAGCATTCCTGAATTTTACTCTACAAAGCAGTATCATGTTGACAATTTGGATGTTATTGGTTCCTGGATAAATTAATCCTTGAATTGTTTTATTGAATTCTTATATCATTGTCATCATCCTCATGTTTATATTATGTTGAAAGTCATATGTGGCCAGTAGTGCAAAGATGGACTTGGTATGATTATGACTAGGGATTAATCGGTATAATCATGACCGTAATGTTACAAATGATGTAGTAAAAGTTCTTATTGGCCCGTAGTGCATTGATGGACAGTTGTTGGCATGATCATGACCATTGATGAATACACAAATATCCTTGGCCCGTAGTGCATAAATAATTTGTGGTTGTGATACTAATGAATATCCTTGGTCGTAGTGTAGGGATGATGTGTATTATTTATTAAGCTGAGTCTCAGCGATAAAAGTGATAAAAAAAACCTTTTAAATCATAAAAAATAGTAGATTTTATTCTCTACTTGACTCTTTTAATGGATTGCTTGTTCCGCTGTAGTTAAACTTGATGTTTGTTATATTGTATCAGTTTAACACTGTTGAAGGCTAACGATAATTTATTCTACATTATCTTAGTCATAATATTTCTTACTGGGCTAGTTGAGCTCACCCTTTTATTTTCATTGTTCTCTTCAGGAAATGAGAACGTAGCAGGGACTAGTCAGGGAACGGAGTGACAGTCCAGATGATAGCATTAGTAGTCCTCGCTATTCTATGAAATAGTGTGATAATAAATGTATTGAGGACTTATTTTGAGTTTGAATACTGTCTAGAAGACAATATTTGTATTAAAACTCACAGCTCATGTTATATATTTAAGATTATATTTGTATTATGTACCATGTATTTGGCGACTCAGAATAGGTGATGTATACCTATTTTGGGGGCGTCACATTTGGTATCAAAGCTTAGGGATATGATCACTGGCTGAGATGTGAGATAAGAACTAGGAGGGGAGAGACGGGAAATTCCTTCGCTAGTATGACCTACCTAAGTTTATTTGGCATTTAATTGGTTGGTCAGAGTATATGGATAATATGTGATTTGCTAATTAACCCTTGTTTTGTGGCAGTATTTGAAAATGACATCCGAGAATGTTGAGAACATCAATGGAGCACAGGAGAACGTTGAGTCTCCACAGATCAATAATCAGGATAATGTGCATCAGGAAGGCGACAATCCTCAGGCAAATAACAACACTGACCAAATGATGAACGATGGAATATTCAGAGGCCTTATGCAATTCATGCAACATTAGGCAAGAGCGGTTCCTGTCCAAAATGCAAGTGGAAACACTGCAACTCTCGGACGGTCACCGCCAAACAGTTCAAGGAGCTGGGACCACTGGAGTTTTTGGAGAGCCAAAACCACTTAAGGCAGAGACGTGGATAAAGCAGATCAACAAGATATTTGATGTCTTGGGATGCTCTGAGGAGCAAAAGGTTCCCTTTGCCACCTTCATGTTACGGGAAGAGACAGATTACTAGTGGGAATCTGTAAAACATACTCAACCTGTCGCACTGAAGATGTCTTGGGAGAAGTTCCAAGAACTGTTCAACGACAAGTACTTTCCGAAAGTATTCGTCACATGAAAGAAGTATAGTTCATCAATCTGGAGCAAAACAACATGACCGTGTCGTAATACGAGACTAAATTTGCAGAGTTATCCCGATTTACATCCCATTTGATCGATAATGAGAAGTGAATGATGCGAATGTTTCTAAGAGGTTTGAAACCCGATATACGTCAATACCTCATTTCTCATAAACTTTGTTTATATTCAGATGTTGGGAATAGGGCTCAGTTATTGGAGCGCGATAATGAGTCAGCACAACCAAAAGGTAATGACTAGCAACACGATAATAATCATTCCGGTGGCAACGGCCATCGGAACAATGATAACCATCGTGGGGGAAATTATCATGCCCAGAATGGTAACCACTTCGGTGGTAATCATGGCCAAGATAATAGGAGTAGAAATTTCAAGAAGAGAATGTTCAATAATGATAGAAAAACGTCAGCACCAACACCCGTTGTTAAGAAAGGAGAACGACCACCTATTATATGCTTCAAATGCGGACAGGAGGGACACATCAGTCCAAACTGCGCGATGCCATTCAAAACATACTACAATTGTGGAAGAGAAGGTCACGAAGCCCGATTTTGTCGTGCACCAAAGTCAAGTCCAGCTAGGCCGGTGGCACCAAAGGCGGATACAGACAAAACAAAGTCGGTGGTTTTAGGAAGAGCATTTTTCGTGACTTCTCAAAAAGCGAGTGACCCGAACGAAGTTAGCACGGGTTAGTTAATTATAAATTCTTGCAAAGTCTATACCTTATTAGATACCGGTTCTACCCATTCTTTTATCTCTCTTGCTTGCGCTCAACGTTTAAATTTAACTCAGGAGAAGTTAGACTTTGACTTATTGGTTGAAACTTCGTTAGCAGAAGCCTTCATTACTTCCACTATTTATAAATCTTGTTGATTCAAATCGACACTTTCACGTTACCTGTCGATCTTATCTCTTTGAAAATACTTACCTTTGATGTGATTTTAGGAATTGATTGGTTAACTACTTATCAAGCTTTTCATAAGGTGGTTAACTTTCATATTCCTAACCAACCTATTATACAAATTCAAGCAACCAAACCATTAAAGTCAATCATTGTCATATCAAGTCATAAGTAAAGAGCCCCGGTTCTTTCGTTGTTGACTTCCTTGTGTGGAATGCACAGAAGCCAGACTTTCCGTAGGGGATGTTGTGAATGACGATGGCAAGTTGATAGGTATCAATGTGACGTACTATCCAAGTCTTGGATGAGAGTCACAGTTTTGAATGATATTTCTATTGTTAATAAATTTCCTAACGTATTCTTGAAGACTTCTTAGCCTACCCCTAGAACATGAAATCGAATTTTGTATTAACCCCAGTACAAAACCCATTTCTTCAACCCTTAAATATTTCTTCAACCAAAACGAACGTATAATGTGCAAAAGAAGTTGGCTCGAGCTGTTGAAGATTACGATTATACCATTCAATATCATCGTGGAAGATCGAACGTAGTAGCTGACCCGTTGAGTAGAAGATCGTATGCGTTTACGAGTGCGATGTTGTTAACACAAAAACCTATTTCGTATAACTTACAAATGATAAAGATAGAGTTAAAGACTCAAGGGACCCACGTGAAGATAACAAATATACGAGTAGAATCGACTTTAATCGATAAAGTTAAAGCCGATTTAGCTACACACCTGAATCTGATGAATGTGAAGAAGAAGGTTCAAGAGGGCGTTATTTTAGAAGCAAGAATCGACGAAGAGAGAAAATCTCAACCCTCGATTTAATTGGCCAATTTGAAATCCTCGATCGAGTAGGAGCTGTGGCCTATAGACTCATTTTACCGCAGAGTTTGTCGCATGTTCATAACGTTCTTTTTCACGTATCGATGTTACATAAATATGTGGACAACCCGAACCACATTATTGAATTAGAATTGGACGAGATAGCAGAAGATTTAACGTATGAGGAGATACGTGTTAAAATCTTGGATAAGAAGGATTATATTCGACACTCAAAGGTTATACCTCAAGAGTTAGAATTTGAAGTGAAGTCAAGGTATCCTAACCTATTCGGCGTACCAGGTACGTACGTAAATTTCAAGGGCAAAATTTCATAAGGAGGGGAGATTATGAGACCCCAAATTTTATGAATAAAGATTTAATTTTCTCGAAATATTTTTTTTTAATATTATGGTGTGGATTTGAGATAGTGTTATAGTTGTGGGTAGTATTTATAAATTTTGTAAAGTATTCAAGTTGTTATATAATATTCATTTGGTCGGAGAATATCCGTACGACGACATAAACATTGGTGGACTGTGACAACCCCAAAATAGGTCCATTCCACCCAACCTATTCTGAGTCGTCAAATACATGTTACAGAAAATAACTATAACTTTATTACAATAATTGTCGTGCAAAATACAACAACACATGCTGTGAGTTTTGATACAAATATATACCACTGTGACTATCATCCCAACCTTGGATAGCACGTCACAATGGAACCTTACATAAATGTATAGTCAAAAATTATTTTAGAAATTAGAATCTTTGGGAAGTGCTCAAGGAAACCGTCGTACATGGGAGGCCATGCGTCTAGGTTATGATAGATATCATATGTCCACAGAATTATCCTTGGTTGACCCAATAGACCCCAAAGAAAAATGAGAAGATTACTATCATATTCTTTCCAATGGTGAGTCTTCTCTTGACATATCATTATCTCCACTGTCTCTAAATTAGAGTTATACTTCAACCAAACACCAAGATTATATAGGTAGTGCTCGTAGATATACTCAGTAAGTGGATGTGTACAACCCTGTCTTATGATGACACAAGGTTGTATGTCATTAGATATTTTGTATGGTAGTGGCAAAATACCCTTCCAATGTTGGGGTTACCTCACCCTATTTGATTCACCAAATATAACTACTAAATGATGTATAAAACATAACACACTTTCCTATATTGTTTAGGGAGAACTCCACAGCTTGAGACCACCGTTCTATTCCCTTGTTACCCCTGCTCAACCCAGCTACACTCTTATTACCTGAAAAGAATTGTGAAGCAAAAGAGTGAGCTCAACTAGCCTAGTAAAGAATATCATGACTAAAGATAAATAAATTATCAGTAGCCTTCAACAGTAATAAATCAGAGATTTAGAACATATGGTAGATGATAAAAAATTTCAACCATAGTTGCAACGGAACGAGCAATCCATTAGAAGAGTCAAATAGACCATAAAGTCTATTATCTTCTCCATGTTAAAAATCCACCAACAATGTTTTATCCCTGTAACATCAATCAACAGTTCTGGTCCACAATCATATGAATAACTCATAATCATAATTGTGATTCTAAATTCCTCTTCGCATCCAGGAAGAAGATAATTTCATCAAATGTCTTTACCTGAAACATCAAAGATCATGGTTATTCCAAATTATAGTTCATGTTCATAATCATACTAATAAATTCATCTTTGCACTACAGGCCAAAGATATTCATCAACAGTTCATCTTAGCACTACATGCCAAAGATATTCAACAACAGTTCATCTTTGCACTACAGGTCAAAGATATTCAATAACAGTTCATCTTTACACTACGGGCCAAAGATATTCAACAACAGATCATCTTTGCACTACGGGCCAAAGATATTAATATCTCAAAGAAATATATAATCATTTCAAAATTTATATAAACAATAATTATAACTATGTTGATCAATTCACCTTTGCACTTAAGCTAAAGATATTCAATTATAACTTCAATGGTAATGATCATACCAGTCAACAATTCATCTTTGCACTACTGGCCAAAGAGAACTCATAGTCACGATCATACCAATAATCTACCCATCTTTACACTCAAGTCAAAGAGAAACATCATCATTAGGATTATAAAAATGTTATATATGATAATAAAAATAATATAATCAACATATAGATTTAATCTCAAGAGTAAGATTCATAAATCAACGATAATTTGGTCAGTAAAAGAAACTAATTTTGTCGTGAATAGTAACTTATGAATAGTAACCCCGACACGAAAAGATAAAGTTTCACAATAATATCCATATCAATATTTACAACACCTTAATCCAAATGTTATAAATCACTTAATAATCTCATAATCTAATATTATTAATATTACAACAATATTTTAATTATTTTTTAAACTTATAAACAATTTATTTTAATTTTTTACACTTTACTAAATAATGCATTTAATCATCCTAAAATGCCAAACTCATAATATTTCATCACCAATAACCAAAACTCTCATCAAAAATCTGCATATACCTTATCTACATATACCTTATATAGGATTCTCAAGCCATAAAATCGTTTCGTATTTGATATCGTTGGCAATTGAGGGTAAGAGTTTGTGGAGTGTGCTATAAATGATTTGGAAGTATCAGGTACGGATTCCATACTCAACTCCTTTGACTATTGTTGTATTCTTTATATCTTGTGATATCTTGTCTTTCATTTCATTTTCTTATAATTCTATTAACAATCTTAAATAGAAATTTGATCTTTGATACTTTGGCTTTATTCAGTAATTTGAATTCCTTTCTTTCTATTATAATTTGTACTTACTCTATAATCTTTCAGCGTTACTCTTGTTAAATTTGATTTGTTCGTTTTGTTCTTGTTTCGAATTTAGTTATTATTTCACATAATTGTTTCTTGTGAAATTCATATAATAGTTTCATTTTGGAGTTGATACATATGACTCAAATTGGTACTCTTTGAATTAGGTTATCATGTTTAATTAGTATTTATTTTTGATAATTGTAGAGCGATACATGTTGCTACCTTCTTTTGAGACATTGTGATTATAATTTGATTTTGTTCAACATGTATATATAGAACCCTTTTGTTGGTATTATATCGCATGTGTTGTAATATGGTATTTTTGTTAGAATATACCGTAGGGTATACCTGAGCTATAACCACCTAAGGGGTTCCACATGCATGTCGTCTTGGCACGAGAGGCATGACACTTTTCGTGGCGGTGTGATTAGTCCACGGCGTCTCCGTTTTGGGCTCCGGAGGAAGTGGGCCATTTGGTGTTTTGTTGTGGGAGGCGTATAGGTTAACCCTAATTTTCTGTTCTGCAGATTTGTGATGTTATGCCAAACACACCTATCCGATTTGCATACATTTGGATTCGCGGTCTAATGTGTAAGTGCCTGTGTGGCATTATTTTGATTTGTATGTGTGGCATCATTTGATTTGCCTATGTGGCATTTTTTTGATTTGCCTATGTGGCATTATTTTGACTTGCTTGTGTGGCAATGTATATTTCTGAGCTCATTCGGTATGAAATAACACCCAATCATTTGATTCAGCATATTATTTCATTGTATTAATTTTATTTGTTTATGTTCAGTTCAAGTCATTGAGTTAGTTACTTCAGTTCGTTATTTCTTTATTCTTTTATTGGTTTCGTCAATTATATTGATTCAGTTATATTCCATTCAGATCTTTAGATATTATATTTTCGTTCGTATTTGCACTTGAGGCTTGTTCAGTATTTTGTCTCAGTTGTTTTCGTATATTAGTTGTATATGTTTTGTATATCTGTATCCGTACTGGGTAATTGGCTCATGTTGTGTTTTTCTTCCGGCAGGTTTGCAGGGGTGATTCAGGGCTAGTGTGATGAGAGTTTTGCCTTTGACCATTTAGGTTGATTATAATTTTAAGTTTTGATTATTTTGACTCAGTTCGGAGAATTGTACTTATTACTTTATTATTGGATCACCACTATTAATATTTTGAGGTTGTTAGTGCTCTGTTTATTTATTTTGAGATTTGTTGTGCTTTGCACGTGACCTCCCTTTCCTTTTCGAGAAAGGGGTGTTACAGAGATGGTATCAAAGCTTAGGTTCTTTCTTGTAGAAAACCTATTTAGGTTTGACCTGTGACTTGTGGGTAAACCATTGGGTAGACGTAGGAGTTTGATTCGATTTTGTTCTATGTTTGGTTGGTCTCTATTTTAACCAACTGTCGATTTCTTTTCGATTTGTAATTGATTTGAGGGAAGTGGAATAATTTGTTAAGGTGATTGAGTAATGATTTTAATTGTGATTTAATCATTGAGGTGAATAAAGTTATACTTTATACAGATAAGAAGCGATCTTATATGAGATGTGATTATGATGCGAGTATTTGTATCGACGAGTATTTGATTTTGGAATATTATTCTTTTAGATTTTTATGTGACAATTATTAAGATCGTTAAATTGATGATTTAATTTGAGTTAGGTTTTGATTTTTGTCAAGTTGTGAATAATTTGAGGTATGTGAATCGGTGGGATAATATGATAAAGTAAAAACTATTAAGTACAGAGGATCTCTTGTAATTTTGAGTTGTTGTAGAGATTCGAGGTAATTAGATTAATTTTTTGGTGTAAATGAATTTTGCGATTATTTCCTAGTAGAATATTGGAGTTATCTTATATGAAATTTTGAGTGATAGTATGAGAAGATCTTGGAATTTGTTGGGTTAGATTTGCATTAAGAGAATGATTGATTCATTGAATGATTAGATATACAATAAGTGATGAATCTTTAAGAGATTTTGAAAGCTATAGTTTGCTTATTCAGATAGTAGGATATATGATTTGGAGTTTGGTATCGTGATGAAGAGATCTTAGTAGTAGTATATTTTTGGTGTAGTATTATTTGAGAATTAATTTGATTTTAGGTTATAATATTTTGAAACTCTTGAGGACTTAGTAAGAGTTGGGGATATAATTTAAGATTGTTTCGTTTATCTAATGCCCTTAGAGTTTTGCATGAATTTATGTAAAATTGAATAAAAATAATTTATTAAATATTTGTCACGTGTGGAACATAAACGTTTTACGAATTAAAAATAATTTTTTTTAAATATTTTGGGTATTCGAATCATATTTAGATGAAGAAATTTTTTTGTGATTTCGAATTATATTCGAAAGGTACGTTTACAAGAATTAAACTCAAAGATATTAGCGACAGCCCGCAACAACGGTGGATCATGTGATCTAATTTGATGCAACGCGAAAAATCTTACCAAGGCTTGACACGATAGTTGACAAATCTTTTACGAGTACATGGATAATTGTGTGGACAGATGGAGTTACCAGGCTTGATCGTTACAAATGGTGGCGCTACATCTTAATTAAAGTTTATAAATAATTATGTAATTTAAATAAAAACTAAAATAAAACGTTATGTAACTTATTTGAATTCTGAGGACGGAATTATTTTTTTTAAGGAGGAAAAAATATAATAATCCGAATATTTGTTAATAATAAAATATTAATTTTATATTTCCTAAAATTATTCAGAGCGGGAAGCTACTTGGAAGATAGAGGAGTCTATTCAAGCGAAGTATCTGCATCTTTTTGATAATTAGGTACGTTCATTTTTTTGATTCCGGGGACGGAATCCTTTTTAAGGGGTAGGTAATGTAATACCCAAAAAAAATAATGATAATAATAAATAACATATAAATTTATTTATTTATTTTTAATATTTTAATTTGACTTTGCATTTTATTTGGGTCAAAAGTGGTTATTTAATTTATGTGGGCTAATAAATAGTGATGAATAAATTAATTAATAAAATTTGGGCCTTAATATTAATTGAACCCAAGAAGTTTATTAGAACAAGACCTCTTTATTAATAAGTACTAAACCTAAGTTTCATACATCTGAACAAAGTAACAGAAAGAGAAGAGATAGCAGCCGCCTCTTATTGTATTTGTGAGAGAAGTCAGCGTTCGGAAGAAAGAAACATCAGGTATGCTTTTGTTGTTATGATCATGTGTAACTTCTCTTGTTTGGAACGAAAAGTGAACTAATATATATATATATATATATATATATATATATATATATATATATATATATATATATATAAGAATGGTTCCTAGAATGATGATCGGTATATTTAAATATATATTATATGATCCTTGGTATATAAATATTATACGCACTCTTAAAAGGTGTTGCAGTACTATATATGTATATATGATCGGAATATATATATATATATATATATATATATATATATATATATATATATATATATATATATATATATATATTATAGTATGGTTGTTGGGTTGTTAAAGAATAATAATAATAATAATAAAATATGATTAGAAGATAATTATAATTTAACTTGGGCAGTCTTGTAAAATTGATGTAATTGGAGGAATTAATTTCATATTAATATAAATTATAATTATTAGGCAATTTATAATTGTATTATTATTACTTTTAATTAGAGGGGACGAAGGGAATTTAAGGAGTATATTTGGAATATAAATTTTGGAGTATTAATAATTGATATAAGGCGATGATTAAAGACATATTAAATAGATTATGAATTATTTTAGAATTATTAGTTTGGATTATTTTTAAATTGAGGTGAATATGTTTAGGTTGTGAATAACGTTTCGTATTTGATATCATTGGCAATTGAGGGTAAGATTTTGTGGAGTGTGCTATAAATGGTTTTGAAGTATCAGGTACGGATTCCGTACTCCACTCCTTTGACTATTATTGTATTCTTTATATCTTGTGATATCTTGTCTTTCATTTCATTTTCTTATAATTCTATTAACAATCTTAAACAGAAGTTTGATCTTTGATATTTTGGCTTTATTCAGTAATTTGAATTCCTTTCTTTCTATTACAATTTGTACTTACTCTATAATCTTCCAGCGTTACTCTTGTTAAATTTGATTTGTTCATTTTGTTCTTGTTTCGAATTTAGTTATTATTTCACATAATTGTTTCTTGTGAAATTCATATAATAGTTTCATTTTGGAGTTGATACATATGACTCGAATTTGTACTCTTTTAATTAGGTTATCATGTTTAATTAGTATTTATTTTTGATAATTGTAGAGCGGTACATGTTGCTACCTTCTTTTGAGACATTGTGATTATAATTTGATTTTGTTCAACATGTACATATAGAACCCTTTTGTTGGTATTATATCGCATGTGTTGTGATATGGTATTTTTGTTAGAATATACCGTAGGGTATACCTGAGCTATAACCACATGTGGGGGTACCACATGCATGTCGTCTTGGCACGAGAGGCATGACACTTTACGTGGCGGCGTGATTAGTCCACGGCGTCTCCGTTTTGGGCTCCGGAGGAAGTGGGCCATTTGGTGTTTTGTTGTGGGAGGCGTATGGGTTAACCCTAGTTTTTGTTCTGTGAATTTGTGATGTTATGCCAAACACACCTATCCGATTTACATACATTTGGATTCGCGGTCCAATGTGTGAGTGCCTGTGTGGCATTATTTTGATTTTTCTGTGTGACATCATTTGATTTACCTGTACGGCATTGTTTTGATTTGCCTATGTAACATTATTTTGACTTGCCTGTGTGGCAATGTATATTTCTGAGCTCATTCGATATGAAATAACACTCAACCATTTGATTCAGCCTATTATTTCATTGCATTAATTTTATTTGTTTCTGTTCAGTTCAAGTCATTGAGTTAGTTACTTCAGTTCGTTATTTATTTATTCTTTTATTGGTTTCGTCAATTATATTGATTTAGCTATATTCCATTCAGATCTTTAAATATTATATTTTCGTTCGTATTTGCACTTGAGGCTTGTTCAATATTTTGTCTCAGTTGTTTTCATATATCTGTTATATATGTTTTGTATATCTGTATCCGTACTGGTCAATTGGCTCATGTTGTGTTTTTCTTCTGGCAGGTTTGTAGGGGTGATTCAGGGCTAGTGTGATGAGAGTTTTTCCTTTAACCATTTAGGTTGATTATAATTTTAAGTTTTGATTATTTTGACTCAGTTTGGAGAATTGTACTTATTACTTTATTATTGGATCACCACTATTAATATTTTGAGGTTGTTAGTGCTCTGTTTATTTATTTTGAGATTTGTTGTGTTTTGCACGTGACCTCCCTTTCCTTTTCGGGAAGGGGGTGTTACATTAGGGTTATAAAAATGTTATATATGATAATAAAAGTAATATAATCAACATATAGATTTAATCTCAAGAGTAAGATTCATAAATCAACGATAATTTGGTCAGTAAAAGAAACTAATTTTGTCGTGAATAGTAACTCATGAATAGTAACCTCGACATGAAAAGATAAAGTTTCACAATAATATCCATATCAATATTTACAACACCTTAATCCAAATGTTATAAATCACTTAATAATCTCATAATCTAATATTATTAAAATTACAAAAATATTTTAATTATTTCTTAAACTTATAAACAATTTATTTTAATTATTTACACTTTCCTAAATAATGCATTTAATCATCATAAAATGCCAAACTCATAAGATTTCATCACCAATAACCAAAACTCCCATAAAAAATCTGCATATACCTTATATAGGATTCTCAAGCCATAAAATTCTATTTTTCACTTTTCTTACTTCACATAACATATTTAATTCATTTACTCATAACTAGTCCATTTTCATGAAACATACCAAATCAGTCCCAAAATAATTCTTTTCTGAGATTTAGCAGAATATAGTCCCATATTGAACATATAATTTTCCCAAAATTTTTTAAAATTCATTTGCTATTTTTCATATGGCCAAAACTGTCGAATATTTAGACATTTATCATAAATTTTACTTTTTGTGTAAAAATTTTGAAATTTACAGAGTATACTTCTATTATATACATGTACTCCCTATAAAAATTTTACCAATTTTGGAGTTAACCACAAGGAGCTATAAGGGTTTACTTTTAAAATAATCATTTTCCATAAAATTAATAACTATTAATCTATACATCCAAAAATCGTCATTTTTGGACACAATCTAGAAAACTCATCAAATTATCATTTCAAATTTTTTAGAATTTTTGAGGTTCAGAAAAATTACAAAACTAAAAAACATAATAACACTTACAATCCCTTACCTCAAAAAAGCAGTATTTCTGACTGGAATATCGGATGAAAAGCCGAAAGGAACCTTGTACTGAATAACAGCTCTCAAAGTATTTAAATATTTATAAAAACACGCTCGATATTATAGGGAGAGAAAACTTATGTTTCTGGTGTGATTTTTAATTATAACTTAAGCGCCTATTTATAGAAAAATGCTAGAACGCCAAAGGAGACTAAAATAATAAAATATTATTAATTTATTTATGTCTTCTACGCCATCCATGTTGAAAACTTAGCAGCCGCCTTAAACTATATCTCAGCACATGATAATTGAATTCCACCAAAAATTTTCCATAAAAAAACAAAAGTGGGTCCCACCCAATTTTAATAAAAATCATTTTATTTTTTGAAACTTCAGTAATTCATAATAAATAGCCCTTTTATCAGAAAAATACGAATTTTATGTCCATTTCACACGAAATCGAATTCTCTACAACTTTGTAGCTTTAAGTTTTTCTAAATTCCAGACAAAAAATATCTGAAATCCACAAACGGATGATTTTTAACACCTTTTAAAATTCATAACAAATCATGAGTTAATTTTTAAAGGTTCAAAATTTATGGACATATACTGAACTTATATATGTATAACATATCCAAAAATCACAACGATCCAATGGTCAGATTAAAATTATAACTCACGCAATAGAGCTTTAAGAACACCGATTTGATATTTTAAAACCTCCAGTCCTACAAAATACTGATAAAATACATCAACATTAATTCTTTCATTTATAACCACATAAATAAATCCATCATTTATATCCACATCAAATAAATATTTTCTTATCATATAAATTAATAATTAATTATTCACAAATAATATTACAGAATCACAATAATGATAACCAGGCAGTTTTTAGGAAAGAGGGGGCTTTCCGATAAGGATTTCTCCTTACTGGCGCGCAATTAGGTGACTAAACCTCTCCTTGACAAAACTTTCTAGACATTGCCAATAATGCTATCTAATAATATTATTCAAATAATATGAATTATTGATCTGGTAATGAAAAATACTGTGCAGTGACAATTATTGAACAACAATAATATAAAATATCAACGTAGCAATTATTGAATCAATAAAATAAAATATTGAATAGTAATTACTGTAATAATTATTGAGTAGTGCCTTCTTACATAAGAATCAATAATTCAAAAATACTGTGCAATACCGTGTGTTACTGTGCAACAACACGTATTACTTTACTTTACCCACCGGGTATTCCAACAGTGTTAACGGTAACGATTGCGTCGTTATTTATAAAAATTTCAATTTATCGTTTTCTTCATCCGACAGTTATTCTGTTATGAGGCCCACAAATGGATGCGCCATCGTACGAATATTTCCCGACAGAAAGAATATTTCACGACCAAACGAATATTCTCCGATAACAATGAATATTTTGTATCCACTTGCTTATTTTGAAAAATTTGCACATTTCACCCATAACTAAAATATTATATCAAATTAACACCTTATTATTCACAATAATAAATAGAGGAAATTCGATTTTATTCATTAAAAAGTTGGGATCTTACAACCTCCCCTCCTTATGAAATTTCGTCTTCAAAATTTTTGTACCTAGTATTTCGAAGAGTTGAGAATGCCTTGCTTTCATTTCAGATTCTATCTTCCCGGTCGTCATGATTTCTCCATTGCTCATCTCCCGTCATAACTTCATTTGGGTTCCTCACGTGTTGGTAAGTCATGACCACCGCTCTCCCTTGAACTACCCGGCTTTGACTTGTCTGGGGCAGCATTTGGTGTCATCACTACCGTTGGAATATACTTTTCTATAGGTTATATTCCACCCTCAATTGCTTCATCGTACTCCTGATTCATGATCTGAATCATCAATGTTCGATCCGTATCGAATTGAGGTTGACCGCTCTATACAGGGTAATTCAAAACTCAATGTTGGGTTCTCCCAATTGCTGTCCAAAAAGAGAAATACATATCATCTATTTTAACCTTCTTAGATCAGACATCTCTTTCCACAATATCAATGCGTCGTGCAGCTTTTACCCATGCATCACTCACTCTCACTCGTTCAGTTGTTTCTTCTTTCAGCTCAGATTCTAGCTTTATCATCTTATACTCTGCTAAAGAATGCTTCTGTTCAAGCATCACATATCGGGTAACATAAGCTTGAATTGTTGCATCCTTTTATTCCACAACCGCCTGCCATTCTTCAACCTGCTCTTCTAACTCATGAATACGATTTTGCAATTCTACATTTCGATCATAAAATTCTTCTAATAAATTCTCCTCAGGTTCTTCTTCTTCCTCACTCTCAGCTGCTACCTCTGCAACTAGCTCGGGTGCAACTATTAATTCTTCCATCACCATAAAAATATCTCTAATTCCTTCTTCGCCTGACATCACATTATTATGGTTGGTGATTATAGGTATCCCCACAGTCTCATTCACTCTATTGTTAACATTCTCAGCTGCCATTCTCAAATACTACAATAAAACAAGGGTTAATTAAACAAATTAACGTATCACATAATATCCGTATATTATGACCAACCAACAAAAAAGTTTAGGTAGGACACAATAGCGAAGGATTTACTCATCTTTCCCCTCCTAGATCTATTCCCCGATCTCCGTCAGAGACCATATCCCTAAGCTCTGATACCAATTGTGACAACCCCAAAATAGGTACATTCCACCCAACCTATTCTGAGTCACCAAATACATGGTACAAAAAATAACTACAACTTTATTACAACAATTGTCGTGCAAAATACTACACATATGTTGTTAGTTTTGATACAAATATATATCACTGTGACTCTTATCCCAACCTTGGATAGCACGTCACAATGGAACCTTACATAAAGGTATAGTCAAAAACTGTTTTAGAAATTAGAATCTTTGGGAAGTGCTCAAGGAAACTTTCGTACATGGGAGCCCATACGTCTAGGTTATGATAGATATCATATGCTCACAGAATTATCCTTGGTTGACCCAATAGACCCCAAAGAAAAACGAGAAGATTACTATCATATTCTTTCCAATGGTGAGTCTTCTCTTGACATATCATTATCTCCACTGTCTCTAATTTAGAGTTATACTTCAACCAAACACCAAGATTATATAGGTAATGCTCGTAGATATACTCAGCAAGTGGATGTGCACAACCCTGTCTTATGATGACACGAGGTTGTATGTCATTAGACATCTTGTATGGTAGTGGCAAAACACCCTTCCAACGTTGGGTTCGTCTCACCCTATTTGATTCACCAAATATAACTACTAAATGATGTATAAAATACAACACACTTTCCTATACTGTTTAGGGAGAACTCCATAACTAGAGACCACCGTTCTATTCTCTTGTTACCCCACTCGACCCAGCTACACTCTTATTACCTGAAAAGAATTGTGAAGCAAAAGGGCGAGCTCAACTTGCCTAGAAAGGAATATCATGACTAAAGATAAATAAATTATCAATAGCCTTCAACAGTAATAAATCAGAGATTTAGAACATATGGTAGATGATAAAAAATTTCAACCATAGTTACAGCGGAACGAGGAATCCATTAGAAGAGTCAAATACACCATAAAGTCTATTATCTTCTCCATGTTAAAAATTCACCAACAATGTTTTATCCATGTAACATCAATCAACAGTTCTGGTCCACAATCATATGAATAACTCATAATCATAATTGTGATTCTAAATTCCTCTTCGCATCTAGGACAAAGATAATTTCATCACATGTCTTTACCTGAAACATCAAAGATCATGATTATACCAAATTACAGTTCCTGTTCATAATCCTACTAATAAATTCATCTTTGCACTACAGGCTAAAGATATTCATCAACAGTTCATCTTAGCACTACATGCCAGTGATATTCAACAACAATTCATCTTTGCACTACATGCCAAAGATATTCAATAACAGTTCATCTTTGCACTACGGGCCAAATATATTCAACAACAGATCATCTTTGCACTACGGGCCAAAGATATTCAACAACAGATCATCTTTGCACTACGGGCCAAAAATATTAATATCTCAGAGAAATATATAATCATTTCAGAATTTATATAAACAATAATTATAACCATGTTGATCAATTCACCTTTGCACTTAAGCTAAAGATATTCAATTATAACTTCAATGGTCATGATTTTACCAGTCAACAATTCATCTTTGCACTACTGGCCAAAGAGAACCCATAGTCACGATCATACCAATAATCTACCCATCTTTACACTCAAGTCAAAGAGAAACATCATCATTAGGGTTATAAAAATGTTATATATGATAATAAAAATAATATAATCAACATATAGATTTAATCTCAAGAGTAAGATTCATAAATCAACGATAATTTGGTCAGTAAAAGAAACTAATTTTGTCGTGAATAGTAACTCATGAATAGTAACTCCGACATGAAAAGATAAAGTTTCACAATAATATCCATATCAATATTTACAACACCTTAATCCAAATGTTATAAATCACTTAATAATCTCATAATCTAATATTATTAATATTACAACAATATTTTAATTATTTCTTAAACTTATAAACAATTTATTTTAATTATTTACACTTTACTAAATAATGCATTTAATCATCCTAAAATGCCAAACTCATAAGATTTCATCACCAATAACCAAAACTCTCATCAAAAATCTGCATATACCTTATATAGGATTCTCAAGCCATAAAATTTTATTTTTTACTTTTCTTACTTTACATAACATATTTAATTCATTTACTCATAACTAGTCCATTTTCATAAAAAATACCAAATCAGTCCCAAAAATATTTTTTTATGGGATTTAACAGAATATAGTCCAATATTGAACATATATTTTTCTCGAAATTTTTTAAAATTCATTTACTATTTTTCGTATGGTCAAAACTGCCGAATATTTAGACATTTATCATAAATTGTACTTTTGTGTAAAAATTCTAAAATTTACAGAGTATACTTCTGTTATATACATGTATTTCCAATAAAAATTTCACTAATTTTAGAGTTAACCACAAGAAGTTGTAAGGGTTTAATTTTAAAATAGTCTTTTCCCATAAAATTCATAACTCTTAATCTATACATCCAAAAATCGTCATTTTTGGACACAATCTAGAAAACTCATCAAATTATCATTTCAAATTTTTTCAGAATTTTTGAGAGTCAGAGAAATTACAAAACTAAAAAGAGAAATTACGAAACTAAAAAATATAATAACCCTTACAATCCCTTACCTCAAAAGAGCAGTATTTCTGACTGGAATATCGGATGAAAAGCCGAAGAGAACCTTGCACTGAATAACAGCTCTCAAAGTATTTAAATACTCAAAAAAACACGCTCGATATTATAGAGAGAGAAAACTTATGTTTCTGGTGTGATTTTCAATTCTAACTTAAGTGCCTATTTATAGAAAAATGCTAAAACGCCAAAGGAGACTAAAATAATAAAATATTATTAATTTATTTATGTCTTCTACGCCATCCTTGTTGAAAACTTAGCAGCCACCTTAGACTATATCTCAGCACATGACAATTGAATTCCACCAAAAAATTTCTATAAAAAAACCAAAATGGGTCCCACCCAATTTTAATATAAATTATTTTATTTTCTGAAATTTCAGTAATTCATAATAAATAGTTCTTTTATCAGAAAAATACAAATTTTATGTCCATTCCACACGAAATTGAATTCTCTACAACTTTATAGCTTTAAGTTTTTCCAAATTTCAGACCAAAAATATCCGAAATCCACAAACGGATAATTTTTAACACATTTTAAAATTCATAGCAAATCATGCATTAATTTTTAACGGTTCAAAATTTATGAACATATACTCAACTTATATATGTATAACATATCTAAAAATTACAATGATCCAATGGTCAAATTAAAATTATAACTCAAGCAATAGAGCTTTAAGAACACCGATTTGATATTTTAAAACCTCTAATCCGATAAAATACTGATAAAACACGTCAACATTAATTTTTTTCATTTATAACTACATAAATAAATCCATCATTTATATCCACATCAAATAAATATTTCCTCATCATATAAATCAATAATTAATTATTCACAAATAATATTACAGAATCACAATAATGACAATCAGGCAGTTCCCAGGAAAGAGGGGACTTTTCGATAAAGATTTCTCCTTACTGGCGTGCAAATTAGGTGACCAAACGTCTCCTTGACAGAACCTTCTAGACATTGCCAATAATGCTATCTAATAATATTATTCAAATAATATGAATTATTGATCTGATAATGGAAAATACTGTGCAGTGACAATTATTGAACAACAATAATATAAAATATCAACGTAGCAATTATTGAATCAATAAAATAAAATATTAAACAGCAATTACTGTAACAATTATTTAGTAGTGCCTTCTTACGTAAGAATTAATAATTCAAAAATACTGTGCAATACCGTGTACTACTGTGCAACAACACGTATTACTTTACTTTACCCACCAGGTATTCCAACAGTGTTAACGGTAACGATTACGCCGTTATTTATAAAAATTCAAATTTGTCGTTTTCTTCATCCGACAGTTATTCTGTTATGGGGCCCACAAATGGCTGTGCCGTCGTACGAATATTCCCCAACAAAAAGAATATTCCACGACCAAACGAATATTCCCCGACAACAATGAATATTTTATACTCACTTGCTTATTTTAAAAAATTTACACATTTCACCCATAACCAAAGCATTATATCAAAGTAACATATTATTATTCACAATAATAAATAGAGGAAATTCAATTTTATTCATTAAAAAGTTGGGGTCTTACACGGACCCCACAACTGAAGTATTGTCGTAATAAGAAAACGACAGAATTATCTTTTTATAAAAATAACGGCGAAAGTGTTACCGTTAAAACTGTTAAACTACTCGGTAGTAAAAGTACAGTAATACACGTGGTTTGCATAGTAGCACACGGTATTGATTATCAATGCTTATGTAAGAAGTCACTCACTTATACTCGATTATAACTACAGTAATTGCTGTGTCATATCTCTCATATTATTGATTCAATTATTGTCACAGTATATCATCTGTATAATATGTTATATATTTAAATCAATAATTGAGACGTCACGTTATTCATAATATTATTTGCAATATTAACGATGTCTTGAAATTCTGCCAAGGAGAGGTTTGGTCACCTAATTGCGCGCCAATAGGGAGAAATCCTTATTGGAAAGCCCCCTCTTTCCTGGAAACGACCTGGTCGATTAATATTGTGAATTATAATAAAGGTGATAAGTTTTGTTTTATTATTATTATAAATGTAATAAAACAAAAAACTTTTTATATAAAAAAGAATACTTTTATAAAGTTATTTGTTTCATTAGACTATAAATAGAATATATGATATTCTATTATGCATAGTGTTTGTATAGTGTCTGTATAGTGTTTGTATAGTAAAATCTTTTTATATAAAACAGAATACTTTTATAAAGTTATTTGTTTTATTAGACTATACATACAATATATAATATTCTATTATGCATAGTGTTTGCATAGTGCCTGCATAGTATTTGCATAGTAACTCTTTTTATATAAAATAAAATACTTTTATAAAGTTATTCGTTTTATTAGATTATAAATAGAATATATTATATTTTATTTAAAAGACTTTGTTTTATTAGAATATTTTATTAATACTGCATAGTAAATCAATATGGACCGTCCGTTTAAAAGTAAATCAATCTGGACCGTTCATGAATTAGTTACTATTCAGTCCATTCTCCTATAAATAGAAGCTCTTTCCTTCATTATTTCTTACGAATTCACTGAAACTCTAGAGAGAGAAACTATAGAGAGAAAGAAAAAAAGTATTCTGCTACTTCACTACTCCTATATCCAGTTTCTTCTAAGGTAAGGGGTATTATTTCTTTCGTATTCATGAAGAGAACTTATGTTATTCCATTCTTTATTATTATGTTGGAATAACCTGTATACGTGAACTACCCTATACTTGGTGAAATTCTTCTGTTATTCCATTCTTTATTATTATGTTGGAATAACCTGTATATGCGAAGTACCACATACATGGTAAAATTCTTCTATTATTCCATTCTTTATTATTCTTTTCCACAATTATAACATACCTTAAACTGTTGTGGGCAGTTTGGGCTGATATGTCCTTCTTTTTCGCACTTATAGCACATAACCGGTGGTCGTTCTCCTCCATTGGAACCAGTTGCTGCTGGTGCTGATGTCTTCACATTGTCATTATTGAATCTCCTCTTTTTAAAATCTCCCCCCGACTCGCTTATTCTATTTTCATGACCACGATTACCACCAGAGTGGTTGCCACTCTTGTCCGTAATTTTCTTTCTCCGCTGGTTATCGTTGTTCTGATGATTGTTGTCACCGGTATAATCCTGGTTGTGGTCCCTCGGTTGACCGTACTCGTTATCTCGCTCTAATAATTAAGCCCTGTTGACAACATCTGAATAGAGAGAAAATTTATGAGAAATGAGATATTGACGTATGCCGGGTTTCAAACCTCTCAGAAACATCCGCGTCATACGTTCCTCATTCTCCACCAAATGAGGTGCAAACCTGGACAACTCTGCAAACTTCGCCTCGTACTGGGACACCGTCATGTTATTATGCTCCAGTCTAATAAACTCTACCTCCTTCATATGAAGAATACTTTCAGGAAAGTACTTGTTATTTAATAGTTTCTGAAACGTTTCCCAAGACATTCTGAGTGCGGCTGGCTGGGTACGTTTCACATATTCCCACCAGTAATCTACCTCGTTACGAAACATAAAAGTGGCGAATGGAACCTTCTATTCCTCTGTGCATCCCAAGACATCTAATATCTTGGTAATTCGCTTGACCCGCGTCTCCGCCTTAATCGGATCCGGCTTTCCCTAGAATTTTGGTGGTCCCAACTCTTTGAGCTTTTTGACTGTGACAAACCGTGCGTTGCTATCATTTTCACCGATATTTTGTACACGAGTCTCCCTCGTCTGATTTTGCATGAACTGCAAAACGCTTCTAAACATCCCATCGTTCATCGTCTGATCAGTGGTATTGTTTACAGGAGGAACATTGTCGTCCTGTTGCACATTCTCCTGATTGGTGAGTAGAGGTGTCTCCATGGTCTCATTTACTCCACTGTTAACATTCTCAGTAGCCATTCTCAAATACTGCCATAAAACAAGGGTTAATTAAAGAAATTAACAAATCACATAATACCCCTATATTATGACTGACCAACAATTAAGCTTAGGTAGGACACACTAGCGAAGGATTTACACGTCTCTCCCCTCCTAGTTCTATTCCCCGATCTCCGCCAATGATCATATCCCTAAGCTCTGATACCAACTGTGACGCCCCCAAAATAGGTCAATTCCACCCAACCTATTCTGAGTCGTCAAATACATGGTACAAAAATAACTTCAACTTTATTATTACAATTGTCGTGCAAAATACGACAACACATATACTGTGAGTTTAAATACAAATATTGTCATCTAGACAGTATTCATACTCAAATAAGTCCTCATTATACTTATTGATACACTATCTTACAAAATAGTGAGGACTACTAAAACAACTGTCTTGAACCATCACTCCACACCCCGACTAGTTCTCGATATATTCTCGTCTCCTGAGAAGAAAAATGAAACAAAAAGGAAAAGAGTGAGCTCAACTAGCCCAGTAAAGAACATTATGACTAAGATAATATAAAACAAATTATCGTTAGTCTTCAACAGAGAAAAATCTAATAGAATACAATAGACAACAAGTTTTAAATCAATATTTCCAGCGGAAATAATAATTCATTAGAAGAGTTAAGTAGAGAATGAAATCTACTATCTTCTATATATGAATTTAAAAGTTCATCGTCTATCTTTTATCCCTGTAACATCAATCAATATATATCTGGAATCAAATATTCATCTTTGCACTACAGGCCAAAGATATTCACCAGTTGGTCATATTCATCTAAACACATGTTCATCTTTGCACTACGGGTCAAAGATATTCATCATAAAATCATTCATCTTTGCACTACGGGCCAAAGATATTCAGTTATATCATCATTTAGGACAGAGGATGATGAAAAATATTTTAAAGAAAACGATTCCAGTGAAACAAAAGAATAAATATTAAGGATTCGTACTTTAAACAATCCAAGTTCAAAAATACTTCATAAATAACCAGAGTGGAATAAAATTCAAGAATTAAGACCAAAACATAGATCCAATCAAAGATAGGAATCACAACAGACAATCTTGGACACAGAAAAGAAAATTTAATTTTTCTGTGAATAGTATCGTATTCGTGAATAGTGCCGTATACGTGAATAGTAACTCCGACACTAAAAGATAGAAATTTCACAAAAAAATATCATCATGCTTTGTGAATAGTACTCGTGAATAGTAACTCGTGAATAGTAACTCATAAATAGTAATCTCGACATGAAAAGTTCCAAATTTAATAAAAATTTTCAACCAATATTTCGACACAATGATATTGAAGTAATAATATCATTTTCGAATAAAATAACATCTCTTACCTCAAAAAGATAGTACTTCTGGTTAGAATATCAGATATAGTGCTAAAAGAATTTGCACTGTATAGCAACACTCAAAGTATAAAAATACTCACAAAATACGCTCGATATATAGAGAGCGAAAGAGAGAGAAATCTGTAATTTCTGGTGTGATTTTTAATTCTAACCTAAGCACCCTATTTATAGGAAAATGCTTAGAACACCGAAGCAGAAAATTTAATATAATATTAATATATATATCAAAATTTCCTACGCACTCCTTTGCCAACTGAATTCGGCCCCTATCACATGTTAATGATGCCCACAAAATGTAAAAAATGTTTTTCTTAATTAAAATAATTAAAACTTCTAAAAATTAATTATTTCGGAATTTTGAAACTTCAATAATTCATAATTAATAGCCCTTTTATCAGAAAATTCGAATCTCGCGTGTTTTTATAGGAAATTCAATTCTCTACAACTTTATAGAATAAAGTTTTTCCAAATTCTAAACAAAAATTGACCGAAATCTACAAACGGGCGATTTTACAAGCTATAATCAAATTTCAGTCAAGAAATGAGGTCCACCGACACACAAAACATGTGTTAATTATTTAATGCAACAAAAATACTCTTCCTCCTCATATACTCATATATACCATATTAATTGTAAAAATATCACCACTATTATATTATTAAATAATAATAATAAATTATTTTATCAGAAAAGATAAAATATCAATTTTCAATAATTGTCACTTTAGAAATTTTCTCCATCTATATCCTCATAAAATCAATATTTTTCTCATCATATAAATTAATAATTAATTATTCACAAATAATATTACAGAATCACAACACTGACAACCAGGCCGTTCCCAGGAAAGAGGGGGCTTTCCAATAAGGATTTCTCCTTACTGGCGTGCAATTAGGTGACCAAACCTCTCCTTAGACAGAACTTTCTAGACATTGCCAGTAATGTTATTTAATAATATTATTCAGATAATATGAATTATTACTCCGATAATAGAAAATACTGTGTAGTGACAATTATTGAAACAACCGTAATATAAAATATCAACGTAACAATTATTGAATCAATAAAATAAAATACTGAACAGTAATTACTGTAACAATTATTGAGTAGTGCCTTCTTATGTAAGAATCAATAATTGGTCCAATACCGTGTGCTACTGTGCAACAATGCGTATTACTGTATTTTAACCACCGGGTATTCCAACAGTATTAACGGTAACAACTACGCCGTTATTTATAAACAACTTATACTTGTCGTTTTCTTCATCCAATCGCTTTCCATTATGGGGCCCACACAAGGCTGCGCCGTTGTACGAATTTTCCCCGACAGCAGGAATATTCCACGACCAAACGAATATTCTCCGACAACAATGAGTATTTTATAACCACTTGCTTATTTAAAAATATTTGCGCATTTACCCATAACTAACCACAATAATCAAATCAACCCCTTACTATTTCAAAATAATAATTAGAGAAAATTAAATCTTCATTTATAAAAAGTTGGGGCCTTATAGCCCCGGCGGGGGTAGTAGGCTTAAAAACGCCCGCCCCGGTGGGCATGGCTTCTGTAATTGAACTTGTTTTGCTCCTTTGCTTGCCACAATGCACCTTAAGTCCACCCTTTTTGATCAATTGTAACCCCACCAAACCTACACATAAAATAACACTAAACAAGTAAAAACAAAACATAAAAACAAGGAATTAACACCAATTAAGCTTGAATTAGGAACCGATTCGTGAATATAAAACCCACTTATCAAAATCTTCCAAACTTAAATCGTGCTAGTCCTGGAGCACGAAACAACACAAATAAACTATACACTGCAATACAATGATATGTAATGCATCTAATCTATATGCCTACTAATCCAACAGTCACCATAGACTCAAAATTATTCCTCCGGCCTCAAAGAAATCAAGCAAACACTACAACACTTAATATCAAAACCAATCAATAACTCCTTATCAATCCTCGAATCTTAAACCGTTATTACTTGTATAGTATGTGTGTGCTCAACATTCATGCTAATTGATGCAATTCCAAATTTAATACATAACAAATCTCTTAGAAGACATCATACAGTGTAAACTCAAAAATTTCAAAAATAGGCGAAATCTAAATAAAATCAAACATTCGCCAAGATTAGGGGTCCGAATAGGGTACTCATGCTTTCTTTTTCATTCATGGGGGCTCTTTGCTCTTATTTCCCGTCTCTTTTTTTTAGATAGATGGTTAGTGAGTGCGTTTTACGCTCCATCTCACGCCTGTGTTTATGGAGAGTATGTTTCACATTTCTTCTCAACCCACCACAAGATTCGACTAGAACATTCTCTTTTTTTTCTTTCTTTTTTCTGAAGCTTATATACCCCACTTTTTCCCCCAAACTTAGGTTCCTGCCTAGTTCATCGTCTTTACTACCTATCCTTGTCATTCTTTCATTTAAACTAGCATGTTCCTTTAGAAAATCCTTATGTATCAATTTGAACTAATCAGTCCACATAAGTGTTATTAACGTGCAAACCTTTTTATACAAGTGTTAAACATGCAAAAGATTCAATTCATAACTCAAAATTACATCATAGTTCTAATATTGGGTACTATATTTGTCTACTTAATCCAAATCTCATTATTGACCAAAATAAAATGAACTACAACAACTACTGGACATATGCAATATAACACAATGCTTAACTAAATGATTTTTATTTTTATTTTTATTTTTATATTTTGGTTTTTTGTTTTATATATGGTAAACATAACATGATTACAAACTAATATAAGACTATTTACAATCCTAAGCTACTATGCAACTACATGACTACATGAATGCAAACATTTAATAATCCTAAAACTAAACATTAAATAACATATGCAAACCTAACTAATGACATTAAACATGCAAACATAAAAATTAAACTAAATTCCCAAAACTTGAAAACTACAATGTCATTGTATAGATAAAGCAATGAATGTGTGAGTACTTCCCTGTAATAGCCTAAGATAGGGGTGGTGGTGGTTGTTCTTCATCGGAATCACTAGGTGGGAACCTTAGCATTGGAGCTGGCTGCTAGTATGGGAATTGTGCATTGGGATTGAAGCTTTGGAGTGTCGTATTCAATGAAACGAAGGATATATTCATGGCTTTGAACATGTGATCCTGCCTCGCTGTAAGTCTTTGCATTTTCCTGCGTGCCTCCTTGTTGTGCTCATCCACTTGGCATTGAAGGTTTAGAAACTGAGGACTATATATGGCTTCGGGTTGTGGCGTCACTTCCGTTCTTTGCTCTCCCATTATCGCATCCCTCTGAAACTCGTCTTCATTCGAGGTGTCCTCAGCGTCAGCCTCATCTTCCGAGGTTAATGGAAATACAAAGCCAACTCCTCGAGGATGTGACTCGCCCCTGGGCCACACCGCATACCGCACAATCATTCTCGAATCTAGTGTCTGAAGCGTCATCTGGGTGATTTCATCATCGGACCATCTAACTCCCACTTGCCAATACAACCCACAAATTAGTGATGGGTGTGGCAAGCCGCCCGAGAAATGTCCTCGTAAGCATCGTCGAATTGAAAAACTGAATATTGCCCCTATGTCAATGATGAAATCTTGCACAATTGCATAAAAAGGTAATGCCTTCTCTTTGGTCACATCGGACGTGTGTGTGGATGGAAACAGCTTGGCACACAAGAATGCATACCATATCTTCCCATACCTGCTGAGATCCTTACTGTGTCCTTTTTAACCTTTGATCCATGTGGTACCCGGCTTTGTCATTTCCTTCAGAATAGCCTCAACATCAGGATCATTATCACGTAAATGAGCGTACTGACAATGTCTAGGCAGTCGTAACTGGTAGTATATGTTAATGGCGTCGGCACTAAATGGAACTAACCTACCCCGCACAAAAGCATTGAAATGGGCCTTATCTTCGGCGTTAGCATAGAATTTTTTGACCACACTCACAACTGCGGCCTCTGGCTCTTCCGTGAATTTATTCCAACCCTTCTGATATATTTATTGCATCATTTCACCGTTGACATGGTCCGGCGCCAACCCCCGCTCCGGTGTGAGTACTTTTGTCACAATATAGTCGTAACGGTCAGCGGCGGCGGCACTTGCAAATTTGTGTCTGTCAAAGGTCTGTGTTAGTTGCGTGGTCCTGGAACTCTCTCCACATTGCCTCTTTGATGCCGGTTTTAGATGCCATTGAATTGGAGTTGATAAGTTTCACAAAATTTTCCCCAAAACTTCTCTTAAGCAATCTGACGAACACTTAGCGTGCAATCCGTGCAATCCCCCCAAACTTAGTGAGTTTGCTTCCAATATGGCGATAAATATGAAGATACATACAAGAACAAAACACTCACTCTTAATTGCTATGAAAATTCGCTCAAAAAGAACCCTTAACTTTGAACTTCTAAGTTTAGTTGAATGTATGTGGTTAGATTGGGTTATGAGGGGATGGTTTTATAGAGATGGGATGATGTATAGAGGTGTGGGTTGAAGTAGTGGATTGAAGTGGTGGGTAGTTTAATTGAATGGGGTGATGGAGATTTTAATTTCCAAAACGTGGGTAAAGAGTGGAGATAATAGAGTCTTAGTTGTGGGAGAGAGGAGTTGAAGTGTACGAGTAACTCCCTTCGGTTGCTTTGAGTCTCTCCAAAATACGGACCCCTGCCTCGGCGGGGGGTATTGGCCTTGCAAAGCCCGCCCCGTTGGGCATAGGTTCGGTTAACTGGATTTTAAGACCCCCACCCCAGCGGGGGTTATAGAGCTTAGGGATCCCGCCTCGGCGGGGGTGTGGTCTACTAAAGTACCCTATTTTGTTCATTCCTTCCATCTAATTCCACTCCATGATATTGTTAAATACCTGAAATGCCATTAAACATAATTGTGAGTAAATTTTGAGCATTTTAAGAATGGTGGTAAGATTATCAAGAACAATAAAACTTAATAACTACGTAATGAACTTATTATATCCTAATTAGTCTAAACTATAATCTAACTAGCATAGACAAAAATACTAAGAATAAACGTAATAGTGGGTTGCCTCCTAATTAGCACTTGATTTTAAGTCGTCCAGCCCGACTACTCCCTGTTTATGGCGCATCGACAAGTGTGATTGCGATGACATCCCAATTGGACTCGCCACCCCAATAATACTTTAACCGTTGACCATTGACCTTGAAAGTCTCCAATGGGGTTCTACTGTATAATTCAACAGCGCTATGTGGAAAAACTCTTTTTATGGTATATGGGCCCGACCACCTCGATTTAAGCTTTCCTGGGAACAACCGCAATCTTGAGTTGAACAACAGTATTGATTGTCCCGGTTCTAACGTTCTCTGTATGATCTTCTTGTCGTGTCATTTCTTTACCTTTTCTTTGTATAACTTAGAGTTCTCATAAGCTTGAAGTCGGAATTCATCAAGCTCATTTAACTTAAGTAGTCTCTTTTCACCCACAGCTGCTTGATCGAAGTTAAGTTTTTAGATTGCCAAGTAGGCTTTATGTTGTAACTCCACAAGTAGGTGACATGCTTTCCCGTAGACCAACTGATATGGTGACATACCAATTGGTGTTTTGTACGCAGTTCAGTAGGCCCATAGTGCATCGTCCAGCCTGAAAGACTAGTCCATTCTATTCAGGTTTACTACATTCTCTAAGATTTGGTGAAAACCGAGTAAGGAGGTTTTGTTGATTCCGAGGACGGAATCCTTATAAGGAGGGAAGGGTGTGAAAATCCGGATTTTTAGAAGTTATTAAAATAGGAATTTAATAATTAAAATTCTTATTATGAGATGTTTTGAATTTGAGTATGTATATGTATGTGTTGTATATTTAAAATATGTGATTTGGTGTGAAGGAAAAAATATATTCATATATTGGGAAAGTGAGGTTTAATAGTACCTAAGTTATTTGTTTAACCTGTATTTTCAATTCTATGGACATAATTCTTGTAAGCAGGGAAGAATGTGACGATTTGATTGTTTGAATTGTGATTCTGAGGATAGAATTCTTTTAAGGAGGGAATGATGTAACATTCCAGAATTTTAACTGTAATTTTAAATATTTATTGAATTATATAAATATTTAATAGATGTGTTTATCGTTGAATAAATATTTATTTAATCAATTTGTTTTGATTTGGTTAATTATTTGTTTGTAAATAATTAAGGAGTTAAGAAAATGAATAATTACGGGGTAATGGTTAATTATTTGTTTAGTAAATAATTAAAGAGTTAAGAAAATAAATAATTATGGGATAATGTTCTAATTTAATTTAACAATTAAGTTAGAGATTTTATAATGATTAAATGAATTATTATATTTCATTTTTGATGGGTAATTATTTGTTTTGAGTTTTGTGATTAAATGATTTAATTGATAAATTGTTATTAGAATTAATTAAGTATGACAACTTAATTTAATAGAAATGTGACAAATAACTATATTATAAGTGGTTATTAAAATAAATTAAAGTAGTTTTAATTGAGTTTACCCAAACAGAGCTTTAATATATTAAGTCTTTAATTTTAAATGATTTGCCAAACAAAGCCTTATGGCTTTTGGATTTCTAATTTTTGAATTTAAATAAAATAAATAATACAAATTAAATAATAAATATAATATAATTATAACTTATACGTTATTTTTTTAACTGGTATCCTAATTAGTATTAGTATTAAGGGTATATCAGTTTTCTTTTTCGCATTAGATAGTCTAGTTGCTAAGTTACTAAGCCTAAGAAGAACGCTGATAATTCAGAGAAAGAACTTGAGAGAGATTGAGAGAATTCTTGAGTTTTCCAAAGAAAGTTCAGTGGTGATAACAAGGATTTCAAGCAATTTGAAGGTATTTTATCTAAACCTTAGTATTATATATATATATATATATATATATGTTCTACGACAACAATTTTATACTCTGTGAATTTCTATGTTTTGAATTATTGCTAAACAATTAAATTATGATAATTATATGTGTTTGTGATGTTAGAACTAGTGTTTAAACAAGGAAATTGCATGCTAAATTCGGATAACAATAGGAATTTTTTTTTACAGTGTATGTTTTCTCATATGGCTTATAAAGTACTAATTTTAGTGGTCAATTTGTATGTTAAACTGTAAATTGAGTCTTGTAAATGTTAGTTCATTAAGAAACGAGCATAACGTAGTTTGAACGAAGAGATTTGGTGAAAAATTGAGATGTCAGTGCTGATTTTGTAAAGAAGTTCAAAAAAATGGAGTTTTATATGAAATTTGAGAAATTAAAATAGTTAGAAGTGTTGTTAAATTGTGCTAAGTGGTTGAATATGTTAGCAATCATGTTTATAATAGTGTTATATTTATTTTGTATGTTAATTTCACTGATTTGATGGTGAAATTCATGTTTGTTGGGCTAAAGTCGGCTACTGTTCATAGCCGTCTCTACGTCTGTCTGTGCACCGGCGTAGCTACGCCGGTGCCAAGGCCAGAAACGGCACAGCTGCACCGGTCCCAGGCTTAAGTATGGCGCAGCTGCGCCATACCCTGGTCTGAGATAGTGAAGTCTGCCTATTTGTAGGACATGACTAATGGACCTAATCTAGTTTGGCAAGCATGTTAGTGATGTTTAAGACATAATGTGGGCTATAATAGCAGATTGTAGTATGATATAATATCAAAATATGGAAATTTTAGTTGTCACTTGAGTAAGTTATGTAATAAAACCAAATGTGATGTTTTCAAAAGTTAAAGACTAATGGTAAGGTTTATGTTGGTTTATAGAAAGATATAAGTTGAAAAACGATTTGATTGATAACTTGATTAGTTAATCTAGTATATGATAGAAGACTTGATTGTCAACAGTAAGAGAAGTGTAACGAGATATAAGGCGGAGGTTAAATAACCTAGTTGTTGCTAACAAGTGTAATACATCTAATATGTGGTAATGGGATCTATGACGACTTTAATGAACGTTAAGTGTCGGTTTCGAAAGAAGTATAAAGGAACACAAAACGAGATTATGTAATGATAAGTGTCATACGAAGAGGAGTAAACACCGGAAGATATGTGTTAAGTTTCAAGGAGCGCAAGTTATAAAAGATTAAGACTACGAGTCATTGTAGTTTCGTTATATGTGTAACTAATGCATGTGAATATGAACCTTTGAACTATTGTAGGATGTATGCATAGCATTTAAACTGTTTCTCGGTAATTGGTAATCTACGAACCAGGCAAGTCTTTCAGTTCCTATTTGCTGTGTGAATTTAACTGTTTTAAATCTTTATTGCAAAGAGCATGATGTGTTATATATATGTTGAATGTATGAAATGTTAAAGTCAACTTATGACTACGTTGATCTAGTAAAACATGCTGATTGAGTAAGGAACTCAATCTTTATATTTGCTATGTGAATTATAGCATGTATGCCATGTTACTTTAATTATTAGAAGGTGTATATTGAGCATGTTATTATGTGCTATGTGATGCATGAAAACTGTTAGATTTTGCTGGGCTATCGAGCTCAACCTTGAAAATAACCATTTTTGTAGGTCATGATTTCGAGGTAAAGTTATGTGTTACTTGAAAGACATGAACCAGAAGTGATGGTTGAATATTCATACACTTTAGTTGTGTTCGTACTATTTGAACCATGTTTAAGGTTCTGAAGGATGTATTAGTGTTGAATTGTAATATCGTTTCGCAATGTAAACTATTGTAGTATTAAATTGATTCTGAGATATTTAGATGTAAAGGTTGAAGGTTTTGGGAACGAGCATAGTTTGTAATAGAAAATTTTAATTATTTCGCTAAATTTCAATGGTTGTATTATTATTTAATGATGTAAAATTTGAGGTTGAATGTTTTATTAACGGCTGAAATCGAGAATTAAATTGTATGAATTTTGGGGTCATTACATGTATCACTTGACGTCATGTAGGAATTTCTTTTTCTGCTGTCATGAAAGATCTGGTGGAAGGATGTTGCTCATTAGATAGTTAGCAAAATCAGCGTACCACGGAAATTCCGTATTGATCCCAAACAGCTGCTCATCCAAAAATGACTCATTAATTACACATCTGTCCTCTTCATCTTTACCCGAATTTTCTAGCCTCGATAAATGATCTGCAACTTGATTCTCTGTCCCTTTTCTATCTTTTATTTCCAAATCGAATTCTTGCAGGAGAAGTATCCACCTGATAAGTCGTTGCTTAGAATCTTTCTTCGAAATTAAGTACCGAATGACCGAGTAATCTGTATAAACTACTACCTTTGTCTCGATCAAATATGCCCAAAATTTATCGAATGCATATACTACTACAAGTAATTCCTTTTCCGTAGTTGTGTAATTCATTCGGGTCTCCGTAAGTGTCTTACTTGCATTGTATATGGCATGGAATACCTTCTCTCGGCGTTGACCCAAGACAGCCCCAACCTCATAGTCTCTTGCATCACAAATTAACTCGAAAGGCATATTCCAATCCGGTGCGGCGATGACTAGAGCTGTAGTCAATTTCTTCTTCAATAGCTCGAATGCCAACTTACAATCCTCATCAAACTTAAAAACTGAATCCTTCTCTAAAAGACTGCACAATGGTTTTGTAATTTTAGAGAAGTCTTTTATAAATCTCCTGTAGAACCCGACATGTCCCAGAAAGCTGCGGATTCCCTTAACTAAAGTTGGTGGTGGAAGCTTTTCAATCGTTTCCAGCTTTGCTTTATCAACCTCTAATTCTTTAGTCGAGACCTTGTGCCCCAAAATTAGTCCTTCTTCAACTATGAAATGACACTTTTCCCAGTTAAGTACCAAATTTGTTTATGTGCATCTCTATAAAACAATCACCAAATTCTCTAGACAAGCATCAAAATCATCCCCATAGATAGAAAAGTCGTCCATAAAGACTTCCACATTTTTCTCCACTATGTCCGAAAAGATGGCCATCATACACTGTTGGAAGGTAGCGGGTGCATTACACAAGCCGAAGGACATTCTCCTAAATGCGAATGTGCCATATGGGCACGTAAAAGTAGTCTTCTCTTGATCTTCAGGAGCATTGACTATCTGATTATATCCCGAATACCCATCCAATAAGCAGTTGTACTCGTGTCCCACTAATCTGTCCAACATCTGATCGATAAAAGGCAGAGGAAAGTGGTCTTTGCGGGTCGCCTTATTTAACTTCTTGTAGTCCATTCAAACCCTCCATCCAGTCACTATCCTCGTCGAAATTAGCTCATTGTCATCATTTTGTACTACGGTCATTCCTCCCTTTTTTGGCACACATTGAACCGGACTGACCCACTTACTGTCTAAAAGCGGGTAGATGATTCCCGCATCTAACCATTTCAGGATTTATTTCTTCACTACTTCTTTCATGATTGGGTTGAGCCGTCTTTATTGCTCCACTATCAGCTTTGCATCTTTTTCCATCAGAATTTTGTGCATACAAAAGGATGGGTTGATTCCCTTGATATATGCAATTGTCCATCCTATAGCCGATTTGTGTTCTCTAAGCACTATCAGCAACTAATTTTCCTGTAATTCGTTAAGTGCAGCAGAAATAATAACATGTAAAGAATTAGAATAGCCTAAATATGCATACCTGAGGTGTTTAGGGAGTGGCTTAAGTTCAAGAGTATGTGGCTCCTCCAATGAAGGTTTTATCCTTGTTGTGGCTCTTTCCTCCGTGTGCAATGGTTCAAAGGGTGCTTTGAATTTGCTAACTCGTGGCAAGGAATCTAGCATTTGCAAGTCATCCACACATTTCAGATTATCTAAATCTTCATCTCTTAATAATGTTATTTCCAATGGATTATTAGCCAAACTTTTAACCATTTCTTCGCTGATTATCTGATCAATGGCATCCATCCTGAAACACTCCTCTTCATCTGTGGGGAATTTCATGGCTTTGAAAACATTGAACTTACTTCCTGATCTTGGACCCTCATAGTTAGTTCACCTTTTTGCACATCGATGAGAGTCCTTCCCGTAGCCAAGAACGGTCTCCCTAGGATGATTGGGATGTTCTTATCTTCCTCAAAATCCAGAATTATGAAGTCCGCGGGGAATATAATTTTGTCAACCTTGACCAAAATATCCTCCATAATGTCTCTTGGGTACGTAACTGGCCTATCTGCCAACTGCATCGAATTGTTCGTAGGCTTTGGAGCTGGCAAACCCAATTCTGTATAAACTGATAATGGCATAAGGTTCAAACTTGCCCCCAAATCATATAAACACTTGTTGAACGCCATGTTCCCAATCGTGCACGGAATGGTAAAACTCCCTGGATCTTTCAACTTTGGTGGCAACTTTTGCTGTAAAATTGCACTACACTCGATTAATGCCACTGTTTCAAAATCTTCCAATTTCTTTTTCCTGGACAAAATCCCTTTCATGAATTTAGCATAACTTGGCATCTGCATAAGGGCTTCAGCGAACGAAATATTAATATGAAGTTTCTTAAAAACTTCTAAAAATTTAGCGAATTGCTTATCCAATTTCTATTTTTGAACTCTTTGCTGAAAAGGTGGGGGAGGATAAACAACCGGTTCGTTAACTGTCTTTATTTTTTCCACTTGCTTTTCTTCCCCTTATCTGTCCTCAACCACTTTATTTTCACTTTCTTTATCATCTTCTTTTGTAGCCAAATTTTCTGTTTCTGACCCTCAAGTTGTTTTCAACTTCTCAACATAATTTCCTGACATTGCTCATGATTACCTTTCAGATTTTTCTCTGTATCACTTGGTAATGTTCCTTGAGGCCTGTTATTCAATGCAAAAGTTATCTGTCCCATCTGATTTTCTAAATTCTTGATGGCTATTTCTTGCGATTTCATGGTGATTGCTTAGTTTTTCATGGCTGCCTCGTTGCTTGTTATATACTTTGATAACAACTCCTCTAAATTTGATTTCCTCTCTTGATGTTGAGCTGGTTGTTGTTGTTGATTCTGAAATCCTAGGGGATAAGATGGTCGTGGAGCTTGCTGATGCTGATTATTACTCCACGAAAATTTAGGATGATTCCTATTCCCCGGATTGTATGTATTCTGTGGAATTCTATTGTAGCTACCCACAAATTGCACTGACGTTGGGTTGATTGCACATTGATCTGTAGGATGTTCATCCGCACACAATTCATAAATAACTGCAACTTGTTGTGTCTGTACCCCTGACAAAGCATCAAACTTCTTAGAGAGCGCTGAAATCTGCGCTGCTATTGCCGTCACTCCATCTACCTCTAACACTCCAGCTGCCGTAGGTTGTGTCATTCTTGCTCTGGGCCACTGATAATTGTTAGTTGTCATTGTCTCTATCAATTCATATGCCCCCTCATAATTCTTAGCCATAAAAGCTCCACCCGAAGCTGCATCAATACTGGTCCTGAGAATCCCATGTAATCCATTGTAAAATGTGTTCATCTGCAACCACTTAGGCAATCCGTGATGTGGGCATTTTCTAAGCAACTCTTTGTATCTCTCCCCTACCTCGTACAATGATTCCCCATGTTGCTGTCCAAACATAGTAATCTCGTTTCTCATCTTTGCAGTCTTCGCAGGCAGAAAAAATTTTGCTAGAAAATTTTGAGCCAGGTCATCCCATGTAGTTATTGAACCCGATGGTAGAGAGTGTAACCAACTCTTCGCCTTGTCCTGCAGAGTGAATGGGAACAAGCGAAGTCTGACTGCGTCATCCGACACCCCATTGTATTTGAAAGTGTCGCGTATCTCCAAAAAGCTGGTCAAATGTTCATTCGGATCATCATTTGCAAGTCCCCCAAACTGAACCGAGTTTTGGATCATCTGAATAGTCCTAGGTTTAATCTCAAATGTGTTCGCAGCTATAGCAGGCCTGGTGATACTCAACTGCAGATCAGTAACCCTGGGTGTAGCAAAGTCCCTCAACACTTTCTGGTCTTCGGCAGCCATTACTTTTTCTTTTTCAGAGCTTTCGAAGTCTTCCCTTGTCTCCTTGATCCACTTACTTAGCCTTTGAAAGCGTCTCTCAATGTCGTCCTCAAAAGGAAGCAAGTCTGGATTTTTGGATCGAGTTTACATAAACCAACTTCAAAAACCTGAAATAAGACGAACAAAACAAAAATTAAAATGTTTAAGTAAAACTGGACTAATTAAACTGATATCGCAAAATATTAAAATCTATACTAATTATCCCCGGCGACGGTGCCAAAACCTTTTTGGGTAAAATCTAATTACGCACAACACGCCTCAAAATTACCAGCTTCCTATTAATCCTAATTTTATTAAACTATCCAATTTAATGATTAAAATTATTAAAAACTAATATTATGAAAAATACTAAGATCACAAAACAATCACAACTCTTAAAAACTGAAATTTCAACAAGTATTGTAGAATTAGGCTTACAACTTCACCCTAAACTTCACTCTGATTATTTCCCTTCATTCTAGTTTAATTCACTATCCCAATTTATTAATCAAGAACACGAAAGTAGAATTAGCCACCTCTCGATGCACTAACACCATATCAACTTAAGTCCACAATTCAGATAGAATTAAGTTAAAAACCTTAATTAACTAACTTACTATATCTCTATGTGAATTACAATCAAAGAAGGTTTAAGTTCAAGTTCTCTATTCGATTACATGCGATGTTAAGCATATCTCTACCCTAACATACATCAAGATTCCATTCATTCACAAAATTCAATAACACATGCTATATTAACTAAGTCTAGACTCGTACTTCCTCTCTCGATTCCATACATGTCCACAAAGAATTGTTGATCAGGAAATTCACAAATTCAAGCATAAATTAATATAGATAAACTGAGGAATAACTTATTAAACTGAAAATCAAAGCTACATAATTATCGTTCCACTTAACGATTCGTTATAAGCCTAAATAGTAAATTAGTTCATCATCAATGAAATAAAAACCGAGTTACTTAAAGATAACATCATTCCAATTACAAATATAAAACTAAAGAAGAAGAAATAATTCAGAACACCCTTCTCTTTAGTCCAATCTGCAATTGTAGTGAAAATCCTTGAAAATCTTCTCTCCAATGCTTTTGCTGTAAAAATCCGTATTCAATCTTGTAATTTGCCCTTGTGTTGTATCTTTTTCTTGTTGTTTGATGTCAAATATATCTATAAGACATGCATTCTGATTGCAATTCCACGCCATTATGAGTCCTAAGGCATCCCAAACACTTAATCTATTACGTTTGTAGCAATAGAAACCAATTAGACAACTGCTTTACCCGTATCCCCCGCCCCGGCAAGGGTATTGCTTTGAAAATAGCCCGCCCCGATGGGCATGTACACTGACTTCTGACTTTGGACTCCCCGCCCTAGCGGGGGTAGTAGGCTTAAAAACGCCCGCCCCGGCGGGCATGGCTTATGTAATTGAACTTTTTTTGCTCCTTTGCTTGCCACAATACACGTTAAGTCCACCCTTTTTGATCAATTGCAACACCACCAAACCTACACACAAAATAACTTTAAACAAGTAACAACAAAACATAAAAACAAGGAATTAACACCGATTAAGCTTGAATTAGGAACCGATTCATGGGTATAAAACCCACTTGTCAATCCCCCAGTAGTGTAGTTTTCCAATGGATCACTGACCAAACTTTTTACCATATCATCATTAACTATTCGGTTGATAACATCCACCTGGAAGCACTCCTCTTCATCAGTAGGGAACTTCATGGCTTTAAATACATTAAACGTGACTTCTTGATCTTGAACCCTCATGGTTAATTCCCCCTTCATGGTCTCCCTAAGATGATGTGAATATTCTTGTCTTCTTCATAATCCAAAATTATGAAATCTGTAATAACCCGATATTTTCTATATAAATAAATGAGAAATTTTGCATATAATTTTTTTTATTATTTTAAAGATGGGAATATATGTCAGGTAATGTGTATGTTTATTTGTGATAAATAATATTTATTTATTACATGAATCATTTCAAAAAAATTTATTTTAGAAATATTGATAATTATAAAGTATATTCTTATACTAATTAATTTAGTAGTAGAAATATTTTTATTATTTATTTTCCATGAAAATATAATTTTTATATTATTTAAATAATATATGAAATGATTATTGGGATTATTATAATTACTATTTTATTATATGAATTTTAGTTCAGATTATTTAAGTTAATTATTTTTAACTTAATTAATGATGTTATATATGAAAGATAAATCAGATATGTAATTCAAACACTAATTTTGGATTTTGAACAATGAATGAGAATAATAATATTATATTAAATATAATAGTATTTTTCAGTGTTATAAATATATACAGTATATGTGTAGACTAATAATGGTTAGTCAATTATGGTGTATCATGACAAACCCTAGTATTACTATCATAAACCATAATTGGAAACTCAAAACTGGAGTTTAAGATCGGTCAGAAATTATGTTATATGCATTATGTTGCATATTATAGAATTTCTGTTAATTAGGAAAACCCTAATTAATATTTGAAAACCCTAATTAAAATTAGAAATCCTAATTTGGTAATTAGGAACCCTAATTGCTAAAATTAGAAACTCTAATTATTATTTTAGTAAATTGAATTGTTAATTTAGGAACCCTAATAATATTAAGGAACCCTAATTATTTAAAAACCCTAATTTCTATTTAAAATCCTAATTTTAATTAGTAAGTCTAATTAAAATTTTTTTAGACTTTAAACTTAATTTTTCAAAACATAGAAATTATTTGGGAAACCTTAAGGTTTAAAATGCAGTGATTAAACCCTAGATTTAAGTACCTTGGACAAAAATACCCTTAAAATTGTAAGCAAAATGACCTAAATACTCTTTTTGTCCCATTCTTGAATTATTGCTAGCCAAATCTTGGCAAAATCATTACCCTAACCTAGCTATGAGCTATAATACTCCAACTATCAGCCATTTAAACATCCAAATACATTGAATACAAGTTATAGATAAGATTTAAGAGAGAGAAAGTTCATGTATTTTGAATATTTGCTATCTATCTCTCAACCAACTCTCTCTCTCCTAACCTCCGAAATTCATTAGTATTTCAGTCCCACATTAAGCTCCTAGATCACCCATAATAGATCAAGAAGCTAAGAATCAAAATTTTGTTCATAAAAGCTAAAAACCTAATTTGAAATCTGAACTTTGATCATATGTTTGATGTTAGTTTTTCTTGTTAAATATGTTGTATGAGGTGTTAATCAATGATCTGGGTTGCTAGATGTTAGATCCATAACATCTAGAGGCTCAGATTTGATGATTTTCTAAATCTGAAATTTTTTGTTAATGAGGGTCTGACAAGGAATGTCAGGTCCCATAGATTCCATTCGGTCATGTGTTTTTGTTGTTTAAAGGTATGAACGTGTAGTATGATATGCCATCTATGTTCTAGAACTTGTAGCAGGACCAGATAATGCATATATTAAAACATATTCGTGGTCAAACCACGTTAACCAGCCATGACCATATGAAATCTGGGTAACCCAGATCATGCCCAGAAACGTCTGACAAGATGTTCTTGGGCTCTGATCTGTCAGGTGATTGATGATTTGGTCATTCTGTTGTAATAGGGTTATAGTTTGCTATATGAACTACATGATTATGCTCTTATATCGCTTTATAAGTAAACATATTGGATTTGGAGGATGGCCAAACCAAGCAGAAAGATCACGGTTGGCATTTTCTGGGTAACCCAGAAAACTCAATAGCATGATTTCTAACATGGTTTGACCGGGCAAGATCAGGCGACTCTATTGTAGTTATATTGATTTTTTTGTATTGGATCTCTTCCTTGTCATGCTGGCTATAATCTAGAACAATGAGATCGACCATTTAATAATTAGAACGTAAAGGAAATCGAGCAAGAAACTGGGCGCTTGAAACTGCCTGGATTTCTGGGTTACCAAGAAAACCTTGGAGCCTTCTGACAGAATATTTGGAGACTCAGATCTTGTTTATTTAATATATTTAGACTTGAACTTTGATTGAATCATGTCCTCTGTTAGTTTCTCTACACAGCCTGACGTCTAGACCACCTTTACCATCAACAGATTTGTTTATATAAGCCATCAATAGCGTTGACCGGCATGACCGTATAATTCTGGGCAGCCCAGAAAACCAAGAACACGCCTGACAGTGATTTCAAAGATTTATAGCTTTCAATTATGATGTTGTAAGACCTTGTTGTTTGGCGGATCGTGTAGTGTTACATTAGTAGTACATGATCAAAGTTATAGTATGCCCAGAAACCTCATAACCTAACATTTATGCTTGGTCAAAGTATGCTACTCGATCACTGACTTTGAAGGTCTGGGTTGCTCAAGAACACCTAAGGTGATACTTACTGTCGCCAAAGGCTTTAGCGACGAACTTGTTAGTTTTAATTAATTTAATTTCTAGAAAATCATTTAAAATAGTAAATAAATTCTGAAAATTACAAAAATAGTTTTAAAAATTATTTTAAGTTATAAATATTAACTTTTAATAATTTGACATATTTTTCATAAATATTACTATTTAATCGGATATTATTGATATATAATAAATTAATTAAAAATGATTTTATTATATTAAAAATTATTTTAAATGATAAAAAGATATTTAATAATATTTTAAGTTATAAAATATAACTTTTAATTTTTTAAGCCAACTTTAATTAATTATTTAATATTAATGATATTAGATTTTTTTAGTAATTATATTAAATAAATAAATTAAAAATCATTTTAATATTATAAAAAATCATTTTAAATGAAAATAAATAGTTTAAAAAATATTTTAAGTTATAAAATATAACTTTTAATATTTAAAGGTAAATTTCATTAATCATTTAATATTAATGATGTTAGTTTTATTTAATAATTATATTAAATAAATAGTTTAAAAATGGTTTTATTGATTTAAAAATTATTTAAAAAGGAGATAAATGAATTAAAAATAGTTTTAGATTATAATTAATGACTTTTAATATTTTGATAAATGATACATTAATAATTAAATATTAATGATAATTATTTACAAATATTTTTTATTGTTTTAAAAATCATTTAAGGGTAATAAAAATGTTTTAAAAATATTTTGAGTTATTATAAATAACTTTAATATTTTAGTAATGCTTTCATTAATAATTTAATATTAATTAAATATTAATGGTAATAGAATTAGTTAATATTTAAATTATTTAATAATAATTCTGATGTTTGAAAAATCATGATAAATTATAATAATTATTTAAAATTATTGTAAGTCATTTAAAAATAATATGTCTGATATTTACAGTTATTGAATTACTGAATAGAGTCTTAGACTCGATAATTACCCGATAAAGCTGTCGGTACACCGAAATGTTTCATAAATTGATCTGGACTTAGATAATTTGACTAGATACGTGTCTGTTTGTGATCCAATGACTGTTAAACATGTATGACAATGTGATTAGGTTATGTGCTGACTGTAATAAGCAGTATTATGTGATATGATATATTATTCTTATCGAACGAATGATCTTATTAATGATAGGTTTGGTTATAAAAGATAAAACTAAGTTGCGTTATTGTAAGAAACAGCTCAGGCAAGTATCTTAACTTTGCATTTACTTTATGCAATGGATATGAGTAAGAAAGTTTCATAATCATATTATTGTGCCAGATTATTAACTCTATTGTTATTGATTATGTATCCAAATATTCATATTCATACAAGTTCTTAAATTATCCGATCATTGTTTATCAACACAGTATTAGTGCATAATCTAGATATTTATTCTGTTCATTAGTTTGTAAATATGGTTATACAAGTGTCCCCACTTGGATAATCATTGTATTTAATCACATGTTGATACATACTTATTGATTTCCAGTATGTATACGTTGACTTAAAAGCCGTCTAAGCTATTTGAGTTGGCTAGACACAAACTTAAAAATATTGTTGAACAAGATAGAACTTTATTGTATCCAACCAGATTATTTTTGTTCGGATTCCAGACTAAGTATGAACATCTCGAACATGGAAAAACTTTTATGCACCTAAGGTGGATAAGATGGACGATAATATCATTCTTTCATGCAGTATTGATCAATACAGGGCATAACATGCTGATCACCCCCGTGCCTGTAAGTTATGACGGTTTACAGATGAAGTTTTGTTTAACCTTTTCAAAAATAGAAAACAATATTCATAGTCTGTCGACTAATCTCCAGTTATAGTCAGTACGTCGTTTTAAAAATTTGATATAGAATTGATATGTTGTTATTATTGGTTCAACTTACTTCACAACTGTTGATTCGTTGTAGAAGTGTCATTCAAAGAAAACATTTAATCCTTTTAGCTAATATCTATTGTTGTTATTACTTGCTGGGCAATCAAATGCTCATTCTTGCTTTAAATTTAAATGTTTTCAGCTAAGTATGATCAACCAGAAGGTTCAGGCAAGAACAAGGGGAAAGGAAAGCTGTTCGAATGAGTTTTATAATATTCTATGTAATAGTTAAGGTTTATTAAGTCAATGATATTTATTATCTATGATGTAATGAATGTTTAAAGGTCGCGTACCTAGGATTTAAACTTTGATATATGTAAATTAAGTTTGATATTTATATTATTGTTATTATTATTAGTATTATTCTGCTCAAAGAAATGGTATCGTGAAGTACCGAGTTTGGGTTTCAATTACCTAAATTTGGGGGCGTCACAGGTTGGTATCAAAGCTTTAGGGTTAGAAACCTTAGGTGGGATTGACCTTAGGTTATAACCTTAGAACAGAGGGAAACGTTGAAAATACAAGTAACTCATATAGAGTTTAAAAAGGAGATGAATTGAATAAATTCATCGTTAAACAAAATAAAAGATAACTTTTATAAAATCATTATTTGCTGTGTGTATATACTATGTGCTAATCAGGATAATTTGTGTATAGATGTCAGGAGAAAAAGAATTAGGATACCCTCAGATCATGAAGAAGGAGCCAATATCAAAGCCAATAGCTAAAACAGAGGCTCATAGTGAAAGAAACCTTGATGAGGTGGTGGTATTAGAAAATGTAGTACCAGATCCGAAAATGGTAAAACTGACAGATAGTGATTCGGACACCGAAGTTGGAGCTGATCAAGCATCAACGGAAGTGCAGAATCTGAGGAACCAGGTTTCTTCTCTGGAAAAGTTGTGAGAAATAGAAAAGCTGTTAAATAGTCAATTGCGAAAGGCGTTAATAGAAACAATGGAAGAACAAGATAAACTTAAAATCCAAATTGATCAAATGGGAGCCAGAAGTAACAAATCGTGCGTAACTCCAAGCAAGAAGGGGAAAAGAAAGATGAAAGACCGTGACTTAGGAAATAAGTAGGATTAGTAGTTGATTATGTATGTTTGATAATGTACGTGTGTAATATAATACTCCTAACTTTTGTGTAAGTTATTGTTGTAATTCCCGACTTTTGTGGTCACAAAGGGATAGCAGTATGAGTTATGTTATGTAAAGTTCTATGACTTATTGAATGAATATGAATCTATATTTGATTAATGGAATAAGTTTTGTATAAAACTTTGTGTTACATGTTAAACTTATACAATAAGGTTTAGAATGTAAGTTAAATTTATGATTTTATGTAATCAGATAATGCCGCCAAGACGTAGAACATAAAATCAAAGGGCAGAAGAATCTGTCAACAACACTGAGGGACAACAGCAAGACCCGATGTAAAACTTTGCGAACATGGTAGCTCAGGCTATGCAACAGGAAATGCCAGCCGCAAGCAACCGACCAGACAATTGCTTGGAAAATTTTAAAGACTTCAAGACAGTAGGGCCACCAGAATTCAGGGGAACAACTGACCCTATAGAAGCCCAGACATGGGTTAACGAGATAGAAAAGGTGTTCATAATTGCTAGGGTAGATGAGGGGCAAAAGACTGCTTTTGCCACCTAAATGATGAAAGGGGAGGCGAACTTTTGGTGGGAAGCAAATCAAGCGAGGGCAGGAGAAGACGTGATAACTTGGGCTAGGTTTAAGATTTTGTTTTACAAAAACTATCTCTCGGCTAGTATGCCGGCTAGGATGGATGTGAAATTTCTGGAATTGAAACAGGAAAACATGACTGTTGCAAAGTATGCCGCAAAGTTTAATGAGTTGGCTAGGTTCGCTCCGCATCAAGTTGATACGGAGGCTAGGAAGGCAAGGAGGTTTGAGCTAGGCTTAAAACCCTGGCTCTACAACAAGGTGGCGGTGTTGCAGATCAATACTTTTGCAGCACTCATGGAAAAGGCTATCATAGCTAAGGAGGGGAGTGAGGTCATGATCCTCTATAACAAGGAGAAAAGGAATAAGGGCAAGGCAGTAGGAGCTATGAAGGTGGAAACTAATAGTGGGAATAGGGGTGAAAAGAGAAAAAAAAATTATTTTGGAAATGTACAGGTGAAGCAGGAAGGTGTGAAGAAGTAGGTAGTTCAGTGTGGGAACTGTGGGAAGAATCACTCTGGTGAGTGTCTAAAGGGTAAGTTTGTATCACTACTAGAAATTTAATATACAGCGACGAGCTATAGCGACAGTCAGCACGAAACCCTTGCTATAGGGTATATATAGCGATGGTCATCGTCTGACCGTCAGTATAGATGTCTTTTAAAGAAAAAACCCTCCCATTTTCCCCCCAAATCATTTCAGTTTTCCCCCAAATCCTCTTCCTCCTCTCTAATAGTTTCTCTCTCGTTACTCTTCCTCTATCGCTCGTTCTCCTCTCTAACCCAAATCATGGTGATCGTCGCGGTGGTTATGGTGGGCCTCGTGGGTCTTTTCGTGGGGGTCCTCATGGTGGTCGTCACGGTGGTTATAATAACGGAGAAATCGCGAGAATGAAGAATAGGTTTGAAAATGGCCCTAATGAAAACTAGAAGAAAATGAACGACCTTGGATCAATCAATCAGAAGACGATGAAGAAGAACAAGATCAGAATGGGAGGAAAAGGGCTCTCCCTTGAAGCCTTCGCTAATGCTAAGACAAAGAGTGACCATTACAAACCTGCTCTCATTAGTATAAATCTCTCCCCTTAAACCCTATATCTTTATTTCTTATATTTTCATATAATTTTATCCAAGTTCATTTTTTACCCTGTATTCTTGTTATATTCTTGTTATTTGTTGCTTTGAAATAGTGTTTTAGTTCAATAACCTTAATTCTTTTGGTGTGATTTCTTGTAATTTAGAGAATATGAATTATTTCTACTTAATAATTAAGATAAAGACCACAAAATGTTGAAATGTGTAGCTCAATGTGTTGTCCTACCTTTTTGAGGCTTAATTTTGATGCACAAAAGGTATACTGTTACATTCTCCTACTCATTTTACATATTTTACATATTCTCAAACAGTACAACCCTCAAAACTTTTGGATGGATCCTCTGAATTTGTGCTCACTTACGAAGATAAAGAAGGAGACTAGATGCTCGTTGGAGATGTTCCATGGGGGTACACAACTAAAACCCATTACTACATAATTATGCCAATTAAAATATGCCTTGATACTCTGATGTTAGATCTGATATAATACATGACTATTTGTATGAATGAATCAAACGATTCTAACCCTAACACATATGAGAAACTCGGAACAAAGAAATGTGAAAAGAAGAAATGTCAATTGTAATGTATTTGTGGTTTATGATTTATATAGCTTATCCTCTTATGCATAAATGTGATCCCCTTTTTTGTATTTTGTTCCAAGGATGTTTCTCAACACCGCGAAAAGGCTTAGAATTATGAAGACCTCTGATTCTAATGGACTTGGTATGCACGTAAATGTTATCGTATTATGGTGACTATCTCGTAAATGTTATTTGCTTCCTTCCCTTCTAATTCAAGTCGATTATTTATTGCAGTTTCAAGGTTCCGAGAAAGACATGACAGACAAAAGTCTAAGCCCATTTAGCATATCACTGCTGAAGAAATAGCATAGGAAAATAGAGATATTAAAGAGTTCGAGTATTCTGCCATGTTTGTTTTAGTTTTTTTGGGTTTTTCTTGGCACCACCTTTTTGCCCTTTTTAATTCTTTAAGAAGCTTGATTGCAAATTTAGATAAATTTTGAGTGGTTTACCAAACCAACAACTCCCTTGACCTTCAAATGACATCAAATCATCTCTAGGTCAGCCCATACATGTATCTAATTGTCTATATATATGGATTGGAGAGAGAAATTGCATTTGTTCACTTAATTTGTGCAAAAACCTTACTCAACTCTCTTAAGCACCACACCTCCGAAATTATCTAGCATTATAATCCCATTATCAAGCCCCACTAACACCATAACCAAATCAGCAATACAAAATAAAAAATTTGTTCATCAAATGTATAAACCCTAACCATAATTTTTTTCCAATGATCTGTTGTTAGATCTTGTAATTTGTTGTTAAAAGATGTTGTTTATAGTCTAATTTAATGATCGGGGTTGGTATATTACAAGTCCATAACATCTAAATGCTCAAATCAATGATTTTCAAATTTCTGGAAAAATTTCATGTTATGGTCTGACAACGAATGTCAAACCTTGTAGATCCATTTCTGTAATTGGGTTTTGTGTTTTAAAGGTTGATACTTGTAGTATGTTATGTTGTCTGTAATCTGGAACTGATAGATAGCTCAAATCATGCTTAGAATGAAAGTTATGGGCGGTCAAACCTCGTTGACCGGCAATGACTTTCAAAATCTAGAAAAAACCCAGAACAGCCTAGAAGCCTCTGACAGGTTCTTTGCGGGCTTAGATCTAACTGCTTAATGATGTTATGTGTTTGTTTTTGTAACCAGATTATAGACTGATATTAGTACTTTAATATTATGCCTTAAAATCTCCTAAACAACAAGTAATCTGACTACAGTGGCCGGTCAAAGTAGGACAAACGGCCATGACAGCATTTTCTGGGAAAAACTCAGAAATTTTTGAACAATTTTTCTGACAAGGTTTGACCGGCTTGTACCTGCTTAATTTGTTGTTATTTTGTTGATGTTATGATATATATATATATATATATATATATATATATATATATATATATATGTACATTGGTATGTTGTCTACACATTACAACTTGTAGATCACAAAATCATCAACACGATTGATAGTTATAATAGCTTAAAAGTGACTGCTCGAACTGTTCTTCATTTCTGTAAATGAAGAACAGCTCTGACAACAACTTTGGTTGCTTAGATCTAGCTTGTGTTAGGTTGTTTGATCGTGTTGTTTGTTAGAACCTGTAGTCTTGCACTTTTGTCTACAAGATCTAGCTTTTGTAATTCCCAGAAACACACTACACAAAGATTTAAGGTTGGTCAAACTAGTCCACTCGGGAACTGGGTATGAAGGTTCTGGGCAGCTCAAGAACACCTATAGCGACAGTTTCGTCGCTATAGGGCCCTTTAGCGACAGTTTTTGCGAAAATTAATTATTTTTATTTAATAATTAGTATTAATTAGTTTTTAATTCAGAAAAATACAAAATAAATTATTAAAAAATATTTTAAAGTCCCAAAATTATATTTTAATTATTTTGAATATATTTCATAAATATTTAATATTTTTAGAATATTAAAAGTATTTAATTTATTTAATTATAATATTAAGTAAATTATTTAAAAATAATTTAAATACATGAAAAATCATTAAAAATTATATTATGATATATGAAAATATTTTAAGTTATTTTTAATGACTTTTAATATTTTGTGATAATTTTTATTAATAAATTAATGTTAATGATAATTAAGTTGTTTAATAAATGAATTAAATAAATAATTTAAAAATGATTTTATTATTTTAAAAATTATTTTAAATAATAATAAGATATTTAAGAATATTTTAAGTTATAAAATATAACTTTTAATATTTAAAGGTAAAATAAATAAATTAATTATTATTAATGATATTAAAGATATTTAATATTTACATTAAATAAATTAGTTTAAAAATGATTTTAATATTTTAAAAATCATTTTAAATGAAGATAAAATGTTTAAAGATATTTTAAGTTATAAAATATAACTTTTAATATTTAAAGGATAATTTCATTAATAATTTGATATTAATAATATTAATTTAACCCTAATGATATTAAATTTATTTAATAATTATATTAAATAAATAGTTTAAAAATAGTTTTATTAATTTAAAAATTATTTAAAAAGGGATATAAATGAATTAAAAATATTCTAAGTTATAATTAATAACTTTTAATATTTAGATAAATAGTTCATTAATAATTTAATATTAATGGTAATTATTTTATAATGATTTTTAAATGTTTTAAAAATCATTTAAGGGTAATATAAATGTTTTAAAAATATTTTAAGTTATTATTAATGACTTTAATATTTTGGCAATGGTTTCATTAATAGCTTAATATTAATTAAATATTAGTGATAATAGAATTGTTTATTATTAAATCATTTGATAATGATTCTGATATTTCAAAATTATGATAAATGGTAATAATTGTTTAAAAATTATTATAAGGCCATGAAAAATAGTGCGACCGGTGTTTAAGTTATCCAAATGAATATTGAACTACTGTATAGAGTTTTAGACTCGATATTTACCCGATAAAGTTGTCGGTAGACTGACATGTTTCAGAAATTGATCTGGACTTAGATAGGATGACTGGATAACTGTTTATTTGTGATTCAATGGTGTTAAAGTTATGTGACAATGTGATTAGGAATGTGCTGACTGCAATAAGCAGTATTATATGATATGATATGCTATTCTAATCAGACCAATGATCTATTTAATGATAGAGATTGATAGAAAAGATAAATATAAGTTGTGTAAGCAGCTGACAAGGCAAGTATCTAAGACTTTGCATTTACTTTATGCAATGGACATGCACAAGATAATATCTGAATTGTTCATATCAATTGTTCAAATATTTCAACCTTTGTATATACTTATGCAATGATTCTGTATAAGTAAGCTATTAAGCAATAATTGTTGTACAATTTCCTTTATCCTGTTAATATTGATCAAGTTATTTATTCTGTTCGTTAATTTCTATAACATGGTTATACAAGTGTCCCCACTTGGATAATCATTATATTTTATCACATGTTGATACATACTTATAGTTGCCTGGTATGTATACGTTGAAATAAAAGTCGTCTAAGCTATTTGATCAAGCTAGACATAAAATTTAAAGTTGTTGTTGAACAAGATAAAACTTATCCAACCGAATTGTTTTTGTATGGATTCAATACTGTCATGAACATCCCAATCATGGGAAATTTTTATGCGCTAAGGCGGACAAAGGATGAACGATAATATCGTTCTAGCAATGTCGTATTGATCAATACAAGACATAATGGGCTGATCACCCCCGTTCCCATAAGTTATGACGGTTTACAGATGAATTTCTGTTTAACCCTTTCGAAAATAGAGAATAATGTTCATAGTCTGTTAATTGATACTCATTTATAGTCAATACGTAGTTTCTAAAAATTTGAAATAAAAATGATATGTTGTTATTTATTGGTTCAGCTTACTTCACAACTATTGCTTCGTTGTAGAAGTATCCTTCCAAGAAAATATTTAATTCATTCAGTTAACTATTATTGTTGTTATTACTTGCTGGGCACTCAAATGCTCATCCTTGCTTTAATTTAAATGTTTTCAGCTAAGGGTGAGCAACCCGAAGGATCTGCCAAGAATAAAGGGAAAGAAAAAATTGCTGAATGACTGTTTATGCTATCTTTTGTAATAATCAAATTTTATTAGGATATGGATGATAAATATTATTATTATCATGTAATGAATGTTGAAGGTTTCGTACTTGGGATTTGGGAAACTCTGATAATATGTAAATTAAATTTGATAAATCTATATTATTGTTATTATTATTAGTATTATTCCGCTCATAGAAATGGTATCGTGAAGCTCCGAGTTCGGATTTCAAGTATCCGAATTTGGGGGCGTCACATGTACTGCAATATTGATCAAGCTGCGCAAGAAATAAAGGAGACTAATGCAAAGCTAGGTCCTGTTTATATCAACTTTGTGTCTTTTCTTCAACTTATTAACTTGTATGTATATCAAATACTAAAGAAAAGTAAAAAACTCTATATCAACTTTTACCTTTTCCTCAACTTATATATGCAGAGTGATTACAAAAGTATTACGAGGCTATCAAAATTGATCAACATTATGCGGTAATTTCATGTTCCTTTTACTTTCTGCTTCCTGAAACAGCTTACATTTACATGACTTCATTCAGATTTGTATTATGATGTTTTGAGCTTGTTATGTACTATGCAGCTTGCATATTATAACCTTGGAGTTGTTTATTCTGAGATGATGCAATATGACATGGCTCTTAATTGCTATGAGAAGGCTGCACTAGAAAGGCCCATGTATGCTGAAGCATATTGCAATATGGGAGATTTGGAGTCTGCTATTGCCTGTTATGAGAGGTTTTCTGCTATTTATTAGTCAATTTTTTGTTATGAATTGATCCTTGCAAGTACGTGGTCTCTAGTTGATAGTTTTTCCTTTGCTTGTACCTCATGGTGATTCATTACTGTTCTATTTCAGGTGTCTGGCTGTTTCTCCAAACTTTGAGATCACGAAAAATAATATGGCTATTGCCTTGACAGATTTAGGCACAAAGGTGGTTTCTTCATTTACACAAATTTTAAATTGGGATTATGTAGTTTCATCTTATGACCTACCAAACCTTGTACTTTCTTGAGAATGATATTATTGCCTTTATTTTTGGCTCTTTGCAGAATCATGGTCTGCCTTTAGATTAATGTGAATTAAATGCAACTGTTGTAAGATTGGATGGTGCAGTCACATTTGTGTAATGTGAATGATTTTAAATGATGTATATAATATTTTTTATGTTTTATTTTATATTGTATTTGTGTTTATTGAATAAATGTGCATTATTAATTAATTTTTTTTTGAAATCTAAAACGTCTAAAGCGACGGTCGCCGACCGTTGCTATATGCCTAAAGACCATCGCTATAGAGTTTACCGACGGCTTCTATGGCGACGGTCGACGACCGTCGCTAAAGCCTATAGCGACGGTCTTTATGCCTATAGCGACGGTCGGGACCCTCGCTATAGGGATTTTCTAGTAGTGTATGTTACAAGTGCGGGCATGAGGGCCATATTTCTCCCAACTGGCCCAACCCAAGGATGAACAGTGGGTGTTTTCTGTGTGGGTAGATGGAACATAAGGTGAAGGATCGTCCAAAGAGGAAAATGGAGGCGAGAAGTGTAACCACGGGAAAAGGCAACGGAACTCTGGCTATTGCAGGACCGACTTCAACCAACAAACCAACAAAAGCAACCGCGAGAGTCTTCAACATAACGGTCCAGGATACTGTGACAGCTGGGAATGAAACTCCAGGTATTATTTGAATAACTTTTATTTTCGTTTATATATGATTTTCCTATATATAGCAAACTATGTTATAAAGAAATTTTGAAGGGGGAATTTGAGTTCTTTGGGAAATCATATTTTTCGTTTAAGCAGATAGACAAGCTTTATGTTGAATAGTTAAAGATCAGTTCGATCAAATATAATCGAGATCTACTTGTAATGATTGTGTATGTAATGTACCCTAGTATGTATAAGTTTTAAAATGGTGATTTCGGGGACGAAATCCTTATAAGGGAGGGTGAATGTAATAACCCGATATTTTCTATATAAATAAATGAGAAATTTTGCATATAAATTTTTTTTTATTTTAAAGATGGGAATATGTGTTAGGTAATGTGTATGTATATGTGTGCTAAATAAAAATTATTTATTACATGAATCATTTCAAATAATTTTATTTTAGAAATATTGATAATTATAAAGTATATTCTTATAGTAATTAAGTTAGTAGTAGAAATATTTTTATTATTTATTTTCCATGAAAATATGATTTTTATATTATTTAAATAATATATGAAATGATTATTGGGATTATTATAATTACAATTTTATTATATAAATTTTAGTTCAGATTGTTTAAGTTAATTATTTTTAACTTAATTAATGATGTTATATATGAAAGATAAATCAGATATGAAATCCAAACCCTAATTTTGTATTTTGAGCAATGAATGAGAATAATAGTATTATATTAAATATAATAGTATTTTAAGTGTTATAAATATATATACAGTATATATGTAGACTGATAATGGTTAGTCAATTATGGTGTATCACGACAAATTAAAACCTAGTATCATTGTTATAAACCATAATTGGAAACTCAAAACTGGAGTTTAATATCGGTCAGAAATTATGTTATATGAATTATGTTGCATATTATAGAATTTCTGTTAATTAAGAAAACACTAATTAATATTTGAAAACCCTAATTAAAATTAAAAATCCTAATTTGGTAATTAGGAACCCTAATTGCTAAAATTAGAAACTCTAATTATTATTTTAGTAAATTGAATTGTTAATTTGGGAATCCTAATAATATTAAGAAACCCTAATTATTTAAAAACCCTAATTTCTATTTAAAAACCCTAATTTTAATTAGTAAGTCTAATTAAAATTTTATTAGTCTTTGAATATAATTTTTCAAACCCTAGAAATTATTTGGGAAACCTTAAGGTTTAAAATCTAGTGATTAAACCCTAGATTTAAGTACCTTGGACAAGAATACCCTTAAAATTGTAAGCAAAATGACCTAAATACCCTTTTGGTCCCATACTTGAATTATTGCTAGCCAAATCTTGGCAAAATAATTACCCTAACCTAGCTATGAGCTATAATACTCCAACTATCAGCCATCTAACATCCAAATACATTGCATACAAGTTATAGATTAGATTTAAGAGAGAAACTTCATATATTTTGCATATTTGCTATCTATCTCTCAACCAACTCTCTCTCTCTCTCTCCTAACCTCTGAAATTCATTAGTATTTCAGTCCCACATAAAACTCCTAGATCACCCATAACAGATCAAGAAGCTAAGAATCAAAATTTTGTTCATAAAAGGTAAAAACCTAATTTGAAATATGAACTTTGATCCTATGTTTGATGTTAGTTTTTTTGTGTTAAATATGTTGTATGAGGTGTTAATCAATAATCTGGGTTGCTAGATGTTAGATCCATAACATCTAGAGGCTCGTATTTGATGATTTTCTAAATCTGGAAAATTTTGTTAATGAGGGTCTGACAAGGAATGTCAGGTCCCATAGATTCCATTCGGTCATGTGTTTTTGTTGTTTAAAGGTATGAACGTGCAGTATTATATGCCATTTGTGTTCTGGAACTTGTAGCAGGACCAGATCAAGCATTTATTAAAAGATATTCGTGGTCAAACCACGTTGACCAGCCATAACCATATGAAATCTGGGTAACCCAGATCTTGCCCAGAAACGTCTGACAAGATGTTCTTGGGCTCTGATCTGTTAGGTGATTAATGATTTGGTCATTCTGTTGTAATAGGGTTATAGTTTGCTATATGAACTACATGATTATGCTCTTATATCGCTTTATAAGTAAACATATTGGATTTGGAGGATGGTCAAACCAAGCAGAAAGATCACGGTTGGCGTTTTCTGGGTAACCCAGAAAACTCAATAGCATGATTTCTGACATGGTTTGACCGGGCAAGATCAGGCGACTCTGTTGTAGTTATATTGATTTCTTTGTTTTGGATCTCTTCCTTGTCATGCTGGCTATAATCTAGAAAAATGAGATCGACCATTTAATAATTAGAACGTAAAGGAAATCGAGCAAGAAACTGGGCGCTTGAAACTGCCTGGGTTTCTGGGTTACCCAGAAAACCTTGGAGCCTTCTGACAGAATCTTTGGAGACTTAGATCTTGTTTATTTAATAAATTTAGACTTGAACTTTGATTGAATCATGTCCTCTGTTAGTTTCTCTACACAGCCCGACGTCTAGACCACCTTTACCTTCATCAGATTTGTTTATATAAGGCCATCAATAGCGTTAACTGGCCATGACCGTATAATTCTGGGCAGCCCAGAAAACCAAGAACACGCCTGACATTGATTTCAAAGATTTATAGCTTTCAATTATGATGATGTATGACCTTGTTGCTTGCTGGATCATGTAGTGTTACATTAGTAGTACACGATCAATGTTATAGCATGCCCAAAAACCTCATAACCTGACATTTATGCTTGGTCAAAGTATGCAATTCGATCACTGACTTTGAAGGTCTGGGTTGCTCAAGAACACCTAAGGCGACACTTACTGTCGCCAAAGGCTTTACCGACGAACTTGTTAGTTTTAATTAATTTAATTTCTAGAAAATCATTTAAAATAGTAAATAAATTTTGAAAATTACAAAAATAGTTTTAAAAATTATTTTAAGTTATAAATATTAACTTTTAATAATTTGACATATTTTTCATAAATATTACTATTTAATTGGATATTATTGATATTTAATTTATTTAATAAATGTATTAAATAAATTAATTAAAAATGATTTTATTATATTAAAAATCATTTTAAATAATAAAAATATATTTAATAATATTTTAAGTTATAAAATATAAATTTTAATATTTTAAGACAAATTTCATTAATTATTTAATATTAATGATATTAAATTTATTTAGTAATTATATTAAATAAATTAATTAAAAATGATTTTAATATTATAAAAAATCATTTTAAATGAAAATAAATAGTTTAAAAATATTTTAAGTTATAAAATATAAATTTTAATATTTAAAGGTAAATTTCATTAATCATTTAATATTAATGATGTTAGTTTTATTTAATAATTATATTAAATAAATAGTTTAAAAATAGTTTTATTGATTAAAAATTATTTAAAAAGGAGATAAATGAATTAAAAATAGTTTTAGGTTATATTTAATGACTTTTAATATTTTGATAAATGATACATTAATAATTAAATATTAATGATAATTATTTAAAAATAATTTTTATTGTTTTAAAAATCATTTAAGGGTAATAAAAATGTTTTAAAAATATTTTGAGTTATTACAAATAATTTTAATATTTTAGTAATGGTTTCATTAGTAATTTAATATTAATGGTAATAGAATTAGTTAATATTTAAATCATTTAATAATGATTCCGATGTTTGAAAAATCATGATAAATTATAATAATTATTTAAAATTATTATAAGTCATTTAAAAATAATATGTCTGATATTTGCAGTTATTGAATTACTGAATAGAGTCTTAGACTCGATAATTAGCCGATAAAGCAGTCGGTACACCGAAGTGTTTCATAAATTGATCTAGACTTAGATAATTTCACTAGATACGTGTCTGTTTGTGATCCAATGACTGTTAAACATGTATGCCAATGTGATTAAGTTATGTGCTGACTATAATAAGAAGTATTATGTGACGTGATATATTATTCTAATAGAACGAATGATCTTATTAATGATAGGTTTGGGTATAAAAGATAAAACTAAGTTGCATTATTGTAAGCAGCAGCTCAGGCAAGTATCTTAACTTTGCATTTACTTTATGCAATGGACATGAGTAAGAAAGTTTCATAATCATATTATTGTGCCAGATTATTTACTCTATTGTTATTGATTATGTATCTAATTATTCATATTCATACAAGTTCTTAAATTATTCGATCATTGTTTATCAACATAGTATTAGTGCATAATCCAGATATTTATTCTGTTCGTTAGTTTCTAAATATGGTTATACAAGTGTCCCCACTTGGATAATCATTGTATTTAAGCACATGTTGATACATACTTATTGATTTCCAGTATGTATACGTTGACTTAAAAGCCGTCTAAGCTATTTAATTTGGCTAGACATAAATTTAAAAATATTGTTGAACAAGATAGAACTTTATTATATCTAACCAGATTGTTTTGGTTCGGATTCCAAACTAAGTATGAACATCCCGAACATGAAAAAACTTTTGTGCACCTAAGGTGGATAAGATGAACGATAATATCGTTCTTGCATGTAGTATTGATCAATACATGGCATAACGGGCTAATCACCCCCGTGCTTGTAAGTTATGACAGTTTACAGATGAAGTTCTGTTTAACCTTTCAAAAATAGAAAATAATGTTCATGATCTGTCGACTAATCTCCACTTATACTCAGTACGTAGTTTCAAAAATTTGATATAGCATTGATATGTTGTTATTATTGGTTCAGCTTACTTTACAACTATTAATTCGTTGTAGAAGTGTCATTCAAAAAAAAATTTAATCCTTTCAGCTAATATCTATTATTGTTATTACTTGCTGGGCAATCAAATGCTCATTCTTGCTTTAAATTTAAATGTTTTCAGCCAAGTATGATCAACCAGAAGGTTCAGGCAAGAACAAGGGGAAAGGAAAATTGTTTGAATGAGTTTTATAATATTCTATGTAATAGTTAAGGTTGATTAAGTCAATGATATTTATTATCTATGATGTAATGAATGTTTAAAGGTCACGTACCTGGGATTTAAACTTTGATATATGTAAATTAAGTTTGATATTTATATTATTTTTATTATTATTAGTATTATTCCGCTCATAGAAATGGTATCGTGAAGCACCGAGTTCGGATTTCAAGTACCTTAATTTGGGGGCATTACAAAATCTACTAGAAAATGAATTTGTCCACCTTGACCAAAATATCTTCCACAATTCTTCTTGGATAAGTTACCGATCTGTCTGCTAACTGCAACGAAATGTTTGTAGGTTTCAGAGCTGGTAAACCTAATTCGGTACAAACGAATAATGGCATGAGGTTTACACTTGCCCCCAAGTCACACAAACACTTTTTGAAGGCTATGTTACCGATCATGCAAGGTCTAGTGAAACTCCCTGGATCCTTCAACTGTGGAGGTAACTTTCTCTGTAAAACTGTGCTATATTCTTTTGTTAAAGCCACAGTTTCATAATGTTCTAACTTTTTTTTCCTTGACAGAATCCCCTTCATGAATTTGGCATAACTAGGCATTTGCTCTAGGGCTTCTGCGAAGGGAATATTAATTTGAAGTTTCTTAAAAACTTCCAAAAATTTGATGAATTGCTTGTCTAAATTCTATTTTTGGACCCTCTACTGAAACGGTGGTGGAGGATACACAACTGGCTCAACATCTAATTTGCTCTTGTCCCCTTGTTTTTCCTCATCCTGTTTCTCTGCAACCACTTTGTCTTCATTCTCTTTGACTTCTTTCTTAGCTGAATTTTTTGCACTTTTCCTTTCAAGATTCTTTCAACTCCTCAAAGTGATTGCTTGACACTTCTCATGATTTCCCTTCGGATTCATTTCTATGTCACTAGGTAGAGTCCCTTGCGGCCTATTATTCAATGCTAAGGTAAGCTGTCCCATCTGATTTTCTAAGTTTTTTGATGGCCACTGCTTGTGTTTTCATTGCCGCCTTCTTTCCTGATATATATTTCAACAAAAGCTCTTCTAAGTCTATTTTCTTCTCTTAATGCAGAGCTATTTGTTGATACTAATTTTGGATCCCCGAGGGATAAGAAGGTTGTGGAGCCTGTTGATTTTGATTGTTACTCCATAAAAAGTTGGGATGGTTCCTATTCCCCAGGTTGTAGGTATTTTGATATATGTTCTGCAGAATCCTATTGTAGCTGCCCACAAATGGAACCGATGCTGGGTTGATGACACACTATTCTGTAGGATGTTCTCCTACATATAATTCTCAAACATATGCCACCTGCTGTGGTTGTGAACCTGTTAGAGCATCTATTTTCTTTGATAAGGCTGAAATCTGTGCCTCCAACGCTGTTACCCCGTTTACCTCTAATACCCCAGCTACCTTGGGTTGTGTCATCCTCACTGTAGGCCACTAGTAGTTATTAGTTGCCATTGTTTCTATTAACTCATATACCTCCTCATAGCTCTTAACCATAAACGCTCCACTCGAAGCTGCATCTATGCTTGTCCTGAGATTCTTATTTAACCCGTTGTAGAACGTATTCATCTGCAGCCATTTAGGTAGTCCATGATGAGGGCACTTTCTGAGAAATTTCTTGTATCGTTCCCATGCCTCATATAAAGACTCCCCATGTTGCTACTCAAATAAGGTGATCTCGTTTCTCATCTTCGTAGTTTTGGCTGGTGGAAAGAACTTAGCCAGGAACTTCTGAGCGAGGTCGTCCCAAGTAGTTATTGATCCCGGTGGTAGAGAATGTAACCAACTCTTCGCCTTGTCTCGAAAGGTTAATGGGAACAAGCGAAGTCTGGCTGCGTCATCTGATACCCCATTGTATCTGAAGGTGCCACATATCTCCAAAACGCTAAGCAAGTGTTCATTTGGGTTGTCGTTGGTTAATCCCCCAAACTGAACTGAGTTTTGTATCATCTGAATAGTCCTAGTCTTGATCTCAAAAGTATTTACAGCAATCGCCGACCTGGTGATGCTCGACTGAAGCTCAGTCACCTTCGGAGTAGCATAATCCCTCAGCGCTTTTTGATCTTCTGCATCCATTATTTCTTCCTTCTTAGAGTTCTCAAAGTTTTCCCTTGTGTCTTTAATCCACTTACTTAGCCTTTGAAACTATTTCACGATATCGTCCTCAAAAGGAAGCAAATCTGGATTCTTAGACCGAGTTTGCATAAACTAACTCAAAGAACCTGAAATAGGAAAGAACAAAACAAAAGAAAAATTATTTAAGTAAAACTGGACTAATTAAACTGATATTGAAAAATATTAAAATCTATACTAGTTCCCAGGCAACGGCGCCAAAAACGTGTTGGTCGAAATCTAATTACGCTCACATGCAAGTGCACGTGGTCAACAAGTAATATAATGATAAGTTGAGTATCGTTCCCACAGAGAGTAGTATGAAATTAATCTAACAATTACAAGCATTATATTAATCTAAATTTTATTAAGTTATCCAAATAAATGATTATAACTATTAAAAACTAAAAATATAAAAATACCAAGCAATTAACACAACTAAAAACCTGTAATTTCAAGCAAATAATGGAGAATTAGGCTTAAAACTTCACTTTAAGTCTTACTCTGATTATTACACCTTAATTTAGTTTAATTCACTATCCCAGTTTATTAATCAAGAACATTTAAGTAGAATTAGCCATTTCTCAATGTACTAATACCATATTAAATTAAATTCATAAATTAGATAGAATCAAGTCAAATACCCTAATAAACTAATTCACTATATCTTTATGTGAATTACAATCAAATAAGGTTTAAGTTCAAGTTCTCTACCCGATTACATGTGATGTTAAGCATATCTCTACCCTAACATTCATCAAGATTCCATTCAATCATAGAATTCAAGAACACATTCTAAAGTGATTAAGTCTAGATTCATATATCATCTCTCTAGTCCATACAAATCCACACATAATTGGTGATAAAGCAATTCATAAATTAAAACATAAATCACAATAGCTAAACTGAATGGATAGATTATCAAATTGAAATTAAGGCTACATAATCATCGTTTAACCATAAAGATCCATCATAAGCCTAATAAGTAAATTAGTTCATCACAAATGAAATAAACACTGAAATCATAAAAGAATCCATCATCCAAATTATAATAATTGAATTAACGAAGTAGAATGAAAACAAAATCACCCTTCTTCTTCTTCTCTCAAACTTGCAATTTTCGTGACTCTTACCTTTAATCCTTCCTCCAATGCAATTTACTCAAATTAGGGCTCAAAAATTATTACTTGATTGAATTTTGTTATCTTCTCCCTTGTCTATGTTAATCTTTAGCACAAGACACATATTTAGTCCACAAACTGACGCCAATTGGAGTCCCAAGCGATGCCAACTTCCTTCCTAAACGTTGTTGCAGTACTCTACTTGAATCAGACTTCTTATCCTTGCCCCGTATCCCCACCCCGGCGGGGGGTCCTTCTGTTCTTGCTTAAGTATCCCCGCCCCGGCGCGGGGTCTTCTTGCAATCTGCACACTTTTGCTCATTTTATGCTAAGTTCTCGTCACAATGCCACCTTTTAAGCCACACATGCTATGCCACCATACCTAAACATAAAACAACAATAAACAAGTAAAAACAAAAATAAATATATACAGAATTAACACAATTTAAGCTCGAATTAGAGGCCGATTTGTAGGTATAAAACTCACTCATCAATCTACATTATGAAAGTAATAAAGTAGATATTTATATAAAAGCGGTATATATATATATATATATATATATATATAGTCTGGTTCTTAGGCGGTCTCATTTAACGGTCTTCAGAACGGACTTAAAAAAAAGAAAAGGAATGATCTCGCCAAACTCTGAAATTCTCTTTATTCCCACTTACAAAACCTTAAAATAAAAAACGCAGACCTTCTCTCTCCTCAGACTTTCTCCTTCAAATTTTAGGCACTTCCTTCTCCAAATTTCAGAGCGAACGAAGCCCTAGAGCAAAAAATAAATCAAATCTTCACAAATTGGAAGCCCTGGAATCTTCACAAATCGGAAGCAATAGAATCGTGCCCTAGAATCGATTCCCTCACAAATCGGAAGTCCAAATCTTCACAAATCTGTAAGTCATTTCTTCACAAACTGTCCCCTCTCTTCCTTTATTCTTCCTTTATTTGTATTCTTAGAACGCCGTACTACTTCTCCCCCTCAATTTAGGATATGAATATTTACTGTCTGTTGGTTGCATTTCATTTACGATCTGTGGGTTATCCTGAAATTCCCAGTCTGTTTCCCCTCTTTTACTAGTAAATTTTGCTTATGCTAGAAATGCCATGATATTGCCGGAGCATACTCATGCTCAATTACAGTCGAAGTTGCTAGCTCTAGCATTAAAGAATCAAGCAGAGGCAAAACCACCAGAAACGCAATCAATGCCGTAATTGGAGCCAGAATCGAAACAAAAACCCAGAGCCCAACCGCAGGTGGAACTGCAACGGCAGCCGAAGCAGGTGGTGCCCATAGTGCCGCGAGTGGCGCATCCAATGCAGACGCATCCTCATCGGGCAACATTGCAAGTGATGTAAGCTTTTTAAAATAAGTAATTTGGGTGTTGATTGAAGCTTAAACGTTTGTTTTTTTCTTTGTCTGAACTCATGCAATTGTAGTTTTCTTTGGTAATATGCTAAAAGAACGTGGTGATTAATTTGATTAGTAAAAATAAATGAATGAGGTGAAAATTGAGTTAAGGATTTTGGAGGAGAATGCTAATGTGGTGGCATAGAATCTCTTTTATTTTGTTTCGGTCTGTTTTGAACATTTAAAAAAGTGATTTTTTTATTTAAGAAATTACTTGGCTGTTAAAAAAAATAAAAAAATTCAGAACAAACTTCATATCAAAGGAAATTAAATAAAAATTACTTACTCTTGCAGTTTGACATCTATAGAATCGACGACCAGGATTCATATTAGTCCAAAAACTTGTCAACATAGCTTGGCGATGGCAATGGCAGTGATTAACTGTGACCATTTAAGTTGACTCTTTCCCGTGTGTTAGGGATGTGGTGTATGCAGCATAATAAAAATGAATCAAATGAACAGAAAATGGATATACTTGAAATATACATCACAATGAATCATGAGTTATGTGCAAATACTTCCTATCAAGCAACTACCATGGATCAACTACAATAATCAACTTCCATGGATCTAAAAATATATTTCTTCATTACAAAATCAAAATGGTTGGAAAGAGATGGTACTAAATATTTCTTAGGATATATTGCATGCAACTTGTTCAAAGAAAAGTCCAAACACAAATAATAGCTTTAAAGTACTAAAGTTCCAACAAATATTAAGCTCAGCTATACCAAACACAAATGTGAGTCATCTCAAATGTGAGTCATCCAAGTAATTTCTTAAACTAAAAAAATCACTTTTTTCAATGTTCAAAACATACTGAAACAAAATAAAAGAGATTTTATACCACCATATTGGCATTCTCCTCCAAAATCCTTAACTCAATTTTCACCTCATTCATTTATTTTTACTAATCAAATTAATCACCACGATCTTTTAGCATATTACCAAAGAAAACTACAATTGCATGAGTTCAGACAAAGAAAAAAAATAAACATTTAAGCTTCAATCAACACCCAAATTACTCATTTTAAAAAGCTTACATCACTTGCAACGTTGCCCGATGAGGATGCGTCTGCATTGGACGTGCCACCCGCGGCACTATGGGCACCACCTACTTCGGCTGCCGTCGCAGCTCCACCTGCGGTTGGGCTCTGGGTTTTTGTTTCAATTCTAGCTCCAATTGCGGCATTGATTATGTTTATGGTGGTTTTGCCTCTGCTTGATTCTTTAATGCTAGAGCTAGCAACTTCGACTGTAATTGAGCATGAGTATGCTCCGGCAATATCATGGCATTTCCAGCATAAGCAAAATTTACTAGTAAAAGAGGGGAAACAGACTGGGGGTTTCAGGATAACCCACAGATCGTAAATGAAATGCAACCAACAGGCAGTAAATATTCATATCCTAAATTGAAGGGGAGAAGTAGTACGGCGTTCTAAGAATACAAATAAAGGAAGAATAAAGGAAGAGAGGGGACAGTTTGTGAAGAAATGACTTACAAATTTATGAAGATTTGGACTTCCGATTTGTGAGGGAATCGATTCTAGGGCACGATTCTATTGCTTCCGATTTGTGAAGATTCCAGGGCTTCCAATTTGTGAGGATTTGATTTATTTTTTGCTCTAGGGCTTCGTTCGCTCTGAAATTTGGAGAAGGAAGTGCCTAAAATTTGAAGGAGAAAGTCTGAGGAGAGAGAAGGTCTGTGTTTTTTATTTTAAGGTTTTGTAAGTGGGAATAAAGAGAATTTCAGAGTTTGGCGAGATCATTCCTTTTTTTTAAGTCCGTTCTGAAGACCGTTAAATGAGACCGTCTAAGAATCGGACTCTATATATATATATATAAGAAATAAAAAGCCGCGGATCGACGATCCGGGCATACCCACAAAATGCGACTCTCAATGTTAGTAGATATAAATATATAGAAGTAGTAAAAAGCTTAAAATTTTGAAAAAATCTTATAGTGGGCTGCCAAGAAGACTTCAGATAGCTTTAAACACCTGAAAACTCAGTTTCCATCGGTTAAAATTCAGTATGTAGGAAAACAAGAGCTTACAAGTGTTTAGAAAGAAGAATCACTCAGTTTAGAGTACTCTAGCAGTGTTTATAGACTGAAATGGAGAAAATTTTCTCTCCTTTTCTCTTTTTTTCAAAAGAGCTGCTAAGAGCTCATATTTAAAGACCCGTTGTCCGCGAGTCTACCTACGGATGCTTGGGGTGCCCCGGGATATACGGGTCCCGTTATCTCGAAGTATGTGCACTCTAGCTACGCATTGTTTGCTCGAACCTTCATTACTTTCAATTCGGGCATCCGATAAAGGTGTGATGTACCTTTTTGAAATACTGTTGTTGAGAGCTACAGAATGACATGTGATTAGAGGTTGTACGAAGCCGGGAAGATGGGTCCATGATCAGATCTTTAAGTCTTCAAATTCTTTTCGGTGTGATGCCTTGTGTAGTAGTCACTCGGGATTTGAGCTATGGTTCTTGTGGGATAGCTTTGTATGCAGTGTTGATTAAAATGTGTCGAGACGACGTGAATGTAGCATTGAGGTGGCAAAATGATGATTTTGCCACCACCGGGGTTATCTCTATAAGACCCCAACTTTTATGAATAAAGATTAATTTTTTCTCAAATTATATTTTTGAATATTATGGTGTGGATTTGATATAATGTTATAGTTGTGGGTAATATTTATAAATTTTGCAAAGTAAGCAAGTGGTTATAAAATATTCAATTAGTCGGGAAATATTCGTACGACGACACAATTATTTGTGGACCCCACAACGGAAGTATTGGCGTATTTAAAAAACGACAAAAATATCTTTTTATAAAAATAACGGCGAAAGTTTTACCCTTAAACTGTTGAATTACCCGATGGTAAAAGTACAGTAATACGCATGGTTGCATAGTAACACACGATATTGATTATTGATGCTTACGTGAGAAGTCACTCAGTTATACTCAATTATTGCTACAAAAATTGCTGCATAATATCTTTTATATTATTGATTCAATTATTGTCATAGTATCATCTGCATAATGTTTTATATTATTAAATCAATAATTGAGACGACAAAGTTATTCATATTATTATTTGTATTATTAACGATGTCTAGAAAGTTTTGTCGAGAAAAGGGGTTTGGTCACCTAATTGCGCGCCAATAGGTAGAAATTCTTATCGAAAAGCCCCCGCTTTCCTAGGAATGATCTGGTTGTTAAATATTTTGAGTTATAATATTAATGATGAATAAGTTCGTGTTGATTAAAGATGAAATTGTTGATAAAAATATTTCTATTGTGTTGGGATTATTAGTGTTAGTGAAAATCGACATTTATTTCGATAATAATTGATTTCCAGATGTTAAATTGACCAAACGGATAATTAATCGGATAAGTGAGCAATTAATTACTATTGATTCACATACAAATTACTGTTGGTTCACATGTACGGAATTATTGGTTCACATGCATGTACTATTAGGGGAGATGGTGCAAGATTGATAATACTTGCAGGACTAAATTAAAAATAGAGGTATAGATGAAGGTACTATACTGTAATAATTTGAGCCCCTAATCGTGCAATTATCGAAACTATGTTTTCCTATAAATAGAAGCTCATTCTTCTTTCATTCTCACCAATTCACTAAGACTCACAAGAGCAATTATAGAGAGAGAAGCTATAGAGAGGAAGAAGAAGAGTATTCTGCTACTTCACTATTCCAATATCCAATCTTCTTCTAAGGTAAGGGATATTATTTTTGTTCAATATTAGTATGAAATAATATTTTCTTCCATACTCTATAGTATGTAAGTAATATTATTTCGTTTTGTATTCCTAAATCTATACTCATTTTGTTAAAGTATTACTTCTATACTCCGTGAAATTAGTAGAATATCCTTAAAATTTGCGCTTCATCTAATATCGTTTTACAAGGATATTTTTCTGAACATTCTTGTTAAATTTTAAGCTTTTCATGTCGGAATACTATTCACGAGGTACTATTCACAAAGTATTATTCACGGGTACTATTTATAAAGTACTATTCACGGGGTACTATTCACAAAGTACTATTCCCAAAGTACTATTCATGGGGTACTATTCACTCAGGTACTATTCACACGGGGTACTATTCATGACAAAAATTGATTTCTGTTCGGTCCAAATCATTTTTGACACAATATTATTCTTGAATTTTACTCCACAAAGTAGCATCATGTTGACAATTTGGACATTATTGAATTATGGGTAAATTAAATTATAAATCTTTAAAATTTATCCTTTGCTTTCTTTTGTCATCATTCTTATGCTTATATTGTGATGAAAGTCATCTTTGGCCGTAGTGCATAGATGGACTGTTGATTGGTATGATTATGACTAGGGATGATTTGGTATAATTATGACCCGTAATGTTACAAATAATGTGGTAAAAGTCCTCGTTGGCCCTAGTGCATTGATGGACAATTGCTGATATGATCATGACCATTGGTGATTACACGAATATCCTTGGCCCGTAGTGCATGGATAATTCGTGGACGTGATAGTAATGAATATCCTTGGCCCGTAGTGCATGGAAAATTCAGTGATGTGGTTTATTTGCTAAGCTGAGTCTCAGCTATAAAGTTGATGATAAACTTTTTAAATCATAGAAGATAGTAGATATCATGCTCTACTTGACTCTTCTAATGGATTTCTTGTTCCGTTGCAGTTAAACTTGTTGTTTATTGTTTAACACTGCTTAAGGCTAACGATAATTTATTCTGTATTATCTTTATCATAATGTTTCTTACTGGGCTAGTTGAGCTCACTCTTTTGCTTTTATTGTTCTCTTCAGGAAATAAGAACATAACTGTGACTAGTCGGGGAATGGAGTGACGGTCCGAGATGGTTGTTTTAGTAGTCCTCACTATTTAGTGTGATAATAAATGTAATGAGGATTGAATTTGAGTTTGGATATTATCTATGAGACAATATTCGTGTAAAAACTCTCAGCTCATGTTGTATAGTTAAGTTTGTATTTGTATTCAGTACCATGTATTTGGCGACTCAAGATGGGTGATGTATACCTTTTTTGCGTAGATGTAGCAGTCGTTGCTTAGGGTTATTTCTGAGATTGGACTCCTGTGAATGCTGAATGTCCTCAGGGTTATCTCTAATGTGTGCTTGACCTCCCGGGGTTAGAACTGACTTTTTTGGGGTTATCTCCGGAACTGGAACTGCATCCCTCGGGGTTATGTCCGAGGTTGGAACTTAATCTCCTAGGGTTATCTCTGGGATTGAAACTGAGAATCTCAGGGTTGTCTCCAAGATTGAGAACTGGACCTTCCCGGGGTTGTCTCTGGGGTTGGAACTGATATGAATTCTAAGGTTATATTTGGAAGACGATTTTGCCCTCCTGTAGGGTTAGCAACAGAAATGTAAAATTTTAAGTGTTTACAGATGCCCCTCCTTATCATATTCACACAATGCAATGGCATGGATATGATAAAGACTACTAGACACTTGAAATGTGACAAGTTAACTATGATGCAATTGAAATGTAGCATGATGCGAATGTATGATGAGTGTTGTTTCTTGGAATGGCTTCCAATAAGATGTGATAATTGTCTGCTCCCGCCGCTTTTGTAGGGGGTTAGACTTGTTAATGATGACCTTGTTGAACTGCTTGGATGTCTACTCGACTGATAGTTTCCAAATTTTTCATCACAGGGATCTCTAGATGCCACACTGGGGTTATCGCTCGCGATTTGAACCGTCCATCAGTGCTATTTGAGCCTAATTTGCTGACGAGTTGCAAATATGTCTTCAAATGGGAGGTTTATCCGTGATTGAGACCACATGATGTTGACATTGGAGTTATCACCAAAGTCCTTAATCCTCATTGTAGACTTTCCACTGAAGATGTTCTTCTCATGTGCGAGAGGCTCTTGGGAAATTGTGTTTTGATTGCTGAGGATCTGTATAATAGATTCCATCATCGGTCCTCCCCGATGAGGATGGTTTTGCACCGTTAGGTCTTTCTGACTCTTCGTTGGAGTTACTGCTAATGGCTGTATTGTCAGGGCCGCCTGACCCTCATTGAAATGTCCTTCAATGGATAATATTATCGGACCACCTCCGATGCTTCACTGGAGTTACTGCCAATGGCTGGTGATGTCAAGGTTTCCTGACCTTCGCTGAAGTGTCCTTCAATGGCTAACATCATCGGACCATCTCCGATGCTTCGCTGGAGTTACTGCCAACTGCTGGTGATGTCAGGACTGCCTGACCTTCGCTGAAATGTCCTTCAACGGCTAACATCATCGGACCATCTCTGATGCTTTGCTGGAGTTACTGCCAACGGTTGGTGATGTCAGGGCTGCCTGACCTTTGCTAAAATGTCCTTCAACGACTAACATCATCGGACCATCACCGATGCTTCGCTGGATTTACTGTCAACGGTTGGTGATGTCAGGGTTGCCTGACCTTTGTTGAAATGTCCTTCAACGACTAAGTATGCATGAAATCTCCGATGGGGACAGATTTCTAAAGAGACATATGATTTTGATTAGAATTATAATCCAGGTTGATGGCATTGGACCTTTGCGAGGTATTGCCAGGGGTAGCTTTCACCAACTGTGATAATTGGTTTTGTGAACCATGTGTCTGGGTGAATACCAATGATTGATATGTAGACCCGCAGTTTGGTTTTTGAAAATCAGGATTTCAGGCTTTTCCACTTAATCGCGTAGCATCTTTTTTCCTGATTTGACTTTTAAGCTTGTGGGACCTCCTTTGCAACTCAAATTTAATCGAGCTGGAGGGGGTGGGGACCACCCAGGGTAGCCATAGGTAGACTTGCGGCTACCACGAGTACACCCGCGGCCACCTGTGGGTTTATATCTCCCTTCTTTCCCTTTCACAAGTCATTTTCAGCTTGAAGCTGCACAGAGAATTCGAGATTTTTTCTTCTGATCTACTGAGTTCGGGCTACTTTTTATAAAATTCGTCACCGTTGAAGTGTTCTGCACTATCCTGGTAACGTTTACATTATTTCTTTCCAGTTTTGACCGTTGGAAAGTGAGATATCATATGAAATGCTTCAAAACACATAGTAATTAATATGCATGCTCATATGACTTGATAAAAATTATTCAATGCAGTAAATGTTAGTATTTTACCATGCTGAACGTATTGATGTGAAAAAAATTGACTTTTGAAACATTTAATTTGGCACCTTTTTCTGCTATTTTTTCATCCTATTTGAGGACAAATGAGCAAAGGTTTTGAATCAAAGTAATCCTAGTAATTAGGTTACCCTTATGGATTATAACTTTGATGTTTTGCATGCATATAAGATGTTTATGACTTTGGGTTGGTGTGCTACTGAATGGCCACCTAGTCATGCCTACGCGCATGTGGATAGTCCTTTTTACAAAGGAGACTCTAGCGAAATCTTTTCACCAGTCTAGGCATTGAATGAACAAGCATTTTTAACTCTACTGTAGACGTGTGTTAAAGTAATTCATGCATGCATATAGACATAAAATGCATTTAATGAGCTCCAGGTTAGAATTTACCACACCCTTTCAGAGGTGATTTGGAGACTTTTGTCCAGATATATGGATCCAGACCAACCGAGTAGCTCCCGTAGGACCTCTTCAGGTGTGAGGAGGAGAGCTTCAGATGTGCCTCTACCTCGCCCAACCCGACTGTGACAACCTGAGAATTTAGATAATTTATAAAATTTTAAATGATGGATTAAATGTTCAATAATAGACATAGACAGAAAATAAGTGTATGGATTTGACATTTCTGTGATGGATTTTTGAGGATTTAAATTTTTTTGGAGAAGACTTATAGAATTATCAGGGTAAAGTGTCTAGGTGTATAAGAATATGTATACAGTGATTATACGTGCACAGTTTGTGGTTTAGGATCAGGGATTGATCAGATAAGTTGTAACTTTAGCAAACCCTAAAGTTATGTTGAGAACATTAAGGTTAAGTTAGTAAACCCTAACGACTGGTTAGGAACCCTAACGATACACTTGGAAACCCTAATCTCAGTTTCGGGAATTTGAAACCCTAATTCAAAATCTTTAAACCCTAAATTGGGAGCTCAAAAGCTAAGTATAAAAGCTTAAGTGTTAAAAGATGTGGGATAAATGGGAAATGTCCAAATTTCCCTTCAAATTATAAGGGAAACGACCAAATTACCCTTAGTAGGTGCGAAATGACAAAAATACCCTTTTACTTAAAACTTGGGTAAAAGATTTGTGAAATCTTGGTGACTCATCAATCTTGGATATCCCATTTGCTTATTATCTCACCAAATCTGATAATATTGCCACCTTGCAAACATTGGATACATTGAATCAAAAAGAGCAAAGATTAAAAGTAAGAAAAGTTACTTTACTTAGCATTCTCTCCAAGACCATTCTCTCTCAATTTTTTTGAAATGGAGAGTGAGAGAGAGAGAGAGTGTGTGAGAATATAAGCCATGATCAAGCTTTAGCTTTCCAAGATCAGACTCCAAGGACAGAAATCAAATATTAAAGTTTTAAAGGTATGCAACCCTAACCTTGCAAATCCATGTGTTTTATGTTAAATGTTGTTAGTTGTTGTTTAGAACAGTGTTAAAGGATGTTATTTAGTGATCCAAGATGTTATATCAAGGATCCATAACATCTAGATGCAAGAAAATCATGTTTTGAAAACTGTCTAAGAACCCTAATTTGTTGTCTGACAAGCAAATGTTAGAGGCTTTAGATCCTTCCATGTTAATGATTTGTTCTGTTTTAAGTTATAAATTTGTAGTATGCCTTGTGGACTGTAATCTGGAAGTGGAATCATGGTCATACCATGTCCAGATTACAAGTTATTGATGGTCAAAGTCAGTTAACCGACCATAACCAATTGGTTTCTGGGCAACCCAGATTTCCCAGATGGCTCTGACAAGTTTTTTAGGGCCTGTAATCTTGTTGTTCTTAAGTAGTTTGGCCATGTTGTTGTTTTGATGTTGTAGTCTGACATAAGAGCTACACAATCATGCTATTAGATCACCCAGATCATGTATAGAATCAAAGTTATAAAGGGTCAAAGTATGGTTGACCATCTCTTTTGTTAAATTTCTGGAAAACGTAGAAAGTTCAAGAACAAGGTTTCTGACATTGTTTGACCATGTCAGATCTTGTTCATGTGATGTTATTAGGATGACCTAATGTGTTATATATGTTCCTTGACATGTATACTACATGATTGAACCTTTATAACACATTAAGCAAGTCAGAAAGCTAGATTTAAAGGCTCAAAAAGGGACCCTTGACACTGTTTGAGTTTCTGGGCAACCCAGAAACTCAAGAACACCTCTGACAAGTTTTTTTGGGGCTTAGATCTTGCTGTTATGTAATGTTTTGGCCATGAAACTTGGTGAAGATTGTAGTATTACATAAATACTATAACATTAACACATTTGCTAGCCCAGAAACATTAAAATCTAAGATATATGGTTGGTCAAAGGTACCACCCTGCACACTGCCTATAAAGATTCAAGAACACTAAAGAACACCTATAGTGACAGTTGTCTCACTATAGGTACCTTTAGCGACAGATAAACTATAAATTAATTATATTAATTAAATAATTAGAGAAAACTAGTTTTTAATTATTAAAAATTTATAATAAATTCCTAAAAATTATTTAAAAACTTAAAAATGGATTTTTAATAATTTTGAATATATTTCATTAATATTTTAATATTTTTAAATATTAATGGTAATTAATTTATTTAATTATTATATTAAATAAATTACTTAAAAATAATTTTAATACTTGAAAAATCATTTAAAATTATAATAATGTATAAGAAAATATTTTAAGTTATTTTAATGACTTTTAATATTTTGTGATGAATTTCATTAATTAATTAATATTAATGATAATTAGTTTATTTAATAAAGGTATTAAATAAATTATAGAAAAATTGTTTTAATAATTTAAAAATCATATAAAAATGATTTAAAGGTTTGGAAAATGCTTTAAGTTATAAAATATAACTTTTGATATTTTGTCATGAAAAACATTAATATTTTATTATTAGTGGCATTTATTTGATAATGGATTTAAAATTTTAAAAATTATTTAAATGTGTTATTAAGGTATTAAAAATATTTTGAGATATTGTAAATATATTATAATATTATGTTGTGTATTTCGTTAATATTTGACATTAAATAAGTATTATTGATAATGGAATATTGTGGTATTTAAATCATATAAATATGATATTAATAATTGAAAAATCATTTTAAATGATAATAATTACTTGAAAATTATTATAAGCTATTGAAAAATATTTTAACTGAATAATAAATTATCTAAGTTAATATTAAAGCGTTTAAGTAGAGTCTTAGTGATATTAGGCTCGATAATTGTCTGACTAGGCCGTCGAGATGTCGAAATAGTTCTAAATTCAACTCAGACTAAAATAGTTTGACTTGATACTATGTCCTATGTGTTTTGTAGACTGTTAGGTCTATGTGGTAATGTGTTTAGATTATTTTATAACTGTATTAACAATATTATACTATGATGATATTATTCTCATAGGGGGATCAATATTATTAATATTAGGTCTTCGAATAAAGCTATATTGACTGCATAACTGCAGTCGGTGATTCAGACAAGTTCTCTAACTCGACCTCGAGTTGATATTATTCAAATACGCTTGTGGTTAATCATTGTTGATTATACCATGTTTGTTGATTATTGATTCGCACTCTGTGCATATTGCATGTGTTCATCAGGTATTAAAGGCTGATCACCTTCATTACCATCTGATTCAGTTAATTTGTTCATGTTTATTGTTCGTTAAGCTATGAAAATTTGTTCATGCTATTTCACAATGCATATATTGTTGAAAATTAGCCAGCTTATTGTTCAATTCTTTCAATCATGATATATCCTTAATTAAACTTAAACTTGCTGGGCAAACTTGTTGCTCACCCTTGCTATATCATGATAAACATTACAGATTAAAATAAATACGTCGGATACAAGAGAAACAAGTAACATTGTATGTCAAATAAAATATGGAATACATGCATTAAGTGAAGGTTCTCGACCTTGGGGGTAATGTATAAGTTTAATGTATAAATAATTTATGTTTATATCTTCCGTAATAGTTATAGAATTAGTATACCAAATTTGTGGTGATTGGGATCAGGATCCGGGGATACTACACCGACAGCCTTGTCGGTTGATGGAGTCAGTGATTCATCCTATCCGGGTTGAGATGCCAGATGCTGAGGATGAGGAGGAGGATGTACCGGTTGTGGATCTTGCTCCGTCCTCTTATATTCCCCGCAGTGAGTTTCCAGCTATAAATGTGACGATTCTAGAGCTTCTAGAGGATTTGAGTTGGCACCCCTCGATCTATCTGCATGTGAACGAGGTAAAAGCCTTGTTGATCTTCCTTTTCCCATTTGTGGGGTCAAGAGTTCTAATGTTGATTTGCATTATGATGCAGGTTCCCGACTTTACGCAGCCTGTGATGCCCCCAAAATAGTTATACATCACCTATCTTGAGTCGCTAAATATATGGTACAGAAATCAAATACAAACTTCTCTTATACAATACGAGAAAATGTAGTTGAGATATTTTACACAAATATTATCTAAAAGACATTATTCAAACTCAAAAAGGAGTCCTCATTACAATTATTATCACACTATTTTATAAAATAGTGAGGACTACTATAGCCACCATCTCGGACCATCACTTCATTCCCCGACTTTTCCCGGCTACGTTCTCATTTCTTGAAGAGAACAATGAAAGCAAAAGGGTGAGCTCAACTAGCCCAGTAAGAAATATTATGACTAAGATAATGCAGAATAAATTATCGTTAGCCTTCAACAGTGTTAAACTAATAAATAACAAGTTTAACTACAGCGAAATAAGCAATCCATTAGAAGAGTCAAGTAGAGCATGATATCTACTATCTTCTATGATTTAAAAAGTTTATCAATAATTTTATCGCTAAGACTCAGCTTAAATAATAGTATCACAACCACGAATTATCCATACACTACGGGATAAGGATATTCATGTTTTCACCAATGGTCACAATCATACCAGCAACTGTTCATCAATACACTACGTGCCAATGAGGACTTTTACCACATCATTTGTAACATTACGGGTTATGATTATACCGAATGATCCCTAGTCATAATCATACCAATCAACAGTCCATCTTTGCACTACGGCCAAAGATGACTTTCATCATCATATAAGCATGAGGATGATGACAATAATATAAGAATTCAATTAAATGAAAGCAAATGATTAATTTTAAAGATTTATAATTTAATTTATCTAGAATTTAATAATGTCCAAATTATCAACATGACACTGCTTTGTGGAGTAAAATTCAAGAATAATGTTTTATCAAAAATGATTTGGACCAAAAAGAAATTAATTTTTGTCATGAATAGTACTTCAGGTGAATAGTACCCGAATGAACAGTACCTCGTGAATAGTATTTTAGGAATAGTACCCCGTGAATAGTACTTTGTGAATAGTACTCATGAATAGTACCCGTAAATAGTACTTTATGAATAGTACTCCATGAATAATACTTTATGAATAGTACTGTATAAATGAATAGTACTCATGAACAGTACTTCGGTATGAAAAACTTAAAATTTAACAAGAATGTGTGAAAAATATCCTTGTGAAACGATACTAGATGAAGCACAAATTTTAAGGATATTCTACTAATTTCACGGAGTATAGAAGCAATACTTTAACAAAATAAGGGTATAATCAGGAATACAAGATAAAATAATATTACTCACATACTACAGAGTATGAAAGAAAATATTATTCCTTATGAATACTGAACACAAATAATATCCCTTACCTTAGAAGAAGACTGAATACTGGAATAGTGAAGTAGTGTGATACTCTTCTTCTTTCTCTCTATAGCTTCTCTCTTTATAATTGCTCTTGTGAGTCTTAGTGAATTGGTGAGAATGAAAGAAGAATGAGCTTCTATTTATAGGAAAACTTAGTTTCGATAATTGCACATTTTGGGGCTTGAATTATTACAGTACAGTACCTTCATCTTTTTCTCTATTTTTAATTTAGTCCTACAAGTATTATCAATCTTGCACCACCTCTCCTAATAGTAATGCATGTAAACCATTAGTTCCATTCGTGTTAGCAAATAGTTATATGTATGTGAACTAATAGCAATTAATTGCTCATTTATCCGATTAATTATCCGATTGGTCAATATAACCTCCAAAAATTAATTATTATCGAAATAAATGTCAATTTTCACCAACACTAATAATCCTAACACAATGGAAATATCAATTTTATCTTTAATTAACAGGAAATTATTCATTATTAATATTATAAATCACAATATTTAACAACCAGATCATTCCCAAGAAAGATGGGGCTTTCCGATAAGGATTTCTCCCTATTGACGCGCAATTAGGTGACCAAACCTCTCCTCGACAGAACTTTCTAGACATCATCAATATTACAAATAATAATATGAATAACTTTTTCTTCTCAATTATTAATTTAATAATATAAAATATTATGCAGATGATACTATGACAATAATTGAATCAATAATATGAAGGATATTATGCAGCAATTACTATAACAATAATTGAGTATAACTGAGTGACTTCTCACGTAAGCATCAATAATCAAAACTGTGGGCTACTATGCAACCACGCGTATTACTGTACTTTTACTACTGGGTAGTTCAACAGTTTAACGGTAAAACTTTCGCCTTTATTTTTATAAAAAGACATTTTCGTTGTTTACTAACTCCGACAATACTTTTGTTATGGGGTCCACCAATGATTGTGCCATCGTACGAATATTCCCTGTTAAAATGAATATTTCCCGACCAATCGAATATTTTATAACAACTTGCTTACTTTGCAAAATTTGTAAATATTACCCACAACTATAACATTATATCAAATTCACACCGTAATATTCAAAAATATATTTTGAGAAAAATTAATCTTTATTTATAAAAGTTGGGGTCTTACACAGCGTCGAGGGAACTGGTTCAGCATACATTCTCTATACCAGACTCTTCATTTAGAGTACTGAGTGATTGTGAATTCTTGGGGTTTCGAGGCATTCTTTTCCATCCTCCTGCGTCGTTGTCCTTGGGGTTATCTCAGAGCATTGTATGAGCATTGGTTTCTCCAGACCTAGTCTCTTCATTTGATGGATTGTGAGGTGATGATGACACCGATGGATTGGCGATTCATCACTATAATGGAGTTTTTTGGGGGCACCAATGTCTTGTGTGGCTGACATTTCCCCGACTGCCGTTAGATCCTTTTTAGGAGTTCCAACTACGGCGCTCAAGGGCAGGACAGTTCGTACTGGTCCTTTAAGTGTAGACGTCGTGAGTGGGGCTTTGACTGAGTCATTTCCCGATGACAAGAGGGTTAGGGATCACATTCTTTGGCGATTGTTCCTGATCATCCTCAGGGTTTATTTCCTGGCTGATAACTCTTCCACGGTGTCAGTCACTTTAGTCAGCGCCACACGGGAGGTGGATTTGATTGGGGCTCCTACATCTTTGCCTACTTCCTCAAGGGAATGCGCCTATGCTCAGAGGGCGTGACGGAGGCTTGGCTAGGATTCTACCCATTCCTGCTGGTGAGTATTTTCTCTTTTAATTTCCCTTGTTCGGGTTAAGAGTTTGACAGACCGCAGATGTTTGATCTTGTATTAGCAGTTTTGGGCCTATGAGAGGCTCCCATGTCTTCGTCCCATTAGCCAGTTAGGTTTAGACACCTATCCACAGGGATGACGATGGCATCACTCCATTTTGATGGAGGTTCCTGTAGCTAAGTGTTTCACCCATTCGTGCTTATAGTTAGAGCTGTTGACAGCTGATGTCATTACATGGGTTCCTTACTCTAAGGACCACTTGACAGTTAGTTTTGAGGGTGGTTTCCCGACTAGTGTCGAGTATGTGATGTCCACCCGTCGAATTCTTCTCTTTACAGACGGAGGCTGGAAGCTCTATTTAGGAGAGCGTGATATTAGGAGCACCACGAGAGAGATTCGCATTCTGATCTGTCCTCATGCCAGGCGTTGTTGGCCTTTATTGCAACCGATCATTGATGTCCCATTGGTGGGTGTTGATGGCTTTACTTGGTCAGAGGGACCGTTCACTTAGGAGGCATTTTACCGCTGGTGGTTCCCTCGCCTCATTGGAGCCCAAACCCGCGCCACACAGTTCATGGGGGATATGGTTTCTGGCTCCGTCATGATGGTGGATTGGATTGCCTGCGTCCGAGAGCCTACTTATCTGACGCAGATTGATAGTTTGACCCATCAGTTAGACTGGGCACATTTCTTTATCCGATATTTAGGCCGAGATCCTTCCGAGGTGGATACTTTTGATCCTTCCAGCTTTGGGACTGACCCTTTAGGTGGCCCATATTTAGATGGTTTTATCGGTGCAGATCCTCTATTGTATCGGCCTGATATCTTTACTGAGAGAGATTCAGTGACTCAAGAGGAGTTACATCAGATGGGTAGGTTGGATGATGTGGACATCAACACTATTAACTTCGATACATTTCTCGCTATATCTTTTGATAGGCCTCTATTAGATATTAGGCGGCTGTGCCCCATTCTCGTTATATCCATTGATAGGCCTCTATTAGTTATTGGGCGGCTATGCCCTATTTCTCTATATTTTTAGTTATACACAGAGATGATGTATTTAGATGATGATGTACTTAGGAATGTATGTATACTGTTTTCCATTCCCTACACCATATTGTCATCCGTTGTTTATTATGCATACATTATGTTTATGGACATGCATTTCCAAAGATGAGTTTAGCATTGACCCTTGGATGGTCTTGTGACATGGCCCTACAGATGTCTTCATCCACAGTTAGCTGGATTGAGTATACCACACTAGTATTGGTGACCTCCTCCTTGAGATTGTGGTATGCCAGTTTGTCCTCCCTAGATCAGGTGACAGTTGATCAGCTGTTGTAACATCCCAAAATCTGGGTACTTTTTACCTCAGATCTGGTACGTTACGATACATCATTTCTATAACTAATGCGGAAGATATAAACATAAATTATTTATACAATAAACTTTTACAACATAATCCCCAAGGCCTACAACCTTAACTTAATACATAACTTCAATAACTTAAAAGGTTTACAATGTCATTTGCATCAGATAACTTAATAGTTCTAAATGCATAATAATCTAAACTTGGAATTTGCCTTTGCCACTGTCGTTCTTCGAGCCTTCGTTTAAAGCTGAATTTTTTTTATCATGATATAGCAAGGGTGAGCAACTATTTTACCCAGTAAGTTTAAGTACAATGAAGATATATCATGATTGAAAAGGAATAAGCTTTCAAGTTTTCAACAATGTAATATTTGTGAAAGAGTATGAATCAAATTTCAATACATGAATGATTGAATTAATAACACTGAGTGGTCAACAACATGAACAAATACTTTGGTGATGAAGGTGATCAGCCTTTCATACTTGATAAACATATGCAATGTGCACTCAGTGCAAATCATTAATCATGGATGTGGAATAATTGTCAATAATTAAACCACTAGCATTCTGGAAAATTATTAACTCGAGTTTAAGTTAGAAAACTTGCATGTACTACTGATTACCGCTAAGCAATCTAATTTAGTCTCTTATGAAAGACATATCATTAATAAGATCAATACTATTACTCGAATAATAAATTAGCTAATATTTAGCCACATAATCAAACATTGAACAATTCTTTAACTCATTAGTGATATCATTATCCCTTAATAATATTTTAGTCACTTAATATTATTAACCACTTAATAATATTTTAATTATACTCCTTTAATATAATTTTTATCATTCACAAATATTATTAACCATTTAATTATTATCTAATATTATTAATTATTTAATAATATTTTAATCGTTATCTAATATTATTAATCATTTAATAATATTTTAATCATCTAATAAAGGTCTCGCACATTTTAAAATGCAAATATTTTACACCTTGAAGCTTAAACCATTTATATTCCTTTTTGGAATATCTTTTACATTTACCAGCAAATTTGGGATTTAAACAGCTAAGACATAGCTTTTATAGTAAAGCACAACTTACTATATCATTTCCTTTATTTATATTATTTTTATATCTTTTTGATAGCTCATAAGTTAAATCGGCCATTGCCTCATACACTAATATTCTATTTCATTAGCAAATTAATTTCGCACTTTGCTTCATGAATAACTCACATCCTTGCTTCGTATATATATATATATATATATATATATATATATATATATATATGTGTGTGTGTGTGTGTGTGTGTGTGTGTGTGTGTGTGTGTGTGTGTGTGTGTGTGTGTCATAACATAAATCTTAGCTCAAAATTGCCATTTTGAAGTCCGAAAACCTTTATTTCATCACTTTTATGTTCATTAGAATTTTCTAATGGTTCCATACTTTTTGTTTTGTTATAAAATCATTTTCACATACCATTATCACATACTATTTTCAGCTTATCTCTCTTAAATATGTAAATTTATATTTACATTATATTTTTATTACTATATGGATGCTTGTACTGAGTTTTCGTTGCATAACTTGTCACATAACGTCAAAACTTATCTATTGGGACTTTATTAGACTTAACATTGCTTAAAATCTATCCCAAACAAGATCCGAAACGTCGAACGTCAAAATAGCCAATGACGGTTACGTTTGGCGTCGCCCATTTTACTAATCCTGACATACTCGTTTACACATTTTTAAATTCTCATACCATTAATCGAATCGCAGTGACATTTTGGTTTGATGTAGGTAGTATATCTACCTATTTTTGAAAAATGCTATCCATACATTTCGAACATTTTAAGCGAGTCAAATGCAGCAGGTAGCATCCCATGTGGCTGGGCTGCTATGGGCAGCCCCACCCATTTCCCACGTAGCGACTTCGCCATTTTCTAACTTTTAGTTCACACGTCGGATCACGTTGATGTTTGAATATGACATACTTGGTGTATGAGTCTATTTTTAGAAAATATTAGCCATGCATTCCGGACACGTTAAACCACTCAAAAACATGTGCCAAAGTGGCCATCAATAGTTTCTACTTTGGATATAATGTAAACAACATATTAACCTATTTTTAAAAATTATTGGACACCCATTTCGAATTAGATAGACAGTCCAAAATAGTGTTAAAAAAGGGGCGTTCAAAACTATTTTTCATTCTTACCCAGCTTTATCCTCTCTCGCTAAAATAGTCATAACTTTTCCGTTTCAAAATATTTTTAAGCGATTATTGAGCCCACGTGAAGATAACTTCCGGTACTACAACTCTTATTCTTTGACCTATTCCAAATTCTAAACACAGAATTCCAGAAATTCTGTGTAAAGGGACTGACCCGAGTTGGTTTTCTAGTTTTGACTTGGCTACTTTAAAATAGCATAACTCTTTGCTCCGAAGTCAGAATTAGTCCATTCTAGAGTCTATGGAAAGCTTATTAAGTGTACTACAACATACCAAAAGCCCAAAAGTTTTAGAGCAATCTACCTAACCCTAAAATTTCTGTTTAGGGGCAGCAGTCCACTAGTTTTTCTTAGTTTTTTAAAAATTGTTTTGCTTTTTCTTCTTTGATCAAGTTTCCTCAACACCCAAAATGGTTAGATCCATACATAATACACTATATAACATGTAGATCTAAGGTTTTTGAGTTTAGAAACATTAAATCTTTATTTCATCAAACTATCAATTAAGTTGAACAAAGTTTAGGGTGTTATACCTTTAGAGTTCCATTCCTCTTGATTTCCTCTTCTCTTTTTCTCCTTCCATGGCTTCCATGGCTATCTCTCTCTCTCTCTCTAGAACTCCCTCTCTTCTCTTTGTGTTTTGCTAGTTGAGAGAAAATAGAAGAAGAAGAATGGTGGAGAATGAAAATGTAGTGAAATGAATATGGTGAAATGAAACGGGATACTAATATCCCCCATGTTCTTTTTGTCCATTGGATAAAATGGTTAGCCTTATCTCTTCCTAATCATGCCTAATCATGCCATTAAGGTTGCTAATTAAATTTCCCACCAATGGTAGCACGACACACTTGTCCTTGAGTGTAAGAACTTCTATTTAAGGAACTTAATTAGCTTAATCTTTTTGCCTAAAAAGGCTAATCATGGCTGGTCATATATGCCCCATAATTCCTCCATTTTGCTTTTATTTTATTACATAAATTTGATTAATCAAAGGTCTAAAATACCCTTCATCAAGTGGGCTAAGTGTATGGGCTTGCATTTTATTTCTTTTGAGCTTCTCTTTTAATTGTTTTGGGCTATGTAATAAACATAGTTTAACAATTTTAATATATATCACCCTAATTGTTTATTTAGGGTTTTCATTTCCAATCTTATGAAATTTAATTACTTACACACATCTCTTTAACTTGTAACCTAATTAGGTTTACTATAATTAGGTTTAAAATTATTAATCACTTGAAATGATAAAATTATCCACTTAAGTTAGTATATATATATATTAAATACTAACTTTTCCTTATTACCATAACCCTTAGGTTATTTAATTATCTCACCTAATGTATAATTAGGTTATGAAGCCTTCATTTTAAAAGAAGTCTATGTCGACGTCGAGATTTTTATTTTTACCTTTTCTGTTCTTGTTCTTTGGTGTTCTCATGTTAGGTGAGATTTGTTTGAAAAAATAAGTTGTGAAAATGTCCGACATTTATATATCGACGATTGGACTATAAGAGTTGCCAGTTAGTTTTTTAACTGGTTGTACCAACACAACCGAGAAAAGGTTTTCACATTGACCTAGTTATATGACACTACTTAACGGGTCTGTGAAACCGAAATTCATTAGGGTCCGAGAACTTACTTATGCGGAGGGAAGGTGTTAGGCACTCCCAGACACCCGTGTTACCACGGTGACCGCGCACTTTTCAAGAAACTGTTATATGAATGTGTGGGTGTGGGTCAATGTGTTGTTATTTGGAAGTAGTGCTATGTCTTGTTTGCACCTATATACAAAGGGATTGAATTTATATAAAAATTTAGTTTTAAACAAGATAATAGTAGTGATGTTTTGTAAAAAGAGATTTTTTCAAACCCTTATGCTCAATAGTAATTGAGGCATTTGATACTTCCATTTTATTATGTGTTCGGCTGGATTAATTTTATTTTCGAGATGTGAAGCATCTTTGAGAAAATAATGTACAAAGCAGTGCCAAACTCCTTGTGGGCATGAGAACCATCTAAGAAAATTCAAACGCCATGAATAATTTACAGGCTGCTTATAGCTGAAAATGTCTATCACGGGAACTGAATCTAGATTCAGTAAACTGAATCTATGATCACATGATTCCTAGGCTCACATGATGCCGCAATTTATATGAAAGCAGTAAGTAGTTATATATATAAAAGCTGTAAATATATATATATATATATATATATATATATATATATATATATATATATATATATATAAACTTGATCAACCACCACGAAGCACCTCCATGGGGGATCAGAAATGTAAATATATATATATATATATATATATATATATATAGACATGATCAACCAGCACGAAGCACCTCCATGGAGGATCAGAAATGTAAATAAAGTTGTAAAAGCAATCAACCGCTATGAAGTAAACTCCTGGCGGGACGAAATGTAATGAAAGCAGTAAAATCGGTCAACCGCCACGAAGTAAACTCCAGGTGGGACGAAATGTAAAAAAAGCTGTAAAAGGCCATGGAGTAAACTCCAGGCCTGACAGAAATGTGTGTGTGTGTGTGTGTGTGTGTGTGTGTGTGTATATATATATATATATATATATATATATATATATATATAAGCAAATAAATGCTCCGGATGTAAAATCTAGGCTCAATCGAGGCATAACTCGATAATGTTAGTCTATATATATATATATATATATATATATATATATATATATATATATAATATTTACAAAAAGAAATAAAAGCCACGGACCGAAGTCCGGGCAAATACACGCAACACGACTCTCACCTTGAAGAACAGTGTGTACAAAGATGAAGAGAAAGACTTTAAAGTGTGTAAGAAGGTTTGCAGTGGACTGCCAAAGAAGACTTCAATAACTTGAAAGGGATGAACACTCGGCTCCCGCCGGTAAAAATATAGCAATATAAAAGCTCACAAGTGTTTAAAATGAGAAAACACTCAGTTTATAATGTGTATAGAGCAAATTGGACAGGGCTTTCTCGCCTTTTCTCTTTTAAAAATGGCTGCCCCAATCCCTCTATTTATAGAGGGGGGAGCCGCAAGTGTACCTACGACAGCAGCAGATGCACCTGCGGCTGCCCGAGGTGCCCCTGGTTCTGCCGGTCATGTCGTCTCAAAGTACGTGCACGCGTGCAACGTGATGTCCGCTCGAACTTTGAGACCTTCAATTCGGGCATCCGATCGAGGTGTATAAGGCCTTTTTCAGCATGCTGTTATCGAGAGCTACACAATGATATGAGATTAGAGGTTGTACGAAGTCAGGAAGATGGGACCATGCCCTATCTTTTCAAGCTTCAAATTCTATCCGGTGTGCTATTTTGTGCTGTAGTCACTCGGGATTGGCACTCCTTGGTTCTTGTAAGACCTTTTTGTATAGAATGTATGTATGTAGTTGTTGAGACGGTCTGATGTGGCATTGGGATGGAAAAATAACGGTCCTGCCCTTCACTGGGGTTATCTCAGGTTTGAGTTGTGTTAGCGGTCGTTGCTCAAGGTTATCGCTGAGATTGAACTGCTGTAGGCGTTGACCGTCCTTAGGGTGTTTTTGAGATGTGCCTGACTTCCCAAGGTTATCTTCGGGCTTGTGGAATGAGTGCCTCAGGGCTTTTGCTGAGTGTTCTGAAGCTGTTTGCATGGATTTAAAACAAGCATTTATGGGGTTATCTCCGTAACTGCAACTGCATGCCTCGGGGTTATCTCTGAGGTTGATGATGTCTTTCCCGGTGTTGTTTCCAGGACTGAGACTGAGTATCTCAGGGTTATCTCCAAGATGACACAGTCTTCTTCGGTGTAATTTCCGGTATCTGAACTACAGTCCTCGGGGTTATCTCCGAGGTTGAAACTAAAAATTCCCGGTGTTATTTCTGGGGTTGAGGTTGAAACTTCTGGTGGTATCTAGGTCTGAGTTGGATGTCTCGGGGTTATCTCTGAGATCGTAATACTGAGTATCCCAGGATTATCTCAGGGAATGAATTAAGCTGTCTTCCAAGGTTATCTCTGAAAGACGATTCTGTCCTCCTGCAATGTTAGTAACAGGTATGCAAAAATATTTTGAGTGTCTACAGATGCCGCTCTTTATTATATTCATGCAATGCAATGGCATAGATAGGATAAAGAATACTAGACACTTGAAATGTAACAAGATAATCATGATGCAATGTACATCAACATGATGCAAATGTATGTGATTTGTTGGATTATTCTCTAACATGGTGGGATGATTGCCAGCTCCCCTTGACTTCTATCGGGATCAGAAGTATCTCTCATGTACATGAGACTATGTGGGGATGCACTTTGTATGCTGAGGATGTGTATAACATATTCCATCATCAGTCCTCCCCGATGAGGATGTTCTGTTGGAGTTACTGCCAACATTCTGTGCTTATTAGGACTGCCTGACCCTCGCTGAATTGTACATCAATGGATAAAATCCCTATTGGGGATAAATGCCAAGGCTACTTTACCTTTGTTGATGTATGCATCGACTGATGAAATCATCTGATGGCCTCCGATGCTTTGTTGGATTTACATGCCAACGACTGAAATGATGTCAAGGTTGCTCGACCTTCGTTGACATGTGCATCAACGGATGAAATGTGTGATACCGCCACCGAGGTTCTGTATTATCAACAGATAACACGTGATGCCTCCGTCGGGGATCTATATTATCAATAGATAACGCGTAATGCCCCCACTGGGGATTATGCATCAACAGATGCAAATACGTGATACCCCCGCTGGGGATTGTGCATCAACAAATGCAGATGCGTGATACCCTCGTCGGGGTATCTGCATGAGAATTACGACCCCAAACTGATGGCATTAGACCTTTGTATGGTATTGTCGAATGTGATCTGTAACTGCTGAGATCATCAATATAGTATACCTTGTGTTTGGGTGAATACCTATGAATGATATGAAAGCTACAGTATGGCCCGAGAAAACCAGGATTTTCGGCTATTCTGCTCAATCACGTAGCATTTTTATCCCTAATTTGGCCTTTTCAGCTTGTGAGAACTCCTTTGCAACTCAAATTGGATCGAGCCGGAGGGTTGGACCCCACCCAAGGGAGCCGCAGGTACACCTACAGCAGCTACAGGTGGACCTGCGGCCAACCGTGAATGTCCTTAAATGGGTTGATTGCTTCCATAAGTCTTTTTTAAGTTGCGCCGTGAAGGAAATCTAAGAGCTCTTATTCAGATCTGCTGAGTTTGGGCGTCTTTCTGCAAATTATGCCACCGTACAAGTGTTCTACATTGTCCTGGTAATGTATGCATGTCTTTTTTTCCAGTTCTTATATGTTGGAAAATGACTTTTTATATGAAATGCGTTTAAACACATTGTAAGACCCCAACTTATTAATGAATAAAATCAAATTTTCTCTAAATATTATTGTGAATAATAAGGGGGTTAATTTGATATAATACTTTGGTTATGGGTGAAATGTGCAAATTTTGCAAAATAAGCAAGTGGTTATAAAATATTTATTTTTGGTCGGTGAATATTCGGTTGGTCGTGGAATATTCTTGTTGTCGGGGAATATTCGTACGACGACGCAGCCTTGTGTGGGCCCCATAACGGAAAGCGATTGGATGAAGAAAACGACAAGTATAAGTTGTTTATAAATAACGGCGTAGTTGTTACCGTTAATACTGTTGGAATACCCGGTGGTTAAAATACAGTAGCACACGGTATTGCACCAATTATTGATTCTTACGTAAGAAGGCACTACTCAATAATTGTTACAGTAGTTATTATTCAATATTTTATTTTATTGATTCAATAATTGCTGCGTTGATATTTTATATTATTGTTGTTTCAATAATTGTTGCTGCACAGTATTTTCATTTATCAGATCAATAATAAATATTATTTGAATAATATTATTAGATAACATTATTGACAATGTCTAGAAAGTTCTGTCTAAGGAGAGGTTTGGTCATCTAATTGCGCGCCAGTAAGGAGAAATCCTTATTAGAAAGCCCCCTCTTTCCTGGGAACGGCCTGGTTGTCATAAATGTGATTCTGTAATATTATTTGTGAATAATTAATTATTGATTCATATGATAAGGAAATATTTATTTTATGTGGATATAAATGAGGGATATATTTTTGCGGGGGTTATAATTTTTAATCCGACTGTTGGATCGTGGTAATTTTTGGATATGTTATACATATATAAGTTGAGTATATGTCCACAAATTTTGAACCGTTAAAAATGAACGTATGATTTGTTATGAATTTTAAGAGATGACTGGTTCAGAAATTGTTGAATTTTCGGAGTTTATCATTTTGGTGGAAAATTCTAGAATTGGTGGGCCCCACTTGTGGTTGGTGAAGAAATGTGCTGAATTATATTTCAAATGTGGTAGGTGAGAATAGTAGCAGGTAAAGCCATCAGGTTACAGGTCAAACCTACCAAAATTTTCCTATAAATAGAGGGCTAAGTTAGAATTGAAAATTACACCAAAAACAAGTTTTCTCTCTTTCTCTCTCTAGATTATTGAGTGTATTTTGTGAGTATTTAGATACTTTGAGAGTTTCTATTCATCAGAGCAAGTTTCTTTCAGCCTTATACCGGTATTCCGACCAGAAGTACTGATATTTTGAGGTAAGGGATATTATTTTCTTCTTAATGATGTTATTTTCTTCAATATCATTATGCTGAAATATTGATATGAGTTTTTATCAAATTTGGAACTTTTTGTGTCGGGGGTTACTATTCACGTATACGGCACTATTCACGAATACGGCACTATTCACCGAAAAATAAAATTTTCCCTTTTTGTCCAAGATGTCTATTATGGTTACTATCTTTGATTGTATCCATGTTTTGATCTTTATTTTTGAATTCTGCTTCACAATTGATTATTATGAAGTATTATTGATCTTGGATAAACTGTTATACGAATCCCTACTATTTGTCCTTCTGTCTCATTGGATTCGTTCTCTTTAAGATATTTTTCATCATCCTCAGTCCTAAATGATGATATTACTGAATATCTTTGGCCTGTAGTGCAAAGATGTATAATTACTTGATGAATATCTTTGGCCTGTAGTGCAAAGATGAACAGGTGTTGAGATGAACATGACCGACTGATGATACAAATGAATATCTTTGGCCTGTAGTGCAAAGATGAATATTTGGTTAAAGATGATTATTAATTGATGTTACAGGGATAAAATATTGATGATGGACTTTTAAATCTTAGAAGATAGTAGAATTCTTTCTCTACTTGACTCTTCTAATGGTTTGCTGTTTCCGCTGCAGTTGTTGATCTAAAACTTGTTGTCGATTATATTTTATCAGATTTTTCCCTGTTGAAGACTAACGATAATTTGTTGTATATTATCTTAGTCATAATATTCTTTACTGGGCTAGTTGAGCTCACCCTTTTCCTTTTTGTTCCATTTTTCTTCTCAGGAGGTGAGAACATAGCAGGATCTAGTCGGGGTATGGAGTGATGGTTCTAGAAAGATGTATTAGCAGTCCTCACTATTTCTGTAAAATAGTGTTTGAATAATTGTAATGAGAATTTATTTGAGTGTGGATATTGTCTAGAAGACAATATTTGTATTTAAACTCACAGTATGTGTTGTCGTATTTTGCACGACAATTGTATTATTGAAGTTGTAGTTTGCTTTCTGTACCATGTATTTGGCGACTCAGAATGGGTGTTGTATACCTATTCTGGGGGCGTCACAGTTGGTATCAGAGCTTAGGGATATGATCCCTGGCTGAGATGTGAGACAAGAACTAGGAGGGGAGAGACGGGGAATTCCTTCGCTAGTATGACCTGACTAAGTTTATTTGGTGTTTATTTGGTCGGTCAGAGTATAGGGATAATATATGACATGACTATTAACCATTGTTTTATGGCAGTATTTAAGAATGGCAGCTGAGAACGTTAATAATGGAGTAAATCAGACCGTGGAGACACCTTTGATCACTACCCAGGGGAACGTGCAACAGGAAGGCAATATTCCTCCTGTAAACAACGTTACCGAGCAAACGATGAATGATGGAATGTTTAGGAGCTTTTTGCAGTTCATGCAAAATCAGACGAGGGAGACTCGTGTGCAGAATACGGGTGGAAATGATAACAACGCGCGGTTTGTCACAGCTAAGCAGTTCAAAGAATTGGGACCACCAGAATTTAAGGGAAAGCCGGATCCGATCATGGCGGAAACGTGGGTCAAGCAAATTACCAAGATATTCGATGTCTTGGGATGCACGGAGGAACAGAAGGTTCCATTCGCCACCTTTATGTTCCGCGGTGAGGCAGACTACTGGTGGGAGTCTGTGAAGCGTACCCAGCCTGACGCACTCAACATGTCCTGGGAAACATTTCAAAAACTGTTCAATGACAAGTACTTTCCTGAAAGTATTCGTCATATGAAGGAGGTGGAGTTTATCAGACTGGAACAAAACAACATGACGGTGTCCCAGTACGAGGCGAAGTTTGCAGAGTTATCCAGGTTTGCACCTCATTTGGTCGAAAATGAGGAACGAATGACAAGGATGTTTCTGAGAGGTCTAAAACCCGAGATTCGGCAATATCTTATCTCTCATAAATTTTCTTTATATTCAGATGTTGTAAACAGGGCTCAATTATTAGAGCGAGATAATGAGTATGTGCAACCGAGGGACCACAACCAGGGTCATACCGGTGGCGGCAGTCATCGAAGCAATGAAAACCAGCAGGGAGGAAAACATTCGGACAAAAGCGGTAACCACTCTGGTGGTAATCGTGGTCGTGATAATAGAAGGAGCGAGTCGGGAGGAGATTTCAAGAAGAGAAGGTACAACAATGATAACGTGAAGACGTCAGCACAAACATCAACTGTTTCTAGGGGAGGAGAACGACCACCGGTCGTATGTTACAAATGTGGGAAAGAGGGACATATCAGCCCAAACTGCCCACAACAATCCAAGGTATGTTATAACTGTGGAAAGGAAGGTCATATAGCTCGAGAGTGTTCTGTAGCAAAACCAAGTTCAGCGGGGATGGTGACTCCAAAAGTTATCCCGGATAAGTCGAAATCAGCGGTTCCTGGAAGGGCGTTTGTCGTTACTGGCCAAAACGCGAGAAACCCGAACGAGGTGATCACGGGTAAGCTAATCTTGAATTCTTGCGAAGTTTATACTTTACTAGATACCGGTTCTACCCATTCTTTTATCTCTCCTGCTTGTGCTCAACGTTTAAACTTGACTCCGGAGAAATTGGACTTTAACTTATCTGTTGAAACTCCGTTGGGTGAAACCTTCGTTACATCTACAGTTTATAAATCTTGCATGATCCAAGTTGGCACTATCACATTACCTGTTGATCTTATCTCTTTAAAGATACTTGCTTTTGATGTGATTTTAGGAATTGATTGGTTAACCACTCATCATGCTAAAATTGATTGTTTTCGTAAGGTTGTTAGTTTTCATATTCCTAACCAACCTGTCATACGAATTCAAACTACTAAACCACTAAAATCAGTCACTGTCATATCAAGCCACAAAGCTATTCGTTTATTGAAAAACGGATGTCAAGCTTTCTTAGCCCATGTTATGGATTTGAACAAAGACAAGTCAGATTTGAATAATATTTCTATTGTTAGAGAATTTTCCGATGTATTTCCTGAAGAACTTCCCGGTCTACCCCCGGAACGAGAAATTGAATTCTTTATTGACCTTGAACCCGGTACAAAGCCCATTTCTAAAACCCCATATCGAATGGCTCCTATTGAACTTCAGGAGTTAAAAGTCCAACTACAGGAGTTGTTGGACATCGGTTTTATTCGTCCTAGTACGTCTCCTTGGGGTGCTCCTGTTTTATTCGTAAAGAAGAAAGACGGGAGTATGCGACTTTGTATTGACTATCGAGAATTGAACCATGTCACCATCAAGAATAGGTATCCGCTACCTCGCATTGATGACCTGTTTGACCAGTTGCAAGGAGCACAATTCTTTTCAAAGATCGATCTTCGTTCTGGATATCATCAGCTGAAGATTAAAACTGAGGATATTCCAAAGACTGCCTTCAGAACTCGGTACGGGCATTATGAATTCTTAGTAATGTCTTTTGGATTGACTAATGCTCCTGCTGCTTCATGGATATGATGAACCGTGTATTCAAAGAATATTTGGATCAGTTCGTTGTTGTCTTTATTGATGACATCCTCATCTATTCCAAAAGCCGTGAAGATCATGAGCGCCATTTGAAGCTGGTACTGCAAAGGCTTCGTGAAAACAAGCTATATGCCAAACTGAAGAAATGCGAGTTCTGGCTTGAGGAAGTAGCATTCCTTGGGCACGTGGTGTCAAAACATGGAGTATCTGTCGACCCGGCGAAGATTGAAGCCATACAAAGTTGGGAGCAACCGAAGTCGGTAACCGAAGTACGTAGCTTTCTGGGCTTAGCTGGTTATTATCGGAGATTTGTGGAAGGATTTTCTCGAATCGCTACTCCGTTAACTCAGCTGACTCGGAAAGATACAAAATTCGTATGGAGTGAGGAATGCGAGAAGAGTTTCCAAGAACTCAAGAGGAGACTCATTTCGGCACCTGTTTTGACAATACCATCTGGTTCGGATGGATTTGTTATCTACAGCGATGCTTCAGGCAAAGGGTTAGGATGTGTTCTCATGCAACATGGGAAAGTCATAGCCTATGCCTCACGACAACTCAAAGAATATGAGAGGAATTATCCTACTCATGATTTGGAGTTGGCAGCAGTCGTTTTTGCGTTGAAGATCTGGAGACACTACCTTTATGGGGAGAAAGTGGAGATCTATACAGATCATAAAAGCCTCAAATATTTCTTCACCCAAAAGGAACTCAACATGCGGCAACGACGTTGGCTTGAGCTGTTGAAAGATTACGATCATACCATCCAATACCATCCTGGAAAAGCAAACGTAGTAGCTGACGCATTGAGTAGAAGATCATATGCGGGTACGAGTGCAATGTTTTTAACACAAAGGCCCATTTTGTATGACTTGCAAAGGATGGAGATAGAGATGAAGGCTCCAAGTACCCACATGATGATATCAAATATACGAGTAGAACCGACTTTAATCGATAAAGTTAAAGCTGCTCAAGCTACGGATATAGAGCTGATGCGTATGAAGAAGAAAGTGCAAGAAGGTGCTATTCCAGAAGCAAGAATCGATGAAGAAGGAATACTTCGAGTCAACTCCAGACTTTGTGTTCCTAACGATTTTGACTTGAAGCATAGAATAATGATGGAGGCACACAACACACCGTTTGCAATCCATCCTGGGAGTACCAAAATGTATCACGATCTTCGACATACATTTTGGTGGAGCAATATGAAAAGAGAGATCGCGGAGTTTATCTCGAGATGTTTAACTTGTCAACGTGTAAAAGCGGAGCATCAAGTACCAAAGGGTCCATTGCAACCACTTGAGATTCCGAAATGGAAGTGGGAACACATTACTATGGATTTTGTTACAGGTCTTCCCAAGGTTTTTCAAGGCATAGATGCGATTTGGGTTATTGTTGATAGATTAACCAAGTCCGCTCATTTCTTGCCGATACGTGAGACTTATTCCCTTGAACGTCTTGCTAGTATGTACGTGAACGAGATTGTGAGATTGCATGGCATGCCAGTATCCATAGTTTCGGATCGTGACCCAAGATTCACTTCACGATTTTGGGTTAGCTTGCAGAAAGCTATGGGCACGGATTTACGATTCAGTTCAGCATACCATCCTCAAACGGACGGACAATCAGAGAGGACTATTCAAACTCTTGAAGATCTATTAAGACTTTGTGTCCTAGATCTCAAAGGGAGTTGGGATAAGTACCTACCATTGGTGGAATTCTCCTACAACAACAGTTATCAGGCGAGCATAGGTATGGCTCCATTTGAGGCGTTGTATGGAAGAAAATGTCGTTCTCCAGTATGCTGGGACGAGGTGGGTGAAGCAACATTGTTGGGACCAGAATTGGTACGCATTACTACAGAGAAGATCCAAACGATTCGACAACGTATACAAACGGCACAGGATCGACAAAAGAGTTATGCGGATCTTCATCGGAAGGACGTGGAATTTAATATTGGGGATCATGTATTGTTACGTGTTGCACCATGGAAGGGAGTTACAAGATTTGGGAAGAGAGGAAAGCTCAATCCAAGATTTGTTGGTCCATTTGAGATTCTTGAGCGAATAGGAAATGTGGCATATAGACTCGCATTACCTCCAAGCATGTCTCGTGTTCATAATGTTTTTCACATATCTATGCTTCGTAAATATGTTAAAGACCCGAACCACATTATTGAGTTAGAACCAGACGAGATAGCTGAAGATTTAACGTACGAGGAGGTACCTGTTAAGATCTTGGATAGGAAAGAGCATGTCCTACGCACGAAGGTTATACCACAAGTTAAGGTTTTGTGGAGAAACCATGCTATTGAAGAAATGACCTGGGAGTTGGAATCAGAAATGAAAGCGAGGTATCCTCACCTTTTTGAAACATCAGGTACGTACGTCAATTTCGAGGACGAAATTTCATAAGGAGGGGAGGTTGTAAGACCCCAACTTATTAATGAATAAAATCAAATTTTCTCTAAATATTATTGTGAATAATAGGGGGTTAATTTGATATAATACTTTGGTTATGGGTGAAATGTGCAAATTTTGCAAAATAAGCAAGTGGTTATAAAATATTTATTTTTGGTCGGTGAATATTCGGTTGGTCGTGGAATATTCTTGCTGTCGGGGAATATTCGTACGACGACGCAGCCTTGTGTGGGCCCCATAACGGAAAGCGATTGGATGAAGAAAACGACAAGTATAAGTTGTTTATAAATAACGGCGTAGTTGTTACCGTTAATACTGTTGGAATACCCGGTGGTTAAAATACAGTAGCACACGGTATTGCACCAATTATTGATTCTTACGTAAGAAGGCACTACTCAATAATTGTTACAGTAGTTATTATTCAATATTTTATTTTATTGATTCAATAATTGCTGCGTTGATATTTTATATTATTGTTGTTTCAATAATTGTTGCTGCACAGTATTTTCATTTATCAGATCAATAATTCATATTATTTGAATAATATTATTAGATAACATTATTGACAATGTCTAGAAAGTTCTGTCTAAGGAGAGGTTTGGTCATCTAATTGCGCGCCAGTAAGGAGAAATCCTTATTGGAAAGCCCCCTCTTTCCTGGGAACGGCCTGGTTGTCATAAATGTGATTCTGTAATATTATTTGTGAATAATTAATTATTGATTCATATGATAAGGAAATATTTATTTTATGTGGATATAAATGAGGGATATATTTTTGTGGTTAAAAATGAAGGAGTTAATGTTGAGGTTTTTATCCGTATTTTTGTCGGAATGAAGGTATTAAAAATCAGGGTTTTTGAGATATTTTGCGGGGGTTATAATTTTTAATCCGACCGTTGGATCGTGGTAATTTTTGGATATGTTATACATATATAAGTTGAGTATATGTCCACAAATTTTGAACCGTTAAAAATGAACGTATGATTTGTTATGAATTTTACGAGATGACTGGTTCAGAAATTGTTGAATTTTCGGAGTTTATCATTTTGGTGGAAAATTCTAGAATTGGTGGGCCCCACTTGTGGTTGGTGAAGAAATGTGCTGAATTATATTTCAAATGTGGTAGGTGGGAATAGTAGCAGGTAAAGCCATCAGGTTGCAGGTCAAACCTACCAAAATTTTCCTATAAATAGAGGGCTAAGTTAGAATTGAAAATTACACCAGAAACAAGTTTTCTCTCTTTCTCTCTCTAGATTATTGAGTGTATTTTGTGAGTATTTAGATACTTTGAGAGTTTCTATTCATCAGAGCAAGTTTCTTTCAGCCTTATACCGGTATTCCGACCAGAAGTACTGATATTTTGAGGTAAGGGATATTATTTTCTTCTTAATGATGTTATTTTCTTCAATATCATTATGCTGAAATATTGATATGAGTTTTTATCAAATTTGGAACTTTTTGTGTCGGGGGTTACTATTCACGTATACGGCACTATTCACGAATACGGCACTATTCACCGAAAAATAAAATTTTCCCTTTTTGTCCAAGATGTCTATTATGGTTACTATCTTTGATTGTATCCATGTTTTGATCTATATTTTTGAATTCTGCTTCACAATTGATTATTATGAAGTATTATTGATCTTGGATAAACTGTTATACGAATCCCTACTATTTGTCCTTCTGTCTCATTGGATTCGTTCTCTTTAAGATATTTTTCATCATCCTCAGTCCTAAATGATGATATTACTGAATATCTTTGGCCTGTAGTGCAAAGATGTATAATTACTTGATGAATATCTTTGGCCTGTAGTGCAAAGATGAACAGGTGTTGAGATGAACATGACCGACTGATGATACAAATGAATATCTTTGGCCTGTAGTGCAAAGATGAATATTTGGTTAAAGATGATTATTAATTGATGTTACAGGGATAAAATATTGATGATGGACTTTTAAATCTTAGAAGATAGTAGAATTCTTTCTCTACTTGACTCTTCTAATGGTTTGCTGTTTCCGCTGCAGTTGTTGATCTAAAACTTGTTGTCGATTATATTTTATCAGATTTTTCCCTGTTGAAGACTAACGATAATTTGTTGTATATTATCTTAGTCATAATATTCTTTACTGGGCTAGTTGAGCTCACCCTTTTCCTTTTTGTTCCATTTTTCTTCTCAGGAGGTGAGAACATAGCAGGATCTAGTCGGGGTATGGAGTGATGGTTCTAGAAAGATGTATTAGCAGTCCTCACTATTTCTGTAAAATAGTGTTTGAATAATTGTAATGAGGATTTATTTGAGTGTGGATATTGTCTAGAAGACAATATTTGTATTTAAACTCACAGTATGTGTTGTCGTATTTTGCACGACAATTGTATTATTGAAGTTGTAGTTTGCTTTCTGTACCATGTATTTGGCGACTCAGAATGGGTGTTGTATACCTATTCTGGGGGCGTCACACACATAGTAGTGAATATGCATGCTCATATGTCTTGATAAAAAATATTCAACATAGTAAATGTTAGTATTAAACCATGCTGAACATAATGATGTAAAAAAATTTTACTTTTAAAACAGTCAAATTGGCACCTTTTTTCTGCTATTTCTTATCCTAATTGAGGACAAATGAGCAAAGTAATCTTGGTAATTAGGCTACCCTTATGGATTGATGACTTTGACTTTTTAATGCAAATAATATGTATATGACTATGGGCAGGTATGCTACTGAGTGGCCACATAGTCATGCCTATGTGCATGTGGGTAGTCCTATTTATAGAGGAAACTATGGCAAAAAAATTTCAAAATGTAGGCATTAGGTAGTCATATATTTTTAACTCTACTGTAGGCGTATGTCAAAATAATGCATGCATGCATATAGTCATTAAATGCATTTTGAAAAGCTTTAGGTTTAGAAAATACCACACCCTTTCTGAGGTAATTTGGAGACTTTTGGCCAGATATTATGAATCCGAATTAGCTGAGCAGTTCTCGTAGGACCACTTCAGGTGTACGAACGAGGGCTTCTGAAATGCCTCGACCCTGTTCAGTTAGACAGCCTCGTCGTTTGGCGGAGGGGGTGATTCGTCCAATCCGGGTTGATGTACCGGATGTCGAAGATGAGGAGGAGGATGTACCGGTAGCGGCTCCAGCTCCTGCTGGTCATATTCCCTATAGGGATTTCCTAGGCATTCAGGTGGCTATCCCAGATCTTTTGGGTGATTTGAGTCGCCACCCCTCAGTTTACTTGCATGCAAATGAGGTAACGTCTGGATTTGATATTCCTTTTTCCTATTGAGGAGGAGTAAGGATTTTGACATTGATTTGCATGTGATGTAGGTTCCTGACTTTACACAGCCTCGAAGGAGCTGGTTCAACATACACTCCCTGTATCAGGCTTTCCATCTAGATTACCGAGGTATAGTGCATGATTGGGGCTTTGGGGCGTTCTTTTTAATTTTACCCCGCCATTGTCCCTGGGGGTACCTCAGGGTATTGTCTGAGCGCTGGTTTCACCAGACTCAGTCTCTCCATTTTTTGGACTGTGAAGTGATGATGACGTCGATGGATTGAAGATTTATCACCGGTATGGAGTTTGGCGGGGCGCGAGTGCCATGTACGGCGGATATTACCCCAACTGCCGTTAGATCTTTGTTGGGAGTCCCAGCTGAGGCGCTCAAGGGTAGGACCGTCCGTACGGGTCCTTTGAGCATAGATGCTATGAGTGGGCTTTTGAGTGAGCCCATTCCTACTGTTGTGAGAGTCGAGGATCGCATTCTTTGGCGATTGTTCTTGGTTATCATCAGGGGTTGTTTCATAGCAGATAACTCTTCGACGGTGTCATTCGCTTTGATCAGCGCCACACGGGATATGAACCGTATCGGAGAGTATGATTGGGGTTCCTACACCATTGTCTATTTTCTCAGGGGAATGCGCATGCGTTCGCAGGGCTTGACCGAGGCTTGGCTAGGATTCTACCCGTTTCTACTGGTGAGTATTTCTCTTTTGATTTCCCATGTACAGGTTGAGAGTATTCACTAACATCAGATGTTTTGCCTTTGTGTTGGCAGTTTTGGGCCTATGAGAGGCTTCCATATTTACGTCCTATGAGCGTGTTAGGTTTAGATACCTATCCACGAGGGCAGCGATGGCGTCACTCCATTTTGGCGGAGGTTCCTGTAGTAGAGGGTTTCACCCATTGTTGGCTACAGTTGGAGTTGTTGATAGCTGATGTCATCCCTCGGGTTCCCTACTCCGGGGAACATTTGACCATTGGATTTGAGGATGGATTCCCGATTGGTGTCGAGCACATGATATCCACCCGCAGGATTCCTCTCTTCACGGATGGAGGATGGGAGCTTTATTTAGGAGAGCGTGCTATTAGGAGCACCACAGGAGAGATTGGTGTGCCGATCTTGCCTCCTTCCAGGCGTTATTGGCCTGTGTCGCAGTCACCCGCTGATGACATCCCATTGATGGGTTTGGATGGATACACTTTGTTAGAGGGTTCACATACTTAGGATTCATTCCATCACTGGTGGTCCCCTCGTACCATTGGAACCCAGACCCTGTGCCACTCAGTTTATAGGGGATATGGTTCCTGGATCTGTGATGATGACGGATTGGTTGACCTTTGTCTGAGATCCGACTCATGTGACACAGATTGATCGTTTGACCAGGCAGTTGGATCGGGCACATTTCTTTATCCGACACTTGGGTAGAGATTCTTCAGAGGCAGATTCGTTTGATCCTTCCAGCTCAGGCGCTGGCCCCTCAGGTGACCCATATGGTTTTGTCAGTGCAGATCCTTCCTTATATAGGCCTAACAACCCTGTTTATAGAGATCCAATGACTCAGGAGGAGTTACATCAGGTGGACAGGATTGATGACGTAGATATCGACACCATTGTCTTCTTCTGATGTGTATTCTCGTTATCTCTTTTGATAGGCCTCTATTAGATATTGGGTGGTTATACCCCATTCTCGCTATATCTTTTGATAGGCCTCTGTTAGTAGTAGGGCGTATGTGCCCCATTTCCCTGTATTTTTAGCTATACAGAAATGATGTATGTAGATGATGATGTACTTAGGAATGTATGTACTATCTTCCATTCCCTACATCATATTTTCATCTATTATCTGTTATGCATTTATCATGTTATGCATATGTATGTATGTCCAGAGCTATTCAGAATTAACCCCTGGATGGTCCTATGATACGACCCACATAGATGTCTTATTCGACAGTCAGTCGCATAGATCACACCCCACCAGTATTGGTGGCATCCCGTCTGAGATCCTAGTATGATAGTATGTCACCCCCAGATAGGGTGACCGTAGATCAGTTATTACAGCATTCTACGACCCTCCTGATGTTTCAGGTTCCCGCAGGCTTTGTAGAGGGTATGCTGGAGCATTGGATACCGGAGAGACAAGTTTTCCATTTTAGTACCCAGGAGTTGACTCCTACCTTGGAGGAGTACGAGCAGTTGATGACTTTGCCCTTGGACAAACCTTGCGCTCATATGGCTATCAGAGATATGCGCCGACAGTTCATAACCCTCACCAGGTTACGGCGTAGAGTAGTAGAGGATGAGATTACATTCGATCATGTATTATCTCAACGTTTCCTGATAGATAGGTTTGGCTCACTGGACAGCTATACACGGTATTCTGGGGATTTCACCACACCAGAGGATCAGTGGCATTTGGCCAGAGTAGATGTATTTATAATGTGCATAGTGGCATATGTGTATATGCCATGGTATATGGATGAGCTGGACATCGATGTTATCATGGTAGTGAGAGCTCTCAGGGAGGGTCATACCATCATTCCGATGATATTGGCGAAAATGTTGCTGTCGGCCACGTTTTGCAGCACCTACCCTGCAGGGGTATTTACAGGCAGTTCGGTCATGTTATACGTGTGGTTTATGTCACACTTGAGACCGATTGGTACTTTCAGCAGACACGGGTACTGCTTTACCCATGATATAGCTATGTCTTACTCCTTTCAGCCGTCGGAGTGTACAGACGCTATGTCTTGGTCGGCCTTCTTGGTAGGGATTATATATCCATTTGGAATCCTGCCGTGTTCAGGGCTCAGCTCACCCTATAGCTTCATTACTCACGCTCCTGACATGGATTACCTCCCTTTAGCTGGTTTAAGGGGCATGACTACCTACCACCCACTGGCCGTGATGTCACAGTTTGACCAGTTTCAGGACTTTCATCCTTTTTAGGGGGCATTAGGTCAGCGTTTAGCTTCTCACCATTTGTCAACAGAGGACCGATCCCAGGTGTATGCTTGTTGGGATCAACGTGAGATAGCTGCTTTTTTTGTTAGCCATCCGGGCTGTTTGCTAGTGTATTCTGCGTGGATGGAGACAGAGATTTCATTGGCTGCGACAGTATCCAAAATTCCAGGTATTGATTCAGATGATGGAGAGCCCATGGAGGACATTGATTATCCCACCGAGGAGGAGCCATTCCCTGGGTTGCCATCAGTTATTTTAGATTCTCCCAGTACTAGCATTGTCGTGATCCAGCATTCAGCACAGTATTTTGAGCAGAGTCTTCATCTGATGACCTTTGAGAGGGATCAAGCTAGAGCCCTGATGTTGACAACTCTTGATGGGAGAGATGCTACTCTTTTAGAGAGAGACAAGGCATTAACACATAGAGAGGCCGCTGTTATTGAGCGCGATGAGGCCAGATCAGCCAGAGATGCCTTGATAGTAGAGAGGGATGTCACTATATCTACCCAGGATGTAGCCATCACAGATAGTACCACAGTGAGGTCCCTTACTACTGGCATGATTGTAGAGATGATTACATACATTGATGAGCACCGTGTCACCAATGCAGATGGCTATAGATCTGTTATCTCGTGTGGACACCCTTGTGCAGGACACCACAACGTTACCTCCTTCTTCTGAGAGGGATGCCATGTTGGGCTTGATAGCTCACATATACACTGATTTGTAGATGGGTTTATATTTTCCTACACACACAAGCTTAGCCATTTTGTCATGTACAGTTCATATTGTATATATCAAACAACATTATATATAGTAAGGAGATATATTTTTGATCACTTCCCTTTTAGTTATGCCTTATTGCTTGCTTGATATTTTCCTGTTTCTTCAGGGTTTGGGATCTAGATGTATTCTGAATTCCTCCTTAATGGATGGACATTGAGTTATGTCAGGATATTTCAGAATTGATCATTGATCTGTGTGTATTCCCTACCATCTTTGGTGTCTTGGGACTGGTTTCTATATGGAAATGTGGAGAGGAGTGTGGCTTTCCTCTCGAAGGTTGATCGTACTCCTATTTAAGAGGAGCCCAGTTAGTTCCATCTCTTATGGATTGGTGTTTCTCTTTGAGGAACAACAGCAACTTAGATGGTCGCCGATCCTCCAATTTAGGGGGAGGTCATGTAGTTCCATCCCTTTGGTCCGAAGACGATGAAATGTGATGGATTGAAGGATGCTCCCAGTACCGTTAACAAGTGTTTGTATTTTGGTAGGGAGTTAGACCGAACCATGAATGGCTGCCTACATACTCCTGTTGAAGAGGAGATCAGGTCTACGTAGTTTGAACCTGGTGTAAGAGGTTCAACGCTGTATGTGGTAAAAAGGGTGTAGAGATATTTTTGTTGTTTTTGTTTTTGTAAGGAAAAGGGTGTAGAAATGTTTTTGTTGTTTTATTTTATTATGACTGGGCCATATAAAATATGGTTGCCTACGTACTCCTGTGTATCAAGGAGATTAGGTCGGCGTAGTTCGCCCCCGTTTTCAGGATGATTTGTAGCAAATGAAAAGTTTAGTCCCGTCTTCAAGATAAATTATGGGGGGAAAAGTTTAATCCCATACATAGGATAAACTGTAGGTGTGAAAAGTTTTATCCCTAGTGGGGTAAAACTGTGGGTGTGAAAGGATCAATCCCTGGTGGGATAACTGGAGTTGAGTAAGAGTTCAAAATCAAGTGGAGAGAAAGGATCTGGCGATCCGTAACCTGGCTACTGGTTAGAAAAGTATGTTGGTCCCTAATGGGGCAGATGAGTGTGAAGAAAAGTTGTATGTAGTGGAGGGTAAGAAAACCTGAAATGACTGGGAGGATCTGATGATCCAAAACTAGGATGTTTGATTGATGGTAACCTCAGACATAGTACCATTTCACGGTGTCTACGTTGATAAGCTATGGAAATTTATCACCATCCATTTCCTGCAATCTGAGAGTACCTCCTGCCAATACTTCCTTGACAATAAACGGGCCTTCCCAGTTAGGGGCGAATTTTCCCTTGGACTGATCTTGGTTGTCAATGATCTTCTTCAAAACAAAGTCGTGTTGTTTAAACTGCCGTAGTCGGACTTTTTTGTTGTAGGACCTGGCGATCCTTTGTTGATATACCTGACCGTGGAAGATAGTAGCGGCACGCCTTTCGTCTATTAGAGATAATTGGTGATACCTATCTTGTACCCATTGGTCTTCATCCAGCTGAGCATCTATCAACACTCTTAGGGATTCCATTTCCACTTCTATGGGGAGCACAACTTCCATCCCATAGGTTAATGCGTAGGGGGTTGCCTCAGCGGAAGTGCGCATTGATGTTCTGTAGGCTAACAGAGTAAGAGGCAACAGGTCAGGCAATCCTCTGTGGGTCGCGGACATCTTCTGCATGATGTTCTTGTTAGCCGCTTCAACAACACCATTCATCTTTGGACGGTAGATGACTGAGTTGAGATGTTTGATGTGGAATTTCTTGCACAACTCCTCCATCATTTTGTTGTTGAGGTTTTTAGCATTGTCTGATACAATTACCTCTGGTTGTCCATATCGAAAAATAACATTATTTCTGATGAAAGCAATGATGACTTCTTTGGTAACCCTGGCGAAGGAGGCTGTTTCTACCCACTTGGTGAAGTAGTCGATCATGGTGAAGATAAACCGATGCCCATTACTGTCTTTGAGCTCGATGGGCCCGTTCACGTCCATTCCCCACATTGAGAAGGGCCAAGGCGAACTCATATTGTGGAGCTCCCTCGGAGGGGCGTGGATAGCATTCCAATGAGTTTGGCATTGATAACATCTTCTGACATGATCATCACATTCAGCTTTGAGAGAGCCAGTAATGCCCTATTCTGAGGATTTTCTTTACAAGTAGAGGGCCGCTTATGTGTGGGCCACAGACTCCACCATGGATCTCATCCATGAGCCTCTAAGCTTGGTCCTTGTCCAGACATCTAAGGAGACTCAATCCTGTATTGCTTTTGTAGAGTGCATCCCCGCTTAGGTAGAATTTCATAGCCAGTCGATAGATCCGCGGTAATGACCATGAATTTTTAAACTCCTTATTAATTAAATATGTAATTTAATTTTAATGAGTTAGTTTTGTGAGTTTATTTAAACCTTATATGGTTATGTGAATTTATAAATTGATTAAAGGGAGTCACTAATAGTTTATTTAAATTAGTGGACTAGCCCTAAGATTTTAATATCTAAGAATTTATAAGATTATTAATAATTAAATATTCAATTTATTTGAATATAGTGGCATGATTTGAACATATTGATTAATTGCAATTATGAGAAATTAATTGATAATGCGTTAATTAATAATTATTATGAATAAATAATAATTAATGAGTAAGAGATTAATAAATATAGGATGATTATATATATTTTTTTGATTTATTTGTGCAAACATGCAATATATTAAACCTTGTTACATGGTAGTTAATTATTTATTTTATATTGTACAAGGTGACACATTAATATGTCTATACACTATAAATATAGACTATATAGTAAGAATCAATTCATTCATGTGAGTACATAAATAATCTCCAACTTTTCTTTGTGTAGTAGCATTAACATATTTATATTATATTTTGGGAATTATAGTATCCAAACTACGCTTGTTGCTGAGATTTTTGTCCCAAATTGAGTGGCACATAGTACATAAACAGTAGGCTATTTCTCCATTGCGTAAAACTTAGAAGATCAAAAGGCTAGAGTTGTGTAGGTATGGGCTAGAAATTGGTGGTTGGCCAACTCCAAATTGTCCAATGTTTCCTGCTAATACACCATGAATTCAATCTCAGTGCAATGTGATTACCCAGTCCAAGTTTCTTCTATAAATGATATACATAATCTTCAATTCACGTTATTTTATTTTGTATGTGGAAACTCTAAAAAATTTGAGTGGAGTGTGGGTTGTCCAAAGAAGAGGATAGCAAGCTTAGAGGAAAGAAACTAAGTTCATTTAGCTCCAAGAGGTATAAAATCTTTACTTATGATATTGAGTTGGGTTTTTGGCAAAATCTTGTCAATCCATTGAAATCTTGGTATTGTGGTATAAATTGGCTTGAGGTTGTGTTGTTTTAGTTAGTATGCATGCTTAGAAGTATTAGAAGTAGTTGAGTTACAACAAATGTTTGTTTGGCAATGTTGGACTTGAGCCTCTGTAGAAGCAGAGGCCGTATTCTTTCCTTCTGGTCGAAGTGGCGCGGCCGCGCCACTTCCCTAGTCTTTCACCGCGCGGCCGCGCGGGTAGCAGATCACAGTTGCTCATGTTAGCTCCTTAAGATATTCTGAGCATATTACTTTGGAATGAATATGCATAAAAATGGCCTGAACATGTGGACTAAGGTAGTTATGTATACAAGGGTCATGCTAGCTTGTTTTGGTTAGAATATTAAAAGAAAACTTGAAGAGTTGGAAAATAGTTTTGATAATCTTTTTGCAAAACATGTTCTAACCTTGGATGCGAGTGTGTTACGTTCTGATATGTCTTGACTTATGTCAATATGTTGGTTATATGGTTAAAGGTAATATAAGATATTCAAGCATGATTAAAAAGAGAAATTTCAAGAAAAAGAACTATATTGGCTATGTATAAGCGAACTATATATACACTAAGTTTTGAACTTAAAAATATGCTCATATGATCTATTATGTGATTATGAAAACATGATTTAGACTATGCAAACTCATCTCGTATGCTTGAAGAAGTTTTACTAATAGAGACTTAAAGTTTCAAAAATGAACTTGATAAACTATACATATATTAAGTTGAGAACTTGTATGTATGTCTAACATGTATGTATATGAAAGTATGAGGTGTGGTAGGTAAAGTGGCTTGCATGATTGTTAGCTTAACATGTGAAGTCTTGATTAATTGAAAACGAATAGTGACCTATGATATATTTCGATGAAGGGTTAAATTTAGTTATTCACATCATAACATGTGTGTTGTGCATGATTATTCATATTTGTGCACGAAGGGAGAACACAGACTTTCTACAGAGCAGCCATGTCTTGGTTTGCGCCAGGAGCAGCGTGGCCATGCCACTCCCTAGTACAAACCAAGCGCGGCCGCGCAGTCCTGTAGTGAGTACTGAGTTCTGTTATTAAATTGGGAACTGATGCACGCTTATATGGTTACTCTAATCTGTAATACATGTCCAGTATAGTAGTCATATGTTAATAAGCATGTTATTGAAAGTTTTCTATGATGAATTGGTGTTTACAACTATAAAGTCAATAGTGATTTCAACTATGACATAGTGTGTTAGAAATTAATCGGGTAATGTAATAACACATGTATAGAAGAATGCTATGTGATGATTTGATTCTTGTAAGTGTGGACTCATATTAGTTTACACGTACTAATTAGAAATACCGACTTGTTAATGTTAGGTCATTTCAACGCAAGTTAAATATAGTTAGAAATAAATTGTAGCTGAGAAAACAGGCAAGTTTCCTTGAACTTCAGTCTTTGGTTGTGCAAGTTCCTTAAATTCTTACTCTCTTACTTGAGCAAGTATCCGAACACTATTTTATTGTGTTGCAAGTTTCCTAACTTACACAACTTTGAATTTTGTGAAAGTTTACTATCCTTCTTATATTGTATTTGAGCAGGTTATTGTTGAATTGAAAGTTATTCATTTAAGCTTGAACTTTATTTCAAGCATGCTATTAAGTGGTTTAATTACCTTACAATTATTCCACTTTGATATTATTGATATTCGCACTTAGTGCACTTGAGTTCGTACAGTCTTGGACTTATACATCATTTAAAGTTCTATAATTCTTGAACTGTGTCAGATAGAGTCTAAACCTTTGTTCGGTCAGACAAGTGTATGAAAATTTATAAAAGCTATCCAAACCAATTGATGGTAAGGATTCTTAGACTGATAGAACACCCCTTCTATGATAGGGGAGTACCCCAGGTATCTAATATATGATGCAAAGAACATATTTGAATGTTATGCATATACATGGTGTACGTGAGGCTGATCCCCTCAAGTACTTATTCTATAGCCAGTAACCAAAGGGTCAATTAGCTATTGATTCCATTGGAGTTGTATAGTTCAAAGTCTAATTGACTAGAAATTATTCTAAAAGCAATCATTAGCTTTGCTTCTAATATTCATATTGTTGAATCCTTCAGATATTCATATTGTTAAATTCATTATCAGATATTTTCCATTCATCATGATATATCCTTATTGTTGTATTTAAACTTGCTGAGCAAACTCGTTGCTCATCCTTGCTATATCATGAATTATATTGCAGTTAAGCCCAAGAACTCATGGAAGGACAAGGGTAAAGGAAAGATGTAGAATAGTTGCCAGGAGCAGACTTTACTATATGCCTAGTTTATATTGTTGTTATGTAATAAGAACCCTAATTACTATTTTAGGGTATGTTTGTAAGATGATATTAAGGTTACCGTATCTTGGGACTAGTAAAACCTTTCGAATGAACAACGTATGTTTATTATATTCCGCATTTTAGTTATCGTATGTTGTTTTAAGCTGGATGCTTGTATTTTATTGTGATGACCGGTCCGGGGTCAGAGGACCCAGATTCGGGGGTGTCACAGGTTGGTATCAGAGCCTAAGTTATAAACGTTAGGAATGCAAAACCTAGGTTATAACCTTGGTAGAAAACTCAAGAAGAGTATGTAAGTGACGAGTTGAGAAAATCAATTGAGTTTTATTGTGATACTGAAATTGTTTATTCAAATCAAAAATGATTAATAGATGTCTTAAACTTTTTAATGCTAATATGGATAGCATATCACATAAAACCTAATTGTTTCTTCCTTTCCTCAGATCATGCCGCCTAGGAGACTTAAGCGGAATCAGAGGGAGGAAGGATCCGTTAACAATGGTGGAGGGGAAAATGTTGATCCCATACAGAACTTCGTTAACCTGTTAACTGAGGCAATGCAAAACAGACCCTCGCCAGCAGCAGGGCAGCCAGGACAACACTTGGCTAGCATTAAGGACTTTAAATTGGTTGGACAACCAGAGTTCCGGGGAACCTTGGACCCAATTAAATGCCAAACTTGGATTGAAGAAATAGAAAAGGTGTTTGAGGTCGCACGGGTGGCCGAAGTACAGAAGACGAGTTTTGCTCGTTTCATGATGAAGGGCGAAGCTAATTATTGGTGGAAAGCTAATAAGGGACGAGTAGACGAAGGAGTTATTCCTTGGGATAGATTTAAGGAGCTATTCCTCAAGAATTACTTCTCGGAGAATACGCAACAGGATATGGAAGTTAAGTTTCTAGAGCTAAAGCAAGGTAGTATGTCTGTCGTTGAGTACGCGGAAAAATTTAACGACTAAGCCCGATTCGCATCACATTAGGTTGACACGGAGGCCAGGAAGGCAAGGAGGTTCGAATTAGGACTGAAACCATGAGTGCAAAAAGCAGTGGTTGTATTAAAGATTAAGACTTACTTTGATCTATTGGAAAGGGCTATCATTGTCGTAGGAGGCAATGAAGCTATCACTCGATTCAAACAAGAAAAGAAGACAGATCAGGATGGACAGAAAGGGGGAAGTAGCAGAGGTAGTAACCCCAATAAGTGTAAATAGACGGAGAGCCAATCCTCTGGAGGTAATAAGTCCGGGGGGGAGGCCAAGAAAAATATTAAGTGCAATAACTATGGAAGAAATCACTCGAGGGAGTACATGAAGGGAAAGACTGTTTGTTATCGTTGTGGACAACTGGGGCACATGGCTCCTCAGTGTCTGAATAAGAAGAAGGGAGGATGTTTCTCGTGTGGAGCCATGGACCATCAAATCAAGGGCTGCCCAAAGAAAAAAGGCGATACAGCTAGCGGCAACCTCAACAACAACAACAATGGGCTAAACATTGGAGGAGGGCCATCCAGTCAAGCCAACAGACCAACGGCACGAACGTTCAACATGACCGTACAGGATGCGGTGGAATCTAAGGACGTGGTGTCGGGTATCATTCTGATCAATGATATAGATGCATACGTGTTATTTGATTCGGGTGCTACCTGCTCTTTTGTTTCTGAAGAATTTGCTAAACAGTTAGACTTACCCCGTGAGAGATTAGAACACCCTATGAACGTAGAAGTAGTGAACAAGGAAATTATTCCCGTAGAATACATTCATAGGAATTGTTATACCATATTGCGAGGACTTAAGCTCAAAATGGATTTGATACCGATTCGTTTGGGGGTGTACGATGTAATCCTTGGAATGGATTGGTTATCGGTTCACAGAGCAGTTATAGACTGTTAGAAGAAGTGTGTACACCTTAAGACTCTGAATAAGTCGAAGGTGGTATTTTATGGTAGTAAATCGCCGAGACAATCTCATTGTCTGACGATGGTGCAAGCGCAGAGATTGCTTAGAAAGGGTTGTATAGGTTATTTGGCTCACGTGGTTGATACTCGACGAGTCGAGGGTGAACTGAGTCAGATACCTATTGTAAGGGAGTTTGTTGATGTCATCCCATACGAGATTCTAGGATTGCCACCGGATAGAGCGATTGAGTTTGTTATTGATTTGGCACCGGGGACAACACCGGTATACATAGCGTCGTATCGTATGGCACCAGTAGAGATGAAAGAACTGATGGCTCAATTATAAGAGTTGTTAGACAAGGGATACATTCAACCGAGCGTATCACCGTAGGGAGCACCAGTCGTATACGTGAAGAAGAAAGATGGGTCGCTAAGACTTTGTATCGACTACCGAGAGTTGAACAAGGTCACCATTAAGAATAAGTACCCGTTGCCCAGGATAGACGATTTGTTTGATCAATTGAAGGGGGCAAATTACTTTTCGAAGATTGACATGAGGACCGGTTATCACCAACTGAAAGTGAGGCCGGAGGATATTCCAAAGACGGCATTCAGAACTCGGTATAGACACTTTGAGTTTCTGGTTATGTCATTTGGATTGGCGAACGCGCCAGCAGCATTTATGGATTTCATAAACAGAGTGTTTAAACAGTATTTGGATAAGTTTGTTATCGTATTCATTGATGACATTCTAGTGTATTCAGAGATGGAGGAAGAATACGCCGAGCATCTTCGAATAATGTTGGAGACATTAAGGAGGGAGAATTTGTATGCAAAATTCTCCAAGTGTGAGTTTTGGTTACAGAGAGTGCAATTTTTAGGGCACGTTATCGACAAATATGGTGTTTCGGTGGATCCAGCGAAGGTAGAAGTAGTTATCAATTGGGAACAGTCGAAGATGCAGACAGAAATTAGGAGTTTCTTAGGATTAGTGGGATACTATCGAAGATTTATTCAGGATTTTTCGAAATTAGCATCACCGTTGACCATTCTTACCATAAAAATAGTTAAGTTCGTTTGGACGGAGAAGTATAAAGAATGTTTTCTAGAATTGAAGAAGAGGCTTAGTCAAGCACCTGTGTTGGCTTTACCGGACAATACGGGAGGGTTTATAGTGTATAGTGATGCGTCACACAAGAGTCTTGGCTGTGTACTGATGCAACAGGGCAGGGTCATTGCGTACGCGTCACGTTAGCTAAAAAATTATGAGAAGGGATATCCGACTCATGACCTGGAGTTAGCAGTGGTAGTTTTTACCTTGAAGATTTAGAGGCATTATTTGTATGGTGAGAAGTATGAGATATATACGGATCACAAGAGTTTGAAGTATATCTTCACGTAAAAAGAGTTAAATATGAGGCAGCGCCGATGGTTAAAATTGATAAAAGATTATGATTGTGAGATTCTGTATCATCCAGGCAAAGAAAATGTAGTGGCAGATGGTTTGAGCAAAAAAGGCAGAGAGAAGTTATTGAAGTTGACCATTCAAAAAGAATTGGTAAAGAATTTCAAACGACTAGACTTGGAAATTAGGTATCCGATGGAGACCGACGAATAATTATTTAAAGTGACAGGGAGCCCGACTTTATTGGATAAGGTTAAAGAGGCACATGAAAAGGACGAAGATTGCAATAACATCAAGAAACGAGTGACTGAAGATGATGAATTAAAATTTAAGGTTGATAACACTGGACTACTAAGATTTGAAGGACGAATTTGGGTACCGTTAGTACCAGAATTAAGAGAGGAGATTTTGCAAGAAGCGCACAGTACGAGGTACTCGATACACCTAGGAAGCATGAAGATGTACCAAGATTTGCGTCACCACTTTTGGTGGCCAAACATGAAGAGAGAGAGGATGAGGAATGCGTAAGTAGATGTCTAACTTGTAAGAGAGTCAAGGCAAAGCACTAACGACCAAACGGGTTATTACAACCATTAGAGATTCCAGAATGGAAATGGGAGCACATCACAATGGACTTTGTGGTGGGACTTCCAGCAACGCAGAAAGGGCACGACGCCATATGGGTGATTGTAGATCGTCTTACTTAGTCAGCTCACATTTTTCCAATTAAGATTAAGTATAGTTTGGACCAGGTAGCCAAATTGTATATCAAGGAAATTATCTCGAGACATGGGGTGTCGATATCTATTGTATCATATAGAGATCCGCGATTCACGTCAAACTTCTAGAAGAGTCTTCAAGAGAGAATGGGGACACAACTACGAATGAGTACCGCGCATCATCCGTAGACCGATGGGCAAAGCGAGAGAACAATTCAAACACTTGAAGACATTCTCCGAGCTTGTGTGATGGACTTCAAGGGTATTTGGGAGGATCACCTTCCATTAGTAGAGTTTGCTTATAACAATAGTTATCACGCCAGTATTGGAATGTTGCCGTACAAAGCATTGTATGGGAGGAAATGTAGAACGTCCTTATGCTGGGATGAAGTTGGAGAGCGTCGACTGTTGGGAGAAATCATTAGGGTGATAAGAGCTCGACTAGTAGCAGCTCAAGATCGCCATAAGAAGCATGCAGACTTACATCGTAAGAAGAAAGATTTTGAATTAGGAAGTTATGCATTTCTGAAAGTATCTCCTTGGAAAGGGAAGATTCATTTTGGGAAGAAGGAAAAGTTGAGCCCTAGGTTCATAGGACCGTTCGAGATTCTAAGGCAAGTCGGTGAAGTGGCGTATGAGGTAGCATTACCTCCTGAACTTGAGCATATTCACAACGTGTTTCACATGTTAGTATTGTGGCCATATAAACCAAACTACAAGCATGTTATCTCCTATGAACTGATCCAAGTCGAGAAAGACTTATCGTATAAGGAAGTTCCTGTCCAGATACTAGATAGGAAGGAACAGAAGCTAAGGAATAAAATCATCCATTCCATTAAGATTCTATGGAGGAATCACGTAGTCGAAGAAGCTACGTAGAAACTAGAAGAGAAAATGAGAGCGAATTTTTATAAGGGGGAGGGATGTAATGACCGTGAATTTTTAAACTCCTTATTAATTAAATATGTAATTTAATTTTAATGAGTTAGTTTTGTGAGTTTATTTAAACCTTATATGGGTATGTGAATTTATGAATTGATTAAGGGAGTCACTAATAGTTTATTTAAATTGGTGGACTAGCCCTATGATTTTAATATCCAATAATTTATAAGATTATTAATAATTAAATATTCAATTTATTTGAATATAGTGGCAGGATTTGAACATATTGATTAATTGCAATTATGAGAAATTAATTGATAATGTGTTAATTAATAATTATTATGAATAAATAATAAATATATTAATAAATATAATATGATTATATATTTTCTTGATTTATTTGTGCAAATATGCAATATATTAAACCTTGTTACATGGTAGTTAATTATATCTTTTATATTATACAAGGTGACACATTAATATATCTATATACTATAAATATTGACTATATAGTAAGAATTAATTCATTCATGTGAGTACATAAATAATCCCCAACTTTCCTTTGTGTAGCAGCATTAACACATTTATATTATATTTTGGAAATTATAGTATCCAAACCAAGCTTGTTGCTGAGATTTTTGTCCCAAATTGAGTGGTACATAGTACATGAACAATAGGTTATTTCTCCATTGCGTAAAACTTTACAGATCAAAAGGCTAGAGTTGTGTAGGGATGACGACTAGAAATTGGTGGTTGGCCAACTCCAAATTGTCCAATGTTTCTTGCTAATACACCATGAATTCAACCTCTGTGCAATGTGATTACCCAGTCCAAGTTTCTTCTATAAATGACAGACATAATCTTTAATTCACGTTGTTTTGTTTTGTATGTGGAAACTTTAAAAAAATTGAGTTGAGTGTGGGTTGTCCAAAGAAGAAGATAACAAGCTTAGAGGAAAGAAACTAAGTTCATTTAGCTCTAAGATGTATAAAATCTTTACTTATGATCTTGAGTTGGGTTTTTGGCAAATTCTTGTAATTCCCTTGAATTCTTTGTATTGTGGCATAAATTGGCTTAAGGTTGTGTTGTTTTAGTTAGTATGCATGCTTAAAAGTATTATAAGTAGTTGAGTTACAACAAATGGATGTTTGGCAATGTTGGAGTTGAGCCTCTGTAGAAGCAGAGGCCATATTTTTTCCTTCTGGTTGAAGTGGCACGGCCGCGCCACTTCCTTAGTCTTTCACTGCGCGGGTAGCAGATCACAGTTGCTCATGTTAGCTCCTTAAGATATTCTGAGCATGTTACTTTAGAATGAATATGCATATAAATGACCTGAACTTGTGGACTAAGGTAGTTATGTATATAAGGTCATGCTAGCTTGTTTTGGTTGGAATATTAAAAGAAAACTTGAAGAGTTGGAAAATAGTTTTGATAATCTTTTTGCAAAATATGTTCTAACCTTGGATGAGAGTGTGTTACGTTCTAATATGTCTTAACTTATGTCAATATGTTGGTTATATGGTTAAAGGTAATATAAGATATTCAAGCATGAATAAAAAGAGAAATTTCAAGAAAAAGAACAATATTGGCTATGTATAAGCAAACTATGTATACACTAAATTTTGAACTTAAAAATATGCTTATGTGATCTATTATGTGATTATGAAAGTATGATTTAGACTATGCAAACTCATCTCGTATGCTTGAAGAAGTTTTACTAATAGAGAAAAGTTTTGAAAATGAACTTGATAAACTATGCATACATTAAGTTGAGAATTTGTATGTATGTCTAACATGTATGTATATGAAAGTATGAGGTATGGTAGGTAAAGTGGCTTGCATGATTGTTAGCTTAACATGTGAAGTCTTGATTAAATGAAAACGAATAGTGACCTATGATATGTTTTGATGAAGGGTTCAATTTAGTTATTCACATCATAACATTTGTGTTGTGCATGATTATTCATATTTGTGCAAGACGGGAGAACACTGACTTTCTGCAGAGCAGCCATGTCATGGTTTGCAGCAAGAGCAGCATGGCCGCGCCACTCCCTAGTACAAACCAAGCCCGACCGCGCAGTCCTGTAGTGAGATCTGAGTTTTGTTATTAAATTGAGAACTGATGCATACTTATATGGTTACTCTAATTTGTAAGTGTTTACAACTATAAAGTCAATAGTGATTTCAACTATGACATAGTGTGTTAGAAACTAATCGGGTAATGTAATGACACATGTATAGAAGAATGCTATGTGATGATTTGATTCTTGTAAGTGTGGACTCATATTAGTTTACACGTACTAATCGGAAAGATCGATTTGTTAATGTTAGGTCGTTTGAACGCAAGTTAATTAATGTTATGAGCAAATAGGCAAGTTTCCTTGAACTTCACTCTTTGGTTGTGCAAGTTCCTTAAATTCTTACTCTCTTATTTGAGCAAGTATCCGAACACTATTTTGTTGTGTTGCAAGTTTCCTAACTTACACAACTCTGAATTTTGTGAAAGTTTCCTATCCTTCTCATATTATATTTGAGTAGGTTATTGTTGAATTGAAAGTTATTCATTTAAGCTTGAACTTTATTTCCAATTATGCTATTAAGTGGTTTAATTACCTTACAATTATTCCACATTGATATTATTGATATTCGCACTTAGTGCACTTAAGTTCGTACAGTCTTGGACTTGTACATCATTTAAAGTTTTATAATTCTTGAATTGTATCAAATAGAGTCTGAACCTTTGTTCGGCCAGACAAGTGTATGAAATTTTATAAAAGATATTCAAACCAATTGATGGTAAGGATTCTTAGACTGAAAGAACACCCCTTCTATGATAGAGGAGTACCCCAAGTATCTAATATATTATACGAAGAACATATTTGAATGTTATTCATATACATGGTGTACGCGAGGCTGATCCCCTCAAGTACTTATTCTGTAGCCAATAACCTAAGGGACAATTAGCTATTGATTCCATTGGAGTTGCATAGTTCAAAGTCCACTTGACTAGCAGTTATTCTAAAAGCAATCATTAGCTTTGCTTCTAATATTAATATTATTAAATACTTCAAATATTCATATTGTTGAATTCATTGTCAGATATTTTTCATTCATCATGATATATCCTTATTGTTGTATTTAAACTTGCTAAGCAAACTCGTTGCTCATCCTTGCTATATCATGAATTATATTGCAGCTAAGCCCGAGACCTCAGGGAAGGACAAGGGTAAAGGAAAGATGTAGAATAGTCGCCAGGAGCAGACTTTACTATATGCCTAGTTTAAATTACTATTATATTATAGGGTATGTTTGTAAGATGATATTAAGGTTACCGTATCTTGAGACTAGTAACACCTTTTTGAATGAACATCGTATGTTTATTATATTTCACATTTTAGTTATCGTATGTTATTTTGAGGTGGATGTTTGTATTTTATCGTGATGATCGGTCCGGGGTTAGAGGACCCGAATTCGGGGGTGTCACATCCGCCTTCTTTCAGTCGGGCTTGCCTCAGCGGGTGTAGATCCATCTTGCAAGTACTCCTTGATATGCTGATACCAAGGGTGTTGGATGGGAGGTAGCTCATCTGATACTTCTCCAATATAATTCCCATAGGATGAAGCCTTTTATTGGGCAATTGTGAGGGTTGTCATGTCTTCCTTGTCGTGTATGTTGATCAAGGAGGCCAAGGTTGCTAGTGCATCCGCAAAATCATTCCTATTTTGAGGAATGTGGAGGAAGGATATTTCTTTAAACTCCAAAACCATCTGTAGAACCTGCCGATGGTAAGGCAACAAGTGTATACCTTTGGTGTGATAGATTCTTGTGGTTTGTCTGACTACCAATTCGAAATCTCCAAAGACAGTTAACCATGTGATACCCATTGATTGAGCAAGTTTTAGCCATATGATACAACCTTCATACTCAGCTATAGTGTTGGTGTTGGTAAACTACAATTTGACGGCGACGGGATGCTGCTCCCCCGTAACGGATACTAGAATTGCTCCAGCCCCAACACCTTCCATGTTTACAGCTCCATCAAAATACATCTTCCATGATTGGCGTGCATCGTACTGATGGTGTTGCTAAATTGCCTTTACTCTTTCATTGGGAAAAGTATGTTTCCAAGGGTTTGAAATCCCTTGAAGGTGCGACTGCCAGTTGATCCGCAATTCCTTGTCCTTTAATGGACTTTTGCTTCACGTAGACGATGTCAAACTACTGTAGGATCAACTGCCATCTGGGCAGCCTATAATTCGACATGGGTTTATTTAACATGTACTTGAAAGGATCCACACGGGATATGAGATGGGTTGTGTGACCATGGAGGTAATGATGTAACCTCATGGAAGCCCATGCTAAAGCACAACAAGATTTCTCAATCAAGGTGTACTTGTGTTCACTGTTGTTGAATCTTTTGCTGAGGTAGTAGATAGCTCGCTCTTGGCCTCTATCGTTTTTCTGTCCCAGCATGCAGCCCATGGCATTATCACTTATGGACAGGTACATGAATAGGGGAACATCATCCCTGAGTGGTACCAAAACAAGAGCTTTGACTAGCTGCTCTTTGATTGTAAGGAAGGCCTTCTAGCATTCATCATTCCATTTCGTGGATGAGTTCTTCCTTAACAATTTGAAAATAGGTTCACAGGTTGCTGTGAGTTGGGAGATGAAACTGCTAATGAAGTTGATTCTTCCCAAAAATCCCTGTATTTCCTTCTTTGTCTGAGGAATGGGCATTTCTATGATGGCCTGGATTTTGTTGGGGTCCAGCTCAATCCCCTTGTGGCTGACTAGGAATCCTAGCAACTTGCCTGATTTAACGCCAAAGGCACACTTAGCTGGATTCAACTTCAAGTTGTACTTACGTAACCTGTTGAAGTGCTTTTTGAGATGGTCTAGGTGGTCTTCCTCCTTCCGAGATTTGACAATGATGTCATTCACATAGATTTCTATCTCCTTATACATTAAATCATGGAAAAGAGTCATCATAGCTCGCTAGTAGGTAGCTCCAGCATTGATGAGGTCGAATGATAACCTTCTGTAGCAAAAGGTTCCCCAAGGCATGATGAATGTAGTTTTCTCATGATCTTCCTCAGCAACCATGGTTTGATGGTACCCCGCGAAGCAGTCAACAAAGGAGTACATGTCGTATTGAGCAGTATTGTCAACGAGAATGTGGATAAATGGCACGAGAAAGCTATCTTTAAGGCAAGCTTTATTCAGATCCTGGTAATCCATGCAAACTCGCACCTTTCCTCCTGGTTTAGGCACGGGGACTATGTTTGATAGCCATTCAAGGTATGTAGACACTATGATGATGCCTACTTGAAATTATTTCATAATTTCCTCTTTAACCTTTAAACTCCACTCAGGTTTTAATCACCTGAGCTTCTGCCTGACTGGCTTGAATCCCTCTTTGATGGGGAGGTGATGAATGACAATGTTAGTGGACAAACCCACCATGTCTTCATGAGACCATGCAAACACATCCTGGAATTGGGTTAATAGTGTAACCATGTCATTCCTTTGGTTTGGAGTGAGGTCTGTACCAATCTGGATTAGTTTAGGGCTTTCTAAAGTTTTGAGATTGAAGGAGGTTGTTTGATCAAGGTTGGGTTTAGGTTTGTCTTAGACCCATTCTTTGATCTCCTGAGATATCTCAATGTCCTCTTATATTTCCATCAAGTCCGAGTCCAACTTTTTATTAAAGTTACAATCCTTGTGGAGAAAAGGCACCTTATCAGCAAGTATAGGCACATCTAAATTCAGAGTCCTTAAACAAAATATGTTTTCACTTAATATATATGAAACTGTTCAATCATACAAAATGTTAGCATGTACTGACAAAATAACTGCTAATACTGTACAGAAAAGTAAGCAGTTATTATTATCTACATGGCAGAAGGAGTTTTTGCCCGTTTTACCCTTGTCGACCAATGAAAGGAGTGCTGCTCCAATTGTCAAGGGTGAAGTCCTAATGGACTGTAGTGATGGAGGGGTTGTCATTGTCCTCCTTCTCCCAAATGATGACCATTACGTCTGGGCAATCATCGTCTGGGGTGTATCTATTTGTATGTACATGGACAATGATGAGTATGTTTGACATCATCCGGGCGATGTCCTATTTACGTCTCCGTTCCTCTTCTTCCACTTTTGGATCTAGAACTAGAAATTCTTTCTCCCTTACCGGTATCGGTTTAGGAAATAGCATTGCCATTACATGGGCAAACACCTTTACCGGAGACTGTACAGGCTCAGGAACTGTAGGTGGAGATAATCGTCGTGTGGCTAAAGCTGAAGGAATTTGATTGTGCTTATGAGGATTCCTACGACTGGAACTAGCAGTATAGCCTAGTCCAGCTGTCCTTGTTTGTCTGGGACATTGAATGGGACGCTTGATGCCCTAATTGTCTTTGCCCAATTCTTGTCCAGGTTGATAACCCAATGACATCATTTCTTGAGTGGCCGATATTACTTCGGCAAAAATCTGGGGTATGAGAGATGGCGCCCCAACAGGATGGTAGTGAGTGTTGCTCACCTACAGGGCATGAAAACTAACCGGCTCAAGTTCTGAATTAAAGTTGATGAGTGGTATGTCACCTTGTTCAGGACATTCTGGCTCAACGTTGACAGTGACTAGGCTAGTGTTGATAATGTACTTCAATTGCTGATGAAGGGTGGAGGGGACTACCCCAGCCATGTGAACCCACAGTCTTCCTAGAAGCAGGTTGTATCCTGTATCTATTTTGAGAATGTGAAAAGACACGCAGAATGCATGTGGACCAATCTTTACTGGCAGTTCAATCTCTCCGATAGAGTTTCGGCGGGATCCATCAAAAGCTTTGATAACCGTATGGTTGTTTCAGATCCGATTGAGATTGATGTTCATCTTCATCAAAGTAGCATAAGGACAGATATTCAGAGATGAACCTCCATCTATCAAGACTCCTCCCACCATATATCTAGAGGACAGAACCGTAATTAGCAACAACTTGCAATGACCGGTCCCTTCTGGAGGTATATCGTTGTAAGACCCCGAATTTTATGAAATAAAAGTATTCAATTTTTCTTATAGTTACTATTCAGTAAATGGTTAAATTGATAAAAAGTTAAGTTAAGGGTGATATATGAAATTTTTTTCAAAATAAACAAGTGATTATAAAATATTCATTGTTGTCGGGGAATATTCGTTTGGTCGTGGTATATTCTTGCTGTCAGGGAATATTCGTACGATGGTGCAGTCTTGTGTGGGCCCCATAACAGAAAACGATTGGATGAAGAAAACGACAAGTATGAGTTTTTTATAAATAACGGCGTAGTTGTTACCGTTAACACTGTTGGAATACCCGTTGGTTAAAACACAGTAATACGCGGTGTTGCACAGTAGCACACGGTATTGCACCAATAATTGATTCTTACGTAAGAAGGCACTACTCAATAATTGTTACAGTAATTAGTGTTCAATATTTTATTTTATTGATTCAATAATTGCTACGTTGATATTTTATATTATTGTTGTTTCAATAATTGACACTGCACAGTATTTTCCATTATCAGAGTAATAATTCATATTATTTTAATAATATTATTAGATAATATTATTGGCAATATCTAAAAAGTTCTGTCTAAGGGGAGGTTTGGTCGCCTAATTGTGCGCTAGTAAGGAGAAATCCTTATTGGAAAGCCCCTCTTTCTGGGAACGGCCTGGTTGTTAGTATTGTGATTCTGTAATATTATTTGTGAATAATTAATTATTGATTTATATGATAAGGAAAATATTTATTTAATGTGGATATAAATGGAGGAATTTTTAGAAAAGTGACAATTGTTGAAAATTGATATTTTATCTTTTTTGATAAAATAATTCATTATATTTTAATAATATAATAATGGGGATATTTTTACAATGAACGTGTGATATATGAATAAATGAGGAGGAAGAATATTTTTGTTACAAAAGAATGTGTAACACATGTTTTATGTGTTGGCGGACCCCATTTTGTAACTGAAATTGGATTATAGCCCGTAAAATCGTCCGTATGTGGATTTCGGTCAAGTTCTGCTTGGAATTTGAAAAAACATAAACTTAAAAAGTTGTAGAGAATTGAATATCCTATGGAACGGATATAAGATTAAAATTTTTCTGATAAAAGGACTATTTATTATGAATTATTGATGTTCCAGAATAATTAATTTTTGAAGTTTAAAATATTTTTTTAAGAAAAATGTTTTTTGTAAGTTGGTGGGCCCCACTTATGTGGTAAATGTGCTGAAATCAGAATTTCCAAGTTTGCGTATGATTTTTTTTAGAAATATAATATTTTATTAAATTTTCTACTTTGGTGTTGTAAGCATTTTTCTATAAATAGGGAGGTTATGTTAGAATTGAATATCACACCAGAAACTGAAGTTTTCTCTCTCTATATTATCGAGCATATTCTTGTGGGTATTTTGATACTTTGAGTGTTGCAATACAAGTTCTCTTTAGCACTATATCCGGTATTTCAGTCAGAAATACTGCTCTTTTGAGGTAAGGGATTGTAAGGGTTATTATATTTTTCAGTTTCGTAATTTTTCTGACCCTCTAAAATTCTGGAAAAATTTAAAATGATAATATGATGAGTTTTCTAGATTGTGTCCGAAAATGGCGATTTTTGGATGTGTAGATTAGGAGTTATGAATTTTATGGGAAATGAATATTTTAAAAGTAAACCCTTATAACTCCTTGTGGATAACTCCAAAATTAGTGAAATTTTTATTTGGAGTACATGTATATAACCGCAGTTTACTTTATAAATTTTGAAATTTTTGGACAAAAGTACAGTTTATGATAAATATCTAAATATTCGGCAGTTTTGGCCATATGAAAAATAGTAAATGCATTTTTAAAATTCTGAAAAAATTATATGTTCAATATGGGACTATATTATGCTAAATCCCTGAAAAGAAAATTTTTTGGGACTGATTTGATATTTTTCATGAAAATAGACTAGTTATGAGTAAATGAATTAAATATGTTATGTGAAGTAAGAAAATTGGAATATAGGATTTCTTGGCTTGAGAATCCTATACAAGGTAAATGCAGATTTTTGATAAGGGTTTCGATTATTGGTGATGAAATCTTATGAGTTTGGCATTTTAGGATGATTAAATGCATTAATTAGTAAGTGTAAACAATTAAAATAAATTATTTATAAGTTTAAGAAATAATTTAAATATTGTTGTAATATTCATAATATTAGATTATGAGATTATTAAATGATTTATAACATTTGGATTAAGGTGTTATGAAATCATTGATTTAAAATATTATTTAATGATTAATAAATAAATTTAATGTTATTAGATAATGAATAATATTAAATTGAGTTTATAATATAATGAATAATCTTATTATCTTCATTAAATATTCGTTGGAATATTATTCTTGAATTTTATTCCACAAAGCAATATTATGTTGATAATTTGGATATTATTGAATTCTGGATAAATTAAATTATTAAAGTCTTTAAAATTAATCATTTATCCCATGTGATTGATTATTTATATCCTTGTCATGATTCTCATGCTTATATTGTGATGAAAGTAATCTTTGGCTCGTAGTGCATAGATAGACTGTTGTTTATTGGGTTTACAGTTGTATGCCTCTGACGTATAGTGCAAAGAAGAACTGTTGTTGAATATCTTTAGCATGTAGTGTAAAGATGACTTGTTGTTGAATATCTTTGGCCTATAGTGCAAAGATGACCTGTTGTTGAATATCTTTAGCCTGTAGTGCAAAGATGAACTGTTGATGAATATCTTTGGCCGTAGGGCAAAGATGAATTTATTAGTATGAACAGGAACTATGATTTGATATAACCATGATAACTGATGTTTCAGGTAAAGACAGGTGATGAAAATTATATTCGTCTTGAATGAGAAAAGGAATTTAGAACCACAATTATGATTGTGAGTGTTCATGTGATTGTGGACTAGAACTGTTGATTGATGTTACAGGGATAAAATATTATTGGTGGACTTTTAACATGAAGAAGATAATAGACTTTATAGTCTATTTGACTCTTCTAATGGATTTCTCGTTCCGCTGCAACTATGGTTGAAAAGTTTTATCATCTACCATATGTTTTAAATCTCTGATTTATTACTAACGAATGCTATTGATAATTTAATTATCTTTAGTCATGATATTCTTTACTGGACTAGTTGTGTTCACCCTTTTGCTTCACAATTCCTTTCAGGTAATAAGAGTGTAGCTGGGTCGAGCGGGGGTAACAGGGGATTAGAACGGTGGTCTCTAGCTGTGCAGGTTCTCCCTAAACAGTATGGAAATAATTTTATTGAGAACTTTAGAATAGTGTGTTATATTTTATACATCATTTAGTAGTTATATTTGGTGAATCAAATAGGGTAAGGTGAACCCAACGTTGGAAGGGTGTTTTGACACTATCACACAAGATGTCTAATGACATGCGACTTCGTGTTATCATAAGACAGAGTTGTGCACATCCACTCGCTGAGTATATCTACGAGCACTACCTATACAATCTTGGTGTTTGGTTAAAATATAATTCTCAATTGGAGAAAATGGAAATAGTTATATGTCAAGAGAAGACTCACCATTGGAGAGAATATGATAGTAATCTTCTCGTTTTTGTTTGGGGTCTAGTGGGTCAACCAAGGATAATTCTATAGGCATATGATATCTATCATAACCTAGACGCATGGCCTCCCATGTACAAAGGTTTTCTTGAGTATTTTTCAAAGATTTTAATTTCTAAAACTGTTATTGACTGTACCTTTATGTATTGTGCTATTGTGATGTGCTATCAAAGGTTGGGATGAGAGTTACAGTTGGTATCAGAGTTATAAGTAAAGAGCCCCGAGCCTCTCGCTGGTGACTTCCTGTTGATAGGGCATGCACCGAAGCCAAACTCTCCGTAGGGGACGCCGTTTTGCTGTGGCAAACTGATAGGTATCAATGTAAGGTGCTATCCACGGTTGGGACATGAGTCATAGTTGGTATCAGAGCTTAGGGATATGGTCTCTGGCGGAGATCGGGGAATAGAACTAGGAATAGAGAGATGAGTAAATCCTTCGCTAGTGTGTCCTACCTAAGCTTATTTGTTGGTCGGTCATAATATAGGGATATTATGTGATATGTTAATTTGTTTAATTAACCCTTATTTTATGGTAGTATTTAAGAATGACGGCTGAGAATGTTAACAATGGAGTGAATGAGACCGTGGAGACACCTCTAATCACCAACCAGAATAATGTGATGTCAGGTGAAGAAGAAATTAGAGATATTCTGGTGGTGAGGGAAGAATTAATAGTTGCACCCGAGCTAGTCGCAGAGGTAGCAGCTGAGAGTGAGGAAGAAGAGGAACCTGAGGAGAATGTATTAGAAGATTTTTTTGATCGAAATGTAGAACTGCAAGATCGTATTCATGAGTTAGAAGAGCAGGTTGAAGAAAGAAAGGCGGTCGTAGAGCAAAGGAATGCAACAATTCAAAATTTTATTACTCGATATGTGATGCTTGAACAAGAGCACTCTTTAGTAGAGTGTAAGATATTAAAGTTGGAATTTGAGAATTCAAATATCAAGGATCAGCTGAAAGAAGAAACAACTGAACGAGTTAGAATGAAGGATGCATGGGTAAAAGCCGCACGACGTGTTGATATTGTAGAAAGAGACGTCTGATCCTAAAAGGCTAAAATAGATGATGTGTATTTCTCTTTTTGGATTGCAATTGGGAGAACCCAACATCGAGTTTTGAATTACCCTGTACAGAGCGATCAATCTCAATTCGATATGGATCAAAGATTGATGATTCGGATCATGAATCAGGAGTACGACGGAGCATTTGAGGGTGGAATATGCCCTATAGAAAAGTCTATTCCAACGGTTGTGATAACACCAAATGCTTCCCCAAACAAGTCAAAGTCGGGTAGTTCAAAGGAGTGTGGTTGTCATGACATCCCAACAACTGAGGAACCCAAATGGAGATATCACAGGAGATGAGCAATGGAGAAATCATGATGACCGGGTAGATAGAATCTAAAATGAAAGCAATGTATTCTCAACTCTTCGAAATACCAGGTACGTAAATTTCGGGGACAAAATTTAATAAGGATGGAAGCTTGTAAAACCCTGAATTTTATGAAATAAAAGTATTCAATTTTTCTTATAGTTACTATTCAGTAAATGGTTAAATTGATAAACAGTTAAGTTAAGGGTGATATAAGAAATTTTTTCAAAATAAACAAGTGATTATAAAATATTCATTGTTGTCGGGGAATATTCATTTGGTCGTGATATATTCTTGCTGTCGGGGAATATTCGTATGATGGCGCAACCTTATGTGGGCCTCATAACGAAAAATGATTGGATGAAAAAAATGATAAATATGAGTTTTTTATAAATAATGGCATAGTTGTTACCGTTAACACTGTTGGAATACCCGGTGGTTAAAACACAGTAATACGCGGTGTTGCACAGTAGCACACGGTATTACACAGTAGCACACGGTATGGCACCAATTATTGATTTTTTACGTAAGAAGGCACTACTCAATAATTGTTACAGTAATTAGTGTTCAATATTTTATTTTATTGATTCAATAATTGCTACGTTGATATTTTATATTAATGTTGTTCAATAATTATCACTGAACAGTATTTTCCATTATCAGATCAATAATTCATATTATTTTAATAATATTATTAGATAACATTATTGACAATGTCTAGATAGTTCTGTCTAAGGAGGGGTTTGGTCACCTAATTGCACGCTAGTAAGGAGAAATCCTTATTGGAAAGCCCCCTCTTTCCTGGGAACAGCTTGGTTGTCAGTATTGTGATTTTGTAATATTATTTTTGAATAATTAATTATTGATTTATATGATAAGAAAAATATTTATTTTATGTGGATATAAATGGAGGAATTTTTAGAAAAGTGACAATTGTTGAAAACTGATATTTTATCTTTTCTGATAAAATAATTTATTATATTTTAATAATATAATAATGGGGATATTTTTACAATGAATGTGTGATATATGAATAAATGAGGAGAAAGAATATTTTTGTTATAAAAAAATGTGTAACACATGTTTTGTGTGTTGGTGGACCCCATTTTGTGACTGAAATTGGATTATAGCCCGTAAAATCGTCCGTATGTGGATTTCGGTCTTGTTCTGCTTGGAATTTGGAAAAACTTAAACTTACAAAGTTGCAAAGAATTAAATTTCCTATGGAATGGACATAAGATTCGAATTTTTCTGATAAAATGACTATTTATTATGAATTATTGAAGTTCCAGAATAATTGATTTTTGAAGTTTAAAATATTTTTTTAAGAAAAACATTTTTTGTAAGTTGGTGGGCCCCACTTATGTGGTAAATGTGCTGAAATCAGAATTTCCAAGTTTGCGTATTATTTTTTTTATAAATATAATATTTTATTAAATTTTCTGCTTTGGTGTTCTAAGTATTTTCCTATAAATAGGGTGCTTAAGTTAGAATTGAATATCACACCAGAAATTAATGTTTTCTCTCTCTGTATTATCGAGCGTATTCTTATGAGTATTTTGATACTTTGAGTGTTGCAATACAAGTTCTATTTAGCACTATATCCGGTATTCCAGTCAGAAATACTGCTCTTTTGAGATAAGGGATTGTAAGGGTTATTATGTTTTTCAGTTTCGTAATTTTTCTGACTCTCGAAAATTCTGAAAAAATTTGAAATGATAATTTGATGAGTTTTCTAGATTGTGTCCAAAAATGGCGAATTTTTGATGTGTATATTAGGAGTTATAAATTTTATGGAAAAATACTATTTTAAAAGTAAACCCTTATAACTCCTTGTGGTTAACTCCAAAATTGGTAAAATTTTTATTGGGAGTACATGTATATAACAACAGTATACTCTGTAAATTTTAGATTTTTTAGACAAAAGTACAGTTTATGATAAATGTCTAAATATTCGATAGTTTTGGCCATATGAAAAATAGTAATTACATTTTAAAATTTTTGAGAAAATTATATGTTCAATATGGGACTATATTCTGCTAAATCCCGGAAAAGAAATTTTTTTGGGACTGATTTGATATTTTTTATGAAAATAGACTAGTTATGAGTAAATGAATTAAATATGTTATGTAAAGTAAGAAAATTGGAATATAGGATTTCATGGCTTGAAAATCCTATATAAGGTATATGCAGATTTTTTATGAGGGTTTTGATTATTGGTGATGAAATCTTATGAGTTTGGCATTTTAGGATGATTAAATGCATTAATTAGTAAGCGTAAACAATTAAAATAAATTATTTATAAGTTTAAGAAATGATTTAAATATTGTTGTAATATTAATAATATTAGATTATGAGATTATTAACTGATTTATAACATTTGGATTAAGGTGTTATGAAATCATTGATTTAAAATATTATTTAATGATTAGTAAATGAATTTAATGTTATTATATAATGAATAATATTAAATGGAGTTTATAATATACTGAATAATGTTATTATAATCGTTAAATATTCCTTGGAATAATATTCTTGAATTTTACTCCACAAAGCAGTATTATGTTGACAATTTGGATATTATTGAATTCTAGATAAATAAAATTGTTAAAGTCTTTAAAATTTATCCTTTATCTCATGTGATTGATTTTTTATATCTTTGTCATGATTCTCATGCTTATATTGTGATGAAAGTAATCTTTGGCCCGTAGTGCATAGATAGACTGTTGTTTATTGGTTTTACAGTTGTATATCTTTGGCCTACAGTGCAAAGAAGAACTGTTGTTGAATATCTTTGACCTGTAGTGCAAAGATGACTTGTTGTTAAATATCTTTGGCATGTAGTGCAAAGATGAACTGTTAATGAATATCTTTGGCCATAGAAAAAAGTTTAATTTATTAGTATGAACAGAAACTGTGATTTGATATAACCATGATAATTGATGTTTTAGGTAAAGACATGTGATGAAAATTATATTCGTCCTGAATGAGAAAAAGAATTTAGAACCACAATTATAATTATGAGTGTTCATGTGATTGTGGACCAGAACTATTGATTGATGTTACAGGGATAAAACATTGTTGGTGGACTTTTAACATGGAAAAAATAATAGACTTTATAGTCTATTTGACTCTTCTAATGGATTGTTCATTCCGCTGCAACTATTGTTGAAAAGTTTTATCATCTACCATATGCTCTAAATCTCTGATTTATTACTGACGAATGATATTGATAATTTAATTATCTTTAGTCATGATATTCTTTACTGGGCTAGTTGTGCTCACCCTTTTGCTTCACAATTCCTTTCAGGTAATAAGAGTGTAGCTGGGTCAAGCCGGGGTAACAGGGGATTAGAACGGTGGTCTCTAGCTGTGCAGGTTCTCCCTAAACAGTATAAAAATAATTTTATTGAGAACTTTAGAATAGTGTGTTGTATTTTATACATCATTTAGTAGTTATATTTGGTGAATCAAATAGGGTAAGGCGAACCCAACGTTGGAAGGGTGTTTTGCCACTATCACACAAGATGTCTAATGACATGCGACTTCGTTTTATCATAAGACAGGGTTTTCCACATCCACTCGCTGAGTATATCTACGAGCACTACCTATACAATCTTAGAGTTTAGTTAAAATATAATTCTCAATTGGAGAAAATAGAGATAATTATATGTCAAGAGAAGACTCACCATTGGAGAGAATATGATAGTATTCTTCTCGTTTTTCTTTGGGGTCTATTGGGTCAACCAAGGATAATTCTGTGGGCATACAATATCTATCATAACCTAGACGCATGACCTCTCACGTATGAAGGTTTCCTTGAGTATTTTTTGAAGATTTTAATTTCTAAAACAGTTATTGACTGTACCTTTATATAAGGTGTTATTGTGATGTCCTATCAAAGGTTAGGATGAGAGTCACAGTTGGTATATATTTGTATCAAAACTCACAATATATGTGTTGTTGTATTTTGCACGACAATTGTAATAATAAAGTTGTACTTGTTTCTGTACCATATTTTGGCGACTAAGAATGGGTTGGGTAGAATGGACCTATTTTGGGGGCGTCACAATCGTCATTAGTAAAAGATATCACATTGTTGTTAAAAATGTGATCCACCAGATGTTAGAATTTCTCAACGTCTATTGAGTTAGACAGTTGGGCTTCTTCCAAAACCCTGAGCAAGACCTTTCTGTGATCTTTAGACGAGAAAACCAGGTCCAATATGGAAATTTGATGTGGAGCTTCTCTTAAGCTTGAAACCACCTTGGCTTCATTATGGCCCGTAGTATGGAGAAATTTTTCCACCTTTTTCATGGGAATCTTCCCCTTTGACTTGATGGTAGGCTTCATCACCCGTTGGGGAGATACAATGGATTATCCTTCGATACTGCAGTAGTTATGTGCGATGTGGATCCTTCAGCCCCTCCATAATTCCATGGAACTTTCTGTAGGCTGACAACAGGATATTGCAGTCTAACTGGCAAGATAATTGGCTCTGGCGCCGCCAATTTCAAAGGATTGTCAACCTCCTTGAGTTGAATTGGTTGGATTATATGTGAGGGAGTATTTGAATCTGTCTCATCAGCTATAACTGCTACGACTTCCTTCCATTTTGTAGGAAACACATCCTCATTCTCGAGTACTACAACATCATCGTAGGCCATCTGCAGGATACCGCTGTCAATTAAATTCTGAATAAGGTGGCGGAGTGCCCAACATTCTTCTGTGTTGTGACGCGAGATTGAGAGTGATATTGACACACCCCATTGAAATCAAACCGTCGTGAACGCGGGCTGATCGGAGGTAGCAGAGCTTTGGTTCTTCCTTCATTTATCAGCATCTGCAGTATTTCTTCCATCGATTGCCCTAGGTATGTAAATTCCCTTTTGTTGGCAAAATCCCGACGGGATTTGGCATTTGCTCTCTTTGTAATCTTATCCTCCAAGATTTCCTTTTTTGGAGCGCGTAGTGGAATGTTGGTAACAAGAAGGAGACTGGCAAGCTCCTGACTAAATAATTGGCGTGTGGCCTGGTGCTGATGGACTACCAGTTCTGCCAATTGGTTAAGTTACTCATGCAGAGCATTCATTTTTCGTTCCATTGTAAATTAGAACTTTACATAGTCCCACTTATCAGCATTATCCTTTCTAGTCTGTGAGGATCCACCATTAAAATTGGAACTTTGTCCACTGCTCCATTTAATCATATTAACCTCCTCTTCTTTGTGTTGAGGAAGAGGGTTGTCTTGCACATGGGGTTGATCGGGTTTGGTGACCACAATCTCACCGCTATCGATCAAATCCTAGATCTTGTGTTTTAAGGCCCAACAATCCTGAGTATCATGTCTCGGTGCCCTGGCATGATAAGCACACTTTCGAGTAGCATTGTAACCCCTCCCATTCGGGTTTACTGGTGGAAGAAGATGTGTAGTTTTCTTCTGAGTGGTCAGAAGATTGAGAATGTTCTCGAGTGAGTCCCCTAGGGGTATGAACACTCGAGGTCATTTGACTTCTCCACCCTTAGGTATTGGAGGGTTTGAAGATTGTTCTTGAAAGGGTGTGTAATTTCTCCTTTAGATCGGTATATTCTGACTGCCTTTCCGACCTTATAATATCAAGGAAACATCCTCCTCTTTCTTTTTATGGACCCTCCCGGGTTGTTTCCATAATTTTCGGACTGGATGTGCTTAGCAATAGCTTTAAGGGCGGCTATGTCTTGAATTTTTCCAGACTTCAATCCCATCTCACCCATCTCCCCATGCTTAATCATTTCAGAGAACGGTTTACCAATACCGGCTAACACCCTCTCATAGAAAGGAGCTTCTTGTATGTCTATAAAGGTCATCACCATCTCAAACTCATTCATAGAAGGAACAACTTGAGCATCACGGTGCCTCCACCTTTGAGCATGGTCTCTGAAAGATTCATTGGTTTGTTTCCTGACTTTAGTAATTTGGTACTGGTCTGATGTGAGACCCCAAATTTTATGAGTAAAGATTTAATTTTCGCGAAATATTTTTTTAATATTATGGTGTGGATTAAAGATAATGTTATAGTTGTGGGTAGTATTTATAAATTTTAGTTGTTATATAATATTCGTTTGGTCGGGGAATATTCTTTTTGTCGGGAAATATCCGTACGACGACATAATCATTGGTGGACCCCACAACGGAAGTATTGTCGTAGTAAGAAAATGACAGAATTATCTTTTTATAAAAATAACGGCGAAAATGTTACCGTTAAAACTGTTGAACTACTCGGTAGTAAAAATACAGTAATATGCGTGGTTGCATAGTAACACACGGTACGTAAGAAGTCACTCAGTTATACTCAATTATTGCTACAGTAATTGCTGCATCATATCTCTTATATTATTGATTCAATTACTGTCACAGTAACATCTGTATAATATGTTATGTTATTAAATCAATAATTGAGACGACAAAGTTATTCATATTATTATTTGCAATATTAGCAATGTCTAGAAGTTCTGCCAAGGAGAGGTTCGGTCATCTAATTGCGCGTCAATAGGGAGAAATCCTTATTGGAAAGCCCTCTCTTTCCTGAGAACGACCTGGTCGATTAATATTGTGAATTATATTAAAGGTGATAAGTTTTGTTTTATTATTATTATAAATGTAATAAAAATAAAACTTTTTATATAAAACTTAATATTTTTATAAAGCTATTTGTTTTATTTGACTATAAATAGAATATATGATATTCTATTATGCATAGTATTTGCATAGTGTCTGCATAGTAAAATTATTTTATATAAAACAGGATACTTTATAAAGTTATTTATTTTATTAGACTATAAATAGAATATATAATATTCTATTTTGCATAGTATTTGTATAGTGTCTGCATAGTATTTGTATAGTAAAATCTTTTTATATAAAACATAATATTTTTATAAAGCTATTTGTTTTATTTGACTATAAATAGAATATATGATATTCTATTATGCATAGTATTTGCATAGTGTCTGCATAGTAAAATTATTTTATATAAAACAGGATACTTTATAAAGTTATTTGTTTTATTAGACTATAAATAGAATATATAATATTCTATTTTGCATAGTGTTTGTATAGTGTCTGCATAGTATTTGTATAGTAAAATCTTTTTATATAAAACAGAATACTTTTATAAAGTTGTTCATTTTATTAGATTATAAATAGAATATATTATATTTCATTTAAAAAATTTTGTTTTATTAAAATATTTTATTAATACTGTATAGTAAATCAATATGGACCGTCCGTTTAAAAGTAAATCAATCTGGACCGTTCATGAATTAGTTACTATTCAGTCTATTCTCCTATAAATAGAAGCTCATTCCTTCATTATTTCTTACGAATTCACTGAAACTCTAGAGAGAGAAACTATAGAGAGAAAGAAGAAAAGTATTTTGCTACTTCACTACTCCTGTATCCAGTTTCTTCTAAGGTAAGGGATATTATTTGTTGTACTCGTAAGGGGCATTATTTTTTCATATTCATGAAGAGAATTATTTTTTTTCCAATACTCGTAAGAGTTGTTGTTCCATTCTTTATTATTATACTAGAATAACCTGTCTATGCGAAGTATCGCATACACGATGAAATTCTGTTGTTATTCTATTCTTTATTATTCTATTGGAATATCCTGTCTGTGCTTTTACGCATGACCTGGTTCCATTATTTATTATTCTGTTGTAATAACCTGTCTGTGCGGTCTATCGCATGCATGGTGAATTCTGTTGTTATTCCATTCTTTATTATTCTGTTGGAATATCCTATCTATGCGTTTACGCATGACCTAGTTCCATTATTTATTATTCTGTTGGAATAACCTGTCTGTGCGGTCTATCGCATGCCTGGTGATTTCTTTTGTTATTCCATTCTTTATTGTACTCAGTTGGTTAAATTTTTGGCTTTTATACTCCATGAAATTAGTGGAATATCATTGATAGTTGCGCTTCATCCAGTATCTTTTCATGAAAATATTCTTCTGAGCATTCTTGAATTTTACTCTACATAGCAGTATCATGTTGACAATTTGGACATTATTAGTTCCTGGATAAATTAATTCTTGAACTTATTTTATTGAATTATTATGTCATTGTCATCATCCTCATGTTTATATTTTGTTGAAAGTCATCTGTGGCCGGTAGTGCATAGATGGACTTGGGCTAGGGGAACGGAGTGACGGTTCAGATGGTAGCATTAGTAGTCCTCACTATTCTATGAAATAGTGTGATAATAAATGTATTGAGGACTTATTTTGAGTTTGAATACTGTCTAGAAGACAATATTTGTATTAAAACTCACAGCTCATGTTGTATATTTAAGATTGTATTTGTATTCTGTACCATGTATTTGGCGACTCAGAATAGGTGATGTATACCTATTTTGGGGGCGTCACAGTTAGTATCAAAGCTTAGGGATATGATCCCTGGCTGAGAGATAAGAACTAGGAGGGGAGAGACGGGGAATTCTTTCGCTAATATGACCTACCTAAGTTTATTTGGTATTTAATTGGTCGGTCAAAGTATAGGGATAATATGTGATATGTTAATTAACCCCTGTTTTGTGACAGTATTTGAAAATAACATCCGAGAATGTTGAGAACATCAATAGAGCACAGGAGACTGTTGAGTCTCCACATATCAATAATTAGGATAATGTGCATCAGGAAGGCGACAATCCTCAGGCAAACAAGAACACTGACCAAATAATGAACGATGGAATATTCAGAGGCTGTATGCAATACATGCAACATCAGGCAAGAGCGGCTTCTGTCCAAAATGCAGGTGGAAATAATGGCAACCCATGGTCGGTCACCGCTAAGCAGTTAAAGGAGCTGGGACCACCGGAATTTTTGGGAAAGCCAGAACCACTTAAGGCAGAGACGTGGTTAAAGCAGATCACCAAGATATTGGATGTCTTGGGATGCTCCGAGGAGCAAAAGGTTCCTTTTGCCACTTTTATGTTACGTGAAGAGACATATTACTGGTGGGTATCTGTAAAACGTACCCAGCCTGACACACTCAAGATGTCTTGGGAGAAGTTCCAAGAGTTGTTTAACGACAAGTACTTTCTTGAAAGTATTCGTCACATGAAGGAGGTGGAATTCATCAAGTTGGAGCAAAAAATTATGACTGTGTCGCAACACGAGGCTAAATTTATGGAGTTATCCCAGTTTGCATCCCATTTAGTCGATAATAAGGAGCGAATGACGCGAATGTTTCTAAGAGGTTTGAAACCCGATATACGTCAATACCTAATTTTTCATAAACTTTATTTATATTCAGATGTTGTGAATAGGGCTCAGTTATTGGAGCGCGATAATGAGTCAGCACAACCAAAAGGTAATGACCAGCAACACGATAATAATCATACCGGTGGCAACGGCCATCGGAACAATGATAACCATCGTGGGGGAAATTATCATGCCCAGAATGGTAACCACTTCGGTGGTAATCATGGCCAAGATAATAGGAGTAGAAATTTCAAGAAGAGAAAGTTTAATAATGATGGAAAGACATCAGCACCAACACTCGTTGTTAAGGAAGGAGAACGACCACCTATCATATGCTTCAAATGTGGAGGGGAGGGACACATCAGTCCAAACTGCACGATGGCGTGTAAAGCATGTTATAATTGTGGAAGAGAATGTCACCTAGTCCAATTTTATCATTCACCGAAGACAAGTTCAGCTAGGATGGAGGCACCAAAGGATGTCTCAGACAAGTCAAAGCCGGTAGTTAAAGTGAGAGCGTTTGTCGAGGAACTCGAACGAAGTTGTCACGGGTTAGTTAATTATAAATTTTTACGAAGACTATACCTTATTAGACACCGGTCCTACCCATTCTTTTATCTCTCTTGCTTGCGCTCAACGTTTAAATTTAACTCAGGAGAAGTTAGACTTTGACTTATTGGTTGAAACTTCGTTAGCAGAAGCCTTCGTTACCTCCACTGTTTATAAATCTTGTTGATTCAAATCGACACTTTCACGTTACCTGTCGATCTTATCTCTTTGAAAATACTTGCCTTTGATGCGATTTTAGGAATCGATTGGTTAACTACTCATCAAGCTTTTCGTAAGGTGGTTAGCTTTCATATTCCTAACCAACCTATTATGCGAATTCAAGCAACCAATCCATTAAAGTCAATCATTGTCATATCAAGCCATAAGTAAAGAGCCCCGGTCCTTTCGTTGTTGACTTCCTTGTGTGGAATGCAAAGAAGCCAGAATTTTCGTAGGGGATGTTGTGAATGACGATGACAAGTTGATAGGTATCAATGTGACGTACTATCCAAGTCTTGGATGAGAGTCACAGTTTTGAATGATATTTCTATTATTAATAAATTTCCTGACGTATTCTTGAAGACTTTTTAGCCTACCCCTAGAGCGTGAAATCGAATTTTGTATTGACCCCAGTACAAAACCCATTTCTTCAACCCATAAATATTTTTTTAACCAAAATGGACGTATAATGCACCAAAGACGTTGGCTCGAGCTGTTAAAGATTACGATCGTACCATTCAATACCATTGTGGGAAAGCGAACCTGGTAACTGATACGTTGAGTAGAAGATCGTATGCGTTTACGAGTGCGATGTTGTTAACGCAAAAACCCATTTTATATGACTTGCAAAGGATGGAGATAGAGTTAAAGACTCCAGGGACCCATGTGATCATGGCGAATATACGAGTAGAATCGACTTTAATCGATAAAGTTAAAGCCGCTCAAGCTACACACCCGAATCTGATGAATGTGAAGAAGAAGGTTCAAGAGGGCGTTATTCTAGAAGCAAGAATTGACAAAGAGAGGAAATCTCAACCCTTGATTTAATTGGCCCATTTGAAATCCTCGATTGAGTGGGAACTGTGGCCTATAGACTCGTTTTACCGCTAAGTTTGTCGCTTGTTCATAACTATCTTTTTCACGTATCGATGTTACGTAAATATGTGAATGAACCGAACCACATTATTGAATTGGAATTGGACGAGATAGCAGAAGATTTAACGTATGAGGAGATACGTGTTAAAATCTTGGATAAGAAGGATTATATTCGACACTCAAAGGTTATACCTCAAGAGTTAGAATTTGAAGTGAAGTCAAGGTATCCTCACCTATTCCGCATACCAGGTACGTAGGTATATTTCGAGGGCGAAATTTCATAAGGAGAAGACATTGTGAGACCCCAAATTTTATGAATAAAGATTTAATTTTCTTGAAATATTTTTTTAATATTATGGTGTGGATTTGAGATAGTGTTATAGTTGTGGGTAGTATTTATAAATTTTGCAAAGTATACAAGTTATATAATATTCTTTTTGTCGGGGAATATTCGTACGACGACATAATCATTGGTGGACCCCACAACGGAAGTATTGTCGTAGTAAGAAAACGACAGAATTATCTTTTTATAAAAATAGTGGCGAAAGTGTTACCGTTAAAACTGTTGAACTACTCGGTAGTAAAAGTACAGTAATACGCGTGGTTGCATAGTAACACACGGTATTGATTATTGATGCTTACGTAAGAAGTCACTCAGTTATACTCAATTATTGCTACAGTTGTTATTGCATCATATCTCTCATATTATTGATTCAATTATTGTCACAGTAGCATCTGTATAATATGTTATGTTATTAAATCAATAATTGAGACGACAAAGTTATTTATATTATTATTTGCAATATTAACGATGTCTAGAAGTTCTGCCAAGAAGAGGTTTGGTCACCTATTTGCGCGCCAATAGGGAGAAATCCTTATTGGAAAGCCTCCTCTTTCCTGCGAACGACCTAGTTGATTAATATTGTGAATTATAATCAAGGTGATAAGTTTTGTTTAATTATTATTATAAATGTAATAAAACAGAAAAATTTTATATAAAACAGAATACTTTTATAAAGTTATTTGTTTTATTATACTATAAATAGAATATATGATATTCTATTTTGCATAGTATTTGTATAGTGTCTGCATAGTATTTGTATAGTAAAATCTTTTTATATAAAATAGAATACTTTTATAAAGTTATTTGTTTATTAGACTATAAATAGAATATATAATATTCTATTATGCATAGTGTTTGCATAGCGCCTGCATAATGTTTGCATAGTAAAATCTTTTTATATAAAATAGGATACTTTTATAAAGTTATTCGTTTTATTATATTATAAATAGAATATATTATATTTTATTTAAAAGATTTTATTTTATTAGAATATTTTATTAATACTGCATAGTAAATCAATATGGACCGTCCGTTTAAGAGTTAATCAATCTGGACCGTTCACGAATTAGTTACTATTCAGTCAATTCTCCTATAAATAGAAGCTCATTACTTCATTATTTCTTACGAATTCACTGAAACTCTAGAGAGAGAAACTATAGAGAGAAAGACGAAAAGTATTCTACTACTTCACTACTCTTATATCCAGTTTCTTCTAAGGTAAGGGATATTATTTGTTGTACTCGTAAGGGGTATTATTCTTTCATATTCATGAAGAGAATTATTTTATTTCCAATACTCGTAAGAGCTGTTGTTCCATTCTTTATTATTATATTGGAATAACCTGTATATGCGAAGTACCGCATACATGGTGAAATTCTGTTGTTATTCCATTCTTTATTATCCTGTCGGAATATCCTGCCTGTGCGTTTACGCATGACCTGGTTCCATTATTTATTATTCTGTTGGAATAGCCTGTCTGTGCGGTCTATCGCATGCACGGTGAATTCTGTTGTTATTCTATTCTTTATTATTTTGTTGGAATATCATGTCTGTGCGTTTATGCATGACCTGGTTCCATTATTTATTATTATGTTGGAATAACCTGTCTGTGCGGTCTATCGCATGCCTGATGATTTCTTTTGTTATTCTATTCTTTATTGTACACAGTTGGTTAAAGTTTTGGCTTTTATACTCCATGAAATTAGTAGAATATCCTTGATAGTTGCGCTTCATCTAGTATCTTTTCATGAAAATATTCTTCTGAGCATTCTTGAATTTTACTCTATAAAGCAGTATCATGTTGGACATTATTGGTTCCTGTATAAATTAATTCTTGAACATGTTTTATTGAATTATTATGTCATTATCATCATCCTCATGTTTATATTTTGTTAAAAGTCATCTGTGGCCTGTAATGCATAGATGGACTTGGTATGATTATGACCAGGGATTATTCGGTATAATCATTATCGTAATATTACAAATGATGTGGTAAAAGTCCTCCTTGGCCCGTAGTGCATGAATAATTTGTGGTTGTAATCCTAATGAATATCCTTGGCCGTAGTGCAGGGATAATGTGGATTATTTATTAAGTTGAGTCCCAGAGATAAAAGTGATGAAAAACCTTTTAAATCATAAAAGATAGTAGATTTTATTCTCTACTTGACTCTTTTAATGGATAGCTTGTTCCGTTGTAGTTAAACTTGATATTTGTTATATTTTAGCAGTTTAACACTGTTAAAGGCTAACGATAATTTATTCTGCATTATCTTAGTCATAATATTTCTCACTGGGCTAGTTGAGCTCACCCTTTTGCTTTCATTATTCTCTTCAGAAAATGAAAACGTAGCGGGGACTAGTTAGGGAACGGAGTGACGGTTCAGATGATAGCATTAGTAGTCCTCACTATTCTATGAAATAGTGTGATAATAAATGTATTGAGGACTTATTTTGAGTTTGAATACTGTCTAGAAGACAATATTTGCATTAAAACTCACAGCTCATGTTGTATATTTAAGATTGTATTTGTATTATGTACCATGTATTTGGCGACTCAAAAAAGGTGATGTATACCTATTTTGGGGGCGTCACATCAGGGGCCATCTGAGCCTGGAAGCTGTACTGATGAGGAAGGCATGAGCTAGCTCCTCGTAGCTATGGATCTTTGAATTGTCTAATCTGGTATACCACGATCGGGCTTCTCCAGTTAGACTTTTTTGGAAGAGCTGCATCCTGAGCTTCTCGTCTTCGGCATAAGATCCGAGTTCTCTAATGAATACCTTTAAATATGTGTAAGGATCTCCTAACCCATCATACTTTTCAAAGTTGGGAGTCTTTAACTTCTCTGGATAATGCACACCAGGGAATATACAAAGGGCAACATATGAAATACTCCCATGTGCTCTAATCCCTTTGATAACACGGATGGACTCTTCCATTTGAAGGACCTTCTTTCTGATATCACCGGTGTCTAGATCTTCTTTGAGATGGGTGGCATCATAAATTTTGTTGGTTGTATCCAACTGGAGCTCAGGTACTGCAATGGCTTTATCCGAACCTTGGGTTCCTCCTTATGCAGAGGATTTAGTATGTATGGGTATCTTTGTACCCTGAGTAGATTGGTGTAGTTCTTTAAGCAGAACAACCAAATCTGTGATTTGTTTACTTAATCCGTCGAATTCTTCGCGGGTGACATGATTAAGATTAGTCTGGTCAGATGAAGACATAATTGGCTGTAGGCTCGTGACCTTTTTGGAATTTGATTCGGTAATGGGTCCTATTATTTCCCTGCAAAAAACTGACATAGTTTAGTTTTTAGGGATTGTATAAATGTTTACATGCTATATGATGTATCCGTTTTAGGAATATTATCCTACAAAACGGATATTAGATGTTTGTAATACAAGATAGCTTGTAAATATGCATGTGCACATATTTCTTCATATTTCTCATTACATGGAGATCAATATGGAATAAAATTACATGTAATTGAATTGACGAGTAATTTTGAAATAAGAAAGTATGAAGAGACTTTCCTCCCGTTTGGTTTATCAGAAGCTGACCTATCTTAGGCTACTCTCACGACTTTTAGGCATGAAGGTTCCCAAATCATCGTAATTTACTCGACGGGAAGTTAATCTGGTCTTTCAACTGGAGCGAATTTAGGTGGTATCTTTCCTGAGCCTGTAACATTCTATAATTTTAAATTATTATAATAAATATTTATTGATTTATATAAATATTTAATGGATAGGTTTATTGATTGAATAATTAATTGTTTAATTTGAGTGATGTAGTTTATTTAATTATTTGTTGAATAAATAATTAAATAGTAGATATTAAATATTTATTGGCAATATTAAATATTTATCGAATTATGGTAATTGGAATTGATGTGATTTAATTAATTATTTATTGTGTAATTAATTAAGGAGCTAAATAAATTAGTTGTTATGAGATTTATAATAATTAATTTAATTAATAAGCTAGAGAGCTTATAGTGGTTTTAAATAAATAATAATATTTTAAATGAGAAATTGTAGTTTAAAATATTAGTTGGTTGAATAAAATTATAATTATAAAAGAAATTATAATTGTTTATGTGTTAAAGTAATTTAATAGATTAATGTTTAATTGATTTATTAATTTAATAAATGTGTGACTAATAACCTTGCTATAAAGGAGTTATTAAAATAAATTAAAAATGGTTTAATTTAGTTTTGTCAAACAAGGCTTAATGCATAATAAGCCTTTAATCTATTAGGATTTTAGCAAACAAGGTATAAAGATTAATCTATTATATTTTAATTCAATTTACCAAACAAGAAGTAAGGATTAATAGGTTATTTTTATTAAGCTTAACCAAACAAGCCTTATGGCTTTTGATTTTCAAAATAAAAAAATAACTGATGTCAGTTATGTGAGAGTTATATTATATATTTAATATATACATTATATCTTATACGTTATATTATAATACGTATGATAGAGGAGAGAGATTAGAGAGAAAGAAAGAAAAACTCAGAGGAAGAAAAGAGAAGAAGAAGAAGAACACATAGAGAAAATTGAGAGCAAGTGAGTGTTTAACAGGTTTTGGAGAAAAGAATTTGGAGAAAAAGAGAGTCATCATCTTCTTCATAATCCAAGGTAGGCCATCTTTTCTTTTGTAAAACTCTAAAATTTTTCTTCTTCCCAAAAAGTCTCTGTGAAAAATTTTATAAACGAATTTGTGTTGTTATGATTATAATTTTGTATGATTATCAATTGTATATGTATTTCATGAGTTATGCATGATCATAGAGAAATTAATTCATGTAAGTATGTAATTTATGAAGAAAATATTTTATAGAGAGTTTTTATGTATGAATATGGCTTTAGTTAAAATAGAAATTAAGGTCTAATTGGTTGTGATATTGATAAATTGACTGTTAGAATTGCTAGAGTATGTAGAATCATAATCATGATGTGTCGAAATTTCTATTTTGATTTAATAACAAAGTCACAGTGTTAATTTTCATGGAAAATATCAAAATATGGAGTTTTGCCAAAAACAATGAAATTGGATGTTGTATAATTGATGTTTATGCTAATTGATGGATAGAAACATGTTAGGAGTACTCACAATATGTTTATATGATGTCTATATGCAATTTCATGATAATTAGTCTATTAGATTCGAGCTTTTTGACCAATTTGGCTTTTTCTTTCATGGTTGCCGAAGCTATCAGTCGACGCTGACAGTTCGCGCCGCGGCGCGGCCCAGCAGTTCATTGCTGGCGCCGCAGCGCCATCACCATGACGTAAGCGACCTGCTGCACAATCACTGCGCCGCAGCACCGGCTCATAGTATAATCGCTGCACCGCAGCGCCGACTCAGCGCCGCAGCGCGAGCCACAGTACAAACTGTGGCGCCGCGGCGCGGCTTGGCAGAACTGTCTGACAGTTTTGTTTAAATGTACAAAACTTGAAAATAAATGTTATGTATTTATGTTAAATGATAATTTCAGTATTATTAGACTATGAAATATCATGTTATTAAGTATTATCTACTTGAAATATAATTGATTATGTGAATGGGTAATTCAACCCATATGATGAATGTAATTATTTTTATAAATGTACAATGTTGGTTAGGACTAATTATGTCAATATGACATATGTTTAGGATATCAATTCAAGTGGTAAAAGTGTAGCTTGTGCTAAAGGCAAGTTTCCTAAACCTACATTTTACATTGAGCAAGTTTCTAAGTCTTAACTTTTGATATTTAGCAAGTTCCTTATTGTATAAGTTTTCTAATCATTGGTGTTTTCGAACTAATTATTGTTTCAATTTCGATTATCATATAATGGTGTAAATTTATTTGGAGCAAGTTATTCTTGTACTTAACTTGTGGTTTAGCATGTACAATTATATACATGTTGTGGATGTTTATTATTCAATTAACCTTGTCTTATTATTGTTCAAGCAAGGTAGGTTATAATTATTCAAATTGTATGCTATTAGATTATCCCTAAAGCATGATGTCAATCTATAAACATCAATTAAACTATGATTATTCCATAGTATACAGTTATGTCGTTTGTAATCAACTAAACCCTAGTTGATTACCGTTGAATTCTAAATTACCCCATGATGTATCCAAACCAAACTCACTTTGGTACGGACTTGCACTCTAAATACTGAGAAGAACAACTCTTTTATAAGAGGTTACGCTTAGCGTTGAAATGATTGTGCACAATACATTGTACGAAGGGTTGATCCCCCTAAGTACGTGAAGTCCTTATAGTCTTATGACTGTTAAAGTTTAAGTTGAAAAATTATATATAACTATGGACATGATTCGTGGTCATTAGACCCTCAGTAAAGGTTAAAGCTTTCCAAAAGTTAATAGAATATATTGTTAAATTCTATTGAGCTTAATGTTGACAAATGATGTAAAAGTTAAATGATTTAATTATTGTCATTTCAAGTGGGCCTTGTTTGCTCACTCTTGCCTGTAAAATTTATTACAGCTAAGGTTGAAAATGGTGATGTACCTAGCACCAGTAAAGGGAAAGGAAAGATGAAACAATGCCGAAGACCTATAATAGATTGAATAGTTTATTTTCAGACTTGTTTAAAGATTGTAATGAATGTTATTTTAATTTTCCGCATGAATGAATGAATGTTTGTAAAGGTTAGATAACCTGGGAGATTTATTTAAATTTAGTCCTGTATGGACAGGTTTTATTTATTCAATTTTATTATAATTGGGTAATTAGAAATGAATATTTTGATTGCGTGAACACCAAATCTTGAGGAAATGGAGTACCAGGATTTGGGGTTGTCACAGGTTGGTATCAAAGCCTTAGGTTATGAACCTTAGGTGGGGGAAAAAGCCTTAGGAAGTAACCTTTGAAAAGATAGTGGAGATAACTCTTATCGAGTTTTAAGAAAGAAGTAATAAAACACTTATGTGCTTATGTGTTTATAACTTATGTGCTCGCGAGTGTCGGGTAGAATGATTAATAACTAAAACTTTAAAATTTTGTTGTCAGGATGAATAATGTCGGAGAATCCAGTCAGGTTAGGGAGGAGGTACCTCAAATGCCTATAGAGGAGGAGCCTCGCGACCTTCAGGTAGTTTGGGAACAACTACTGCCACGGGAGTTATCGTTGGTCACAGTAGCTGAAGATGAGGAGAATGATGTGGAGACAGATGAGGAGGATGAGGAAGAAAGGATTCCACTTAACTCGATAGCAGGCCGTATTTACGATGAGGTGCATGACCGCAACGTGGAACTTCAGGATACAGTTGAGGAGTTGCAGGAGATAGTAGCTGAACAACAGACTACAATTACACAAAAAGACGGTGAGATCCTGGATCGTGATAAACGACTGACAAATGCCGAGGAGAAACTAACACAGACTGAAGGAGAGAAGGAACAATTAATCGAGATGGTTGCTGAACTGAAGAGCAGGCTGAGAGAAGAAGCGGCTAAGAGGGCAAGAGCTAAAGATGCATACGAGGAAGCTTATCAACTAATTGAAAGAGCAGTAAGGAGCTCACAGGCAAAAAGGATGAAGATGGAAGAAATGGACAAGGTATTCGACACCGAAATTAATCGAGCTCAAGATCGGGTTATGGGATATCCGATTCAATTCGAGACGCTGCCATCATTTGTGTTAGATCGAAGAACGGTGTTTCGAGTCATGGAGGAAGAACGTGATAGGGCTAAGAAGTATCTTAATAGATCATCGTAGAAAGTGTGCTTATAATGCACGTAATATGTATTAAATAATGTGTAAATCCCTAGTGTTAAGTAACCATGGGATATGATAATAATGGTGTTGTCCTGAAACTTTTGTAGTTCAGGAAAGGAATGTAGATAGCAGAGATGCTATTGTGTTATGTTTTCAGAAAGTTTATGAATAAATAAAAGCTATTTTATTCAAAGTGTTATGTGCTATGTGGTTATTTCTTTTGTTGAGGCAAGTTAATTAGAAATACTTAAAGAAGTTGAGTAATGGTCTAATAGGTGTTTTATTTTAACAGAAAATGCCTCCTAGACGTCAGCCAACACGACAGAGAACCACTGAAGGAACTAACAATAACGACAATGTTGGTGCGAATCCCGTTCAACAACTAGTAACACTACTGACAGGAGCGTTGCAGAATCAACCTCAAAACTATGGTACAACGTTTAAGGAGTTTAAGGTGGTTGGACCACCTGAATTCCGTGGGTCCATGAATCCAGTTGAAGCTCAAACCTGGATTATGGAGATAGGGAAGGTGTTCGATGTCGCTAGGGTAGGGGATGACCAGAAGACTGCTTTTGTAACTTTCATGTTGAAAGCAGAAGCTAGTTATTGGTGGCAGGCCAATAAAACTCGTGAAGGGCCGGGAGTGATGACCTGGGATAGGTTTAAGGAGTTGTTCTTCGAGACCTATTTCCCGGAGAGTTCGAAGAGTCAGCTTGAAGTATAGTTTCTAGAACTGAAGCAAGGGACGATGTCGCTATCTGAGTATGCCGCAAAATTCAATGAATTGGCGAGGTTTACGCCATATCAGGTTAGCACAGATGAGCGTAAGGCGAAGAGATTTGAACAGGGACTGAAGCCATGGTTGTACAGTAGGGTTTCCCTGTTCCAATTGAAGACGTTTGCAGCAGTGATGGAGAAAGCAGTACTCGCTGAAGGTGGAGGCGAGGCGGTGACAAAATTTAACTAGGAACAAAAGAAGAAGGAGAATGAGAATGAGGTGAAGAATGGTGGTAGTAGCAGTGAAAACAACAATAATAACAACAACAAGAGGAAGTGGAATGGGAGTATGGGTACTGGAAACCAACAGGGTAACCAGCAGAATAAGAAGTTTGAAGCATGTGCGACATGTGGAAAGTTTCACAAGGGTGCGTGCTTGATGGGAAAACGAGTTTGCTACAATTGTGGCCAGGAGGGTCACATCGCTCCAAATTGCACTCAATCAAAGAAGAATGCGTGCTTCACGTGCGGATCCAAGGATCACTTTGCTCGTGAATGTCCTAAGAAGAAGGAGGGAGTGACAACCAGAAGCAAAGGAGATAACAATGGAGGTGTGTGGGCTATTACAGGACCTGCAACATCAATCAAACCCACAGCCAGAACCTTCAACATGACTGTGCAAGATGTTGTACAGTCAAAGGATGTGGTGTCAGGTATTATCCCAATCAATGATATTGATGCATATGTATTATTTGATTCGGGTGCTACTTGCTCGTTTATATCTGATGAATTTGCTAAGAGGTTAGAATTGCCTAGAGAAGAACTGAATTTTCCTTTGAACATAGAAATTGCGAATAAGGAAATAATCCCTGTTAGGTTCGTTTACGAGAACTGTAGGGTGAACATTAAGGGGAATATCTTGTTAGTAGATTTGATTCCGATTAGACTCGGGGAATTTGATGTAATTTTGGGAATGGATTGGTTGTTCAATTATGGAGCAATAATTGACTGCCAAAAGAAGTGCGTAAACCTTATGACTCCGTCAAAGGTAGTATTTTATGGTAGCAAGTCGCCAAGACAAATGAAATGTCTGACGACTATGCAGGCCAAGAAGTTGTTGAGTCAAGGTTGTGTGGGCTATTTAGCTTACATAGTCGATACTCAGAAGAAAGGTGTGAAATTATAAGAAATACCGGTAGTGAGAGAATTCGAAGACGTGTTTCCAGAAGATTTGCCAGGACTTCCGCCGGACAGAGAAATTGAATACGTGATCGACTTAGTGCCAGGAACAGCACCGATATCAAAGGCTCCGTACAGAATGGCTCCGGTAGAAATGAAGGAACTGATGGTACAGTTGCAAGAACTGCTAGACAAGAAATATATTCAACCAAGTGTATCGCCATGGGGAGCGCCAGTTTTATTCGTGAAGAAGAAGGACGGGTCAATGCGTCTTTGCATTTATTATAGGGAGTTAAACAAAGTTACTATTAAAAACAAATACCCGTTGCCAAGAATAGATGACTTGTTTGATCAACTGAAGGGTGCTAAGTACTTTTTGAAAATAGATTTGAGAAGTGGTTATCACCAATTGAAGGTAAGAAAGAAGGATATACCACGAACGGCATTCAGAACTCGGTATGGACATTACGAGTTTCTGGTGATGTCTTTTGGTTTAACCAATGCACCTGCTGCGTTCATGGATTTGATGAACAGGGTGTTTAAACCATTCCTAGACAAGTTTGTAGTGGTATTTATTGATGACATTCTAGTGTATTCCAAAACTCAAGAAGAACACGTGGAACACTTACGTCTGACATTGGAGACACTAAGAAAGGAAAAACTGTACGCGAAGTTCTCTAAGTGCGAATTTTGGCTCGATCGTGTACAATTTTTGGGGCATGTGATGGACAAAGATGGGATCTCAGTGGATCCGTCGAAAGTGGAAGTAGTAATCAATTGGGAACAACCAAAAATACCGTCAGAAGTGAGGAGTTTCTTGGGACTGGCTGGTTATTATAGAAGATTTATTCAAGATTTTTCTAAGATAGCCACTCCGCTAACAAATTTGACAAGAAAAATTGTAAAATTCGTTTGGACGGAGAAGTGCGAAGAGAGTTTCCAAGATTTGAAGAAGAAGTTAAGTGTGGCACCTGTATTGACTTTGCCAGATAATACAGGAAATTTTGTGGTATATAGTGATGCCTCACATAAAGGGTTGGGTTGTGTTCTTATGCAGAACGGCAAAGTTATTGCCTATGCATCAAGACAATTGAAGGATTATGAGAAGGGGTATCCGACTCATGATTTGGAATTGGCTGCAGTTGTGTTTGCTCTGAAGATATGGAGACACTATCTTTATGGAGAGAAATGTGAGATCTACACAGACCACAAAAGTCTGAAGTATATTTTCACTCAGAAAGATTTGAACATGCGTCAGAGAAGGTGGATGGAACTGATAAAAGATTACGATTGTGAGATCTTTTATCATCCGGGCAAAGCGAATGTGGTAGCTGATGCTTTAAGCAGGAAAGGTAGGGAGAAGTTGATGCTGATTACAACTCAGGAGGAGCTCATTTCAGCAATGACAAAACTGGAGTTGGAGATCAAATTTCCAAAGGAATCTGACGAACAATTATTTCAGATAGAAGCTGGTCCAACTTTAATGGAAGAGTGTGCAAAAATCAAAGAGAATTTGATTGAAGGCGGTGATGTAAAATACAAGATCGACACCGAAGGGTTACTACGGTTTGAGGGAAGGATCTGGGTTCCAGCAACACCAGAACTGAAAGAAGAAATTTTGATCGAAGCTCATAGCTCAAAATATTCAATTCATCCAGGGAGCACGAAAATGTATCAAGATTTGCGCCGACATTTTTGGTGGCCAAATATGAAAAGGGACGTCGCAGAATGTGTAGCGAAGTGCTTAACATGTCAGAGAGTAAAGGCCGAACATCAAAGACCCAGCGGGTTACTTCAACCGTTGGAAATACCAGAATGGAAGTGGGAACATATCACGATAGATTTTGTGGTGGGTCTTCCAACTACTCAGAGAGGATGCGATACGATTTGGGTGATAGTGGACAGACTGACGAAGTCAGCGCACTTTTTACCAATAAAGATTAGATTCAATCTTGATCTGCTGGCAAGGTTGTACATTAAGGAGATCGTTTCGAGGCACAGAGTTCCAGTATCAATTGTGTCTGATAGAGATCCGCGGTTTACATCGAATTTCTGGAAGAGACTACAAGAATGTATGGGAACACAGTTGCGAATAAGTACGGCTTATCATCCGCAAATAGATGGCCAAAGCGAACGAACAATTAAGACATTGGAAGATATGCTGAGAGCATGTGTCATGGATTTTAAAGGAAGCTGGGAAGATCAACTACCATTGGTGGAATTTGCTTACAACAACAGTTATCACACGAGCATCGGCATGCCACCTTACGAAGCATTGTACGGCAGAAAGTGCAGAACTCCACTGTGCTGGGATGAAGTCGGTGAACGCCAACTGTTAGGACCAGAACTGGTACAACAAACTGCTGAAGTTATCAAACTCATCAGAACAAGGTTGGTAGCAGCTCAAGACAGACAGAAAAAGTATGCTGATCAACACAGACAAGATCATGCATTTGACGTAGGAACTTTTGTATTCCTAAAAGTTTCTCCCTGGAAGGGAAAAATTTGTTTCGGTAAGAAGGGAAAACTAAGCCCGAGGTTTATTGGACCATTTGAAGTGCTGCGAAGAGTGGGAGAAGTGGCTTACGAGGTAGCTCTACCTCCAGGGTTGGAAAACATTCATAATATTTTTCACATTTCTGTGTTACGACCATATAAACCCGACTACAAGCATGTGATCGAGTATGAACCGTTGCAGTTCGAGAAAGATTTATCTTATGAAGAGATTCCTATCCAGATTGTAGACAGGAAAGAACAAGTGCTTAGGAATAAGGTGATACCTTCTGTGAAGGTGATTTGGAGGAACCACAACGCTGAAGAGGCTACGTGGGAACTCGAAGAGAAAATGATGAAAGATTACCCTGAGTTATTTGTTTAATGCGTGTCTTCGATTCTGGGGACAGAATCTTTGTAAGTAGGAAAAAATGTAACGAATGATTTGTTTGAATTGTGATTCTGAGGACAAAATCCTTGTAAGGAGGGAATGATGTAACATTCTATAATTTTAAATTATTATAATAAATATTTATTGATTTATATAAATATTTAATGGATATGTTTATTGATTGAATAATTAATTGTTTAATTTGAGTGATGTAGTTTATTTAATTATTTGTTGAATAAATAATTAAATAGTATATATTAAATATTTATTGGCAATATTAAATATTTATCGAATTATGGCAATTGGAATTGATGTGATTTAATTAATTATTTGTTGTGTAATTAATTAAGGAGCTAAATAAATTAGTTGTTATGAGATTTATAATAATTAATTTAATTAATAAGCATGAGAGCTTATAGTGGTTTTAAATAAATAATAATATTTTAAATGAGAAATTGTAGTTTAAAATATTAGTTGGTTAAATGAAATTATAATTATAAAAGAAATTATAATTGTTTATGTGTTAAAGTAATTTAATAGATTAATGTTTAATTGATTTATTAATTTAATAAAGGTGTGACTAATAACCTTGCTATAAAGGAGTTATTAAAATAAATTAAAAATGGTTTAATTTAATTTTGTCAAACAAGGCTTAATGCATAATAAGTTTTTAATCTATTAGAATTTTAGCAAACAAGATATAAGGATTAATCTATTATATTTTAATTCAATTTACCAAACAAGGAGTAAGGATTAATAGGTTATTTTTATTAAGCTTAACCAAACAAGCCTTATGGCTTTTGATTTTCAAAATAAAAAAATAACTGATGTCAGTTATGTGAGAGTTATATTATATATTTAATATATACATTATATCTTATACGTTATATTATAATACGTAAGATAGAGGAGAGAGGTTAGAGAGAAAGAAAGAAAAACTCAGAGGAAGAAGAGAGAAGAAGAAGAAGAACACAGAGAGAAAATTGAGAGCAAGTGAGTGTTTAACAGGTTTTGGAGAAAAGAATTTAGAGAAAAAGAGAGTCATCATCTTCTTCATAATCCAAGGTAGGCCATCTTTTCTTTTGTAAAACTCTAAAATTTTTCTTCTTCCCAAAAAGTCTCTGTGAAAAATTTTATAAACGAAATTGTGTTATTATGATTATAATTTTGTATGATTATCAATTGTATATGTGTTTCATGAGTTATGCATGATCATAGAGAAATTAATTCATGTAAGTATGTAATTTATGAAGAAGATATTTTATAGAGAGTTTTTATGTATGAATATGGCTTTAGTTAAAATAGAAATTAAGGTCTAATTGGTTGTGATATTGATAAATTGACTGTTAGAATTGCTAGAGTATGTAGAATCATAATCATGATGTGTAGAAATTTCTATTTTGATTTAATAACAAAGTCACAGTGTTAATTTTCATGGAAAATATCAAAATATGGAGTTTTGCCAAAACCAATGAAATTGGATGTTGTATAATTGATGTTTATGCTAATTGATGGATAGAAACATGTTAGGAGTACTCACAATATGTTTATATGATGTCTATATGCAATTTCATGATAATTAGTCTATTAGATTCGAGCTTTTTGACCAATTTGGCTTTTTCTTTCATGGTTGCCGAAGCTGTCAGTCGACGCTGACAGTTCGCGCCGCGGCGCGGCCCAGCAGTTCATTGCTGGCGCCGCAGCGCCATCACCATGACGTAAGCGACCTGCTGCACAATCACTGCGCCGCAGCACCGGCTCATAGTATAATCGCTGCGCCGCAGCGCCGACTCAGCGCCGCAGCGCCGACTCAGCGCCGCAGCGTGAGCCACAGTACAAACTGTGGCGCCGCGGCGCGGCTTGGCAGAACTGTCTGACAGTTTTGTTTAAATGTACAAAACTTGAAAATAAATGTTATGTATTTATGTTAAATGATAATTTCAGTATTATTAGACTATGAAATATCATGTTATTAAGTATTATCTACTTGAAATATAATTGATTATGTGAATGGGTAATTCAACCCATATGATGAATGTAATTATTTTTATAAATGTACAATGTTGGTTAGGACTAATTATGTCAATATGACATATGTTTAGGATATCAATTCAAGTGGTAAAAGTGTAGCTTGTGCTAAAGGCAAGTTTCCTAAACCTACATTTTACATTGAGCAAGTTTCTAAGTCTTAACTTTTGATATTTAGCAAGTTCCTTATTGTATAAGTTTTCTAATCATTGGTGTTTTCGAACTAATTATTGTTTCAATTTCGATTATCATATAATGGTGTAAATTTATTTGGAGCAAGTTATTCTTGTACTTAACTTGTGGTTTAGCATGTACAATTATATACATGTTGTGGATGTTTATTATTCAATTAACCTTGTCTTATTATTGTTCAAGCAAGGTAGGTTATAATTATTCAAATTGTATGCTATTAGATTATCCCTAAAGCATGATGTCAATCTATAAACATCAATTAAACTATGATTATTCCATAGTATACAGTTATGTCGTTTGTAATCAACTAAACCCTAGTTGATTACCGTTGAATTCTAAATTACCCCATGATGTATCCAAACCAAACTCACTTTGGTACGGACTTGCACTCTAAATACTGAGAAGAACAACTCTTTTATAAGAGGTTACGCTTAGCGTTGAAATGATTGTGCACAATACATTGTACGAAGGGTTGATCCCCCTAAGTACGTGAAGTCCTTATAGTCTTATGACTGTTAAAGTTTAAGTTGAAAAATTACTTATAACTGTGGACATGATTCGTGGTCATTAGACCCTCAGTAAAGGTTAAAGCTTTCCAAAAGTTAATAGAATATATTGTTAAATTCTATTGAGCTTAATGTTGAGAAATGATGTAAAAGTTAAATGATTTAATTATTGTTATTTCAAGTGGGCCTTGTTTGCTCACTCTTGCCTGTAAAATTTATTACAGCTAAGGTTGAAAATGGTGATGTACCTAGCACCAGTAAAGGGAAAGGAAAGATGAAACAATGCCGAAGACCTGTAATAGATTGAATAGTTTATTTTCAGACTTGTTTAAAGATTGTAATGAATGTTATTTTAATTTTCCGCATGAATGAATGAATGTTTGTAAAGGTTAGATAACCTGGGAGATTTATTTAAATTTAGTCCTGTATGGGCAGGTTTTATTTATTCAATTTTATTATAATTGGGTAGTTAGAAATGAATGTTTTGATTGCGTGAACACGAAATCTTGAGGAAATGGAGTATCAGGATTTGGGGTTGTCACAGAGCCTCGTTGGAATTAGTCTTCCTACGAGTCCAGTAATCAAACACCGACAGGATAGCCTCTTAATAGAGGAACCACACAACATACATTCACATACAACGCGTCTCACCGTTTATGAGAATAATGACATGTGCGAAGCACTAATATCACATGCAAATATAGTGAAAAATATTAAGTATAGTAATTAAATGCAACATCCACACACAAGCATATAACAGTTTTGAAAAGCTTGTAATAGCGGCTTAAGTCTTCTTGTTGGGTTCCCCATCAGAGTCACCATCTGTCGACGTCGGGATTTTTATTTGTCCCTTTTCTGTTCTTGTTCTTTGGTGTTCTCATGCTAGGTGAGATTTGTTTGAAAAAATAAGTTGTGAAAAGGTCCGACATTTATATGTCGACGATTGGACTATAAGAGTCGCCAGTTGGTTTTTTAACTGGTTGTACCAACACAACCGAGAAAAGATTTGCACATTGACCCAGTGATGTGACACTGCTTAACGGGTCTGTGAAACCGAGATTCATTAGGGTCCGAGGACTTGCTTATGCGGAGGGAAGGTGTTAGGCACCCCCCGATACCCGTGTTACCACGGTGACCGCCACTTTTTAAGAAACTATTATATGAATGTGTGTGTGTGGGTCAATGTGCTATTATTTAAAAGTAGTGCTATGCCTCATTTGCACCTATATACAAAGGGTTTGAATTTATATAAAAATTCAGTTTTAAACAAGATATAGTAGTGATGTTTTGTAAAAGGAGGTTGTTTCAAACCCTTGTGCTCAATAGTAATTGAGGATACTTCCATTTTAGTATGTAATCGGCTGGATTGCTTTTATTTTCGAGATGCGAAGCATCTTCAAGAAAATAATGTACAAAGCAGTGCTAAACTCCTTGTGGGCATGAGAGCCATCTAAGGAAATTCAAACACCGTGAATAATTTACAGGCTATTTACAGCTGAAAATGTCCATCACGGGAACCGAATCTACATTCAGTAGACTGAATCTGTGATGACATGATTCCTAGGCTCACATGATGCTACAATTTATATGAAAGCAATATGCAGTTATATATATAAAAGCTGTAAATATATATATACAAACTTGATCAACCACCACGAAGCATCTCAATGGGGGATCGGAAATGTAAATATAAAAAAGCGATATATATATATATATATATATATATATATATATATATATATATATATATATATATATATAGACATGATCAACCACCACGCAGTACCTCCATGGGGGATCAGAAATGTAAATAAAGCTGTAAACGCGATCAATCACCATGAAGTAAACTCCTAGCGGGACGAAATGCAAAGAAAGTAGTAAAAACGGTCAACCGCCACGAAGTAAACTCCAAGCGGGACAAAATGTAAAAAAAGCTGTAAAAGGCCACGATGTAAACTCCAGGTCTGACAGAAATGTATATATATATATATATATATATATATATATATATATATATATATATAAGAAATAAACGCTCCGGATGTAAAATCCAGGCTCATCGAACAAAGTTCAACCACAGTTTATATATATGTATATATCTATATATAAAAGCAAATAAAAGCTCCGGATATAAAATCCAGGCTCAATTGAGGCATAACTCGATAATGTTAGTCCATAATATATATATATATATATATATATATATATATATATATATAATATTTACAAAAAGAAATAAAAACCACTGAGTTTTTGACGTTTTAGGTTCCACCGGGCTTTGTAGAGGGCATGCTAGAGCATTGGGTACCAGATAGGTAGGTATTTAGGTTTGCTACCCAGGAGTTGAATCCTACCTTAGAGGAGTACGAGCGTCTTACAAACTTGACATTGGATAGGCCTTGAGCTCAGATGGCTGTCAGTGATATGAACCGACAGTTTATGACCTTTACAGGTTTGCGGCGCAGAGTTGCTCTGGACGAGATTTCCTCGGGGCATGTAGTGTCCATGAGTTTTTTGATTGACAGATTTGGGTCATTGGACAGTTATCTGCGGTACTCTAGGGATTTCACCATTTCGGAGGATGATTGGTGTGTTGCCCGAGTAGACATACTCTTGATGTGTATAGTGGCTTATCTGTACATGCCATTGTACATGGACCACTTGGATATCGGCGTGATCATGGTAGTCCAGGCTCTCTGGGAGGGACATACCATCTTACCGATGATTTTGGCAGAGACCTTGAGGTTAGCCACGTATTGCCATACCCATTCTGTGGGGGTGTTTGTAGGCAGTTTGGTCTTGTTGTACGTGTGGTTTATGACACACTTGAGACCGATTGACACTTTTTGATGCCATGGGTATTATTTTTCCCATGAGATAGCCATGTCATACTCCTTTCAGTTGGTAGACTGTACAGACGCAGCTTCTTGGTCGGCTTCCTTTTCAGGGATCGAGGATCCGTTTGATATTTTGCCATGTTCAGGGCTTAGCTCTCCCTACAACTTTATCACTAATGCATCTGTCATGGACTATCTTCCCCTAGCCGGTTTGAGGGGTGTGACCACATATCATCCACTGGCTATTATGGCACAGTTTGACCAGTTTCAGGATGTTCATCCCTTTGACGGGGCATTGGGTCAGTGTTTGTCATCTCAGCTTCTGTCAGCAGAGGATTTGCCCAGGATTTATACCTATTGGGCCCAGCGTGAGAGGGCCAACTTTTTGACTAGCCATCCAGGTCGTTCTATATAGTATTATTCATGGTTGGAGGCAAAGATTGCATCGGTCTGGGTTGTATCCTCAGAGACTGGTATTGATTCTGATAATGGGGAGCCTATGGAGTACCCTGATTCTCCCACTTAGGATGAGTTATTTACTGGTTTGTCAGTAGCTCAGGTTGATTCCCCCAGTATTTTAGCTGCTTTGACTCCACATTATGCAGAGTATTTAGAGCAAAGTTTACATCTGATGACGTTTGAGAGGGATCAGTCTAGGGCCTTGATATTGATAGCTCTTTCTGATAGAGATGTCGTTCTGATTGAGAGAGATGATGCTCTGGCTCACAGGGATACCGCTGTTGTTGAGCGGGATGAGGCTTGTTCATCTAGGGATTCATCTGTTATTGAGCGGGATGCGGCTCTAGCTACTCGAGATGCTGCCACTTCAGATAGCACTGCATTGAGATCTCATACTGCTGACATTATTATAGAGATGAGTGCATTCATTGATGAGCATGGTAGCACCATGCAGATGACCGTAGATCTCCTGGCTCATATAGATACCCCAGGGCAGAAGCTCATAGATTTACCTCCATCTTCTAAGAGGGATGCCATGTTAGACTTGATGGCTCGCTTATCCACTTGTTTGTATATTAGCTTTGATTTTCTTGTATAGACTAGGTTAGTCATTTTTATCATGTACATGATACATTGTATATATCAAACAGTATTATATGGCAAGGAAATATGTTTTAATTCACTTCCCTTTTTGATATGCCTTGTTACTTGCTTGATAGTTGCCTGTTCTCCAGGACTTGTGATCTTGATATATTCTAAACTCTTCCTTGATGGATGGACATTGAGATGTCTCAAGATCTTTTAGAATGGATTGTTGATCTTTGTATTCCCTTACCCTTTGGTGTCTTGGGACTGGTCTCTGAATGTGGTTATGGAGAGGATTTTGGCTTTCCTCTCTGAGGTTGACCGCACCACAAATGGTCGCCGACACTCCCTTCTATGGAGGAGACCAGGTAGTTCCATCTCTTATGGATTGGTGTTTCTCTTTGAGGATTCAACCGCAACTTAGATTGTCGCCGGTTTTTCTCCTATTTGTGTGGGGAGACTAGGTAATTCTATCCCTTTGGTCTAAGCCGATGAGGTGTGGTTTAACCACCCCACAGATGGTCGCCGATGTATTCCCGTGTATTAGGGAGATCTGGTAGTTCTATCTCATATGGTTTGGTTTGAAAGTTAAAGGATGATCCCAGTACTGTTGATAAGGATTTATGTTTTTGGTATGGGTAAGACCAAACCATGAATGGCTGCCTACGTACTCCCATTGATGAGGGGAGATCAGTTCTGCATAGTTCCAACCTAGTGTGAAAAGGTTGATAGCTGTATGTGGTAAAGAGTGGAGAGATTTTTTTATTTTTTCTGTAGTTAGACCAGACCATAAAAATGGCTGCCTATATACTCCTATGTATTAGGGGGATCAAGTCTACGTAGTTCATCCCTGGTGGGACAAATTGAAGTTCTGAAGAAGGTTTTGTTTTTGTTGTTATAAAGGTTAGACCGGACCATAAAAATGGCAGCCTACGTACTCCTGTGTATTGGGGAGATCAGGTCTGCGTAGTTCGTCCCTGATGGGACAAACTGAAGTTGTGAGAGTTGTATATAGTGAGAAAGGTTTTGAAAACCTGAGTTGAGTGATGGATCTGATGATCTAGAACCAGGATGCTGGTTTGCTGGTAACTTCATACATAGTATGGTTTTACGGTGTCCGAGTTGATGAGTTGGAGAAATTCCTCGCCATCTATCTCTTGTAACCTGAGGGCACCTCCTGTTAATACCTCCTTGACAACAAATGGGCCTTCCCATTTGGGGCAAACTTTCCTTTAGATTGATCTTGGTTGTCAAGAACCTTTTTCAAGACCAAGTCATGTTCTTAGAATTGCCGTAGCCTGACTTTCTTGTTGTAGGATCGAGCGATCCTCTGTTGGTATAAATGACTATGGAAGATGGATGTGGCCCTCCTTTTATTTATTAGAGACAATTGGTGGTACAGATCTTGTAACCATTTGTCTTCATCCAGCTGAGCGTCTATCAACACTCTCAGGGATTCCATTTCCACCTCTATGGGGAGAATTGCTTCCATGCCATAGGTTAATGAGTAGGGGGTTGCCCTAGTGGAAGTGCGCATTGACGTTCTGTAGGCTAATAGAGTCAGATATAATAGGTCAGGCCATCCTTTGTGATTGGCGAACATCTTTTGCACGATCTTTTTTATATTCTTATTATCCGCTTCAACAACACTATTCATCTTTGGATGATAGATGATAGAGTTGAGATGTTTGACGTGGAATTTACCGCACAATTCCTTCATCATTTGGTTGTTGAGGTTTTTGGCATTGTCTGATACAATCACCTCTAGTTGTCCATATCGACAAATGACATTATTTCTGATAAAACCAATGATCACCTCTTTAGTAACCCTGGGGGAAGATGTTGTTTCTACCCACTTGGTGAAGTAGTCGATCATGGTAAAAATAAACCGATGACCATTGCTGTCTTTTAGCTCGATGGGCCCGATAACGTCCATTCTCCGTATTGAGAAGGGCCAGGGTGAACTCATATTGTGGAGCTCCCTTGGAGGGGCGTGGATAGCATTCCCATGAATTTGGCATTGATATCATCTCTTGACGTGATCATCACAGTCAGCTTTGAGAGAGAGCTAGTTCTTAGCATCTTCTTGGCAAGTAGAGGACTGCTCATGTGTGAGTCTCATATTCCACCATGGATTTCATCCATGAGTCTTTGAGCTTGGTCTTTGTCCATGCATCTTAGAAGGCCTAGTCTCGCATCTCTTTTGTAGAGTGCCTCTCTGCTCAAATAGAATTTCATTGCCATTCAATGGATTCTCTTTCTTTCATCTTGACTTACCTTAGCGGGCATAGATTTATCTCGCAGATACTCCTTGATAGAGTGATACCAAGGGTGTTGGATGGGAGGGAGCTCATCCGATACTTCTCCGATGTAATTCCCGTAGGCTGCAGCCTTTTGATGGCTAACTGTGATATTTTGAATGTTTCCCCTCTCAGGTATGTTGATAAAGGAGGCCAAAGTTGCTAGTGCATCAGCAAAGTCATTCCTGTTCCGAGGAATGCAGATGAAGGATATTTCTTCAAACTTCGAAACCATCTGGATAACTTGCTGATGGTAAGGCAATAAATGTAATTCTTTGGTGTGATAGACCCCAGTGGTATGTCTGATTACTAGTTTAGAATCTCCAAAGACAGTTAACCGCTTGACGCTCATGGATTGGGCTAGCTTCAACCCTATTATATAGTCTTTATCCTCAGATATGTTGTTGGTGTTGATAAACTATAATTTAATGGCAACGGGATACTGCTCTCCCAAAATGGACACTAGAACTACTCCAGCTCCAACACCTTCCATGTTTACAGCTCCCTTAAAATACATCTTCCATGATTGGGTTGTATTGACACGATGGTGTTGCTGAATTGTCATTACCACTTCATCGGGGAAATATGTTTCCAAGGTTTTGAAATCCCTGGCTAGTGCGGCGGCCAGTTGATCCGCAATTCCTTGACCTTTGATAGACTTTTAAGTCACGTAGATGATGTCAAATTGCTGAAGGATCAACTACCATTTGGACAGTCGACAATTTAACATGGTTTTGCTGAACACGTACTTGAGAGGATCCATATGGGATATAAGATGGGTTGTGTGACCATGGAGATAATGATCTAATCTCATGGAAGCCCATGCTAAAGCACAACAAGTTTTCTCAATCAAGGTGTACTTGTGCTCACTGATGCTGAATCTTTTTTGAGATAATAGATAGCTTTTTCTTGGCCTCTATCATCTTTCTATCCCAGCATGCAGCCCATGACACTGTCATTGATTGACATGTACATAAATGGGGGAACATCATTCCTGAGAGGTACCAGGACATGAGCTTTGACTAGTTGCTCTTTGATTGAAAGGAAGGCTTTTTGACACTCTTCGTTCCATTTCTTGGAGGAGTTCTTCCTTAACAACTTAAAGATATGTTCATATGTTGCTCTGAGTTGGGAGATGAATCGGCTGATGAAGTTGTTTCTTCCCAAAAATCTTAGTATTTCCCTCTCTATCTGGTGCACGAGCATCTTAGTAATGGCTTGAATTTTTGCAGGATCTAGCTCAATGCCCTTGTGACATACTAGGAATCCCAACAACTTGCCTAACTTGATGCCAAAGGCACACTTGGCCGGATTTAGCTTCAAGTTTTATTTTCACAACTGGTTGAAGAGCTTTTTGAGATGGTTTATGTGGTCTCCTTCCCTTTGAGATTTGATAGTGATGTCATGCACATAAACTTCTATCTCTTTTTGTATTAGATCGTGGAAAAGAGCCATCATAGCTCGCTGATAGGTAGCCCCGACATTGATGAGATTGAATGACAATCGTCTGTAGCTAAAGGTTTCCCAAGGAGTGATGAATGTTGTTTTCTCACGATCCTCTCCTGCAACCATGATTTGGTGATACCCAGCAAAGCAGTAAACAAAGGAGTACATGCCATACTGAGTCGTATTGTCAATGACTATATGGATGAATGGTACGACAAAGTTATCTTTGATACAAGCTTTGTTCAGATCCCTGTAATCCACGCATACTCGAACCTTTGCTCCGGGTTTAGGTACGGGGACTATGTTGGATAGCCACTCAGGGTATGTTGATACCAAGATGATGCCAGCTTTAAATTGCTTCATAATTTCTTCCTTGACTTTCAAACTCTACTAAGGATTTAATCGCCTAAATTTTTGTTTGACTGGCTTGAATCCCTCTTTGATGGGTAGGCGATGAATGATGATGTCAGTGGACAAAACAATCATGTCTTTATGAGACCATGCAAACACATCCTGGAATTGGGTCAATAGAGTAACCATGTCATTCCATTGGCTAGGAGTAAGGTCCGCACCAATCTAGATTTAATTGGGGTTTTTTGAGGTTTCGAGGTTAAAAGAGGTGATTTGATCAAGTTTTGGCTTGGGTTTATTTTCGACCCATTCTTTGATCTCTTGAGGCATCGTATAGTCCTCTTGCTCAATCTCCATCTAGTCAGAGTCCAACTTTACATCAAAGTTGCAATCCATGTGAAGAATAGGCACTTCATCAGCAAGTTTAGGCAAATCTAACTTTAGAGCTCTGAAACAAAATGTTTTCACTAAATATATGAAACTGTTTGATCATACAAAGTGTTAGCATGGCATGACAAGAACAACTGCTAATACTATACAACAAAAATAAGCAGTTATTGCTATCTACAGGGCAGAGGGATTTTCTACCCTTTTTACCCATTTCGGCAAATGCAAGGAGTGCTACTCCAATTGCCAAGGGTTAAGTCCTGGTGGAAAACTGTGATAAAGGGGCTATTATCGTCCTCCTCCTCTTGAATGATGACTATGATGTCTGGACAATCATCATCCAGAATGTCTCTATTCATACCCTCTATATGGATGATGACACACATGTTTGACAAATATCTCTTTATCTCTTGTTTGCACCTTTGATTTATTTCCTCCATGTGTGGGTCTAGAATTAAGACTTCTTTCCCATTAACCTGTATCACCTTAGGAAATAGCATACTCGTCACAGAGACAAGAATTGTCCTTAGAGGCCTTACAAAATCTGCATCTATAGGTTTGGGCAACAACCTTGTAGATGAAGGAACTGGTGTGTGCTTGTGCGGGTTCCTGTGAATGGACCCAGAGGAGTAGCCTAGTCCGGCCTTCCCTGTCTGGCTAGAAACTTGAATTGGGCATTTGATTCCTTAATGATGCTTTCCTAACCCTTGTCCAGGTTGGAAATCCAAGGATATCATTTCTTGACTGACTGACATCACCTTGGCTAAAAATTTAGGTTTCAGAGTTGGAGCCCCAATGGGTAGATAGTGAGTGTTTCTCACCTCAAGGGCTTAGAAGCTGACCGACTCAACTTCTTCATTGAAACTAATGAGGGGTATATCACTTTGGAGAGGATACTCTGGTTCAACATTGACAGTAACCAGATTATTGTTGATGATATATTTGGGTCGTTGATGATGAGTGGATGGGACGGCTCCCGCCATATGAATCCAAGGTCTTCCTAACAATAAGTTATATCCTGTAGTGATTTTAAGCACTTGGAAGGATATTTAGAATGTATGTGGACCGATTCCCACAGGTAATTCAATCTCTCTGACAACATTTCGCCGAGATCTAGCAAAGGCTTTGATGATTGTGTGGCTGCTTCGCATCCAATTGAGATTAATCTTCATTCTTTCCAATGTGGCATAGGGGCAGATGTTTAGGGATGATCCTCCATCTATTAGCACTCCTCCAACCACATATTCGGAAGACATCACTGCTATGTGCAGTGATTTGCAATGACCCATCCCTTCGGGCGGTATGTCATCATTAGTGAAGGATATCACATTGCTGTTGAAGATGTGATCTACCAGATGATGAAATTTTCTACATCCACTGTCTTTGGCAAGTGGGCTTCTTCCAATGTCTTCAGTAAGACCTTCTAGTGATCTTTTGAAGAGAATACCAAGTCTAGAATAGAGATCTGTTGATGTGCTTCTTTCAAACTTTGCACCACCTTGGCTTCATTGTGTCCCATATTTAATTTTCTCATTGGGCACTTTCCCCAAAGATCTGATGACTGGCTTCATCACTCGTTGAGGGAGATACATCAAATTTTCCTTGGATACCGCAGTAGTGGTGTTAGATGTTGATCCTTTAATCTTTCCATAGTTCCATGGGACTTTCTTGAGGCTGATGGCAGGATGTTGTGGCCTGAATGGCAATATGAGTGGTGCTGGTGCAACCACCTTCAAAGGATTTTCAACTCCGTTGAGATTGATTGGCTGAATTATAAATGAGGTGGCAACCAAATCTCCCTTAGAGGATATAACTGCTATGATTTTCTTCCATCTTTGTGATCCTGGAGGAAAGGTATCCCCACTCTCAATAGATATAGTGTCATTGTCTGCCATTTACAGGTCATCGCTGTCAATCATATTTTGAATAAGATGGCAGAGTGCCCAGCATTCCTCAGTGCTGTGACTGCGAGAATTGGAGTGCTATTGACATACTCCCGTAGCATCAAATCTTTTTGAGTGTGGGTTGACTAGAGGTAGTAATACAGTGATCTTTCCTTCGTTGATCAGCATCTGCAATATGTCTTCCATCGGTTGGCCTAAATAGGTGAATTCCCTTTTGTTGGCAAAGTCCCGACGGGTTTGAGCTCTCGCTTTTCTTGCAAGCTTTTCCTCCAAGGTTTCACTTTATTGGGTGAGTGGTGGAGTCTTTGTGATAAGAGAGAGGAGGCTAGCATGCTCCTAAATGAACAACTGTCATGTGACTTGGTGTTGATATATCACCAGTTCTGCCAGTTGATTGACCTGTTCATCAAGAGACTTCAACTCTCGTTCCATCATGAACTAGAATTCTAAATAATCCACTTGTCAGAACTATCTTTGCTAGTTTGAGGAGAACCATCCACGTATTTTAGGTACTTAGAGCTCTCTCCACTGCCTCTATTGATCATGTTAACATCATCTTTCATATGTTGAGGGAGAGGGTTATCCTGAATAGTGGTTGCTCGGGCTTGGTCACCACGATCTCACCACTGTCTATTAAGTCATGTATCTTATGCTTGAGGGCCCAACAATCCTGAGTGTCATGGTCTGTAGCTCCATAATGGAAAGCAGACTTCTTGCTTGTGTTAAAGCCCTTTCCACTTGGATTGGATGGTGGAAGGAGCTGAGTTATTTTCTTCTGAGCTATCAGAAGTTTGAAAATGTTTTCGAGTGAGTCCCCTAAAGGTGTGAACACTCTTGAGCGACTGACTTCTCCACTCTTTGGCAATAGAGGATTTGAAGACTGCGCTTGGAAAGGGGAGTAGTTTCTCCTTTGAATAGGTAAGTTTTGACAACCTTTTTGTGTTTGCCCTTACAATATCAAGGAAAAATCATCTTCTTTCTTCTTATGGACCCTCCGGGGGTTGTTCCCATAACTTCTAGATTGAATATGCTCAGCTACGGCTTTTAACGCGGCGAGGTCTTGAATCTTCCCAGACTTCAATCCCATTTCTGCCATTTCTCCGTGCTTAATCATTTTTGAGAATGGTTTTCCTATTCTAGCTAGGACCCTCTCATAAAATGGAGCTTCTTGAATATCTATGAAGGTAGTCTCTGTTATGGATGGGATAACTTGAGCAGCCAAACGCCTCCATCTTTGGGCATACTCTCTAAATGACTCATTGACTTGCTTCTTGACTTTGGTAATTTGATACCTGTTTGGATCCATCTGAGTTTGAAAGCTGTATTGACTGTGGAAAGCATGGGCTAACTCCTCCCAGCTGTGAATTTTGGAGTTATCTAATTTGGTGTACCGTGCCCTAGCTTCTCTAGTAAGACTTTTCTGAAATAGCTACTTTCTGAGCTTTTCATTCTTGGCATAGGATCAAAGCTCTCCAATAAACACTTTTAAGTGGGTGTAAGGATCTCCTAATCCATCATATTTCTCGAAGTCAGGACCCTTAAAATTCTCCAGATAATGAACCCCGGGGAAGATGCAAAGGTCTGAATAGGAAACATATTCGTGCGTTCCAATCCCTTTAATGGACCGAATGGTCTCTTCCATTTGTAAAACCTTTTTTCAAATATCACCGGTGTCTTGATCTTCTTTAAGATAGGTGATTTCAAGGGTTTTGTTAGACTTCTCATTATGAGACTCAGGTGCTGGGACTTCTCTGTTCGGACCTTGGATTCCTCCCTGTGCAGAGGATTTTGTTTGGATAGGTATTTGTGGACCCTGAGTTGATTTGTTTAGTTCTTTGAGGAGAACAACCAACTCTATTATTTGATTGCTTAATCCTTTGAACTCCTCGCGAGAGACAGGAGTAGGATTAGGCTGAGCACTTATAGCTATGTCTGACTGCGGGCTTAGTGCCTTTTTGGACTTTGAACGGGTAACGGGCCCAATCGTTTCCCTACAAAAAGACTATGTAGTTTAGTATGGGAAAATGGGAAAATATTACATACTATGTAAATGTATCCTTTTCTTATGAGTGTTTTAAGGTTTTCCTGCAAAACGAATGTCAGTCATTTTGATAACAGGATAACATGACAGGTCTTGATATGAAAAGGAATGCATGTTCACATACTCCTTTATATTTTCCATTACATTGAGATTGACATGGAAATGAAATTACAAGTAATTGAAATTATAGGTAATTGAAATGGGAAGGTATGAAGAGACTTCCCTCCGCATTTGGTTTATCAGAGGCTGACCTATCTTAGGCTACTCTCGCTGCTTTTTGGCATGAAAGTCCCCAAATCATCGCAATTTACTCGATGGGAAGTTAATCCGATCTTTCAACTGGAGCGAATCTAGGTGGTGCCTTTCCTAAGCCTCGTGGAATTAGTCTTCCGACAAGTCCAGTAATCAAACACCGACGAGATAGCCTCCTAGTGGAGGGACCACCCAACATACATTCACATACATCGCGTCTCACCATATAGAAATGATGACATGTGCGAAGCACTAATATCACAGGCGGATATGGTGCGAAGTACTAAAGTGCAGTAAATAAAGCATTAGTATACATCCATTTAATGTAAATGCAGTTATTCACACATAAGCAGATAAAAGTTTTTTAAAAAGCTTGAACAACGGCTTAAGCCCTCTTACTGGAGTCACCAGTAGAGTCGCCACATGTCAACGTCGGGATTTTTATTTGTCCCTTTATGTTCTTGTCTTTTGGTGTTCTCATTTTTAGGTGAGATTTGTTTGAAAAAACAAGTTTGAAAAGGTCTGACATGTATATGTTGACGATTTGACTGTGAGAGTCGCCAGTTGGTATTTTTAAATGGTTGCACCAACTTAACCGATAAAAGGTTTGCACAAAGACCCGTGTATTTGACATTGTTTAACTGGTCTGTAAAATCGAAATTCATTAGGGTCCGAGGGCTTGATTAAGCAGAAGGAAGGTGTTAGGCACCCCCCGACTTCCATGATAACACGGTTACCGCTACTTTTTATTAAACTTTTATCTGTGAATGTGTGTGTGTGTGAGAGAGAGAGTTAGGTCTATATGCAGTTATTTGGAAGTAGTGCTATGACTCGTTTGCACCTATATACAAAGGGTTTGACTTTTCTATAAAAGTTAAATTTTAACAAGATATAGCAGTGATGTTTTGTAAAACAGGTTTTTCAAACCCTTGTGCTCAATAGTAATTGAGGCCTTTAATACTTTCATTTTATTATGTGTTCGACTGAATGCTTTTATTTTCAAGATGCGAGGCATCTTCGAGAAAATAAGATACATTGCAGTGTCGAACTCCTTGTGGGCATGAGAGCCATCTAAGGAAATTCAGACACCGTAGATAATTTACAAGCTGGCTGTAGCTGCAAAATGTCCATCACGAGAGCCGAATCTAGATTCAGAAGCTGAATCTGTGATCACATGATTCCTAAGCTCACATGAGAAAGCAATATATACAAAAGCTAGAAAAAAATAACTAGATTTGAGTAAATCTAAACCATTCTAGTTTTAATGGTTTCAGTTTAGTCACCATGAATCGATTAAAACCAGAAATAGCCAGATTTAGGCAAATCTAGCCCGCAGACTGAAAGATTAAATATCTACATTATGAAAGCAATAAAGCAGATATTTATATAAAAGCGATATATATATATATATATATATATATATATATATATATAAGCGGTAACTGGCCACGAAGTAAACTTTAGGCCTGACAGAAATGTAAATATATATTTATTTATATAAAGTCCGCATTTTAACACTGTCCGGACTCCCTGACAGGATCCTTCTCCTATATATATATATATATATATATATATATATATATATATATATAATATATATATAACGCACCAGATATTATATCCAAGCTCAATCGAACAGAGTTCGATGATATATATATATATATATATATATATATATATATATATATATATATATATATATATATATATATATAAGTATTTATATCTATATAAAAGCAGTAAACGCACGGGATGTTCTATCTAGGCTCATTCGAGTTCAAGCTCGTTAGTATATATATATATATATATATATATATATATATATATATAAGCAATAAAAAGCCATGGATCGACAATCCGGGCATACCCACACAACGCGACTCTCAACGTTAGTAGATATAAATATATAGAAGTAGTAAAAAGTTTAAAAATCTAAAAAAATCTTACAGTGGACTTCCGAGAAGACTTCAGATAGCTTTAAACACCTGAAAACTCGGTTTCCACCAGTTAAACTTCAGAATGTAGATAAATATGAGTTTACAAGTGTTTAGAAAGAAGAATCACTTAGTTTAGAGCACTCTAGCAGTGTTTACAGACTAAAATTGACAAAGTTTTCTCTCTATTTTTTTCTTTTTTCAAATGAGCTGCCAAGAGCTCATATTTAAAGACTAGATGGTCGCGGATCTACCTGCGGCTATTCGGGGTGCCCCGGGCCATGCGGGTCTCATCGTCTCAAAGTACGTGCACTTTGGCTACGTGTTGTCCACTCAAACCTTCACAGCTTTCAATCCGGGCATCCGATAAAGGCGTGTTGTACCTTTTAGGAATGCTAATATCTAGAGCTACACAATGACATGGGATTAGAGGTTGTACGAAGCCGGGAAGATGGGTCAATGACCAGATTTTCAAGTCTTCAAATTCTATCCGGTGTGCTGTCTTGTGTAGTAGTCACTCGAGATTTGAGCTATATTTCTTGTGAGACACCTTTGTATGCAATGTTAATTGAAATGTGTTGAGACGACGTGAATTTAGCATTGAGGTGGCTAAATGATGATTTTGCCCCCACCGAGATTATCTCCGACTTTTGTGCAGATGTAGCAGTCGTTGCTTAAGGTTATCTATGAGATTAGGCTGCTGTGAAAGCTGAATGTCCTCGGGGTTATCTCCGAGGTGTGCTTGACCTCACCAGGTTGTCTCCGAGGTTAGAACTAAGTATCCCGGGGTTGTCTCCGGGGTTGGAACTTACTTTTTCGGGGTTATCTCCGGAACTGGAACTGCATCCCTCAGGGTTATCTTCGAGGTTGGAATTGAATCTCTCAGGTTTATCTCCGGGATAGAAACTAAGTATCTCGGGGTTGTCTCCGAGATTGAGAAGTTGGAACTAATATGACTTCCAGGGTTATCTCTAGAAGACGATTTTGCCCTCCTGCAGGGTTAGCAACAGGAATGCAAAATTTCAAATGTCTATAGTACAAATAAGGATCTCATTTCAAATGTATATAGCCTTGTGTGTGCACAACAAACTATATATAAATAAATAGGTAGACAACTCTTGTCAATGACATCACCATGTAACTCCATTTATTTTGCATCTTAGATAATATTGGTCAAGTGTATGCACATCTGAACTAAAATATTCTAAGTTAAGTCAGACCCATCATTTTTCATATAAGTAAAGAGAAAACTACAGTCCTTTTTGTTAGGTTTGGAATATTCGTATACACAATCAAAATAGCGAAAGCATGGTAAAACAGATTTTAAAATTTTATAAACCATATACCTGGATCATCCTTATGCACAATTATTAATTAAACGAAAGAGAAGAAGAATCAAAGTCATACCCTTGAAGATTCGAGCTTCCTCAGGTACAAGTTCAACTCCTAGTCCTTCGTGATCTTCTTGAATATGCGGGATTGATTCCTTCATTTGATCAACGTTAGCCATCCAAGCGTTTGGCCTCTAGAGGTGATCCACCAAAGAACAAAAACTCAAGAAGAAGGGTGTTTGACTAAACCCTAGTTTTTTCTATCTCAAATAGAAAAGGTGTACTATCCCAACTATTGAAATAAAAGTGCGTAACTTATGTCACACTCTATCCATAAAAAGACTTTCTTATTTATAGATGTAGGGAACCCTCTTAAACCATTTAAAATAAGGTTTTGATTTAATTAATTAAACTCCTTTAATTAATTAGGCTTCCTAATCTTATTAGAAATAATTAATTAGCCTCCTAATTATATTAGGAATTTGTGAGAGTACTTAAATTAATTAATTGCCGAACCCCATTAGGAATTAATTTAATTAAATTAATAATAATAATAATAATAATAATAAGACTCCTCTTATTAATTTATATCTAATATTTCCAAAATATTAAATAATAAATCTTAAGCTATTTAATTTATTATATCACCATATATTAAATTAAATACACTAAACTTATTGTTACAATTATGCCATTTACTTCTTAAATAAATATTCTTCATTTTATGGTGTGACCCTTTAGGTTCTTCATATTAAGCCGATTACGAAAAAAATCAATTACAACAATTCTAATCTTATTTAAATAAATAAATTAAACTATTAATTTATTTAAATAAATAACATTTATTCTACAATAAGGATAAGCCTATTTAGTGATCAACTACTTTCTAGATACTATAGATTTTAACATTAATCATAAAAGAACCTTTGAATAAATAGTTACCTTACAATTCAATTCTTCCACCATACAATGTTCCAATTAAATATAAGACATTAAATTACGGTCAAGTCTTATTTTATTTAATTATATGTATTTCTATTCCCAAATACACAACTCTGAATAAATACAAATTAGAAACTCCTTTCTAATTTCATTCCACCTTGGCCAAGGATTCCTGGGTTATCATTTACCGAATCACATATGACATATCTCTTCTTTTAGTAGAAGTGGTAGATTCTTTATTGATCATTCATTATCTCCATATATAACTTATTACACCCAAGCATACCTTTTGATATACCCTAAGGGTCTTAAGGCACATGTCAAAGTATAACTTATTATACACAAGATACTATGATAATCTCAAGTCTAAGGATCATTTGTACTACTATTACTTCAGGAATTCCTATTGACATGTAAGTAAAACTCCATTAGGTATTCCTTAGTGAGCCACTTTCAGTGAACTTTTTCTCTAATAAATACCTACATACTTGTTTTAGTGTCTCCACACAAACGATCATGAGATCAATCATCCTCATCCAATGAGCAAGTAACGTATGATCTATCCGAATTCACAAATCCCCTTTTTAGTAATCCATCGATTGGGAACATTTTAGTTTTTAAGCTATCTAAGTATTTAGATCTCATTAGCATGATCTCATCATGATTCTAAAAGCATAAAACTATGAGTTTATCACATATTATAAAAACAACACCATGTAGATAATTAAATGCCTTTAGTAAATAAATACTTTTATTAATAAATGAATATGATTGTTTACAAAGTATATTCTTTATCATCAAACATGCTTGGCTTGTATATATGCATACTACTTTCACTTTTGTGTGCACAACAAAGCTGTAATGTTTAATTCCTTATAAACATCATATGTAATAAGGCAACATCTTAAATATTTAATACTTGTCTTGTGCGTACACAACAAACTCATATTAAATATTCAATACTCTATCGCTTTTATTTCAAATTTTTCAAAAAACAAAAAATTGAATGAATAAAACTTTAAGCGTCGCGACACAAAGAAGTGAGTGTCGCGGCTTCAAGCCTAGCGCCGCGACTTCCTCTTTTGTCAGTCGCGGCTCCCAACTTTCTGTCCAAGAAATTTTTTAGTTTTTTAGATCTTGATTTTTACTTTTCGTTCCAAAAAAATGATTCTATACTAACAATTATGCCCAATAAATTATTCTAAACACATATCAACATACATATTGAATTAGAATAATTAATAATTTGTATAAAATTTGGCTCTGATACCACTGTTAGGTTTGTAATATCCATAGACATACAATCAAATTGCATTTAAACAGCGGAAGCATGGTAAATTCTAATTTAACATTTTACAAACCATAACTAGGATTGTTCTTTATGCACAATTATCAATTCAACAAAAGAGATGGAGAATCAGATTCATACCCTTATAGAAACGAGGTTCCTCATGTACGAGTTCTAATCTAAACCCTTCGTTCTTCTCCTTGAATTCAATGGGCTTGATTCCTTCCTTTAATCAACGTTAGCCACCCAAGCGTTTGACCTCTAGAAGTGATCCACCAAAGAAGAATATGTATTCAAGAATATGGATGTTTGGTAAAATCCCAGTTTCTAGCTCTATAGAATTATATGTACTCTCCCAACTCTCAGAATAAAAGTGTGTAACCCTAACCCATAATAAGATTTCTCTTATTTATAGATGTAGACAACCATCCTAAACTATTTTGGAATAAAGTTTTATTTTAATTAATTAAACTCTTTTAATTAATTGTATTCTTAATCGAATTAAGAATTAATGAGAGTACTTTTATTAATTAATTCCCAAACCCTTTTAGGAATTAAATAATAATAGTAGTAATAATAATAAGACTCCTCTAATTAATTTATATTTAATATTTTTAAAATATTAAATAATATATATTAAGCTATTTAATTTATTCAATCACTATAGATTAAATTAAATACACTTAACTTATTATTACATTTATGACATTTACTTCTTAAATAAATATTTTACCATTTTATAGTGTGACCCTTTAGGTTCTCCATATTAAACATGTTATAAATAAATCAATTAGAACAATTGTAATCTTATTTAAATAAATAAATTAAACTAATTAATTTATTTAAATAAATAATATTTATTCTACAATAAGGGTAAACCTCCTTAGCGATAAAAGACTTTCCAGATAATATAGATTTCAACATTAATCATAAAAGAACCTTTGAATAAATAGTTACCGTATAATTCAATCCTTCTACCATACAATGTCCCAATTAAATATAAGACATAGATATACTGTCAAGTCTTATTTTATTTAATTATATGTGTTTCGATTCTCAAATACACAAATCTATAATGCAAATTAGAAACTCCTTTCTAATTTCATTCAACCTTGGCCAAGGATTATTGAGTTGTCATTTATCGAATCACAGACATTCTCTTCTTTTACCAGAAGAGATAGATTCTTTGTTAATCATATATGATCTCCATGGATAAATTATTATACCAAAGCATACCCTTTGATATACCCTAAAGGTCTTAAGGGACATGTCAAAGTATAACTCATTATACACATTATACTATGATGATCTCAAGTCTAAGAATCACTTGTACTAGTATCACTAGAGGAATTCCTATTGACAGACGAGTAAAACTCCAATAGGTATTCTTTAGCGAGCCACATTCAGTGAAATTATTCTCCAATAAGCACCTGCATACTTGCTTTAGTGTCTCTACATAAATGATTATGAGATCAATCATTCTCTTCCTCAGAGCAAGCAACATATGTACCAAACTATCTGGATTTACTAATCCCATTTTTAGTAATCTAAAGATTGGGGATTATTTTAGTTTTAAGCTATCTAAGAATTTTGACCTCATTAGCATGATCATCATCATGATTCTAAAAATATTACTTAAAATTATGAGTTTATCACATATTATACAACAACACCATGTAGTTAAAGTAAAGACATTTAATAAATGAATTCTTTTATTAATAAATGAATAAGATTATTACAAAGTATATGCTTCATCATATCACATATGGTTGGCTTGTGTGCATACTACTTTCAAAACACTCTACGATCATCATTGAAGTCTACAATCAGGTAAATCGTAGAGTATGTCAGGTTTGACATTGGACTGATATCGGGAAGACTTGTAGAGTTAGGATTTCGAGGTGGTTGCTGATCATCATAAGTTTTAAATAAAGATTAGATCATTTTGTGTCTAACAGCTATTTTGGCGATGTGATAACACCCACATCGTTGGTGCTACAGTAGTCTGATGTGATGTATTAAAGTCGAAAGTAAGCTGACACAATTACCCTGGAAGTCAACATCAAAGATTTTCTAGGATCAGAGCATTTAATAAAGAAACATCAACTTTTTAATGGGAACATCTCGAACCTATCTATAAAAGAGTATTGGGATTCAATCCAAAAGTATGAATCACGAACTACAAGCTAAACCTCTGCTCAGGTCTTAAGAGCTCTACTCTACAAAAATAAAATGATTTATTCTAATATTAAGTACTTTAGAAGCTGAGTTTAACGCTATTAGTAACACCTTAGAAAATAATATTATCCCACTGTGATTCATTGGTCTTTGTGACCTATTGTTTCAAGTTTAAGTGACTTAAAGAGTTTTAAGTGAACTAGTTTTAGTGACCTCTGTTTTAGTGATATTTTCTGAGTCTAAGTAACTTGAAGGTGTAACGACTCCAAAATTTGAATAATTCAACATTCGACTTCGACCGTTATATCAATACATCTTTATTCTAACTTTACATCATTAATCAATGATACAATCAATAAAATTACCGAATAATTAAAACTTTTCTGTTTTTTCCTTATTTATTTTTCTCGAAATCATAACCTTTATCATCTACGCATCTCTGAATCAAATTTATTTTATGATTCGCTTCAACAGAATTATTATATAAAATTTTACATCTCAGCTCGATATCCCTTATACATTAGGTAGCCCAAACATGAAATTACACATCATAAATTATCAAGTACATTTCTTAAAACCTTAAACATAGTTCAAGAATAACAAATCCAACTAAAATAGTTGCATTACTTCTGCTCTCTATCATTCAAATAGCACGTAACATTTACCTTGAATCCTTGACCTACAAAAATGGTTATTTTGCAAGATTGAGCTCGACAGCTCTGCAAATCTAACAGTTTCCATGTATCACGTAGCATATAATAACATGCTCGACATACATCGCATAATCATTCTAGTATCCATACTATACACGCGTTGATACTTTAAACAAGATCAATTCATATCGAGTATCACATATATAATGGGTACCATAACCTAATCAATTTAGTCATATATTGACTTTCATTGTTCATAAAGAGTAACACAAACTTTAGTATAGTTAAGAACATTTCATATAACATCATGACATAAGACTACAAAACACAAAGGAATTGAAAGACTTTCCTTAAAGTGTAACGCCCCTAAATTCGGGTCCCTTGAACCTCGAACCTAGTGCGTAATGGTACTACCTTCATTCTAATATATATAACCTTTGTTCATAAAGTAATGAACATAACCTGAATTTTATACCAATTAATACATTATTCCCTTCTGTTCTAGAATCTGTAACCTTTACAATTGGTTATTACATTTGTAGATCGTTCATGATCTATCTATATATCTTAAACTATAAACAATATGTTTCATAATGACATATTAACTTGCGAGTATTCATTAACTCTCAATTCAAATTTTAAATATTCTTCTATGTAGATTATTTCAACTCAACATGTATAATATATAATATTAACGTTCATCTATCTTAGCTGAAAACTTCACAATCAAGTGTTTTGGCATAAAACCTTACCGTGTATAATTACTCTAAAGAAATTACACTAATGCATTAGTGTATTATTAAAACACCAACCATCTCCAATCACTATTTCTTCTCGTGATCCTTCGTCTATTCCAAAGTCTTTGACGCTATGGTCATCTGTTTATATCGACTTTTATCTATAAATTTTTTTTGCAAGGTTGAGCACGACAGCTTAACAAGTCCAACAGTCTACACATTTCGTGCTTCACATAGCATACAAATTTCATATATTCATGCCCCAAAAATTTTAGTCAATGCATCTACACATGCTTTATGCATCTCTATATGCATCATACATTTCATGATATGCATCTCTACATGCATCATACTTATCATACAACACAATATAATCTTTATGTTGTATATCTAACACATACTTCACGAATTCCATGTTTTGCATTTAATTACATAACATTCAGGTAATCAACGAGTTCAATAAAACACATGTTACATTAACTACCACAAACACATGGTTTAATGCAGATTATCACATAAAAGCAAGTTATTGAAGAACTTACCTCGAAGCATTCCTTGCGCGGTTAGGAGAATTCGTCCTTCCATTGTTCTACACGATTAAGTGTATATACAACCACAATTAGCCACAAAATGACTGTAGAAACTCAAAATTTTCTACATATCTGTTATTAACATGGCAGGAGGGTAGGATCGTCTTTCAGAGATAACCCTGAAAGATAACTAAGTTTAATTCCGAAGACAACCCTGAGATATTCAGTATTACCATCTCGGAGATAACCCCGAGACATCCAGCTCAGTCCCGGAAATACCACCGAAAGTTTTAACCTCAACCCCGGAAACAACACCGGGAGTTTCAGTGTCAACCTCAAAGATAACTCCGAGGAGTGCAATTCAAATACCGAAAATCACATCGGAGAAGACCGTGTCATCTCGGAGATAACTCTGGGATACTCAGTCTCAGTCCCGAAAACAACACCGTGGAAGACAGTATCAACCTCGGAGACAACCCCGAGGCATGCAGTTGAAGTTCCAGAGATAACCCCAGAAACGCTTGTTTCAAATCCATGCAAGCAGCTTTAAACACTCGATAATGGCCCCGAGGCACTCATTTCCCAAGTCCAGAGATAACCTTGGGAAGTCAGGCACACCTCAGAGACAACACTGAGGACGGTCAACACCTGCAGCAGTCCAATCTCAGAGTTAACCATGAGCAACGACCGCAAAAATAACTTAAATCGGAGATAACCCCGGTGAGGGGCAGAACCGTCATTCTGCCATCCCAATCCCACATTGCGCCGTCTCAACATTCAAACATACATTCTACATAACAATGTCCTACAAGAACCAAAGAACTCCAATCCCGAGTGACTACTGCACAAGACAGCACACTAGATAAAATTTGAAGCTTGAAGACCAAGGGCATGGTCTTCCTGACTTCGTACAACCTCTAATCCCATGTCATTGTCTAGCTCTCGACAACAACATGTCGTAAAAGGTCTTATACACCTTGATCGGATGCCCGAATTGAAGTTCTGAAAGTTTAAGCAGACAACACGTTGCACGCGTGTACGTATTTTGAGAAGGCGGGACCCGCAGAACCCGGGACACCCCGTGCAGCCGCAGGTGCATCTGCGGCTTTCGCAGGTGCACCTGCGGCTGTCGCAGGTGCACCTGCGGCTCCCCCTCTATAAATAGAGGGCTTGGGGTAGCCATTTTGGAGAGGAAAAAGGCGAGGAAGCCCTGTCCAATTTGCTCTGTACACACCCTAAATTGAGTGCTTTCTCATTTTAAACACTTGTGAGCTTATATATTGTTTTATTTTTACCGGTGGGAGCCGAGTGTTCATCCGTTTAAAGTCAATGAAGACTTCTTTGGTAGTCCACTGTAAGCCTTCTTACACTTTCTAAAGCCTTTCTCCACAACTGTGCCCAAACAGTTCTGCACGTTGAGAGTTGTGTTGCATATGTATGCCCGGACTTTGGTCCGTGGCTTTTATTTCTTGTTGTGTGTGTGTGTGCACACACACACACACACACACACACACACACACACACACACACATATATATATATATATATGGACTAACTGTAAAATCCCAAATTTTATGAATAAAGATTTAATTTTTCGAAATATTTTTTAAACATTATGGTGTGAATTTGAGATAATGTTACAGTTGTGGGTAGTATTTATAAATTTTGCAAAGTATGCAAGTTGTTGTATTGTATTTGATTGGTAGGGGAATATTATTTTTGTCGGGGAATATTCGTACGATGACACAATTATTGGTGGATCCCACAACAGAATTATTGTCGAATTGAGAAAACGATAAAAATATTTTATGAATATAATAGCGGAAGTTTTACCGTTAATACTGTTGAACTACTCGGTAGTAAAAGTACAGTAATACGTGGGGTTGCATAGTAGCATACGGTATTGATTATTGAGGCTTACGTGATTAGTTACTCAGTTTGATTCAATTATTGTCAGTTAATAATATGAATTATTTAGCGATAATGAAGTTTTGTTTTATTCGTATTATTAACGTAATAAAACAGAAACATCTTTTTATATAAAACATAATACTTTATTAAATTTATTCTGTAAATAGAATATATTATATTTTATTTAAAAGATTTTTCTTTAATTATGGACCGTCAGATTAAAGTAAATCAATCTGGACAGTTCATGGATTAGTTACTATGCATTCCATTTTCCTATAAATAGAAGCTCATTCCTTCATTATTTTCTTACGAATTCACTGAACTCTAGACAGATAAACTATAGAGAGAAACTATAGAGAGAAAGAAGAAAAGTTGTGACGCCCCCAAAATTAGGTATACGTCACCCATCTTGGGTCGCCAGATACATGGTATAGAATTCAAATACAACTTAATAATACAATTGTCGTGTACAATACGACAGAACATAAACTGTGAGTTTGAATACAAGTATTGTCTTCTAGAGAGTATCCGTACTCAAAAGGAGTCCTCATTACAATTATTATCACACTATTACATAGAATAGTGATGACTACTAATTCTATCATCTGGTCCATCACTCCGTTTCCCGACTCGTCCAACTATATTCTCATTTCCTGAAGAGAACAATGAAAGAAAGGGTGAGCTCAACTAGCCCAATAAAAAATATTATGACTAAGATAATGCAGAATAAATTATCATTAGTCTTCAACAATGTTAAACTGATAAAATACAATAGACATCAAGTTTAACTGCAGCGGATCAAGTAATCCATTAAAAGAGTCAAGTAGAGAATAAAATCTACTATCTTTTATGATTTAAAAGGTTTTTCATGACTTTTATCGATTGGACTCAGCTTAATAAATAGTCCACATCATCGAATTACCCCTGCACTACGGCCAAGGATATTCTTTAGTATCACGACCACGAATTATCCATGCACTACGGCTAAAGATAATCATGTTTTCATCAACGGAACTGATCATGCCATAAAACAATTCATCTTTGCACTACGGCCAAAGAGAATCCATAGCCATAATCATACCAAAAACTGTCCATCAATGCACTACGACAAATGAGAATTTTTACCACATCATTCATTACATTACGGTCATGATTACACCGAATAATCACTGGTTATAATCATACCAAGTCCATCTATGCACTACAGGCCACAGATGACTTTATCCACATTATTTGTAGCATTACGGTCATGATTACACCGAATAATCCCTGGTCATAATCATACCAAGTCCATCTATGCACTACAGGCCACATATGACTTTCAACATAATATAAACATGAGGATGATGACAATGACATAATAATCAATAAAACAAGTTCAAGAATTAATTTATCCAGGAACCAATAACGTCCAAATTGTCAACATGATACTGCTTTGTGGAGTAAAATTCAAGAATGCTTAGAAGAATATTTTCATGAAAAGATACTAGATGAAATACAAATATCAAGGATATTCCAATAATTTCATGGAGTATAGAAGTCAAAACTTTAACCAACTGAGTATAATAAAGAATAGAATAACAAAAGAAATCACCATGCATGCGGTACTTCGCATAAACAAGTTATTCCAACATAATAATAATAACCAAACCAGGTCAGGCAAAATTTGTACCGACAAGATGTTCCAACAAAATAATAATGACGGAACCAGGTCCGGTGTAAAACATACAGACAAGATGTTCCAACAGAATAATAATAAAGACGGAACTAGGTCCGGCGTAAAACGTACAGACAGGATATTCCAATAGAATAATAATAAAGATGGAACCAGGTCCGGCGTAAACGCACAGACAGGATATTCTGACAGAATAATAAATAATGGAACCAGGTCCGGCGTAAACGCACAGACATGATATTCCGACAGAATAATAAAGAACAGAATATTAGAAGAATTTCACCATGTATAGGGTAGCCCGCGTATACAGGTTATTCCAACAGAATAATAAATAATGGAATAACAGAAGTTCTCTTCATGAGTACGATAAATAACATCCCTTACCGTAAAAGAAACTTGATATAAGAGTAGGAAAGTAGCAGAATACTTTTCTTCTTTCTCTTTATAATTTTTTCTCTCTAGAGTTTCAGGGAATTTGTAAGAATAATGAAGGAATGAACTTCTATTTATAGGAGAATGGAAGTGCACTATTCACGAACGAAATTATTTTGCAGCATTATTTCTTCAATCAACTAACAACTAAGTCAAACAACTAACCAATAAGATTTCAACAAAAATTAAAATATAATACATATATATAAACACATGTTTTCAACTTATATATATCAATATTATATATACACCACTTAATTTTTCTCTCCCATAACCAACATCAATCCCCCACCCACCCAATAATTAAATTCACTACACTCTTACACATTACTATCACACACAAACACATCTTACACCCATCACTTTCATATAATTACTTTTCTACTATTTTCCACTCACACACATCACTTTCACTCTTCCTTTTCTTCCACCACTCTCCACTCACACATATAATATTATATATATACACACACATCACAATCTTATATATATAAACTCCTTTCCCCTACGTAACTCTCTCTCACCCCCATTTCTAAAATTAGTTTTTCAACACATATGGGCCCCACATGTGGCCCCCACATGTGGGCCCCACCTTTAAATAAATTCTACCGATTATTTTGAAAATTAGGTAAATGTGAGTCTATAAAATAAGAAAAATTGAGTAACTTCTCACATAAGCATCAATAATCAATACCGTGTGCTACTATGCAACCACGCGTATTACTGTACTTTTACTACTGAGTAGTTCAACAGTATTAACGGTAAAACTTCCGCCATTATTTTCATAAAAATATTTTTGTCGTTTTCTCAATCCGACAATAATTCCGTTGTGGGGTCCACCAATGATTGTGCCATCGTACGAATATTCCCCGACACAAAAAATATTCCCTGACCAATCGAATATAATATGACAACTTGCATACTATGCAAAATTTATAAATACTACCCACAACTATAACATTATCTCAAATCCACACCATAATATTAAAAAAAATATTTCGAGAAAATTAAATATGTATTCATAAAATCTGGGGTCTCACAATCTCCCCTCCTTATGGAATTTCGCCCTCAAAATTTACGTACGTGCCTGGTATGCCGAACAGGTGAGGATACCTTAACTTCGAACTATTGAGGTATAACCTTTGAGCGTCGAATATGATCATTCTTATCCAAGTTGTTAACATGTATCTTCTCATACGTTAAATGTTCTGCAATCTCGTCTAGTTTTAATTCAATAATGTGGTTCAGGTCGTCCACATATTTACGTAACATCGATACGTTTAAAAAATGTTATGAACACGCGACATACTTGGCGGTAAAACGAGTCTATAAGCTACAGTTCCTACTTGATCAAGGATTTCAAATGGGCCAATTAAATCGAGGGTTGAGATTTCCTCTCTTTGTTGATTCTTGCTTCTAGAATAACGCCCTCTTGAACCTTTTTCTTCACATTCGTTATCTTCACGTGGGTTCGTATATTCACACTTGTAAACGTATATAATCTTCTACTCAACACGTCAGCTACCACGTTCGCACTTCCACAATGATATTGCATGGTACGATCGTAATCTTCAACAGCTCGAGCCAACGTCTTTGGCGCATGATACGTTCGTTTTAAGTAAAGAAATATTTGAGGATTTAAGAAATGGGATTTGTACTGGGATTAATACAAAATTCAATTTCACACTCTGGGGTAGGCTAAGAAGTCTTCAAGAATACGTCAGGAACTTTATTAATAATAGAAATATCATTCAAAACTGTGACCCTCATCCAAGACTTGGATATCACATGTAATGAAGGTTTCTCCTAACGGAGTTTCAACCGATAAGTCAAAGTCTAACTTTTCTAGAGTCAAATTTAAACGTTGAGCGCAAGCAAGAGAGATAAAAGAATAGGTAGAACTGGTATCGGATAAGGTATAGACTCGCGAGAATTTATAATTAACTAACCCGTGATAACTTCGTTCGATTCCTCGTCACGAAAAACGCTCTCCCTAAAACCACTGACTTTGTTTTATCCGTATCCGCCTTTGGTGCCACCGTCCCAGCTGGACTTGATTTCGCTATAGGATAAAATCGAGCTATGTGACCTTTTTTTCACAACTAAAACATACCTTGGAAGGCTGTGAACAGTTTAGACTTATGTGTCCCTCCTCTCTGCATCTATAGCATTTAACTGGCGGTCGTTCTCCTCGCCTAGAATTTGTTGCTGGTGTTGGTGCTGCTGTCGACGTCTTCCCATCATCGCTAAATCTTCTCTTCTTGAATTTTTTACTTCTATTATCTTGACCATGATTACCATCGAAGTGGTTACCATTTCTTGCCTGATAATTTCCCCCACGATGGTTATCATTGTTCCGATGGTCGTTGCCACCGGTACGATTATTATCGTGTTGTTTGTTGTTACCTTTTGGTTGAGCTAACTCAATGGTCTCATGTGCTTCATTGCTTATCTCAGCATTTTCGGATGCCATTTTCAAACATTGTCACAAAACAAGGGTTAATTAACATCACATATTATCTCTATACTCTGACCGACCAATTAAATACCAAATAAACTTAGGTAGGTCATACTAGCGAAGGAATTCCCCATCTCTCCCCTCCTAGTTCTATTCTCACATCTTAGCTAGGGATCATATCCCTAAGCTTTGATACCAACTGTGACGCCCCCAAAATTAGGTTTACGTCACCCATCTTGGGTCGCCAGATACATGGTACAGAATTTAAATACAACTTAATAATAAAACTGTCGTGTACAATACGACAGAACATAAACTGTGAGTTTGAATACAAGTATTATCTTCTAGAGAGTATCCATACTCAAAAGGAGTCCTCATTACAATTATTATCACACTATTACATAGAATAGTGAGGACTACTAATGCTATCATCTGGTCTATCACTCCGTTTCCCGACTCGTCCAACTACATTCTCATTTCTTGAAGAGAATAGTGAAAGAAAGGGTGAGCTCAACTAGCCCAATAAGAAATATTATGACTAAGATAATGCAGAATAAATTATCATTAGTCTTCAACAATGTTAAACTAATAAAATATAATAGACATCAAGTTTAACTTCAGCGAATCAAACAATCCATTAAAAAAGTCAAGTAGAGAATAAAATCTACTATCTTTTATGATTTAAAAGGTTTTTCATGACTTTTATCGCTGGGACTCAGCTTAATAAATAATCCACATCATCAAATCACCCCTGCACTACGGCCAATGATATTCTTTAGTATCACGACCACGAATTATCCGTGCACTACGGCTAAAGATAATCATGTTTTCATCAACGGTCCTGATCATGCCATAAAACAATTCATCTTTGTACTACGGCTAAAGAGAATCCATAGCCATAATCATACCAAAAACTGTCCATCAATGCACTACGGCAAATGAGGATTTTTACCACATCATTCATTACATTACGGTCATTATTACACCGAATAATCCCTGGTCATAATCATACCAAGTCCATCTATGCACTACAGGCCACATATGACTTTCAACATAAGATAAACATGAGGATGATGACAATGACATAATAATCAATAAAACAAGTTCAAGAATTAATTTATCCAGGAACCAATAACGTCCAAATTGTCAACATGATACTGCTTTGTGGAGTAAAATTCAAGAATGCTTAGAATAATATTTTCATGAAAAGATACTAGATGAAATACAAATATCAAGGATATTCCAATAATTTCATGGAGTATAGAAGTCAAAACTTTAACCAACTGAGTATAATAAAGAATAGAATAACAAAAGAAATCACCATGCATGCGGTACTTCGCATAGACAGGTTGTTCCAACAAAATAATAATGACGGAACCAGGTCCGGTGTAAAACACACAGATAGGATGTTCCAACAGAATTATAATAAAGACAGAACCAGGTCCGGCGTAAAACGCACAGACAGGATATTCCAACAGAATAATAATAAAGATGGAACCAGGTCCGGCGTAAACGCACAGACAGGATATTTCGACAGAATAATAAATAATGGAACCAGGTTTGGCGGAAACGCACAGACAGGATATTTCGACAAAATAATAAAGAACGAAATAATATAAGAATTTTACCATGTATAGGGTAGCCCGCGTATACAGGTTATTCCAATAGAATAATAAATAATGAAATAACAGAAGTTTTCTTCATGAGTACAACAAATAACATCCTTTACCATAAAAAAAACTTGATATAAGAGTAGGGAAGTAGCAGAATACTTTTCTTCTTTCTCTTTATAATTTTCTCTCTCTAGAGTTTTAGTGAATTTGTAAGAATAATGAAGGAATGAACTTCTATTTATAGGAGAATGGAAGTGCACTGTTCACGAACGAAATTATTTTGCAGCATTATTTCTTTAATCAACTAACAACTAAGTCAAACAACTAACCAATAAGATTTCAACAAAAATTAAAATATAATACATATATATAAACACATGTTTTCAACTTATATATATCAATATTATATATACACCACTTAATTTTTTTCCCCCATAACCAACATCAATCCCCCACCCACCCAATAATCAAATTCACTACACTCTTACACATTACTATCACACACAAACACATCTTACACCCATCACTTTCATATAATTACTTTTTCACCATTTTCCACTCACACACATCACTTTCACTCTTCCTTTTCTTCCACCACTCTCCACTCACACATATAATATTATATATACACACATCACAATCTTATATATATAAACTCCTTCCCCTATGTAACTCTCTCTCACCCCCATTTCCAAAATTAGTTTTTCAACACATATGGGCCCCACATGTGGCCCCAAATATGGGCCCCACCTTTAAATAAATTCTATCGATTATTTTGAAAATTAGGTAAATAGGAGTCTATAAAATAAGCAAAATTGAGTAACTTCTCACATAAGCATCAATAATCAATACTGTGTGCTACTATGCAACCACGCGTATTACTGTACTTTTACTACCGAGTAGTTCAACAGTATTAACGGTAAAACTTCCGCCGTTATTTTCATAAAAATATTTTTGTCATTTTCTCAATCCGATAATAATTCCGTTGTGGGGTCCACCAATGATTGTGCCATCGTACAAATATTTCTCGACACAAAGAACCAATCGAATATAATATGACAACTTGCATACTATGAAAAATTTATAAATACTACCCATAACTATAATATTATCTCAAATCCACCCCATAATATTAAAAAAAATATTTCGAAAAAATTAAATATTTATTCATAAAATCTGGGGTCTCACAAAAGTATTCTGCTACTTAACTACTTCTTTATTTCGTTTCTTCTTTACAACGGTAAGGGGTATTATTTCTTTTATATTCATGAAGAGAACTTCTGTTATTCCATTATTTATTATTCTGTTGGAATAACCTGTATACGCGGTCTACCCTATACTTGGTGACATTCTTCTATTATTCTGTTGAAACATCCTGTCTGTATATTTTACACCAGACCTGGTTCTGTCTTTATTATTATTCTATTGGAACATCCTGTCTGTGTGTTTTACACCGGACCTGGTTCCGCCTTTATTATTATTTTGTTGGAACATCCTTTCTGTGTGTTTTACACCGGACCTGATTCCGTCTTTATTATTATTCTGTTAGAACATCCTGTCTGTGTATTTTACACCGGACCTGGTTCCGTCTTTATTATTATTCTGTTGAAACATCATGTCTGTGCGTTTTATGCCGGACCTGGTTCTATTATTTATTATTCTGTTGAAATAACATGTCTGTGCGGTCTATCGCATGCATGGTGATTTCTTTTGTTATTCCATTCTTTATTATACTCAGTTGGTTAAAACTTTGACTTCTATACTCCATGAAATTAGTGGAATATCTTTGATATTTGTGCTTCATCTAGTATTTTTTCATGGAAATATTCTTCTAAGAATTCTTGAATTTTACTCCACAAAGCAGTATCATATTGACAATTTGGACGTTGTTAATTCCTAGATAAATTAATTCTTGAACTTGTTTTATTGAATTCTTATATCATTGTCATCATCCTCATGTTTATAATTTGTTGAAAGTCATCTATGGCCTGTAGTGCATAGATGGACTTGGTATGATTATGACTAGGGATTAATAGGTGTAATCATGACCGTAATATTACAAATGATGTAAAAAAAGTCTTCATTGGCCCGTAGTGCATTGATGGACAATTTTTGGTATGATTATGGTCATGGATTCTCTTTGGCCGTAGTGCAGAGATGAATTGTTTTATGGCATGATCAGGACCGTTGATGAAAACATTATTATCTTTAGCCGTAGTGCTGGATAATTCGTGGTCGTGATACTAAAGAATATCATTGGCCATAGTGCAGGAGTGATTCGATGATGTGGATTATTTATTAAGCTGAGTCACAGCGATAAAAGTCATAAAAAACCTTTTAAATCATAAAGGATAATAGATTTTATTCTCTACTTCACTCTTTTAATGGATTGCTTGATCCGTTGCAGTTAAACTTGATGTCTGTTGTATTTTATCAGTTTAACATTATTGAAGACTAATGATAATTTATTTTACATTATCTTAGTCATAATATTTTTTACTGGGCTAGTTGAGCTCACCCTTTCTTTCATGGTTCTCTTCAGGAAATGAGAATATAGCTGGGACGAGTCAGAAAACGGAGTGATGGACCAGATGATAGCATTAGCAGTCCTCACTATTATAGGTAATAGTGTGATAATAATTGTAATGAAGACTCCTTTTGAGTATGGATACTATCTAGAATATAATATTTGTATTCAAACTCACGATTTATGTTCTGTCGTATTATACACGACAGTTGTATTATTAAGTTATATTTGAATTCTGTACCATGTATCTGGCGACCCAAGATGGGTGATGTATACCTAATTTTGGGGGCGTCACAGTTGGTATCAGAGCTTAGGGATATGATCCCTGGCTAGGATGTGAGAATAGAACTAGGAGGGGAGAGACGGAGAATTCCTTCGCTAGTATGACCTACCTAAGTTTACTTGTTATTTAATTGGTCGGTCAGAGTATAGAGATAATATGTGATATGTTAATTAACCCTTATTTTGTGACAATATTTAAAAATGGCATCTGAAAATGTTGAGATAAGCAATGGAGCACAGGAGACCGTTGAGTCTCCACATATCAATAATCATGATAATGTGCAACAGGATGGCGATAATCCTCCTGTAAATAACAACACTGATCAATTGATGAACGACGGAACGTTTAAGAGCTTTTTAGAATTCATACAACATCAGGCGAAGGCAGCTCCTGTTCATAATGTAGGAGGAAACATTGGTCACGGCTAAGCAATTTAAGGAACTGGGACCACCGGAGTTTTTGGGAAAGCCAGAACCACTTAAGGCGGAGATGTGGTTAAAGCAGATCACCAATATATTTAATGTCTTGGGATGCTCTGAGGAGCAAAAGGTTCCCTTTGCCACCTTTATGTTGCGTGAAGAGGCAGATTACTGGTGGGAATCTATAGAACGTACCCAGCCTGACGTACTCAAGATGTCTTGGGAGAAATTCCAGGAGCTATTCAACGACAAGTACTTTCTCGAAAGCATTGGTCACATGAAAGAGGTGGAATTTATCAAGTTGTAGTAAAACAACATGACCGTGTCGCAGTACGAAGCCAAGTTTGTGGAGTTATCCCGATTTTCATCCCATTTGGTCGATAATGAGGAGCGAATGACGCGAATGTTTCTAAGAGGTTAGAAACCCGATATACGTCAATACCTCATTTCTCATAAACTTTGTTTATATTCAGATGTTGTGAATTGAGCTCAGTTATTGGAGCGCGATAATGAGTTAGCACAACCAAAAGGTAACGACCAATAATACGATAATAATCATACCGGTGGCAACGGCCATTAGAACAACGATAACCATCGTGGTAGAAATTATCATGACCAAGTTAATATAAGTGGAAATTTCAAGAAGAGAATGTCATTTAGCTCGATTTTGTCGTGTAGTGCGGTCAAGTCCAGCTAGGATAGTGATGCCAAAGCATGTCCTAGACAAGCCAAAGCCGATAGTTTAAGTGAGAGCGTTTATTGAGGAACCTGAACGAGGTTATTGCGGGTAAGTTAATCATAAACTCTTGCGAAGGCTATACTTTATACGTTACCGGTTCTATCCATTCTTTTATCTCTCTTGCTTGCGTTCAACATTTAAATTTGACTCCGAAGAAGATAGACTTTGACTTATTGGTTGAAACTTCGTTAGTAGAAACCTTTGTTAATTCTACTATTTATAAATCTTGTTTGATTCAAATCGACACTTTCACGTTACCTGTCGATCGTATCTCTTTGAAAATACTTGCCTTTGATATGATTTTAGGAATCGATTGGTTAACTACTCATCATGTTTTTTTGTAAGGTTGTTAGCTTTCATACTCCTAACCAACCTGTTATGCGAATTCAAAGTAACTAAACCACTAAAGTCAATCATTTTCATATCAAACCATAAGTAAAGATCCCGATCCTTTCGTTGTTGACCTCCTTGTGTGGAAAGCACCGAAGCCAAACTTTCTGTAGGCGACGTCGTGAATGACGATGGCAAGTTGATAGGTATCAATGTGACGTGCTATCCAAGTCTTGGATGAGGGTCACAGTTTTGAACGATATTTCTATTATTAATAAAGTTCCTAACGTATTCTTGAAGACTTCTTAGCCTACCCAAGAGCGTGAAATCGAATTTTGTATTGACCCCAGTACAAAACCCATTTCTTAAACCCTCCAATATTTCTTTACTTAAAATGAACGTATCATGCGCCAAAAACGTTGGCTCGAGCTGTTAAAGATTACGATCGTACCATTTAATATCATCGTGGAAAAGCGAACGTGGTAGCTGACGCGTTGAGTAGAAGATCGTATGCGTTTACAAGTGCGAATATACGAACCCACGTGAAGATAACGAATATACGAGTAGAATCGACTTTAATCGATAAAGTTAAAGTCGTTCAAGCTGCATACTCATAGCAGATGAATGAAGAAGGTTCAAGAGGGCGTTATTCTAGAAGCAAGAATCGATGATGAAGGAATACTTAGAGTCAACTCCAGACTTTGTGTTCCTAATGATCCTGCGTTAAAGTATAAAATCATGATGGAGGCGCACAACACACCGTTTGCAATCCATCCTGGGAGTACCGAAATGTATCGTGATCTTCGTCATACATTTTGGTGGAGCAATATGAAGAGAGAGATAACGCTGTTTATCTCAAGGTGTCTAACTTGTCAACAAGTCAAGGCGAAGCATCAAGTACCAAAAGGTCCATTACAACCACTTGAAATTCCAGAATGGAAGTGGGAGCACATTACCATGGCTTTTGTTACCGGTCTTCATAAGGTTTCTCAAGGTATAGATGCGATTTGTGTCATTGTTGATAGATTGACCAAGTCTGCTCATTTCTTACCGATACGAGAAACTTATACACTTGAACGTCTTGCTCGTATGTACATAAACGAGATTGTATGACTATATGGTATGCCAGTATCCATAGTTTCTGATCGAGACCCAAGATTCACTTCACGATTTTGGGTTAGTTTGCAGGAAGCTATGGGCACAGATTTACGATTTAGCTCAACATATCATCCTCAGACGAATGGACAGTCGGAGAGGACTATTCAAACTCTTGAAGATCTATTAAGACTCTGTGTCCTTGATTTCAAGGGAAGTTGGGACAAGTTCTTACCATTGGTGGAGTTTTTCTACAACAACAATTATCAAGAAAGTATTGGCATGGCTCCATTTGAGGCATTGTATGGAAGAAAGTGTCATTCTCCAGTATGCTGGGATGAGTTGGGTGAAGCAACATTGTTGGGACCGGAGTTGGTACGTATAACTGCGGAAAAGATTCAAACGATCCGGCAACGTATAAAAACCTCACAAGATCGACAAAAGAGTTATGCTGATCTTCATCGAAAGGACGTGGAATTTGAAATAGGAGATCATGTGTTATTACGAGTTGCTCCATGGAAAGGATTTGCGAGATTTAAAAATAGAGAAAAGCTCAATCCTCGATTTAATTGGCCCATTTGAAATCCTTGATCGAGTAGGGACTGTGGTCTATAGACTCATTTTATCGCCAAGTATGTCGCGTGTTCATAACATTTTTTACGTATCGATGTTACGTAAATATGTGGATGACCTGAACCACATTATTGAATTAAAACTAAACGAGATTGCAGAAGATTTAACGTATGAGAAGATACGTGTTAAAATCTTAGATAAGAAGGATCATATTCGACGCTCAAAGGTTATACATCAAGAGTTAGAATTTGAACCGAAGTCAACGTATCCTCATTTGTTCGGCATACCAGGTACGTACGTAAATTTCGAGGGTGAAATTTCATAAGGAGGGGAGATTGTAAAATCCCAGATTTTATGAATAAAGATTTAATTTTTCAAAATATTTTTTAAATATTATGGTGTGAATTTGAGATAATGTTATAGTTGTGGGTAGTATTTATAAATTTTGCAAAGTATGCAAGTTGTTGTATTATATTCGATTGATTGTGGAATACTATTTTTGTCGGGGAATATTCGTACGGCGGCACAATTATTGGTGGACCCCACAACAGAATTATTGTCGGATCGAGAAAACGATAAAAATATTTTATGAAAATAATGACGGAAGTTTTACCGTTAATACTGTTGAACTACTCGGTAGTAAAAGTACAGTAATACGTGTGGTTGCATAGTAGCATATGGTATTGATTATTGAGGCTTACGTGATTAGTCACTCAGCTTGATTCAATTATTGTCAATTAATAATATGAATTATTTAGCGATAATGAAGTTTTGTTTTATTCGTATTACTAACGTAATAAAACAGAAACATCTTTTTATATAAAACAGAATACTTTATTAAAGTTATTCTATAAATAGAATATATTACATTTTATTTAAAAGATTTTTCTTTAAATATGGACCGTCAGATTAAAGTAAATCAATTTGGACTTTTCATGGATTAGTTACTATGCATTCCATTTTTCTATAAATAGAAGCTCATTCCTTCATTATTTTCTTACGAATTCACTGAACTCTAGAGAGAGAAACTATAGAGAGAAAGAAGAAAAGTATTCTGCTACTTAACTACTTCTTTATTTCTGTTCTTCTTTAGAACGGTAAGGGGTATTATTTATTTTGTATTCATGAAGAGAACTTCTATTATTCCATTATTTATTATTCTGTTGGAATAACCTGTATACGCGGTCTACCCTATAATTGGTGACATTCTTCTATTATTCTGTTGGAACATCCTGACTGTGTGTTTTACATCGGACCTGGTTCCGTCTTTATTATTATTCTGTTGGAACATCCTGTCTGTGTGTTTTACACCAGACCTAGTTTCGTCTTTATTATTTTTCTGTTGGAACATCCTGTCTGTGTGTTTTACACCGGACCTGGTTCCGTCTTTTTTATTATTCTGTTGGAACATCCTGTCAGTGTATTTTACACCGGACCTGGTTCCGTCTTTATTATTATTCTGTTGGAATATCATGTCTGTGCGTTTTACGCCGGTCTATCGCATGCATGGTGATTTCTTTTGTTATTCCATTCTTTATTATACTCAGTTGGTTAAAACTTTGACTTCTATACTCCATGAAATTAGTGGAATATCTTTGATATTTGTGCTTCATCTAGTATCTTTTCATGGAAATATTCTTCTAAGAATTATTGAATTTTACTCCACAAAGCAGTATCATATTGACAATTTGGACGTTGTTAATTCCTAGATAACTTAATTCTTGAACTTATTTTATTGAATTCTTATATCATTGTTATCATCCTCATGTTTATATTTTGTTGAAAGTCATATATGGCCTGTAGTGCATAGATGAACTTGGTATGATTATGATCAGGGATTAATCGGTGTAATCATGACCGTAATATTACAAATGATGTGGAAAAAGTCCTCATTAGCCCGTAGTGTATTGATGGACAGTTTTTGGTATGATTATGGCTATGGATTCTCTTTGACCGTAGTGCAGAGATGAATTATTTTATGGCATGATCAGGACCGTTGATGAAAACATGATTATCTTTAGCCGTAGTGCATGGATAATTCATGGTCGTGATACTAAAGAATATCCTTGGTCGTAGTGCAGGGGTGATTCGATGATGTGGATTATTTATTAAGCTGAGTCACAGCGATAAAAGTCATGAAAAATCTTTTAAATCATAAAAGATATTAGATTTTATTCTCTACTTGACTCTTTTAATGGATTGCTTGATCCGTTGCAGTAAAACTTGATGTCTATTGTATATTATCAGTTTAACATTGTTGAAGACTAATGATAATTTATTCTGCATTATCTTAGTCATAATATTTCTTACTGGGCTAGTTGAGCTCACCCTTTCTTTCACGGTTCTCTTCAGGAAATCAGAATATAGCTGGGACGAGTCGAAAAACGGAGTGATGGATACTCTCTAGAAGACAATATTTGTGATAATAATATTATAATGTCCTCACTATTCTAGGTAATAGTGTGATAATAATTATAATGAGGACTCCTTTTGAGTATGGATACTCTCTAGAAGACAATATTTGTATTCAAACTCACAGTTTATGTTATGTCGTATTGTACACGAAAGTTGTATTATTAAGTTGTATTTGAATTCTGTACCATGTATCTGGCGACCCAAGATGGGTGACGTATACCTAATTTTGGGGGCGTCACACTAACATTATCGAGTTATGCCTCGATTGAGCCTGGACTCACGTCCGTAGCGTTTATTGGCTTATATATATATATATATATATATATATATATATATATATATATACATTTCTGTCAGGCCTGGAGTTTACTTCATGGTCTTTTACTGCTTTATTTACATTTAGTCTCGCCTGGAGTTTACTTCGAGGTGGTTGATCGCTTTATTGGTTTATTTACATTTTCCAATCCTCCATGGAGGTGCTTCGTAGTGGTTGATTAGTTTTTATTGCATTATTTACATTTGTTTTCCAATCCCCCATGGACGTGCTTCGTGGTGGTTGATTGGTTTTTACAATTTTATTTACATTTGCAATCCCCCATAGAGGTGCTTCGTGGTGGTTGATTGCTTGCACACACACACACACACACATATATATATACATATATATATTTACAACTTTTATATATATAACTCTTTACAACTTTCATGCAAACTGCTACATCATATGAGCCCAGGAATCATGTGATCACAGATTTAGTCAACTGAATCTAGATTCGGTTCCCGTGATAGATATTTTCAACTGTAAGCAACTTGTAAATTATTCACGGTTTTTGAAATTCCTTAGATGGCTCTCATGCCCACAAGGAGTTCGAAATTGCTATGTATATTATTTTCTTGAAGATGCTTCGCATCTCGAAAATAAAAGTAATCAAGTCGAACACATAATAAAATGGAAGTATCAAAGGCCTCAATTACTATTGAGTATAAAGGTTTGGAAAACCTCTTTTTACAAAACATCACTGCTATATATCTTGTTTAAAACTGAATTTTTATCTAAACTCAAACCCTTTGTATATAGGTGCGAACGAGGCATATCACTACTTCCAATTAACTGCACATTGACCCACACACACACACACATTCATATAACAGCTTCTTGAAAAGTAGCAGTAACCGTGGCAACACGGATGTCGGGGGGTGCCTAACACCTTCCCTCCGCATAAGCAAGTCCCCGGACCCTAATGAATCTTGGTTTCACAGACCCGTTAAGTAGTGTCACATCACTAGGTCAATGTGCAAACCTTTTCTCAGTTGTGTTGGTACAACCATTTAAAAAACTAACTGGCGACTCTTACAGTCAAATCGTCGACATATAAATGTCGGACCTTTTCACAACTTTTTTTTTCAAACAAATCTCAACTAACATGAGAACACCAAAAGACAAGAACAGAAAAGGGACAAGTAAAATCCTGACGTCGACAGGTGGCGACTCTGCTGGGGACCCCAATAAGAGGACTTAAGCCGCTAATTCAAGCTTTTCAAAATTGTTATATGCTTGTGTGTGGATGTTGCATTTACATTTGATGGATGTGTACGAATGCATTTATTTACTATACTTAACGCTTTACACTATATCTGCTTGTGATATTAGTGCTTCACACCTGTCATCATTTTCATAAACGGTGAGACACGTTGTATGTGAATGTATGTTGTGTGGTTCCTCCATCAGGAGGCCATCCTATTGGTGTTTGATTATTGGACTCGTAGGAAGACTAATTCCAACGAGGCTCTGGAAAGGCACCACCCAAATTCGTTCCAGTTGAAAGACCGGATTAACTTCCCGTCATGTAAATTACGATGATTTGGAAACCTTCATGCTAAAAAGCCGTGAGAGTAGCCTAAGATAGGTCAGCCTCTGATAAACCAAAAGCGGACGAAAGTCTCTTCATGCTCTCTCATTTCAAAATTACTCGTAAAGTAAATTACTTGTAATTTCATTCCATATTAATCTCCATGTAATGAGAAATATGAAGAAATATGTGTTCACGCATATTTACAAAATATTACCATGCTATCCTGAATTATAAATAGCTAACATCCGTTTTGCAAGATAATACTCCTAAAACGGATACGTCATATATCATGTAAACATTTATACATTCCCTGAAACTAAACTACGTCAGTTTTTCGCAGGGAAACAATCGGACCTATTACCCGTTCAAAGGCCAAAAAGGCCAATTATGTCTTCATCTGACTAAACTAACCTTAATCCTGTCTCTCGTGAAGAATTTGACGGATTAATTAAACAAATCACAGATTTGGATGTTCTGCTTAAAGAACTACACCAATCTACTCAGGGTGCGAGGATACCCATACATACTGAATCCTCTACACATGGAGGAACACAAGGTACGGACAAAGAAGCTCCCTTACCTGATGCTCAGTTGGATACAACCAACAAACTTCGTGATACCACCCATCTCAAAGAAGATCTAGACATTGGTGATATCAGAAAGAAGGTCCTTCAAATGGAAGGGACCATCCGTTCTATAAAAGGAATTGGAGCACATGGGAGTGTTTCGTATGCAGACCTGTGTATATTCCCTGGTGTGCATTATCTAGAGAAATTCAAGACTCCTGACTTTAAAAAGTACGACAGGTTTGGAGACCCTTACACACATTTGAAGGTATTCATTAGAGAACTCAGATCTTATGCCGAGGATGATGATCTTAGAATGCAGCTTTTCCAAAAGAGTTTAACTGGAGAAGCCCGATCGTGGTATACCAGATTAGACAATTCAAAGATCCATAGCTGGGAAGAGCTAGCTCATGCCTTCCTCACTCAGTACAGCTTCCAGTCTCAGATGGCCCCTGACCGGTACCAAATTACTAAAGTCGGGAAACAAACCAATGAATCTTTTAGAAAGTATGCTCACAGGTGGAGGCGCCTTGCTGCTCAAGTTGTTCCCTCTATGAATGAGTCAGAATTGGTTATGACATTCATAGACCTTCATGGGGAGATGGCTGAGATAGGATTGAAGTTAGGAAAGATTAAAGACCTAGCTGCCCTTAAATCTGTTGCTGAGCACATCCAGTCAAGAAATTATGGAAACAACCCCTAGAGGGTCCATAAAAAGAAAGAGGAGGATGTTTCCATGATACTACCTAGTCAGAAAGACAGTCAAAATATGCCTATCCAAAGGAGAAATTATACTCCCTTTTAAGTACAGTCTTCAAACCCTCTATTACCTAAAGGTGGAGAAGTCCGACGCACTCGAGTGTTCACACCCTTAGGGGACTCGCTCGAGAACATTCTCAATCTTCTGACCACTCAGAAGAAAATTACTCATCTTCTTCCATCAGTCAACCCGAATAGGAGGGGTTTCAATGCTACTCGGAAGTGTGCTTATCATGTCGGGCACTGGGACATGATACTTAAGATTACTGAGCCTTGAAACATAAGATCCAGGATTTGATCGATAGCGGTGAGATTGTGGTCACCAAACTCGATTAACCCCATGTTCAAGACAACCCTCTCCCTCAACACAAAGAAGAAGAGGTCAATATGATTAATTGGAACAGTGGACAAAGTTCCAATTTTAATGGTGGATCTTCCCAGACCAGCAAAGATGGTGCTGACAAATGGGATTTTGCAAAGTTCTAGTATACGATGGAACGAAAAATGATTGCTCTGCGTGAGTAACTTAACCAATTGGTAGAACTAGTGATCCATCAGCATCAAGTCACACTCCAATTGTTTAGTCAAGAGCATGCTAGTCTCCTTCCTCTTGTTACAAACACTCCACCGCATACTCCAGAAAATGAAACACTGGAGGATAAAATTGCAAAAAGTGCAAGTGCTAAATCCTTTCGGGATTTTGCCAACAAAAGGGAATTTACATACCTAGGCCAACTGATGGAAGAAATACTTCAGATGCTGATAAATGAAGGAAGAACCACAGCTCCGCTATCTCCAATCAGCCCGCGGTCAAGATGATTTGATTTCAATGGAGTGTGCCAGTATCATTCCTAATCTCGCGGTCACAACACAGAAGAATGCTGGGCACTCAACCACCTTATTCAAAATTTAATTGACAGCGGTGTCTTGCAGCTGGCAGACGATGATGTTGTAATACTAGAGAGTGGGGATGCATTTCCTACAAAGTGGAAGGAAGTCGTAGCAGTCATATCTTCTGAGACAACTACTCCCTCACATAAAATCCAACCATTTTAACTCAAAGGTCTTGACAATCCTTTGAAAGTGGATGCGCTAGAGCGAATTATCTTACCATTCAGACCATAATATCATGTTGTCAGCCTCCAAAAAGTTCCATGGAATTATGGAGGGGTTGAAAGATCCACATCTAACGTAGCTGCTATAGTGTCGAAGGATAATCCACTGTATCTTCCCCCACGGGTGATGAAGCCTACCATCAAGATAATGGGGAAGATTCCCATGGAAAAATTGGAAGAATTTCTCCGTACTATGGGCCATAATGAAGCCTAGGTGGTTTTAAGCTTGAGAGAAGCTCTACAGAAAATTTCCATACTGCACTTGATTTTCTCTTCCGAAGATCACCGAAAGGTATTGCTCAGTGGTTTGGAAGAAGCACAACTACCTAAGTCAATAGATGTTGAGAAATTCTAGCATCTGGTGGATCACATTTTTAACAATAATGTGATATCTTTCACTGACGATGATATACCTCCAGACGGGACTGGTCATTGCAAGCCGTTGCACATAGCGATTTTATCTTTCGGATACATGGTGGGAGGAGTTTTGATAGACGGAGGGCCATCTTTGAATATATGTCCTTTTGCCACTTTGGTGAAGATGAACATCAACCTCAATCAGATCTGAAGCAGCCATACGGTTATCAAAGCTTTTGATGGATCCCGACGAAACTCTATCGGAGAGATTGAACTGCCAGTGGAGATCGGTCCATATACACTCTGCGTGTTTTTTCACGTTCTCAAAATAGATACAGGATACAACCTATTTTTGGGAAGACCGTGGATTTATATGGCCGGGCCCGTCCCCTCCACTCTTCACCAACAACTTAAATACATTATCAACAACAGCCTAGCCACTATCAACGCTGAGTTGGAATGTCTTGAACAAGATGACATACCACTCATCAGCTTCATTTCAGAAGTTGAGCTGGTCAGTTTTCATGCCGTGGAGGTGAGCAACACTGGCTACCATCCTGTTGGGGTGCCACCTATCATACCCCAGGTTTCTGCCGAAATAATGTCGGCCACACAAGAAATGATGACATTGGGTTATCAACTTGGACAAGGGTTGGACAAAGACAATCAAGGCATCAAGCACCCCATTCAATGTCCCAGTCAAACAGGGACAGCCAGACTAGGCTATACTGCTAGTTCCAGTCGCAGGAATCCTCATAGGCACAAACAGATTCCTTCAGCTTCAGTCACACGACGATTATTGTAAGACCCCAACTTATTAATGAATAAAATCAAATTTTCTCTAATTATTATTGTGATAATAAGGTGTTAATTTGATATAATATTTTGATTATGGGTGAAATGTGCAAATTTTGCAAAATAAACAAGTGGTTATAAAATATTCATTTTGTCGGGGAATATTCGTTTGGTCGTGGAATATTCTTTCTGTCAGAGAATATTCGTAAGACGGCGCAGCTATTTGTGGGCCCCATAACAGAAAACGGTTGAATGAAGATAACGACAAAAATTGAGTTTTTATAAATAACGGCGTAGTTATTACCGTTAACACTGTTGGAATACCCGGTGGTTAAAATACAGTAATACGCGTGGTTGCACAGTAGCACACGAATTGCACAGTATTTTTGAATTATTGATTCTTACGAAGGAAGACACTAATCAATAATTGTTACTGTAGTTACTGTTCAATATTTTATTTTATTGATTCAATAATTACTCCATTGATATTTTATATTATTATTGTTTCAATAATTGTCACTGCACAGTATTTCCCATTATCAGATCAATAATTCATATTATTTGAATAATATTATTAGAAAGCATTATTGGCAATGTCTAGAAAGTTCTGTCTAAGGAGATGTTTGGTCACCTAATTGCGCGCCAGTAAGGAGAAATCCTTATTGGAAAGCCCGCTCTTTCCTGGGAACGGCCTGGTTATCATTATTGTGATTCTGTAATATTATTTATGAATAATTAATTATTGATTTATATGATAAGAAAATATTTATTTTATGTGGATATAATTGATGGATATATTTATTTTATGTGAAGGAATTAATGTTGAGGTGTTTTTGTCGGAATGGAGGTATTAATGTTGGATCGTTGTGATTTTTGGATATATTATACATATATAAATTGAGTATATGTCCACAAATTTTGAACCGTTAAAAATAAATGTATGATTTGTTATGAATTTAAGAGATGACTGGTTCAGAAATTGTTGAAGTTTCAGAATTTATCATTTTGGTGGAAAATTCTAGAATTGGTAGGCCCAACTTTTGGTTGGTGAGAAATGTGCTAGAATTTTTATTCAAATGTGGTGGGTGGGAATAGTAGCAGGTAAATCCATCAGGTTACAGGTCAAGTCTGTTTCGGCGTGCTAACATTTTTCTATAAATAGAGGGCTAAGTTAGAATTGAAAATCACACCAGAATTCATTAGTTTTCTCTATTTCTCTCTCTATATTATCGAGCGTATTTTATAAGTATTTAGATACTTTGTGAGTTTTTATTTATCAGTGCATGTTTCCTTCAGCCTTATACCGATATTTCGAACAGAAGTATTGTTATCTTGAGGTAAGGGATGCTATTTTATTCGTAAATGATATTATTTCTTTCAATATCATTATGTCGAAATATTGGTTTGAACTTTTTATCAAATTTCAAACTTTTTGTGTCGGGATTACTATTCACGTATACGATACTATTCACGTATACGACACTATTCACGAATACGTCACTATTCATCGAAAAATAAAATTTTCTTCTTTTTATCCAAGATGGCTATTATGGTTACTATCTTTGATTGTATCCATGTTTTGATCATTATTTTTGAATTCTGCTTCAAAATTGGTTATTTCGGAGTGTTATTGAACTTGGATAAATTGTAATACGAATCCCTAATATTTGTTCTTTTATCTCACTAGATTCGTTTTCTTTAAGATATTTTTCATCATATTCGGTCCTAAATGATGATATTACTGAATATCTTTGGCCTGTAGTGCAAAGATGAATGATTAACTGATGAATATCTTTGCCTGTAGTGTAAAGATGAACAGGTGTTGAGATGAACATGACCGACTGGTGATACAAATGAATATCTTTGGCCTGTAGTGCAAAGATGAATATTTGATTAAAGATGGTTATTGATTGTTGTTACAGGGATAAAATATTGATGATGGACTTTTAAATCTTAGAAGATAGTAAAACTCATTCTCTACTTGACTCTTCTAATAGTTTGTTGTTTCCGCTGCAGTTGTTGATCTAAAACTTGTTGTCTATTATATTTTATCAGATTTTTCCCTGTTGAAGACTAATGATAAGTTGTTGTATATTATCTTAGTCATAATATTCTTTACTGGGCTAGTTGAGCTCACCCCTTTCCTTTTTGTTCCATTTTTCTCAGGAGGCGAGAATATAGGGGGAACTAGTCGGGGTGTGGAGTGATGTTTCTAGTCAGTGGTGTTAGCAGTCCTCACTATTTTATTAAATAGTATTTCAATAATTGTAATGAGGACTTATTTGAGTGTGGATATTGTCTAGAAGACAATATTTGTATTTAAACTCACAGTATTGTGTTGTCGTATTTTGCACGACAAGTGTTTTAATAAAGTTGTATTTGTTTCTGTACCATGTATTTGGCGACTCAGAATGATTGATGTATACCTATTTTGGGGGAGTCACAGTTGGTATCAGAGCTTAGGGATATGATCCCTGGCTGAGATGTGAGACAAGAACTAGGAGGGGAGAGACGAAGAATTCCTTCGCTAGTATGACCTGACTAAGTTTATTTGGTATTTATTTGGTCGGTCAAAGTATAGGGATAATATATGACATAACTATTAACCCTTGTTTTATGACAGTATTTTAGAATGACAGATAAGAACGTTAATAATGGAGTGAATCAAACTATGGAGACACCTTGGATCACCACCCAGGGGAACATGCAACAGGAAGGCAATATTCCTCTTGTAACAATACTACCGAACAAATGATGAATGATGGGATGTTTAGAAGTTTTTTGCAGTTCATGCAAAACTAGACGAGGGAGACTCGTGCATAAAATACGGGTGGAAATGCTAGCAATGCGCGACTTGTCACAGCCAAGCAGTTCAAAGAGTTGGGACCACCAAAATTTAAGGGAAAGTCAGATCCGATCATGGCGGAAACGTGGGTCAAGTAAATTACTAAGATATTCGATGTATTGGGATGCACGGAGGAACAGAAGGTTCCATTCGCCACCTTTATGTTCTGCGGTGAGACAGACTACTGGTGGGAGTCTGTGAAGTGTACCCAGCCTGACGCACTCAACATGTCTTGGGAAACGTTTTAGAAACTGTTTAATGACAAGTACTTTCCTGAAAGTATTCGTCATATGAAGGAGGTAGAGTTTATTAGACTAGAACAAAACAACATGACGGTGTCCCAGTACGAGGTAAAGTTTGCAGAGTTATCCAGGTTTGCACCTCATTTGGTTGAGAATGAGGAACGAATGACAAGGATGTTTCTGAGAGGTTTAAAACCCGAGATTCGGCAATATCTTATCTCTCATAAATTTTCTTTATATTCAGATGTTGTAAACAGGGCTCAATCATTAGAGCGAGATAATAAGTATATTCAACCGAGGGAACACAACCAAGGTAATACCGGTGGCAGCGGTCATCGGACCAATGAAAACTAGCAGGGAGGAAAACATTCGGCCAAAAGCGGTAACCACTCTGGTGGAAATCGTGGCCGTGATAATAGAAGGAGCGAGTCGGGAGGAGATTTCACGAAGAGAATGTACAACAATGATAATGTGAAGATGTCAGCACAAACATCAACTGTTTCTAGGGGAGGAGAACGACCACCGGTCGTATGTTACAAATGTAGGAAAGAGGGACACATCAGCCCAAACTGCCCATAACAATCCAAGGTATGTTATAACTGTGGAAAGGAGGGTCATATAGCTCGAGAGTGTTCTATAGCAAAACCAAGTTCAACGGGGATGGTGACTCCAAAAGCTGTTCCGGATAAGTCGAAATCAGCGGTTCCTGGAAGAGCGTTTGGCTTGACTGGCCAAAACGCGAGAAACCCAAACGAGGTGATCACGGGTAAGCTAATCTTAAATTCTTACGAAATTTATACTTTACTAGATACAGATTCTACCCATTCTTTTATCTCTCCTGCTTGTGCTCAACGTTTAAACTTGACTCTGGAGAAATTAAACTTTGACCTATCTGTGGAGACTCCGTCAGGAGAAACTTTCGTTACATCTACTATTTATAAATCTTGCTTAATTCAAGTTGGCACAATCACATTACCTGTTGACCTTATTTCTTTATAGATACTTGTTTTTGATGTAATTTTAGGAATTGATTGGTTAACTACTCATCATACCAAAATTGATTGTTTTTGTAAGGTTGTTAGTTTTCATATTCCTAACCAACCTGTTATTCGAATTCAAGAAACCAAACCATTAAAATCAATCGCTGTCATATCAAGCCATAAAGACATTCGTTTATTGAAAAATGGATGTCAAGCTTTCTTAGCCCATGTTATGGACTTGAATAAAAACACGTCAGATTTGAATAATATTTCTGTTGTTAGTGAATTTCCTGAAGAACTTCCTGGTCTACCCCCAGAACTTGAAGTTGAATTCTTTATTGACCTTGAACCTGGTACAAAGCCCATTTCTAAAACCCCATATCGAATGACTCCTATTGAACTTCAGGAGTTAAAAGTCCAATTACAAGAATTGTTAGACATCAGTTTCATTCGTCCTAGTACGTCTCCTTGGCGTGCTCTGTTTTATTCGTAAAGAAGAAAGACGGGAGTATGCGACTTTGTATTTACTATCGAGAATTGAACCATGTCACCATCAAGAATAGGTATCCGCTACCTCGTATTGATGACCTGTTCGATCAGTTGCAAGGAGCACAATTCTTTTCAAAGATCGATCTTCGTTCTGGATATTATCAGCTAAAGATTAAAACTGAGGATATTCCAAAGACTGCCTTCAGAACTCGGTATGAGCATTATGAATTCTTAGTCATGTCTTTTGGATTGACTAATGCTCCTGCTGCTTTTATGGATATGATGAACTGTGTGTTCAAAGAATATTTAGATCAGTTCGTTGTTGTCTTTATTGATGACATCCTCATCTATTCCAAAAGCTGTGAAGATCATGAGCGCCATTTGAAGCTGCTACTGTAAAGGCTTCGTGAAAATAAGCTATATGCCAAACTGAAGAAATGCGAGTTTTGGCTTGAAGAAGTAGCATTCCTTGGGCACGTGGTGTCAAAACATGGAGTATCTGTCGACCTAGCGAAGATTGAAGCCATACAAAGTTAGGGGCAACCAAAGTCGGTGACCGAAGTACGTAGCTTTCTGGGCTTAGCTGGTTACTATAGGAGATTCGTGGAAGGATTTTCTCGAATCGCTGCTCCATTAACTCAGTTGACTCGTAAGGATACAAAATTCGGTTGGAGAGAGAATTGTGGGAAGAGTTTTCAAGAACTCAAGAAGAGACTCATTTTGCCACCTGTTCTGACAATACCATCTTGTTCGGATGGATTTGTTATCTACAGTGATGCTTCAGGCAAAGGGTTAGGATGTGTTCTCGTGCAACATGGGAAAGTCATAGCCTATGCCTCGCGATAACTCAAAGAATATGAGAGGAATTATCCTACTCATGATTTGGAGTTGGCAGCAGTCGTTTTCACGTTGAAGATCTGGAGACACTACCTGTATGGGGAGAAAGTGGAGATCTATACAGATCATAAAAGCCTCAAATATTTCTTCACCCAAAAGGAACTCAACAAGTGGCAATGACGTTGGCTCGAGCTGCTGAAAGATTACGATCATACCATCCAATATCATCCTGGAAAAGCAAACATAGTAGCTGATACATGGAGTAGAAGATCATATGCGGGTACGAGTGCAATGTTGTTAACACAAAGGCCCATTTTGTATGACTTGCAAAGGATGGAGATAAAGATGAAGGCTCCAAGTACTCACGTGATGATATCAAACATACGAGTAGAACCGACTTTAATCGATAAAGTTATAGATGCTCAAGCTATAGATATGGAGCTGATGCGTATGAAGAAGAAAGTGCAAGAAGGTGCTATTCTAGAAGCAAGAATCGATGAAGAAGGAATACTTCGAGTCAACTCCAGACTTTGTGTTCCTAACGATTTTGACTTGAAGCATAGAATCATGACGGAGGCACACAACACATCGTTTGCAATCTATCCTGGGAGTACCAAAATGTATCACGATCTTCGACATATATTTTGGTGGAGCAATATGAAAAGAGAGATCGCGGAGTTTATCTCGAGGTGTTTAACTTGTCAACGTGTAAAGGTGGAGCATCAAGTACGAAAGGGTCCGTTGCAACCACTTGAGATTTTGAAGTGGAAGTGGGAACACATTACCATGGATTTCGTTACGGGTCTTCCCAAGGTTTCTCAAGGTATAGATGCGATTTGGGTTATTGTTGATAGATTAACCAAGTCTGCCCATTTATTGCCTATACGTGAGACTTATTCCCTTGAACGTCTTGCTAGTATGTACGTAAATGAGATTGTAAGATTGCATGACATGCCAGTATCCATAGTTTCGGATCGTGACCCAAGATTCACTTCACGATTTTGGGTTAGCTTGTAGAAAGCTATGGGCACGGATTGACGATTCAGTTCGGCATACCATCCTCAAACGGACGGACAATCAGAGAGGACTATTCAAACTTTTGAAGATCTATTAAGACTCTGTGTCCTAGAAGGGAGTTGGGATAAGTACCTACCATTGGTGGAATTCTCCTACAACAATAGCTATCAAACAAGTATAGGTGTGGCTCCATTCGAGACGTTATATGGAAGAAAATGTCGTTCTCCAGTATGCTGGGACGAGGTGGGTGAAGCAACATTGTTGGGACCAAAGTTGGTACGAATGACTACAGAGAAGATCCAAACGATTCGATGACGTATACAAATGTCACAAGATCGACAAAAGAGTTATGCGGATCTTCATTGAAAGGATGTAGAATTTAGTATTAGGGATCATGTATTGTTACGCGTTGCACCATAGGAAGGAGTTACAAGATTTGGGAAGAGAGGAAAGCTCAATCCACGATTTATTGATCCATTTAAAATTCTTGACCGAATAGGAAATGTGGCATATCGACTCGCATTACCTCCAAGCATGTCTCGTGTTCATAATGTTTTTCACGTATCTGTGCTTTGTAAATATGTGAAAGACCCGAATCACATAATTGAGTTAGAACCAAACGAGATAGCCGAAGATTTAACGTACGAGGAGGTACCTATTAAGATCTTGGATAGGAAAGAGCATGTCTTACGCATGAAGGTTATACCACAAGTTAAGGTTTTGTGGAGAAACCATGCTATTGAAGAAATGACATGGGAGTTAGAATCAGAAACGAAAGTGAGGTATCCCCACATTTTCGAAACACCAGGTACGTACGTCAATTTCGAGGACGAAATTTCATAAGGAGGGGAGGTTGTAAGATCCCAACTTATTAATGAATAAAATTAAATTTTCTCTAATTATTATTGTGAATAATAAGGTGTTAATTTGATATAATATTTTGGTTATGGGTGAAATGTGCAAATTTTGTAAAATAAATAAGTGGTTATAAAATATTCATTTTGTCGGGGAATATTCGTTTGGTTGTGGAATATTCTTTCTGTCGGGAAAAATTAGTACGACGGCGCAGCTATTTTTGGGCCCCATAACGGAAAACGACTGGATGAAGATAACGACAAAAATTGAATTTTTATAAATAACGGCGTAGTTGTTACCGTTAACACTGTTGGAATAGCCGGTGGTTAAAATACAGTAATACGCGTGGTTGCACAGTAGCACACGGATTGCACAGTATTTTTGAATTATTGATTCTTACGAAGGAAGGCACTACTCAATAATTGTTACAGTAGTTACTGTTTAATATTTTATTTTATTGATTCAATAATTGCTGCATTGATATTTTATATTATTGTTATTTCAATAATTGTCATCGTACAGTATTTTCTATTATCAGATCAATAATTCATATTATTTGAATAATATTATTAGATAGCATTGTTGGCAATGTCTAGAAAGTTCTGTCTAAGGAGAGGTTTGGTCACCTAATTGCACACCAGTAAGGAGAAATCCTTATTGGAAAGCCCCCGCTTTCCTAGGAACGGCCTGGTTGCCATAATTGTGATTCTGTAATATTATTTGTGAATAAGTAATTATTGATTTATATGATAAGTAAATATTTATTTTATGTGGATATAATTGATGGATATATTTATTTTATGTGAAGGAATTAATGTTGAGATGTTTTTGTCGGAATGAAGGTATTAAAAATTAAATCACTGTTCTTGAGATATATTGCGTGAGTTATAATTTTTAATTTGACCGTTGGATCGTTGTGATTTTGGGATATGTTACACATATATAAGTTGAGTATATGTCCATAAATTTTGAACCGTTAAAAATGAACGTATGATTTTTTATGAATTTTAAGAGATGACTAGTTCAGAAATTGTTGAAGTTTCGGAATTTATCATTTTGGTGGAAAATTTTAGAATTGGTAGGCTCCACTTTTGGTTGGTGAGAAATGTGCTAGAATTTTTATTCAAATGTGGTGGGTGGGAATAGTAGCAGGTAAAGCAATCAGGTTGCAGGTCAAGTCTGCTTTGGCGTGCTAACATTTTCCTATAAATAGAGGGCTAAGTTATAATTGAAAATCACACCAGAATTCATAAGTTTTCTCTCTTTCTCTCTCTATATTATCGAGCGTATTTTGTAAATATTTAGATAATTTGTGAGTTTTTATTTATCAATGCAAGTTTCCTTCAGCCTTATACCGATATTCCGAACAGAAGTACTGTTATGTTGAGGTAAGGGATGTTATTATCTTCGTAAATGATATTATTTCTTTCAATATCATTATGCCAAAATATTGGTTTGAACTTTTTATCAAATTTGAAACTTTTTATGTCGGGGTTACTATTCACGTATACGGCACTATTCATGTATACGATACTATTCACGAATACGGTACTATTCACCGAAAAATGAAATTTTCTTCTTTTTATCCAAGATGGCTATTATGGTTACTATCTTTGATTGTATCCATGTTTTGATCATTATATTTGAATTCTGCTTCAAAATTGCTTATTTCGGAGTATTATTGAACTTGAAGAAACTATAAAACGAATCCCTAATATTTGTTCTTTTATCTCACTAGATTCATTTTCTTTAAGATATTTTTTATCATCCTCTGTCCTAAATGATGATATTACTTAATATCTTTGCCCTGTAGTACAAAGATGAATGATTAATAGATAAATATATTTGACCCGTAGCGCAAAGATGAACAGGTGTTGAGATTAACATGACCGACTGATGATACAAATGAATATCTTTGGCATGTAGTGCAAAGATGAATATTTGATTAAAGATGGTTATTGATTGTTGTTACAGGGATAAAATATTGATGATGGACTATTAAATCTTAGAAGATAGTAGAACTCATTCTCTACTTGACTCTTCTAATGGTTTGCTGTTTCCGCTGCAGTTATTGATCTAAAACTTGTTATCTATTATATTTTATCATATTTTTCCCTGTTGAAGACTAAAGATAAGTTGTTGTATATTATCTCAGTCATAATATTCTTTACTGGGCTAGTTGAGCTCACCCTTTTCCTTTTTGTTCCATTTTTCACAGGAGGCGAGAATATAGCGGGAACTAGTCGGGGTGTGGAGTGATGTTTCTAGTCAGTGGTGTTAGCAGTTCTCACTATTTTATTAAATAGTATTTTAATAATTGTAATGAGGACTTATTTGAGTGTGGATATTGTCTAGAAGACTATATTTATATTTAAACTCACAGTATTGTGTTGTCATATTTTGCGCGACAAGTGTTTTAATAAAGTTGTATTTGTTTCTGTACCATGTATTTGGTGACTTAAAATAGGTGATGTATACCTATTTTGGAGGCATCACAATTATCTCCACCTACAGTTCCTGAGCTTGTACAGTCTCCGGTAATGGTGCCTGCCCATGTAATGGCCATGTTAATTCCCAAGCCGATACCGGTAAAGGGGAAAGAAGTCCTACTTCCAGATCCAAAAGTGGAAGAAGAGGAACGGAGACGTAAATAGGACATCACCCGGATGATGTTAAACATACGCATCATTGTCCATGATGAACATACAAATAGATACACCCCAGACGATGATTGCCTAGACATAATGGTCATCATTCGGGAGAAGAAGGATGATGATATTCCCTCCATCATTGCAGTCCATCAGGACTTCACCCTTGACAATTGGAGCAGCACTCCTTTCATTGATCGACAAGGGTAAAACGGGCAGAAACTCCTTCTGCCCTGTAGATAATAATAACTGCTTACTTTTCTGTACAGTATTAGCAGTTGTTTTGTCAGTACATGCTAACACTTTGTATGATTAAACAGTTTCATATATATTAAGTGAAAGGATATTTTGTTTTAGGACTCTGAATTTAGATGTGCCTATACTTGCTGATAAGGTGCCTTTTCTCCACAAGGAATGTAACTTTGATGAAAAGTTGGACTCAGACTTGATGGAAATACAAGAGAACATTGAGATACCTCAGGAGATCAAAGAATGGGTCGAAGACATACCTAAACCAAACCTTGATCAAACCACCTCCTTCAATTTTGGAACCTTAGAAAGCCCTAAACTGATCCAGATTGGTACAGACCTCACTCCAAACCAAAGGAATGACATGGTTACACTATTAACCCAATTCTAGGAGGTGTTTGTGAGGTCTCATGAAGACATGATAGGGTTGTCCACTGACATTGTCATCCATCGTCTCCTCATCAAAGAGGGATTCAAGCCAGTCAGGCAGAAGCTCAGGCGGCTAAAACCTGAGTGGACTTTAAATGTTAAAGAGAAAATTGTGAAATAATTTCAAGCAGGCATCATCATGGTGTCTACATACCCTGAATGGATATCTAACATAGTCCTCATGCCTAAATCCGTAGAAAAGGTGCGAGTTTACGTGGATAACTGGGATCTGAATAAAGCTTGCCTTAAAGATAGCTTTCCCGTGCCATTTATCCACATTCTTATTGATAATACTGCTCAATACGACATGTGCTCCTTTGCTAATTACTTCACAGGGTACCATCAAATTATGGTTGCTGAAGAGGATCATGAGAAAACTGTATTCATCACGCCTTGGGAACCTTTTGCTATAGACGGTTGTCATTCGGACTCATCAATGCCGGAGCTACCTACCAGCGAGCCACGATGGCTCTTTTCCACGATCTAATGCATAAGGATATAGAGATCTATGTGGATGATATCATTGTCAAGTCCCGGAGGGAGGAAGACCACCTAGACCATCTCAGAAAGCCCTTTAACAGGCTGCGTAAGTACAACTTGAAGTTGAATCCAGCCAAGTGCGCCTTTGGCATTAAATCAGGCAAGTTGCTAGGATTCCTAGTCAGCCACAAGGGGATTGAGCTGAATCCCACCAAAATCCAGGCCATCACGGAAATGCCCATTCCTCATATAGAGAAGGAGATACGGAGATTTTTGGGAAGAATCAACTTCATTAGCAGGTTCATTTTCCAACTCACAGCAACCTGTGAGCCTATTTTCAAGTTGTTAAGGAAGAACTCCTCCATGAAGTGGAATGATGAGTGCCAGAAGGCCTTCCTTACCATCAAAGAGTAGCTAGTCAAAGCTCCAATTTTGGTACCACCCAGGGATGATGTTCCTATGTTCACGTACCTGTCCACAAGTGATAATGTCAAGGGTTGCATGCTAGGACAGAAAGACGATAGAGGCCAAGAGCGAGCTATCTATTACCTAAGCAAAAGATTCAACAGCAGTGAACACAAGTACACTCTGATTGAGAAGACGTGTTGTGCTTTAAAATGGGCTTCCATGAGGTTACAACATTACCTCTATGGTCACACAACCCATCTCATATCCTGCGTGGATCCTCTCAAGTACGTGTTTAGTAAACCCATGCTGAATTGCTGATTGTCTAGATGGCAGTTGATCCTACAATAATTTGACATCGTCTACGTGACGCAAAAGTCCATTAAAGGTCAAGGAATTGTGGATCAACTAGCCGCCGCACCTTCAGGGGATTTCAAATGTGACAACCCGAGAATTTAGAAAAATTTTAAAATTTTAATTAATTGATTTAAGGTTCAAAATTTGAACCTAGACATAAAATAAGTGTATGCGTTTGATATTTTTAAGAAGGAATTTTGAGGATTTCAAAATTCTGTGAAAGATTTAAGTGAATTATTCAGGATTAAGGAAATAAGCGTTTATGTTCTGTTGTATATGTGTACAGTATGTGGTTAAGGGTCAAGGGTTGACCAGATAACCGATATCTTTGTCAAACCCTAAGTATATATTTAGAACGTCCACGTTCAGTTAGAAAATTTTTACAATCTATAAGAAACCCTAGAAATCGGTTATGGAAACCATAAATTCAGTTCTGAGAATTTAAAACTCTAATCCGGATATTAAAATCCTAATTTGAGAATTTAAATGTTATCTATAAGGTTTTTATATTTTAATTACAAACATAATTAGGGATAACCCTAATGATTAATTAGGTTTTCTAATAATTTAGAAACCCTAATTTATATGTTTAAAACCCTATTTGTTCCGTTTGAAACCCTAACGGACGAAATTGCTAAATTAGAAATCTTAATTAAGAAATATTAATTCTAATTAGCAAGCATGATTTATGAATACAAAATTTTAATATAATTATAGAATTCTAATTATAATTAAGTAATGTTACTTTTTATTTTTATTTTTTTAAAAATAATAATAAAATAAATGTTAAGGGTTAAACCCTAAACCCTAAGGGTTAGGATAAATGAAAAATATAAACACAAAATGACTAAATTACCCTTTTACATTATTGGAGAGAGGAGACATGTAAATCTAGCCATGATCTTGTAGCCCTAGCCCTAGCCTTAGATATATTAATTACCAGCTATCTTGCCCCTTGGATCAGTCACATACATTGAATTATAACACTTATATAGATTAAAAGTAAGAAAAAGTCTACATAAATTTTTCATTTTCTCCAAAGACATTCTCACTACTACAAAATAGTAAATAGACAACGCAGAAAAAACGTTGTGGTTTCAGTCAGGAAAACGTCGTGGTTAAGAATGTCATCTATTTGACACCCTTACACAACGTTTTTAAAACGTTGTAGTTAAGCACATAAATTTAAACGATATAAATTGCATAGCGGTAATCAACGGTTCAGGCAAGTTTTACTTAACTCTACTAAGAGTTATTTCATTCAGATATGCTTATGGTTAATCATTGCTGATTGCCACTGTAAAATTATACTCTGTACATATTGCATGTATAAGTCAGGTATGAAAGATTGATCACCTTCATTACCAGTTGAACCAGATATATTTGTTCATGTTTAATACTTGTTCAGTCAAAATTTTGTTTGTGCTAAGTCACAACTATATTGATGAATTATAGCCAGCTTATTATTCAGACTCTTTCAATCATGATATATCTTAATAAATTTAAACTTGTTGGGCAACCTTCATGCTCACCCTTACTATATCATGATAAATATTACAGATAAGGCGAATGCGTTTGGATACAGGAAAAGGGTTAAAGCCAAGTTCAGCTTGGGATAAAATGTGCAACTAATTTGTAATAGAATAGTTTAATAAATATGTTATATGTCTGATAGTTTATGAATTGTGTATAAGTTAAGGTTACTCGATTTTGGAAAAATAATGTGTATGTTTATTGTATAAATAATTTATATTTATATCTTTCAAAAATAGTGATAGAATGATTGTACCGGATCCGCGGTGATTAGGACTCGGATTCGGGGCTCTCACAGTTGGTATCAAAGCTGTTGGTTATAAATCTTAGGTAGGGTTACCTGAAACTAATAACCGCAGTGATTAGGGTAAGTACTAACTCAAATAGAGTTAGTGTGTCGGTATGATTCAAAGACGAATCTCGACAGGATATAATTTACAGAGTTCCCTAACTCTGATAATAAAGTTGAACATTAGTGGTGAATAGATAGAGTTTAAAATACTAATAGTTCAGTGATAGTTGATCAAAAAATAAAGTGATCATAGAATAGAAATGGATCGTATTATATACGATGAGATCACCCCGTGATCTGGTATGAATTAAGCGAATAATAGCTAAGTTTGCGGCAATAATATTGTGTGTCAGTGGTACTATGAATTGGTACAGATTCAGGAAAGGTTTATAAATACGGAATAAATGAAATTCGTATTGAGAAGGGAGTAGGTTTAGGTGGGGATTCAATTGAGGACTCATGTCAGTAGTTGAGTTGTATGATTCCTTGTTATGGGCGGGGAATTGTACTTGGTGTAAAAACCACTTAGTTTCTGGCACTAATAATCATTGAAATGTTTGTGTCGCGCTATTTACTATATGCATGTTAAGAGGGTGATTCCTTTCTCATGTGTATAACAAATAGATATGTTATAGGTAGAGAATATAAGGTTAAGTACGAGTTCTTAAAACTCATACTTATGATATGTTCGTGACTCATAATTATATCAAATGTTTATGAACCCCTCAGCGAATGGACGCCAAAGGTCTGTCTAGGACAAGTTCTTAAACTCATATGATTGTGGCAAGTTCCTGAACTCATAAGTGTGGTAAGTTTGACGAACTGGGTATAGTTTTGTGTGAATGAAGTATTAAGGATAATAGGAATAGATAGACTGTTTAAGCAAATGATTATTAGTGGAGACATAGGTTTTCCAAAATTCCTAGCTATGCTAGACTTCAAACTTTTTGGACATCAAGCTAAATACGCACCATGTGCTTTTAAAAAAAATAAATGTAGACTCGTAATCATTTTTGAAACGGTTTAAAGTATAGTCTATGCTACTTGTTTCAGCTAGACGAAGATGATTTGAACTATCAAAATTTATTTTTATTTATCACTCATGTACCATGTAACATGGTGCATAGATGATAAAAAGTTGATAGAGTTGTAAATGCAGGAATACTTAGTGTGAATTCGATCTAAAAATCATTGTTCCACTATTGTATGATGTGTTATGACAAATTCATATAATGACGGCATCCTCAAACGGACTGTTAATACAGTACGACATCATGACGTCATTCTCAAAAATATTTTCAAAAAAAAATTAATTTGCCAACGGGGTTTGGCTACACCTAAATAATTCGATTGAATTGAATTATTGATATGAGTCTACGCTATTCATTTCAGCTAGACTAATGTTATAAAAACTCTAAGTGTTCATTGAAAGAAATTTCCCGAACCAAATTGTTTTGGTGCAGAATCCATTAAGACTGAGGTACAAGTTTATGTGCCCAAGGCGAATACGAGAAACAAATCAGACCAAAAGTACTTTATAAGTACAGGGCATATCAGGCTAATTACCCACTATGTTCGTAAGTTAAGACGGTTAGCGGATGAATTTTTATATAACCTTTGCGAAAATGACAGACAATAGTCTGTAAAACTCCTCAGCACAATTTCAAAATTTTTACTCTTGTGAGAGGTGTATTGGGTAGCATGGGATGATGAGTATGAATGGTGTAAGGTGTATGGTGTGAGGTAAATTTTGGGGACGAAATTTTTAGAAGAAGGGGTGAATGTGACAACCCGAGAATTTTAAAAAATTTTAAAATTTTAATTAATTGATTTCAAGTTCAAAATTTGAACCTAGACATAAAATAAGTGTACGCGTTTGATAATTTTAAGAAGGAATTTTGAGGATTTCAAAATTCTGTGAAGGATTTAAGTGAATTATTCAAGATTAAGGGAATAAGCGTTTATGTTCTGTGTATATGTGTACAGTATGTAGTTAAGGGTCAAGGGTTGACCAGATAACCGATATCTGTGTCAAACTCTAAGTATATATTTAGAATGTCCACGTTCAGTTAGAAAATTTTTACGATCTATAAGAAACCCTAGAAATCGGTTATGGAAACCCTAAATTCAGTTCCGAGAATTTAAAACTCTAATCCGGATATTAAAATCCTAATTTGAGAATTTAAATATTATATATAAGGTTTTTATATTTTAATTACAAACATAATTAAGGATAACCCTAATGATTAATTAGGTTTTCTAATAATTTAGAAACCCTAATTTATAAGTTTAAAATCCTATTTGTTCCGTTTGAAACCCTAACGGACCAAATTGCTAAATTAGAAATCTTAATTACGAAATATTAATTCTAATTAGCAAGCATGATTTATGAATAGAAAATTTTAATATAATTAGAGAATTCTAATTATAATTAAGTAATGTTAATTTTTATTTTTATTTTTTTTAAAAATAATAATAAAATAAATTTTAAGGGTTACACCCTAAACCCTAAAGGTTAGGGTAAATGACAAATATAAACACGAAATGACTAAATTACCCTTTTACATTATTGGAGAGAGGAGACATGTAAATCTAGCCATGATCTTGTAGGGGGTGGCTAACCTTAGCCCTAGCCTTAGATATATATCAATTACCAGCTATCTTGCCCCTTGGATCAGTCACATACATTGAATTATATCACTTATATAGATTAAAAGTAAGAAAAAGTCTACTTTATTTTTCATTTTCTCCAAACACATTCTCTCACTACAAATTCGAGATTTAGAAGAGAGAGAGAGAGAGAGAGAGAGAGAGAGAGAGAGAAGCTAAGCCTTAATCATCTCTTAGATTTTCATAGTCAGATTCAAGGATCAGAAATCAAAAATCCAAGTTTTAAAGGTATAAAAACCCTAACTTAGAAATCCTTAGATCTGATGTTGAATGTTGTTGTTTGTTGGTTAAAGTTGTGTATTAGGGTGTTAGTATGTGATCTGGGTTGTTAGATCAAGGATCTATAACATCTAGATGCACGATTTTGATGATTTTTGAAATCTGGAAAAACTTTAAAAGTTTGGTCTGACGGTCATATGTCAGGACCTTTAGATCTGTGTGTGTTAAGTCTTTTATGTTATGAATCTATAGTATTCCATGTGGTCTTTGTTCTGAAACTTAAATCAGGGTCATAGCAAGTCTATATTGTATATTACAAGCGGTCAAAAGACGTTGGCCGACCACAAAAGTTTGAATCTGGGTAACCCAAATTTCCCAGCAGTCGCCTGACAACATTTTATTAGCCTTTGACCTTTCAGTATGTTAGTGTTTTAGTCATGTTGTTGCTTTATAGTTGTAGTCTGTCATGAGATCTACACTTCTAAGCCATTGCCTTACCCAGATCTGTATCAGGATTATAGAAAATCATGGTCAAACGTAGTTGACCAAACTACCTGATAAAGGTTTTCTAGAAAATCCAGATCTTCATCAGCCGAGTTCCTGGCAAATAGTTTGACCGGCCTAAACCTTCGTGTAATGTTGTTGTTAGACTGATATGATGATATCAAGTTGTTAACGGACATCACGACTACATATTTGTACCTTTATAACACATTAATTAAGCCTGTTCATCAAGGAGTCAAGGGGTCAAAGGTAGCACCTCGACTGTTCTTCAATTTCTGGAAAACCCAGAAATTGAAGACAGTGTCTGACATGTTTTTGTATGGCCTGTATATCATTGATTTGGTGTAGGATGGCCATGATGTTTGCTTAAGGTTGTAGTATTGCATCAATACTATAACATGGACTCAAAACTGTACCCAGAATCAAATTTTACAAAGACTTATGCACGGTCAAACCACCCAACCGGTCAACTGGTCTTGAAGTTCTGGGCAGCTCAAGAACAGCCTGAAGAACACCTATAGCGACGGGTCTGTCGCTATAGGGCCCTTTAGCGACGGTTGTATTATTATTTAATTTCTAATTTTTGAAAATTAATTAATAAATAGTTTTTAATTATTAAAAATACTAAATAAATTCTGAAAAATTATTTTAAATTTTGAAAAATAGTTTTTAATTATTTTAAGTATATTTCATAAATATTTAATATTTTTGGAATATAAATGGTATTTAATTTATTTAATTATAATATTAAATAAATTATTTAAAAATGATTTTAATACATGAAAAATCATGAAACATAATTTTATGGTATAATAAAATATTTTAAGTTATTTTGAGTGACTTTTAATATTTTGTAATGAAATTCATTAATTAATCCATATTAATGATAATTAGTTTATTTAATAAATATATTAAATAAATTAAGGAAAAATAGAATTAATACTTTATAAATCAAATAAAAATGATTTAAGTGTTATAAAAATATTTTTAAGTTATAAAATATAACTTATGATATTTTTCCATGAAAATATTAATATTTTAATATTAATAGTTATTACCGGTAATGAATTTAACTGTTTAAAAATCATATAAAAGTGATTTTAAGGTATTAAAAATATTTTGATATATTATAAATATATTATAATATTATGACATGAATTTCATTAATATTTGATTATAAATAAATATTAATGATAATAGAATATTGTGATATTTAATTCATTTAAATACGTTATTAATGATTGAAAATTTAGATAAATGGTAATAATTATTTAAAAAATTATTACGAGTTTATGAAAAAAGATTTTGACTGATATTAAAATTATCGGCGATAATTGTTAAGTGATTAGGCAGAGTTTAATTGAACTTAAACTCAAAATTTTGTCCGGCTATACCGTCGGGACGTTAGAACTTTGTCGAACTCAGGTCAGACTGAAATAGTTTGACTTGATACCGAGTCGTATGTGTGTTATAGACTGATAGGGTTATGTGTTTAGGTTATTCTGTGTATATATATATATAGTTTTATTATTTTGTGATGATATTATTCTAATATTGGAGATCTATATTACTAATATTAGGTCTTCGGATAAAGCGATATAAATTGCATAGCGGTAATCAACGGTTCAGGCAAGTTTTACTTAACTCTACTAAGAGTTGTTTCATTCAGATATGCTTATGGTTAATCATTGCTAATTGCCACTGTAAAATTGTACTCTGTACATATTGTATGTATAAGTCAGGTATGAAAAGCTGATCACCTTCATTACTAGTTGGTCCAGATATATTTGTTCATGTTTAATACTTGTTCAGTCAAAATTTTGTTCGTGCTAATTCACAACTATATTGATGAATTATAGCCAGCTTATTATTCAGACTCTTTCAATCATGATATATCTTAATAAATTTAAACTTGTTGGGCAACCTTCATGCTCACCCTTGCTATATCATGATAAATATTGCAGATAAGGCGAATGCGTTTGGATACAGGAAAAGGTTAAAGCCAAGTTTAGCTTGGGATAAAATGTGCAACTAATTTGTAATAGAATAGTTTAATAAATATGTTATATGTATGATAGTTTATGAATTGTGTATAAGTTAAGGTTACTCGATTCTGGAAAAATAATGTGTACGTTTATTGTATAAATAATTTATGTTTATATCTTCCGTAAATAGTAATAGAATTATTGTACTGGATTCGCGGTGATTTGGGACCCGGATTTGGGGATCTCATATCAAACCCTTAGAAGTATACTTCCCCGATGAAGGGGTAATGGTAATTCAGCAACACCGTCAGTACGATGCAGACTAAATATGGAAGATGTATTTTGATGGAGCTATAAATATGGAAGGTTCTGGGGCTGGAGCAGTTCTAGTGTCTGTTACGGGGGAGCAGCATCCCGTCGTCGTCAAATTGCAGTTTCCCAACACCAACAACACAACTGAGTATGAAGGCTGTATCATGGGGCTAAAACTTTCCCAATCAATGGGCATCAGCCGATTAACTGTCTTTGGAGATTCCGAGCTGGTAATCAGACAAACCACAAGAATCTATCACACCAAAGGTCTTTGCTTGCTACCTTACCATCGGCAGGTTCTATAGATGGATTCGAAGTTTGAAGAAATATCCTTCCTCCACATTCCTCGGAATAGGAATGATTTTGCGGATGCACTAGCAACCTTGGCCTCCTTGATCAACATACATGACAAGGAAGACATGCCAACCATCACATTTGCCCGACAAAAGGCTCCAGCCTATGGGAATTATGTTAGAGAAGTATCGAATGACCTACCTCCCATCCACCACCCTTGGTATCAGTATATCAAGGAGTATTTACAAGATGGATCTACACCTACTGAGGCAAGCCCAACTGAAAGATGGTGGATCCATTGACTGGCTATGAAATTCTACCTGAGCAGAGATGCACTCTACAAAAGAGATACAGGATTAGGTCTCCTCAGATGTTTGGACAAGGACCAAGCTCAGAGGCTCATGGATGAGATCCATGGTGGAGTATGTGGCCCACACATGAGTGACCCCCTACTTGTTAAGAAAATCCTTAGAACAGGGCATTACTACCTCTCCCTCAAGGCTGACTATGAAGATCACGTCAGGAGATGTTATCAGTGCCAGATTCATGGGAATGCTGTCCAATCCCCTCCGAGGGAGGTCCACGATATGAGTTCTCCTTGTCCCTTCTCAATGTAGGGAATGGACGTGATCGGGCCCATCAATCCCAAAGCCAGTAATGGGCATCGGTTTATCTTCACCATGATGACTACTTCACCAAGTGGGTAGAAGCAGCCTCCTTCCCCAGGGTTACCAAAGAAGTCATTATTGCTTTCATCAGAAACAATGTCATTTGTCGATATGGACAACTAGAGGTAATTGTATCAGACAATGCTAAGAACCTCCACAACAAAATGATGGAGGAGTTGTGCAGTAAATTCCACATCAAACATCTCAACTCCGTCATCTACCGTTCAAAGATGAATGGTGCTGTTGAAGCGGCTAACAAAAATATCAAGAAAATCATGCAAAAGATGTCCGTCAACCACAAAGGATGGCCTGCCTTATTACCTCTGACTTTGTTAGCCTACAGAACATCAGTGCGCACTTCCACTGGGGTAACCCCCTATGCATTAACCTATGGGATGGAAGCAGTGCTCCCCATAGAAGTGGAAATGGAATCCCTTAGAGTGTTAATAGACGCTCAGATGGCTAAAGACCAATGGGTACAAGATAAGTATCACCAATTGTCTCTAATAGACAAAAGGTTAGCTGCTGCTATCTTCCACGGTCAATTATATCAACAAAGGATCGCTAGGTCCTACAACAGAAAAGTTCGACTACGGCAGTTTAAACAACATGACTTGGTTTTGAAGAAGATCATTGACAACCAAGATCAATATAAAGGAAATTTCTCCCAAACTGGGAAGGCCCGTTTATTGTCAAGGAGGTATTGACAGGAGGTGCTCTCAGATTAAAGGAGATGGATGGCGATGAATTTTCACAATTTATCAACTCGAACACCGTGAAGCGGTACTATGTCTGAGGTCACCATCAAGTAAACATCATAGTTTTGGATCACCAGATCTCCAGTCATTTTAGGTTTTCTAACCCTTCATTACATACAACTTCTCTTCATACTCATCTGCCCCATCAGGGACAAACACACTTTTCTAACCAGCAGCCTGGTTCCAGATCGCCAGATCCTTTTCTCTTCATTTGCTTTTGAACCCTTACTCAACTTCAGTTATCTCACCAGGGATTACACCTTTCACACCCGCAGTTTTACCCCACAAGGGATCAGACTTTTCACACTCGCAGTTTGTCTTGTACATGGGATTAAACTTTCTCACCCGCATTTTGTCCAGAACATGGGATCAAACTTTTCATTGGTTGCAAATCGTCCTGAACATATGGCGAACTACGCCGACCTGATCTCCTTGATACACGGGAGTACGTAGGCAGCCATATTTTATATGGTCCGATCACAATAAAAAAAAACAAAAATATTTCTACACTCTTCTCACTACAAAAACAATAAAAACATTCCTACACCCTTTTTGCCACATTTAGCGTTGAACCTCTTACACCAGCTTCGAACTACGCAGACCTGATCTTCTCTTCAATAGGAGTACGTAGGCAGCCATTCGTGGTTCGGTCTAACCCCCTACTAAAACACAAACACTTGTCAACGGTACTGGGATCATCCTTAAATCCATCACATTTCATCGGCTTCAGACCAAAGGGATGGGACTACCTAACATCCCACTAAATGGGAGGATCGGCTAAGCTGCAGTTGTTCCTCAAAGAGAAACTCCAATCCATAAGAGATGGAACTAACTGGGCTCCTCTTAAATAGGAGTACTGGAGACCATCTGTGGTGCGGTCGATCTTGGAGAGGAAAGTCACACTCCTCTCCACATCTACATACAGAAACCAGTCCCAAGACACCAAAGATGATAGGGAATACATACAGATCAACGATCCATTCCAAAATATCCTGAGACAGCTTAATGTCCATCCATCAAAGAGGAATTAAAAATACATCAAGATCACATGCCCTGAAGAAACAGGCAAATATCAAGCAAGCAACAAGGCATAACTAAAAGGGAAGTGATCAAAAATATATTTTCCTTCTATATATAATGTTGTTTGATATATACAATGTGTAACTATACGTGACAAAATAGCTAAGCTAGTCTGTACAGGAAAATATCAGCCCATCTACAAATCAGTGTATATGCGAGTTATCAAGCCTAAATGGCATCTCTCTCAGAAGAAGGACGTAGCGTTGTGGTCTCCTACATAAGGGTATCCACGTGAGCTAATTGATCTACAACCATCTGTATGGTGACACTGTGCTCATCAATATATGTGTTCATCTCTACAATCATGCCAGAAGTAATGGACCTCACTGCAGTACTATCTGTAATGGCTACATCACGGGCAGATATGGCGCCATCCCGCTCAACTATCATGGCATCTCTGGCTGATATGGTCTCATCTCTCTCCTCAATAGGGGCATCATCCATCTCTAATAGAGTGACATCTCTCCCTTCAAGAGCGGTCAACATCATGGCTCTAGCCTGATCTCTCTCAAAGGTCATCAGATGGAAACTCAGCTCGAAATACTGTGCTGAATGATGGATCACGACAGTGCTAGTACTGGGAGAATCTAAAAGAGCTACTGGCAACCCAGTAAATGGCTCCTCCTCGGTGGGAGAATCAATGTCCTCCATGAGCTCTCCACTATCTGAATCAATACCCGACACTGTGGATACTGTCGCAGCCGATGAAGTCTCTGTCTCCATCCAAGCAGAATATTTTGGCGAACAGCCCGGATGGTTTAACAGAAAAATCAGCTATCTCATGGTGATCCCAACAAGCATACACCCGGGATCGGTCCTCTGCTGATAAATGGCGAGAAGCTAAGCACTGACCTAGTGCCCCATCAAAAGGATGAAAATCCTAGAACTGGTCAAATTGTGACATCACGGCCAGCGGGTGATAGGTAGTCATGCCCCTCAAACCAGCTAGCGGGAGATAATCCATGCTCGGAACGTGAGTAATGAAGCTATAGGGTAAGCTGAGCCCTGAACACGGCAATATGCCAAACGTATCTCGGATCCCTGCTATTGATCGATTTCGCAATCAATGAATACATGCAAGTATACATGGTCAACAAGTAATAAAGTGAAAGTAGAGTAACGTTCCCACGAGGAATTATTTAATAAAAATCACCAAGTACTAATTCTTAACCAAACTAATTTTATTCAAACAATCTCAAATCGTTATTTTTCTAATTAAGAAAACTAAATTAACTAATTAAACTGAATTGCTTTATGACTGAATTCAGATAAATAAATATTAAGCCTTCAATATCCCCAATTGTGAACTATTAATCAATTATCCAATTATCCAAATTATTATGCCTACTGAATTATTAACAGGAATTCTCAAATGCCAAAAGTCCTTTTCCAAGTGATTAATTGACTTCTATTTAATCCAGATTAATCTTGCTATATTCCTATGCAAAACAATTGAATTAAACTCATTCAATTCCAATTCCTTATGTGTTACATGCGGTGAACAGATATTTTCAGTCAATTCACAAACCTAATTATTCACCAAATAACTAAGTCACATGTTATCATGCCCAGATTCCTCTTTCAATTCCTTCTAGAGTAACAAGGTAATTATTGATCAGATAATTAATCAATAAGCTTAAGATAAGATAAACAATTCACTTTGACATAAATAATTGGAATAAATCAAATAACTAATTTATAGACATAAAAGGTTCAATTAAAATCTTAACGAAAGAATTAGTTCATAACAGAATTAAAACCAAGAATCCATAATTAAATAGACATTAAAAGATAAAAGTATGATAAGAGAAAATAATAGAATCTGTTGTCAGCAAATCTGATGCTCCCCTCTTGCTCTTGCTCTTGATCTTCAATATTCTTCAATTTGTTTCAATCTCCAATGACTTATTAAGAATTAGGGTTTATATTCTAATCTAATAGAGTGTATCTCAAATCTAATCTATCCAACCTCCCTTTATTTTATGTCTTACATCATGTATTTATAGATTACAAGTCCAATTTTTAGCTTAAGAACAAACCCAATCCTATTTAGAGTCAAAAAAAGTGTCAAAATTTGTCCCAAAACGCGTCCAAGCTTGCCCAACCTCTTCCCCAGCGCCCCATCGCCCTAACACTGGACACGACACTGGGATTCTGCCCCCTAGCGCCCCGGCGCTCCAAGTAGGCTTGGTTTGGGAGCCCCGGCGCTGGCCACTTTTTTGACAATTTCTGCTCTGACGTTATTTGAAAAAATGGTCGTAACGTCTTCGTATGAAATCCGATTTCAATGATTCAAGATGTTCCGGAAAGAGGAGACGTAAATCTACAACTTTCATTCTTTAAGGTTTTCGAAATAAGGTCTCGAGAAATACTCAAATTGGCTCTGAAGTGACTATTATGTAAATAGCAAGCCGAAAATGCGAATCTAGCAACCCCAAATGTCGATCCAAGTAACTTTTATCCCAATTCCTACAAAACAACATAAAACATGCATGAATAGACATAAACACTTAAAATCAACCAAAAGATTAAGCTCAAACACACTCAATTATGAGCATAAAACTCATTCATCACCTGCCAAGAATACCAACCAAGACATAACGTCTATACACTTTGATGGCTGAAAGGAGTAAGACATAGCTATATAATGGGTAAAGCAGTACCCGTGTCGTTAGAAAGTGTCGATCGATCTCAAGTGTGACATAAACCACATGTATAACATGACCGAACTGCTTGTAAAGACCCCTGCAGGGTAGGTACTGCAGAACGTGGCCGACCTCAACGTCTCCACCACGATCATCGGGATGATGGTATGACCCTCCCTGAGAGCTCTCACTACCATGATGACACCTATGTCCATCTCGTCCATATACCGTGGCATGTACACATACTCCACTATGCACATCATGAGTACATCCACTCGGTCCAAATGCCACTGATCCTCTGGTGTGGTGAAATTCCCAGAATGTCGTGAGTAGCTGTCCACTGAGCCAAATCGGTCTATCAAGAAATGTTCGGACAACATATGGCCGGATGTAATCTCATCCTCTACTACTCTACGCCGTAACCCGGTGAAGGTCATGAACTGCCGACGCATATCTCCGACAGCCATATGAGCGTAAGGTCTGTCTAAGGGCAAAGCCGTCAACCGCTCTTACTCCTCTAATATATGAGTCAACTCCAGGGTACCAAATCGTAAAACCTTTCTCTCTGGTATCCAATGCTCCAGCATACCCTCCACAAAGCTTGCAGGAACCTGAAACATCAATAGGGTCATAAAATGCTGTAATTGCTGATCTACGGTCACCCTATTTGTAGGTGACATACTATCACACCACGACCTCAGACGGGAAGCTACCAACACTGGTAGGGTGTGATCTATGTGGCTGACTATCGAAGAAGACATCTGTATAGGCCGTATCACAAGACCATCTAGGGGTCAATGCTGAATATCTCTGGACATACATGCATATGCATGATATAGCACATGCATGACAAGCAATTGATGGTAATATGATGTAGGGAATAGAAAATAGTACATATATTCCTAAGTACATCATCATCTACATACATCATCTCTGTACAACTAAAAATACAGGGAAATGGGGCACATACGCCCTATTGCTAATAGAGGCCTATCAAAAGATATAGCGAGAATGGGCCACAACCACTAAATATCTAACAGAGGCCTATCAAAAGAGATAACGAGAATACACATCAGAAAAAGACAATGGTGTCAATATCCACATCATCAATCCTGTCCACCTGATGTAACTCCTCCTGAGTCACTGGATCTCTATCAGCAGGGATGTCAGGCCTATACAAGGGAGGATCAGCACCGGTAAAGCTATATGGGTCACCTAAGGGGCCAGCGCCGGGTCAAACAATCAATCTGTGTCAAATGAGTCGGATCTTGGACACAGGTCAGCCAATCCCTCATCATCACAGATCCAAGAACCATATCCCCCATAAACTGAGTGGAGCGGGTCTGGGCTCCAATGTTACGAGGGGACCAGTAGTGATGGAATGAATCCTGAGTATGTGAACCTCTGATAAAGTATATCCGTCCATACCCATCAATGAGATGTCATCTGTGGGTGACTGCAACACAGGCCAATAATGCATGTCAGGAGGTAAGATCGGTATACGAATCTCTCATGTGGTGCTCCTAATAGCACGCTCTCCTAAATAGAGCTCTCATTCTCCATCTGTGAAAAGAGAAATCTGACGGGTGGGTTGTTGGGTTTCGGCACATAAACGCAGCGGAAATAAATCAAATTTTCAAAGTAATTTCGAAACCCTAAAATAGGATCCATGCGAAAACAATATTAATTTAGTGGTTAGAAATTTATACCTATTCTTATAGGTGAAATTGATGCGATCGAATCTCCAGCGTAATCCAAACAAATTGCGCCTCTACGGTATCCACACGAATGCCCCGCGAATCGTCGTACGATCTGCAGTAAAAAGAACTGCGGTACTAGCCAACAAGGATGAGGATCTCAAAACTGTTTCTCTATAGTCTCTCTCTAAGAGCGGCTAGGGTTTTAGCTTATGATTAACTTCCCTAAAACGCTGCTATATCATATATATATAACAGTAAATCAGAATTAATCAAAACCCTAATCTAATTAAAATAAAATCCAAATATATATATATATATATATATATATATATATATATATATATATCATCCTTTTAATTTAAATTCGTGATTTAAATTAATTCCCTTTTTAATAACGTTTTATGTGTGTGACCCTATAGGTTATTATTACATTGACAATAATTTTAAAATCGTATTACAAAATTATAAACAGTGAGCATCATCTAGTAATGCTTCATTGCTACCCAAGTAATAATAAGATTGATGATTCGATGAAACTTTTTCGTGACGAATGTTTCAATGTAATTTAATCCTTTTAACCTTGACATCCTAGATTAAACTCGAGTCATGGAATGTGTCATACTCTTTATAGTTTAATCTGAGTTTTCTTGATCAATGAGTAGACTATATGAAACAAATCACTATTTGAGCATGACCATGAATTTCATATTCCTACTCAATCAAGAGGCCTATAGATATCACCCCTATTATATAGGAGGGTTAAATTCCATTTAGATCACTCATATGCCTCACACGATTCATGGTGTACCCAATAATCACCTTTATAGTCCACCCTATTAAAGGTGGCCTTTGATGATATCAAATTACATAAATTCCCGTGTAGTAATATAGTGATTTAAAGTCGGAGGATCATTACATCATTGTCACTGTGAGAATTTCTAATGACACTTCGCATTAATGCTCCACATAGAATTCTCATGGTGGGTATGTCTGGTACATCGTTCTCTAATATGTACCTATGCATTGACTCAATATCTCATATATTTATGACCAATGAAATTTGGTCATCAGTCAATCCACATACCAGTCTCAATATATCATTGTTGTCCCATTAATAATGATACTCGACTAGGGACATTTAAGAGCAATAATACTAATTGTAATTATATAATCTCATGTTTAAGTCACTTACTTGAAGCTATATAATTTGTATCACTATTCTAAGAACTTTTATTATGTTAACATTTATATAACGCATTAAATACATCCATAATAAAATCATTCATTTATTCAATCAAATATAATATCAAAATTTTAAACAATTATATCAAATAATTGGCCTATAGGGCATAAAGTCTAACATGGATATCACGTGCTCGACACCAATCGGGTATCCATCCTCAAAGCCGATAGTCAAATGTTCTCCAGAGTAGGGAACCCAAGTGATGACATCAGCTATCAACAACTCCAACTATAAGCGACAATGGGAGAAATCCTCTGCTACATGAACCTCAACCAAAATGGAGTGATGTGTTGGGTAATATCTGATTATGCACAACACGAAAGTATACGTGGTCAACAAGTAATAAAGTTAAAGTAAAGTATCATTCCCACGAGAAATTATTTAATAAAAATCACCAAATACTAACCCGTAAGCAACTCAATCTTATTTAAACGAATAAATTTCAAATTATATAAATTAAATTATTTAATTACACTAATTCTAATTACCACTAATTAAAAATCAGATTACGGAGATTTAAGATCACAACTTCACTTATTGCTTCATTTAAATTAACACACTTCTCATCTATTATTTTCTATCCTGAATTGTTAATCAAGAATACTAAAGCAGATAACACCACCTCTCGATGCATAATACCCATACTCACTTAAATCTACATATAATAGAATTAAGCAAGACACCCTAATTAACTAATTCACTATATCCCTATGTGAATTACAATTAAAAAGGATTTAAAGCACAAGTTCTCTATAAGATTACATATGACATAAATGCATATCTCTATCGTAAACATGAATCATGAATTCCATCTACGCAAAAATCACAAACACATGCTATCATGATCAGATCTAAATCCAAACTTCATCTCTCGAGTTCGTATAGATTATCAAGACAATTGATGGCCAATCAATTAAACAATAGAACATAATAATTGATAGCGAAGCATATTAAAATAAACTACACAATAAGATCCATTGTAATCTCAAACAAAGAATTAGTTCGTGATTATTGAATTAAAACTAAGAATCCACAATTAAATAATCATTAAAAGACAAAGATAGAAGAAGATAAGAAGATAGAATCTGTTGTCTGCAGATTTAAAGCTCCCTCCTTGCTCCTACTTTGAATCTTCAATGGTATCCAAGTCGCTTCAATCTCCAAATCTCATAAGAAATAGTATTTTTTCCTATTCTACTCTAATCTAATCTAATGGAATTCTCCCTATTTTATGCCTCCAATCATGTATTTATTGGTCACAAATATTAATTTTAGCTTAGGAACAAACCCAATCCAATTTGGTGTCAAAAAGGTATCAAAATTCGACTCAAAACGCATAAAAAACGTGTTTTGGCCCGTACCCCTGCCCCGGCGGGGGTTTCCTTCACAAAAAGCCTGCCCCGGATGGATTTGCCACTGATTTGCAGCCCATTCCTCCACCCTAACGGGGGTAATAGGCTTCAATAGCCATCCCCGGCGGGGGTCCTTCCTGGAAATGTTCTACTGCAATGTCCTCTGGTAAAACGGTCATAACTTTTTATCCAGAAAGAGTTATGAGGCCCGCCACCTATCAAATCGAAGATATCGACGAGCTCTACAACTTTTATTATTTGAAAATTGACAGATTCATATTGGATCAAGGTGGAAATCGGGCTTGAAATAGATAATATGTAAATGGCAAGCATGACAACCCTTAGCTTTGATCTTTGTTGATAAAAAGGCCATAACTCTCACTTCCGAACTCCGATTGGGACGATTCAAGATGCTCCGAAAAGCTAATAAGTATATCTACAATAAAATCAAAGTTCCAACCCAAGAACATGCATCCAAATTGGTGTTAAGAGTGCTTCAATCTTCCCTTCTTGCATTTGCTTGCGTATTTTGGTCCAAAAGATGTCCGAATTGTTTTCCCTTGATTTTTCATGACAATATTCGCCTTTTTCTTGTGTTTTCATACCCAAGTATATAATCTACAAAATGAACACAAAATGCATGAAAAGTAACTACGAAAAAAGAGTTTTAGCAACTAATTCAAGTAACAGATACCAGATAAGTAGGTATAAAACCTACTTATCAAATACCCCCAAACTTAAACCTTTACTTGTCCTCAAGCAAAAACACAAAACAATAATGCTATGCAATGCAACTAATCTACATTCCTACGAATCCAGTAGTAATGACAGAAACAAGTCTATTAAACCGACCTTAAAGAAATCAACTAAACATGATAATACATCATATCAAAACAAATCATTAACTTCCCAATCAATCATCAAATCTTAGACTGTTATCACTAATATAGTGCGTGTTTGCTCCACAATAATGTTTACTGATATAAAATCAAATTTAACACATAACAAGTTTTTCGAAGGCATCATACAATGTAAACTCAAGAAATCCAAAAACAAGCTAGATCCAACTAAAATTAAACAATTACCAATATCGAGGGTCAACATGGGATACTTATGCTTTATTTTTCATCTACGGGGGCTTTTTGCTCTTATTTACCGTTTTATTCATTTTTTTTCTTTTGGTTTATATACACATAGCTATGCAATGTCTTATTCTCTTAGGCTTTTCAATGTTACCTTAACGAGCTTTCGACCAACGACTCCCAGACCATTAAGACCTTAGGGCACTAGGTGTAAAGACAATCCCCTCGGGCTTACTTACTTAAGTAACAAAAGACACAAAACTAGACAAGCACGCCACAGTGTTTATTCATACCTTTTTTTTTCTTTTTTTATAGCTTATATACCCCAAATATTCTCCCAATCTTAGGTTCTTGCCTAACTTTAGCCATAACTACTTATTCTTGTCATTCTTTCATTCAAACTAGCATTATCCTTTAGAATCTTATTATGTATCAATTTAAACTCAATCAAGCAGCAAGTTTTTTTTACTGTGTTATCCTTATTATATCAGTTTCAAACAGAAAAAGACTCAATTCAGAACAAGAAATCACATCAAAGCTCTAATAGTCAGTACTATACTTGTTTACCTAATTCTAATCTCATCATTGGCCAAAACAAACTGTAAATATCAAACAACTAGACTCATGCAAGATGTACTAAATGCTATATAAACATAGTAAACTAACTACCAATTTTTTAATTTTTCAATTTTTTTTATTTCAAGAAACTGTATGTAAAAACTAAATGTAACTATACGAACTACAATGTAAGTAACTAACTATATGCAATACGACACTAAAATGCCCCCAAACTTAAACTAGACATTGTCCTCAATGGCTGAAATAGAAAAAAGTAAAATAGAGGACTTCCCTGAAAATATAGCAATCCTCCTCCTTGTCCGCTAAGTTTGGAGAATATAGGTTAGGCACATGGAACAAATTGGGCACCACACTTGAATTTGACTTAACTAACCTGTGAACACAAAAGAAGCAAGCTTATTAAATCCTAAAAAAATATAAAAAAAATCTATCAACTAATATGAAACCTAAAAAAAACTAAAAATAATAATTAAACTTGGGTTGCCTCCCAATAGGCACTTGATTTATAGTCCTTCAGTCGATGTAATAACTCGATATTTTCTATATAAATAAATAAGAAATTTTGCAAATATTTTTTTTTATTTTAAAGGTGGGAATATGTTCAAGGTAATGTGTGTGTGTGTGTGTATATATATATATATATATGTGTGTGTGTGTGTGTGTGTGTGTGTGTGTGTGAGTGTGTGTGTGTGTGTGATAAATAAAATTTATTTATTACATGAATATTTACAAATGCTTTTTTTTTAGAATTATTGATCATTATAAATTATATTCTAATTATAAATTAATTTAGTAGTAAAAATATTTTTATTATTTATTTACCATAAAAATATAATTATATATTATTTAAATAATATATGAAATGATTATTGGAATTATTATATTTACTATTGTATTATATGAATTTTTGTTCAGATTATTTAAGTTAATTATTTGAACTTAATTAATAATGCTATATATGCAAGATAAATCAGATATGGAATCCAAACCCTAATTCTGGATTTTGAGTAATGAATGAGAATAAAAATAATTATTTTTTCAGTGCTATACAATGTACTGTATATGTTTAGACAAATAATGGTTGGTCAGTTATGATATATCAATAGAAAACCTAGTAGTACTGTGATTTGAAACTCAAGCTGGAGTTTAAGATGGGTCAAAAATTATGTTAATGTGATTAATAACAAGTGTTAAAATTATTGTTGTTAATTAGAGAAACCCTAATTATTGTTTGGAAAACCTAATTGTTAGAAACCCTAATTTCTAAAATTAGAAATCCTATTTGTTATTTAGTATCCCTAATTATCAAATGGGAGCCATAATTGCTAAATTAGCAATCTTAATTATAATTAGTAAAATATAAACCTAATTTTCAAGTCTATGTAATTAGAAAACCCAACTAATTAGCAAACCCTAATTTTCCATTTTTAGAAACTTTAAATTTCATTTTTTTGGTCTAATTTGAAATCCTTCAAAAGCATTGTGCTAAACCTTAGGGTTAAACCCTAATGGTCAAATCCTAAGCGTTTGCCAAGTTACCAAATGACCATTAAAATCATAGGCCAAAAGACCAAACTAACCCTCTTGCATTATTTAATAGCTAACTTGTCAAACTTACCAAAACTTTAGTTGTTGAGCAACCTTAGCCTAGCCATGTGCCTACAAACTACACATATCAGCCATTTAACCAGCCAAGTTCATTGCATACAAGTTATATATATAGACCAAGAGAGAGAAATGCTCATTTTTATGTCTCATTAGTGAACAAACACTTAACAAAGCTCCTTTCTCTCCTCACCCACGAAAATCATTAGTATTTCAATCCCACATCAAGCTCCTAAATCACCCATAATAGATCAAGAAGCCAGATTTAAGATTTTTTTTCATAGAAAGGTATAACCCTAAACCAAAATTTTAATCCGGTATGCTGTGTTAGATCTGGTGTTTTTATGTTGTAATATGTTGTATGTGGTGTTAATCAATTATCTGGGTTGCTAGATGTTAGATCTATGACATCTAGATGCTCGGATTTGATGATTTTCCAAATCTGGAAATTTTTGAAAATGATGGCCTGACAATGAATGTCAGGTCTCCTAGATATCTTTTTGTTTATTGTTTTGGTGTTTTAAAGGTTTAAAGTTGTTGTCTGTAATGTTGGTAGTATTCTGAAAGTGGATTCATGATCATTGAATGTGTATATCAAAAGTTATTCACGGTCAAAGGTCGTTGACCGAACACGAAATCAATTTTCTAGGAAACCTAGAAAACTGAAGAACGTGTTCAGTCAGTGACTTTGATCGACTTTGATCTCGTTTCTGACAAGCTTTTGGGATGCATAATGGTATCTAGATTATAGTGTGACATGCAATCTACAAGTACATGGCATTTTCAAACCTTGGAAGGCAACAGATCGATCGTAGTATTTGGTCAAACATCGTTGACTGTTAAGCTTAACTTTCTAGGTAGCCCAGAAAGTTGAGGACAGTGGTCTGACAATCACTTTAGGGGCTTATATCTTGTAATGTAATGATATATGGACATTATAAATGTTTCAAAAATGTTCTATGTTAGTTTCTTTACACAGCCCAACGTCTAAAACACCTTTACCATGAACAGATTGCATGCTAGAAGGCCATCAATAGCGTTGACCGGCCACACCTTTATTTTCTAGGCAGCCCAGAAACGTGATGAACAGCTCTGACAGCTTATTCTAGGCATTATATCTTGCTCATGTGTTATATTATGGTCCAGAACGTGCTTGATAATTGTAGTATTACATTAGTACTAGACGATCTGATTACTAGCTTGCACATAAACATCATAGATTAAAGATTACACTTGGTCAAACATGGTCACTCGAACACTGCTTAAGCATGTTCTTGAGCCTCAAGAACACCTAAGGCGACACTTACTGTCGCTAAAGGCTTTAGCGACAGACTTTTAATTTCATTTATTTTAATTTTCAAAAATCATTTAAAAATAGAAATTAATTATTAAAAATTCCAAAAATAGTTTTAAAAATTATTTTAAGCTATAAAAATTAACTTCTAATAATTTGACATACTTTTCAGAAATATTAACATTTATTTGGATATTATTGATATTTAAATTATTTAATAAATGTATTAAATAAATTAATTAAAAATGATTTTATTATATTAAAAATTATTTTAAATGATAATAAAGTATTTAAAAATATTTTAAGTTATAAAATATAAATTTTAATATTTTAAGACAAATTTCATTAATTATTTAATATTAATGATATTAATTTTATTTAACAATTATATTAAATAAATTAATTAAAACTGATTTTAATATTATAAAAATCATTTTAAATGAAAATAATTAAAAATATTTTAAGTTATAAAATATAACTTTTAATATTTAAGAGTAAAATTCATTAATAATTTAATATTAAATGATGTTAGAGTTATTTAATAATAATATTAAATAAATAGTTTAAAAATAATTTTATTAAATTAAAAATTATTTAAAAAGGATATAAATATTTTAAAAATATTTAAAGTTATAGTTAACGACTTTTAATATTTTGATAAATGAGGCATTAATATTTAAATATTAATTATAATTATTTAAAAATAATTTTAAATGTTTTAAAAATCATTTAAGGGTAATATAAAGGTTTTAAAAATATTTTGAGTTATTATAAATAACTTTAATATTTTGGCAATGATTTTATTAGTAATTTAATATTAATTAAATATTAATGATAATATAATTATGTAATATTTAAATCATTTAATAATGATTCTAGAGTTTGAAAAAAATTATGATACATTATAATAATTATTTAAAAATTATTGTAAGCCACTGAAAAATAATATGATTGATAATTAAAATATCCAAAATAATATTGAACTTCACAATAGAGTTTTAGACTTGATAATTACCCGATATAGTTGTCGGTACACCGAAATATTTTAGAAATTGATCTAAACTTAGATAGATTAACTGTTTAAGTGTTTGTTTGTGATCCAATGATTGTTAACCCTATGTGACAATGTGATTAGGCTATGTGTTGACTGCAAATAGCAGTACTCTGTGTTATGATATGTATTTTTAATCGATAGAATGATCTTATTAATGATAGGTAGCGGTATAAAAGATAAAACTAAGTTGCATAACTGTAAGCAGCAGACCATGCAAGTATCCTAACCCTTGCATTTACTTTATGCAATGGGCTTGAGTAAGAAAGTTTCAGAATTATATTATCATTATGCCAGATTATTAACTCTATTGTTATCGATTATGCATTCAATCATTTACATTCATACAAGTTCTTAAATTATCCGATCATTGTTTATCAACATAGTATTATTGTATAATTCAGATATTTATTCTGTTCGTTAATTTCTAAATATGGATATACAAGTGTTCTCACTTGGATAATCATTATATTTTATCACATGTTGATATATACTAGTTAGTTTCCAGTATGTATATATATTGACTTAAAAGACGTCTAAGCTATTTGATTCGGCTAGACATAAACTTAAAAATATACGATGAACAAGATAGAACCATATTGATATCCAACCGAATTATTTTGGTTTAGATTCCCGACTAAGTATGAACATCCCGATTATGGGAAAACTTTTGTGCACCGAAGGTGGATAAGATGAATGATAATCTCGTTCTTGCTTGTAGTATTGATCAATACAGGGCACATTGGGATGATCACCCTCGTGCCTGTAAGTTATGATGGTTTGCGGATGAAGTTCTGCTAAACCTTAGCGAAAATTGAAAATAAAGTTCATAGTCTGTCGACTGCTCTCCATTTATAGTCAGTACGTAGTTTCAAAAATTTGATATAGAATTGATATGTTTTTATTATTGGTTTAACTTACTTCACAACTGTTGATTCGTTGTAGAAGTGTCATTCAAAGAAAACATTTAATCCTTTCAGCTAATATTTATTGTTGCTATTACTTGTTGGGCAATTAAATGCTCATTCTTGCTTTAAATTTAAATGTTTTCAACTAAGCGTGATCAATCTGAAGGTTCAGGTGAGAACAAGGAAAAAGGAAAGCAAACATAATAAGTTTAATGGTATCTTTTGAAATAGTTAGACATTATTAAGACAATGATATTTATTATCTATCATGTAATGAATGTTTAAAGGTCGCGTACCTAGCATTAGACTCTGATATATATAAATTAAGTTTGATATTTATATTATTGTTATTATTATGCTCAAAGAAATGGTATCGTGAACCACCGAGTTCGGGTTTCAAGTACCTAAATTTGAGGGCGTCATAGCCGGACTTTGCCTAGTCAATGCTATCCAATTCCTCTTTAGAAGTTGAGGAACCCTCCATCCATCAGTAACAAATTGTCCTTTTGGAGGTTCCCACAGGCGATTGCCAATGCATCAAAGTCACCTAGCATGCTCTAATTTGGTATGATCTCAATCAAGAATGTCCCACAGCTAGGTATTTTCTCCATTGTGTATGTGATCACTTTGGGGCATGGAAGCTTGTCACACACAATGGGCTCTTCGTCTATCTTCTCTTTCTCGTCCCACTATGGATTTAAAATTGTACTTGCTCTTATGTCATCAAGAGCTTCGCTGACTACAATGGGAGAAATCCTCTGCTACAGGAACCTCAACCAAAATGGAGTGATGTGTTGGGTAATATCTAATTACGCACAACACGAAAGTATACGTGGTCAACAAGTAATAAAGTTAAAGTAGAGTATCATTCCCATGAGAAATTGTTTAATAAAAATCACCAAGTACTAACCCGTAACCAACTCAATCTTATTTAAACGAATAAATTTCAAATTATATAAATTAAATTATTTAATTACACTAATTCTAATTACCACTAATTAAAAATCAGATTACGGAGATTTAATATCACTTATTGCTTCATTTAAGTTAACACACTTCTCATCTATTATTTTCTATCATGAATTGTTAATCAAGAACACTAAAGCAGATAACACCACCTCTCGATGCATAAAACCCATACTCACTTAAATCCACATATGATAGAATTAAGCAAGACACCCTAATTAACTAATCCACTATATCCCTATGTGAATTACAATTAAAAAGGATTTAAAGCACAAGTTCTCTATAAGATTACATATGGCATAAATGCATATCTCTATCATAAACATGAATCATGAATTCCATCTATGCAAAAATCACAAACACATGCTATCATGATCAGATCTAAATCCAAACTTCATCTCTCGAGTTCGTATAGATTATCAAGATAATTGATGGCCAATCAATTAAACAATTATGTCCAAATCACAATAGACAATCCTCACAATAGAACATAATAATTGATAGCAAAGCATATTAAAATAAACTACACAATAAGATCCATTGTAATCTCAAACAAAGAATTAGTTCATGATTATTAAATTAAAACTAAGAATCCACAATTGAATAATCATTAAAAGACAAATATAGAAGAAGATAAGAAGATAGAATCTATTGTCTGCAGATTTAAAGCTCCCTCCTTGCTCATACTTTGAATCCTCAATGGTATCCAAGTTGCTTCAATCTCCAAATCTCATAAGAAATAGTGTTTTCTCCTATTCTACTCTAATCTAATCTAATGGAATTCTCCTAATTTTATGCCTCCCATCATGTATTTTAGGTCACAAATATTAATTTTAGCTTAGGAACAAACCCAATCCAATTTGGTGTCAAAAAGGTATCAAAATTTGACTCAAAACGCATAAAAACGTGTTTTGGCCCGTACCCCTGCCCCGGCGGAGGTTTGCTTCACAAAAAGCCTGCCCCGGATGGCTTTGCCACTGATTTGCAGCCCGTACCACCGCCCAACGGGGGTAATAGGCTTCAATAGCCATCCCCGGCGGGGGTCCTTCCTGGAAATTTTCTACTGCTATGTCCTCTGGTAAAACGGTCATAACTTTTTATCCAAAAAGAGTTATGAGGCCCGCCACCTATCAAATCGAAGATATCGACGAGCTCTACAACTTTTATTATTTGAAAATTGACAGATTCGGATTGGATCAAGGTGGAAATCGGGCTTGAAACAGATGATATGTAAATGGCAAGCATGACAACCCTTAGCTTTGATCTTTGTTGATAAAAAGGCCATAACTCTCACATCCGAACTCCGATTGGGACGATTCAAGATATTCTGAAAAGCTAAGAAGTATATCTACAATACAATCTAAGTTCCAACCCAAGAACATGCATCAAAATTGGTTTTAAAAGTACTTCAATCTTCCCTTCTTGCATTTGCTTGCGTATTTTGGTCCAAAAGATGTCCGAATTGCTTTCCGTTGATTTTTCATGACAATATTCGCCTTTTTCTTGTGTTTTCATACCCAAGTATATAATGTACAAAATGAACACAAAATGCATGAAAAGTAACTACGAAAAAAGAGTTTGAGCAACTAATTCAAGTAACAGATACCAGATAAGTAGGTATAAAACCTACTTATCAAATACTCCCAAACTTAAACCTTTGCTTGTCCTCAAGCAAAAACACAAAATAATAATGCTATGTAATGCAACTAATCTACATTCCTACGAATCCAGTAGTAATGACAGAAACAAGTCTATTAAACCGACCTTAGAGAAATCAACTAAACATGATAATACATCATATCAAAACAAATCATTAACTTCCCAATCAATCATCAAATCTTAGACTGTTATCACTAATATAGTGCGTGTTTGCTCCACATTAATGTTTACTGATATAAAATCAAATTTAACATATAACAAGTCTTTTCGAAGGCATCATACAATGTAAACTCAAGAAATCTAAAAATAAGCTAGATCCAACTAAAATTAAACAATTACCAATATCGAGGGTCAACATGGGATACTTATGCTTCATTTTTCATCTACGGGGGCTTTTTGCTCTTATTTATCGTTTTATTCATTTTTTTTCTTTGGGTTTATATACACATAGCTATGCAATGTCTTATTCTCTTAGGCTTTTCAATGTTACCTTAACGAGCTTTCGACCAACGACTCCCAGACCATTAAGACCTTAGGGCGCTAGCTGTAAAGACAATCCCCTCGGGCTTACTTACTCAAGTAAGAAAAGACACAAAACTAGACAAGCACGCCACGGTGTTTATTCATACTTTTTTTTCTTATTTTATAGCTTATATACCCCAAATATTCCCCAAACTTAGGTTCTTGCCTAACTTTAGCCATAACTACTTATTCTTGTCATTCTTTCATTCAAACTAGCGTTATCCTTTAGAATCTAATTATATATCAATTTAAACTCAATTAATCAGCAAGTTGTTTTTACTGTGTTATCCTTATTATATCAGTTTCAAATAGAAAAAAGACTCAATTCAGAACAAGAAATCATATCAAAGCTCTAATAGTCAGTACTATACTTGTTTACCCAATTCTAATCTCATCATTGGCCAAAACAAACTGTAAATATCAAACAGCTAGACTCATGCATGATATACTAAATGCTATATAAACATAGTAAACTAACTACCAATTTTTTAATTTTTTAATTTTTTTTATTTCAAGAAACTGTATGTAAAAACTAAATGTAATTATATGAACTACAATGTAAGTAACTAACTATATGCAATACGACACTAAAATGTCCCCAAACTTAAACTAGACATTGTCCTCAATGGCTGAAATAGAAAAAAGTAAAGTAGAGGACTTCCCTAAAAATATAGCAATTGTTGGGTAAAATCAATACGCATAAAACACGCAAGTGCACGTGGTCAACAAATAATAAAGTGATGAGTAAAGTATCGTTCTCACAAGGACAAAATATCAAGAATTTTAACTTCACAATTACCAGTTTTATATTAACCCTAATTTTATTAAACTAATCAATTTAATAGTTTTCAAAGTGACTAACTAAAAGAAACTAAATTAATGAATAATTAAACTATCACCAAAACAATCACCAAAAATAAAATTCTGAATTCTTTCAACAATTAACGGAGAATTAGACTTATGATTTCACCCTAAGCTTCACTCTGATTCCCAAACTTTTATTCCAATTCAACTCAATATTTCAGTTTATTAACCAAGAACACGAACGTAGTAAGAGCCACCTCTCGATGCACTAATACCATATTAACATCAATCCACAATTAAGATAGAAATTCGTCAAACACTTAAATTAACCAACTCACTATATCTCTATGTGAACTGCAATTAAATAGGTTGAAGTTTAAATTCTCTTAACGATTACGTGCGATGTTAAGCGTATCTCTACATTCACAATAATCACAAATATGCTATCGACATAATTTATGACACATGCTATATTAACTAGGTCTAGATTTGAATATCCTCTCTCGATTCCTTTCAAGTTCACATAAAATTGTTGATCATGCAATTCATAAATTCACGCACAAATTAACATAGATAAACTAAAAATATCTTATTAAATTGGAAATCAAAGTTATAGAATCATCGCTAGGCTTAAGGATCCATCACAAGTCTAACAAGTAAATTAGTTCATAACGAACGACTTAAAAACTGAATAATTTGTTGAAAACATCATCCCAATTACAAATAGATGAAAGAGAAGAAGAATTATGAAACCCCCTCCACGTAGCCTCGATCTGCAATTGATGTGACAATCTCTAAAAAATTAATCCTTCAATGTTTTCTCTTCGATTCCTTAAAATTGTGCTGGAAATCTTGCCTTTGTGCTATAGGATTGTTGTTTTTTTTCTTAGTGGTAGCAAGCTCTCCTGACTTCTGGACGTATTCTCCCTTTAATAGACTCCAAAACGCACCAGCTAGCCCCCCCCAAACTAAGCCAAAACAGAAGTTGAAACCTAATAGGACAGCAGCAGAAACGGGACCCCCGCCCCGGCGGGGGGTACTGGGCAAAGAGGGCCCGCCCCAGCGGGCATACCTTCTGACTTAAAAATTTCTTAAGTTCCAATTTTTTTTCACTTTTGTTCCAAAAAGACCACCTTTTCATCCTTAATGCATCCATGACCACCCTACACATAAAATAACATAAACAAGTAAAATCGAACACAAAATATATAAATAAATACGAATTTGAACTTGAATTAGACAATAATTAGTGTATATAAAATCCACTTATCAAAATCCCCCAAACTTAAACCGTGCTAGTCCACGAGCACAAACAAGCTACATGCAATGCAATGACATGCAATAACAATCTAACCGCCTAAACAAATCCAACAAAAATCGCATAAACAAATTTATTCTACCGGCCTCAGAGAAAACAAGCAACTCTACAGTACAAATTTTCAAACCCAATCCACAATTACGTAATAATTCTCAATTCTTGAACAACTATCACTAGTATAGCGTGCGTGTGTGATCAACATCTAAGATAACTGATACGGACCCAAATTCAATACATAAACAACTTCTTAGAACGAATTATACAGCACAAACTTAAAAATCTCAAAGATAGGCACGATTCAACTAAAATTAAACTTAACCAAATTCAAGGGTACATGCAGGATACTTATACTTTCTTTTTCTTTTTCTTTTCATACGGGGGCTTTTTGCACTTTTCCTGTTTTATTCTTATCTCTTTTTTTTTCATAGATGGTTGGTGAGTGCGTTTTACGCTCCATCTCACGCTTATGTTTATGGGGAGTGCTTCACCTCAACCCACCACAAGACTCAACATATTACATTCTTTTTTTTTTCAAAGCTTATATATCCCACATATATTCCCCCAAACTTAGGTTCTTACCTAATTTAAGCCTTCACTGTCAATCCTTGTCATTTTCTGGTTCACGCTAGCACTATCCTTTAGAAACCCTTTATGTATCAATTTGAACTAGCCGGTCAACAAAGATGTTATTAGTGCTACCCTTTCTATAACAGTTTCAAACAAGTCCAAGAATCGATTCATAACAGTAATTATATCACAGTTTTAATAATCCATACTATATTGGTTAACTTGTTCACAATCTCATCATTGGCCAGAATAACCTGTAGAATGCGACATCATTGGACATATGCAACTAACTAATTTTTTTTTTAATAATAATAATATGCAACTAATATAAGATATTAAAAGTCATGCATGTAAACAAATAAAACTCCCCCAAACTTAAATAAAACAATGCCCTCATTGGATAAAAATAGAATGTAGGAGGACTTCCCTGTACTTGTCTAAGTCTGGGGCGGTGGTTGGTGCTCTTCCTCATCTGAATCACTAGGAGGAAAGCGAGGGAGTGGACCGGGTTGTCGATACAGAAAAGACACCGCCGGGTTGAAACTTTGAAGTGTTGTGTTAAGGGAGGTGAAAGATGCGTTCATAGCATCGAACATATTATCTTGGCGCACCGCCAATCGCCGCATCTCCCGGCGTGTCACCCTATTGGTCGAAGTCAGTTGATTCTGAAAAGCAAGGAACTGAGCACTAGAAAATGTCTCAGTCGGCGGAGTCTGCTCGGTTCCCTGATCACCCATTGCTTCATCCTCATCCCCCGAAGTATCTTCGGCATCATCCTCAGGTTCTGACGTCGATGGAAAAATAAAACCCAAACCCCGTGGATGGGACTCTCCTCCAGGCCAAACAGAATATCGGGCTATCATTCTAGTATCTAGGATCTGCAGCGGCATCAAAGTGGGCTCATCATCGGACCAACGTACCCTGGCTTGATGACACAACCTACATATAAGAGATGGATGTGGTAAGCCGCCAGAAAAATTTCCACGTAGGCATCTTCGTATAGAAAAACTAATAATTGCCCCGATGTCTATGAGGAAATCTTGCACAATTGCATACAGGAGGAGTGCCTTCTCCTTAGTCACATCCGAGGTGTGCGTGGATGGTAGCAGTTTAGCACAGAGGAAGGCATACCAGATTTTACCATATCGACTTAGGTCTTTGCTGTGAAACACGGTGCCCCCCTTCCGTCCCTTTATCCAAGTAGTCCCCGGCTTAGTCATGTTTTGAATCACCTCCTCATAGTAGGGGTCAAAATCCCACATGTAAGCATATTGACACTGGCGTGGCACCCGCAGCTGATAAAAGGCATATATGGCATCTGCACTGAACGGGACCATGCGACCCCTCACGAAGGCAGTGAATGGTGCCTTGTCCTCGGCATTTGCATAAAATTCTTTAACAACATTCACAACAGCGGGCTCGGGCTCCGCTGTAAACCTTATCCATCCCTGTTGGTAGATTTGTTGCATCATTTCCCCATCATTGCCCTCGGGAGCCAACCCCCGTTCTGGTGTAAGAGCTTTTGTAACCATATAGTCGTACCGATCGGCGGTGGCGGCACTTCGGAATTTGCGTCGGTCATATGTTCGGGTTGGCGGTTGCAAAGTGTTAGAACTTGCCCCCCGTTGTCGTTTGGATGTTGGTTGTGAAGCCATGGATTACCGGATGCGTGAACGTGCTAGCACACACTTTCTTCTCTTGTACTTTGGTTCAGTAAATTTAGCAAACACTTAGCGTGCACAGCCCGTTCTCCTCTCAACTTAGGTGGTTTGTATGGAATGGCAGTGAAGAGAAGATGAGAATGTGATAATAATGCTAGAGTAGTCACCCGTAAGCGTGTGGAGCCCAATAGCTAGAAGAATTTGTGTGCAAAGGAATTTGTATAGTGGAGATAGAAGTTAGGGTTTATATAGAGTGATGGAAGGTGGAGAAGGTGGTGGATGGAATTGAAGTAGTGTGGATGGTGTGGGGGAGAAGATGGGTAAGTTAATTAGGTAATGGTGATGGTGGTAGGAATAGGGTAGGATCGTGGGTGATGTTGGGGAGAGGAAAGAAGGATGATAGTCGGCGTGGAGTGAGGGAGAGAGGGCTGGTTCGTGCCTTTTTAGCAGGCGTGTCTGCCCAAGAATCCGGACCCCCGCCCCGACGGGGGTGTTAAGTGTAAAAATGCCCGCCCCGGCGGGAATGTCTTCTGTTAAAAAAATTTGGTTCAGAATTTGGGACGGTAAAAATTTCCCAAAATTCATCCGTTGCGTAGTTCTTGTTGTTCTAAGTCGTATTTGACCTCTCCTGAAACCAAAAACAAGCAATACGTTAGAGGAATGATCACTTAGAATTTTGATATATTCTTATTATTTTTCAGAGATTTTAAGCAAACTTACTAAATGAAAAGTCCTAACTACTTCTTGCATAAAATATATCCTAATAACTTAAATGTGAAATATGAAAAATAAAGAAATATTGGGTTACCTCCCAATTAGCGCTTGATTTTAAGTCGTTCAGCCTGACTACTCCCTATTTTACTGTGTTTCGACTAGGATGATGGTGTTGGCGTCCCAATTTGACTCGTCACCCCAGTAATGCTTAATACGTTGGCCATTGACTTTGAACGTTTCTAATGGATTGCGACTGTATAGTTCAACTGCGCCGTGAGGAAATACCCGCTTGATAGTAAACGGTCCCGACCATCTCGACTTAAGCTTTTCGGGGAACAACCGTAGCCGTGAATTGAACAAGAGGACTGCTTGACCCGGTTTGAATGTTCGTTGGATAATTTTGTAGTCGTGCCATTTTTTAACTTTTTCTTTGTATAGTTTGGCATTCTCATAAGCATGGAGGCAGAATTCGTCGAGCTCATTAAGTTGAAGTAGCCTCTTTTCTCCTACAGCGGCTTGGTCGAAATTCAATTTTTGTATTGCCCAATAAGCTTTGTGATGTAACTCCACCGGCAAGTGACATGCCTTGCCGTACAAGAGTTGATATGGCGACATCCCGATTGGCGTTTTGTATGCAGTGCGGTATGCCCATAATGCATCATCCAATTGAAGCGACCAATCTTTTCGGCTTGGGTTGACGACTTTCTCCAATATCTTTTTGACTTCTCTGTTCGATACCTCGGCTTGCCCATTAGTTTGAGGGTGATAAGCAGTCGCCACTTTATGATTGACCCCATACTTAGCCAAAAGTGCTATAAACGATTTGTTGCAGAAATGACTGCCTTCATCACTAATAATTGCTCTTGGCGTGCCAAACTGTGTGAAAATATTTTTCTGTAGAAACTTGAGGACCACCTTGGCATCATTAGATGGTAATGCGACAGCTTCAACCCATTTCGATACGTAGTCCACCGTGAGCAAAATGTACTGATTCCTCAAAGACGATGGGAATGGTCCCATGAAATCGATGCCCCATACATCGAAGATTTCCACTTCCAGAATTGTTTGTAGGGGCATCTCATTCCGTTTTGATATGTTACCCACCCGTTGACATCTATCACATGTTTTCACAAATTGATGGGCGTCTTTGAACAACGTAGGCCAATAAAACCCGGACTGAAGAACTTTCGCCGCAGTGCGCTCACTTCCGTAATGTCCACCGTACGCCGATGAATGGCATTCTGTTAGTATGGTGTGGACTTCACTGTATGGAATACATCGTCGAATCATCTTATCGGCGCATTGTTTAAAAAGATACGGCTCATCCTATATGTACCACTTGACATCATGAAGAAACTTCCTTTTCTGCTGTCGTGTGAGGTCTGGTGGAAGAATTTTGCTTACCACATAGTTCGCGAAGTCTGCATACCACAGAAATTCTGCATTCAACCCAAATAACTGCTCATCCGGGAATGTCTCATGAATCACGTATTTATCTTTATCTGTTGTCTCCGGATTTTCCAGTCGGGATAGATGATCGGCGACTTGATTCTCTGTCCCCTTTCTATCTTTAATTTCTAAATCAAACTCTTAAAGTAAGAGAATCCATCGGATAAGACGTGGCTTAGCATCTTTTTCGCTATTAAGTACCGAATTACTGAGTGGTCTGTGTAGACTATTACCTTTGTTCTGATCAAATATGCCCGGAATATGTCGAACGCGTAAACTACTGCAAGCAACTCCTTTTCCGTAGTAGTGTAGTTCATTTGAGTTTCTGTTAGTGTTTTGCTTGCATAATATATTGCGTGAAACACCTTATCTCGTCGTTGGCCCAAAACTGCTCCAACAGCATAGTCGCTTGCATCACACATGAGTTCGAATGGCATTTTCCAGTCTGGTGCGACTATCATGGGGGCTGTAGTTAACTTCTTCTTCAACAATTCAAACGTGGATTTGCACTCCTCTGTAAAACTAAAAGTCGCATCCTTCTCTAAAAGACTGCATAGAGGTTTTGCAATTTTAGAGAAGTCCTTAATGAATCTCCGGTAGAACCCAGTATGCCCCAGAAAACTGCGAATACCCTTAACTGAGCTCGGTGGCAGTAGTTTCTCGATCGTGTCCAACTTTTCCTTGTCCACCTCTAATCCTTGAGCCGACACCTTATGTCCCAATATTATGCCCTCCTCAACCATGAAGTGGCATTTTTCCCAATTTAGTATGAGGCTGGTATCCTTATAGCGCTGCAATACCATGACCAGGTTTTCTAAGCAAGTGTCAAAAGTACTTCTATAGACCGAGAAATAGTCCATGAATACTTCAACGTTTTTCTCCACCATGTCCGAAAAAATAGCCATCATACACCGCTGAAAAGTTGCCGGTGCATTACACAGTCCGAATGACATCCGCCTGAATGAAAAGGTGCCGTAAGGGCAAGTAAATGTCATCTTTTCTTGGTCTTCAGGAGCGATAGCAATCTAATTGTATCCCGAATATCCATCCAATAAGCAGTAAAACTCATGCCCCGCTAACCTGTCTAACATTTGATCGATAAAAGGTAGCGGGAAATGGTCCTTCCGGGTTGCCTTATTTAATCTCCTATAATCAATGCACACCCTCCAACCCGTTACTGTCCTTGTTGGAATTAACTCATTTTCCTCATTCTGAATTACCGTCATTCCCCCTTTCTTCGGCACACAATGAATCGGACTTACCCATTTACTGTCGGAAATTGGGTATATGACTCCGCCATCCAATAATTTCAGAATTTCCTTCTTGACCACTTCCTTCATGATTGGGTTGAGTCGACGTTGATTCTCCACGGATGGGCTCGCATTATCTTCCATCAGAATTTTGTGCATGCAAAATGATGGGCTAATGCCTTTTATATCCGCAATTGTCCATCCAATTGCTGATTTGTGATCCCGAAGCACCCTCAGTAACTTTTCTTCCTACAATTCGTTAAGTGCAGCAAAAATAATTACAGGTAAAGAATTTAAATCGCCTAAATACGCATACCTAAGGTGTTCAGGGAGTGGTTTAAGTTCTAAGGCTGGTGGCTCATCCAATGATGGTTTCAATTTTTCTACAACTATATCCGCGGTATGCAGCGGTTCAACCGGTGGTCTGAATCGGCTAACTCGTGGTAACGAGTCTAGCATCTGTAATAATTCCACAAATTCTGGGTCGTCTATTTCCTCATCCCCCAGTAACATTGTTTCTAACGGATCATTGCTTAAACTCTTGCTCATTTCTTCGGTGGCAATCTACTCAATTAAATCTATCCGATTACACTCTTCTGTAGGATATTCCATGGCCTTGAACACATTGATTTTTACTTCTTGATCTTGGACCCTCATTGTAAGTTCTCCTTTCTGCACGTCTATGAGTGTCCGTCCCGTGGCCAAGAAAGGTCTCCCTAGGATGATCGGGATGTTCTTATCTTCCTCGAAATCCAGTATGATAAAGTGCGCAGGGAATATGAACTGATCCACTTTTACCAAAATGTCCTCGACAATGCCTCTCGGATATGTGACCGACCTATCTGCCAGTTGTAATGAAATATTTGTAGGCTTCGGTGCAGGCAGACCCAATTCTGAATATACTGATAATGGCATCAGATTTATGCTTGCTCCCAAGTCACATAGGCACTTACTAAATGACATTTTCCCGATCGTGCATGGAATAGTGAAGCTTCCCGGATCTTTAAGTTTAGGTGGGAGCTTTTTCTGTAACACTGCACTGCATTCCTCTGTTAGTGCCACTGTTTCGAAGTCTTCCCATTTCTTCTTCCTTGACAGAATTCCCTTCATAAACTTTGCCTAACTCGGCATTTGCTCCAGGGCCTCTGCAAATGGAATATTAATCTGGAGTTTCTTGAACACCTCTAAAAATTTTGCGAACTGCTTATCGGACTTCTATTTTTGGACTCTCTGCTGAAACGACGGTGGAGGATGAACAATCGGCTCACTGTTTAGCTTTGGTTCCTCTGATTTTCTTCCGGTGTTGCTGAATTTTCTGCACTAATCCCACCGAGGTGTTTTCCGCTTCTCAACATAACTGCCTGACATTTCTCATGATTACCTTTCGGATTTCTTTCGGTGTCACTAGGTAAAGTTCCTTGTGGTCTACTATTCATTGCCAACGCAAGTTGCCCTATCTGATTCTCTATATTCTTGAGAGCAATAGTATGATTCTTCAACGTCAGATCAGTGCTAGTTTTGTACCTTGACCAGGATTCCTCATCATCGGATTTCCTGTCCTGCTGTTGCATTTGTTGTGGGGGACTATGAAATCCAGGGGGGATATGATGGTCGTGGAGCTTGAGTTTGCTTATTATTGCTCCACGAGAGGTTTGGGTGGTTCCTATTCCACTGGTTGTAGGTATTTTGGTATGTATTTTGCGGATTTCTATTGTATTTGCCTATGTACTGAACGGATGCTGGATTTATCGCGCACTGCTCTGTCAGATGATCCCCGCACATAATTCACATACTGCCATAACCTGTTGAACTTTAGCCCCTGCTAACATTTGCACCGTCTCATTCAGCTTATCAAACTTCATGGATAGTGCAGAAATAGTTGCGTGTAAAGATGTTACTCCGTCTACTTCCAAGATCCCGACTGTTTTTACCTCTGTCATTCTTGATGTGGGCCACTGGTAGTTATTTGTCGACATTGATTCTATCAAATTGTACGCATCCTCATAACTTTTAGCCAAGAATGCTCCCCCCGATGCCGCATCAATACTCCCTCTGATATTGCCATGTAGCCCGTTATAGAAGGTGTTCATTTGTAACCACTTGGGCAATCCATGATGTGGGCACTTCCTGAGCAAGTCTTTGTATCTCTCCCATGACTCATATAGTGACTCTCTACTCTGTTGCGCAAACAATGTGATGTCACTCCTCAATTTCGCAGTCTTTGCCGGTGGAAAAAATTTGGCAAGAAATTTTTGAGCCAAATCCTCCCACGTAGTGATCGAACCCGGCGGGCAAGAGTGTAACCAACTTTTCGCCTTATCCCGTAAGGTAAATGGGAACAAGTGAAGTCTTACTGCCTCATCCGATACCCCGTTGTACTTGAACATATCGCACATTTCCAGAAAACTGAGCAAGTGCTCATTTGGATCGTCGTGTGCCATTCCCCCAAACTGACATGAATTCTGCATCATCTGAATAGTCCCAGGCTTTATTTCAAAAGTGTTCGCAGCAATTGCAGGCCTAGTAATGCTTGACTACAGATCAGTCACCCTATGTTTGGAAAAGTCCCTCAACGCTTTCTGGTCTTCGGCAACCATTGTTCCTTCCTTATCAGAATTTTCAAATTCGGGCCTCGTTTCCTCAATCCACTTACTCAACTTTTGAAATCGTCTGTCAATGTCTTCCTCAAAAGGTAGCAAGTCTGGATGTTTAGACCGTGTTTGCATAAACCGATGTCGAAAACCTGAAATAGTGAAAACAAAAAAAAATGTTTAAGTAAAACTGGACTAATTAAACTGATATTGTAAAAACAACTATTAAAATCTCGGCTAAATTGTCCCCGGCAACGGCGCCAAAAACTTGTTGGGTAAAATCAATACGCATAAAACACGCAAGTGCACGTGGTCAACAAATAATAAAGTGATGAGTAAAGTATCGTTCCCACAAGGACAAAATATCAAGAATTTTAACTTCACAATTACCAGTTTTATATTAACCCTAATTTTATTAAACTAATCAATTTAATAGTTTTCAAAGTCACTAACTAAAAGAAACTAAATTAATGAATAATTAAACTATCACCAAAACAATCACCAAAAACAAAATTCTGAATTCTTTCAACAATTAACGGAGAATTAGACTTATGATTTCACCCTAAGCTTCACTCTGATTCCCAAACTTTTATTCCAATTCAACTCAATATTTCAGTTTATTAACCAAGAACACGAACGTAGTAAGAGCCACCTCTCGATGCACTAATACCATATTAACATCAATCCACAATTAAGATAGAAATCCGTCAAGCACCTAAATTAACCAACTCACTATATCTCTATGTGAACTGCAATTAAATAGGTTGAAGTTTAAATTCTCTTAATGATTACATGCGATGTTAAGCGTATCTCTACCTTCACAATAATCACAAATATGCTATCGACATAATTTATGACACATGCTATATTAACTAGGTCTAGATTTGAATATCATCTCTCGATTCCTTTCAAGTCCACATAAAATTGTTGATCAGGCAATTCATAAATTCACGCACAAATTAACATAGATAAACTGAAAATATCTTATTAAATTGGAAATCAAAGTTATAGAATCATCGCTAGGCTTAAGGATCCATCACAAGTCTAACAAGTAAATTAGTTCATAACGAACGAATTAAAAACTGAATAATTTGTTGAAAACATCATCCCAATTACAAATAGATGAAAGAGAAGAAGAATTATGAAACCCCCTCCACGTAGCCTCGATCTGCAATTGATGTGACAATCTCTGAAAAATTAATCCTTCAATGTTTTCTCTTCGATTCCTTAAAATTGTGCTGGAAATCTTGCCTTAGTGCTATAGGATTGTTGTTTTTTTTCTTAGTGGTAGCAAGCTCTCCTGACTTCTGGACGTATTCTCCCTTTAATAGACTCTAAAACGCACCAGCTAGCCCCCCCCCCAAACTAAGCCAAAACAGAAGTTGAAACCTAATAGGACAGCAGCAGAAACGGGACCCCCGCCCCGGCGGGGGGTACTGGGCAAAAAGGGCCCGCCCCGGCGGGCATACCTTCTGACTTCAAAATTTCTTAAGTTCTATTTTTTTTCACTTTTGTTCCAAAAAGACCACCTTTTCATCCTTAATGCATCCATGACCACCCTACACATAAAATAACATAAACAAGTAAAATCGAACACAAAATATATAAATAAATACGAATTTGAACTTGAATTAGACAATGATTAGTGTATATAAAATCCACTTATCAGCAATCATCCTCCTTGTCCGCTAAGTTTGGAGAATATAGGTTAGGCACATGGAACAAATTGGGCACCACACTTGAATTTGACTTAACTAACCTGTGAACACAAAAGAAACAAGCTTATTAAATCCTAAAAAAATATAAAAAAAAATCTATCAACTAATATGAAACCTAAAAAAAACTAAAAATAATAATTAAACTTGGGTTGCCTCCCAATAAGCGCTTGATTTATAGTCCTTCAGCCGATGTAATAACTCGATATTTTCTATATAAATAAATAAGAAATTTTGTAATTTTTTTTATTATTTTAAAGGTGGGAATATGTGCAAGGTAATGTGTGTGTATATATATGTGTGTGTGTGTGTGTGTGTGTGTGATAAATAAAATTTATTTATTATATGAATATTTACAAATAATTTTTTTTAGAATTATTGATCATTATAAATTATACTCTAATTATATATTAATTTAGTAGTAAAAATATTTTTATTATTTATTTACCATAAAAATATAATTATATATTATTTAAATAATATATGAAATGATTATTGGAATTATTATATTTACTATTGTATTATATGAATTTTTGTTCAGATTATTTAAGTTAATTATTTGAACTTAATTAATAATGCTATATATGCAAGATAAATCAGATATGGAATCCAAACCCTAATTCTGGATTTTGAGTAATGAATGAGAATAAAAATAATTATTTTTTCAGTGCTATACTATGTACTGTATATGTTTAGACAAATAATGGTTGGTCAGTTATGATATATCAATAGAAAACATAGTAGTACTGTGATTTGAAACTCAAGCCGGAGTTTAAGATGGGTCAACAATTATGTTAATGTGATTAATAACAAGTGTTAAAATTATTGTTGTTAATTAGAGAAACCCTAATTATTGTTTGGAAAACCTAATTGTTAGAAACCCTAATTTCTAAAATTAGAAATCCTATTTGTTATTTAGTATCCCTAATTATCAAATGGGAGCCATAATTGCTAAATTAGCAATCTTAATTATAATTAGTAAAACTTAAACCTAATTTTCAAGTCTATGTAATTAGAAAACCCAACTAATTAGCAAACCCTAATTTTCCATTTTTAGAAACTTTAAATTTCATTTTTTTTGGTCTAATTTGAAATCCTTCAAAAGCATTGTGCTAAACCTTAGGGTTAAACCCTAATGGTCAAATCCTAAGCGTTTGCCAAGTTACCAAATGACCATTAAAATCATAGGCCAAAAGACCAAACTAACCCTCTTGCATTATTTAATAGCTAACTTGTCAAACTTACCAAAACTTTAGTTGTTGAGCAACCTTAGCCTAGCCATGTGCCTACAAACTACACATATCAGCCATTTAACCAGCCAAGTTCATTGCATACAAGTTATATATATAGACCAAGAGAGAGAAATGCTCATTTTTATGTCTCATTAGTGAACAAACACTTAACAAAGCTCCTTTCTCTCCTCACCCACGAAAATCATTAGTATTTCAATCCCACATCAAGCTCCTAAATCACCCATAATAGATCAAGAAGCCAGATTTAAGATTTTTTTTTCATAGAAAGGTATAACCCTAAACCAAAATTTTAATCCGGTATGCTGTGTTAGATCTGGTGTTTTTATGTTGTAATATGTTGTATGTGGTGTTAATCAATTATCTGGGTTGCTAGATGTTAGATCTATGACATCTAGATGCTCGGATTTGATGATTTTCCAAATCTGGAAATTTTTGAAAATGATGGCCTGACAATGAATGTCAGGTCTCCTAGATATCTTTTTGTTTATTGTTTTGGTGTTTTAAAGGTTTAAAGTTGTTGTCTGTAATGTTGGTAGTATTCTGAAAGTGGATTCATGATCATTGAATGTGTATATCAAAAGTTATTCACGGTCAAAGGTCGTTGACCGAACACGAAATCAATTTTCTAGGAAACCTAGAAAACTGAAGAACGTGTTCAGTCAGTGACTTTGATCGACTTTGATCTCGTTTCTGACAAGCTTTTGGGATGCATAATGGTATCTAGATTATAGTGTGACATGCAATATACAAGTACATGGCATTTTCAAACCTTGGAAGGCAACAGATCGATCGTAGTATTTGGTCAAACATCGTTGACTGTTAAGCTTAACTTTCTAGGTAGCCCAGAAAGTTGAGGACAGTGGTCTGACAATCACTTTAGGGGCTTATATCTTGTAATGTAATGATATCTGGACATTATAAATGTTTCAAAAATGTTCTATGTTAGTTTCTTTACACAGCCCAACGTCTAGAACACCTTTACCATGAACAGATTGCATGCTAGAAGGCCATCAATAGCGTTGACCGGCCACACCTTTATTTTCTGGCAGCCCAGAAACGTGATGAACAGCTCTGACAGCTTATTCTAGGCATTATATCTTGCTCATGTGTTATGTTATGGTCCAGAACGTGCTTGATAATTGTAGTATTACATTAGTACTAGACGATCTGATTACTAGCTTGCACAGAAACATCATAGATTAAAGATTACACTCGGTCAAACATGGTCACTCGAACACTGCTTAAGCATGTTCTTGAGCCTAAAGAACACCTAAGGCGACACTTACTGTCGCTAAAGGCTTTAGCGACAGACTTTTAATTTCATTTATTTTAATTTTCAAAAATCATTTAAAAATAGAAATTAATTATTAAAAATTCCAAAAATAGTTTTAAAAATTATTTTAAGCTATAAAAATTAACTTTTAATAATTTGACATACTTTTCAGAAATATTAATATTTATTTGGATATTATTGATATTTAATTTATTTAATAAATGTATTAAATAAATTGATTAAAAATGATTTTATTATATTAAAAATTATTTTAAATGATAATAAAGTATTTAAAAATATTTAAAGTTATAAAATATAAATTTTAATATTTTAAGACAAATTTCATTAATTATTTAATATTAATGATATTAAATTTTTTTAACAATTATATTAAATAAATTAATTAAAAAAGATTTTAATATTATAAAAATTATTTTAAATGAAAATAAAAAATTAAAAACTATTTTAAGTTATAAAATATAACTTTTAATATTTAAGAGTAAAATTCATTAATAATTTAATATTAAATGATGTTAGAGTTATTTAATAATAATATTAAATAAATAGTTTAAAAATAATTTTATTAAATTAAAAATTATTTAAAAAGGATATAAATATTTTAAAAATATTTTAAGTTATAATTAACGAATTTTAATATTTTGATAAATGAGGCATTAATATTTAAATATTAATGGTAATTATTTAAAAATAATTTTAAATGTTTTAAAAATCATTTAAGGGTAATATAAAGGTTTTAAAAATATTTTGAGTTATTATAAATAACTTTAATATTTTGGCAATGATTTCATTAATAATTTAATATTAATTAAATATTAATTATAATATAATTAAGTAATATTTAAATCATTTAATAATGATTCTAGAGTTTGAAAAAAATTATGATAAATTATAATAATTATTTAAAAATTATTGTAAGCCACTAAAAAATAATATGATTGATAATTAAAATATCCAAAATAATATTGAACTTCACAATAGAGTTTTAGACTTGATAATTACCTGATAAAGCTGTCGGTACACCGAAATATTTTAAAAATTGATCTAGATTTAGATAGATTAACTGTTTAAGTGTTTGTTTGTGATCCAATGACTGTTAACCCTATGTGACAATGTGATTAGGCTATGTGTTGAATGCAAATAGCAGTACTCTATGTTATGATATGTATTTTTAATCGATAGAATGATCTTATTAATGATATGTAGCGGTATAAAAGATAAAACTAAGTTGCATAACTGTAAGCAGCAGACCATGCAAGTATCCTAACCCTTGCATTTACTTTATGCAATGGGCTTGAGGAAGAAAGTTTCAGAATTATATTATCATTGTGCCAGATTATTAACTCTATTGTTATCGATTATGTATTCAATCATTTACATTCATACAAGTTCTTAAATTATCCGATCATTGTTTATCAACATAGTATTATTGTATCATTCAGATATTTGTTCTGTTCGTTAATTTCTAAATATGGTTATACAAGTGTCCTCACTTGGATAATCATTATATTTTATCACATGTTGATATATACTAGTTAGTTTCCAGTATGTATATATATTGACTTAAAAGCCGTCTAAGCTATTTGATTCGGCTAGACACAAACTTAAAAATATACGATGAACAAGATAGAACCCTATTGATATCCAACCGAATTATTTTGGTTTGGATTCCCGACTAAGTATGAACATCCCGATTATGGGAAAACTTTTGTGCACCGAAGGTGGATAAGATGAACGATAATCTCGTTCTTGCATGTAGTATTGATCAATACAGGACACATTGGGATGATCACCCTCGTGCCTGTAAGTTATGATGGTTTGCGGATGAAGTTCTGCTAAACCTTAGCGAAAATTGAAAATAAAGTTCATAGTCTGTCGACTTCTCTCCATTTATAGTCGGTACGTAGTTTCAAAAATTTGATATAAAATTGATATGTTTTTATTATTGGTTTAACTTACTTCACAACTGTTGATTCGTTGTAGAAGTGTCATTCAAAGAAAACATTTAATCCTTTCAGCTAATATTTATTGTTTCTATTACTTGTTGGGCAATTAAATGCTCATTTTTGCTTTAAATTTAAATGTTTTCAGCTAAGCGTGATCAATCTGAAGGTTCAGGTGAGAACAAGGAAAAAGGAAAGCAAACATAATAAGTTTAATGGTATCTTTTGAAATAGTTAGACATTATTAAGACAATGATATTTATTATCTATCATGTAATTAATGTTTAAAGGTCGCGTACCTAGGATTAGACTCTGATATATAAAAATTAAGTTTGATATTTATATTATTGTTATTATTATGCTCAAAGAAATGGTATCGTGAACAACTGAGTTCGGGTTTCAAGTACCTAAATTTGAGGGCGTCATAGCCAGACTTTGTCTAGTCAACGCTATCCAATTTCTCTTTAGAAGTTGAGTAACCCTCCATCCATCAGTAACAAATTATCCTTTTGGAGGTTCCCACAGGCGATGGCCAATGCATCAAAGTCACATAACATGCTCTGATTTGGTATGATCTCAATCAATAATGTCCCACAGCTAGGTGTTTTCTCCATTGTGTATGTGATCACTTTGGGGCATGGAAGCTTGTCACACACAATGGGCTCTTCGTCACATCTTCTCTTTCTCATCCCACCATGGATTTAAAATTGTACTTGCTCTTATGTCATCAAGAGTTTCGCCGACGACATGACTACAAAGTGGGCATGATTTTGCAAATCTGACTGACTCTTTGATCTTAGGTGGAGACCCATTTAGATCTTCGTCGACCTCTATTTCGTTATCCCCAATTGTCTCTACACTTCTGATATCGTGTGGCTCATCTAGTCACAGATTTGGTTTGGGTTCTCCGTCAATTTTGTCATCCATGTCATAAAGCCAAGTGTTTGGGGGAAGGTTTCTTACGGCTTTGGTCATTTGCTCTATCTGATCCGTAAGATTTTGCATTGACCTCGCTTGATTACTCATCTTCTCACCTACTATGAACTTGGACAATAATTCCCCCAGCCTAGAATTTTCTGTTTCAGTCTCGGAAGCCATGTATTGAGGACCATTGGTTGAGGTAGTGACGAGTTGTTCCATTCGATTATTAAAATTTTGGGTTGAAAGCTCTTGGTTAATCCTCATCTTATCTAGGTTTGCTATGCCCTTCAATATTACATCCCTCGGATCTGACTTTTCTTCTTGTGGCAATGGCGGTGGACATGAAAATTCTGGTGTGTATGATGGATTTGGAGCGTAATATTGGTCATCGTAAATGTAGCTTTCTGAAAAATCCGGGTGATGCCCCCAATCTTGGTGATAGTTAGGATCAACATAGTTGTTGAGGTAATCACCACTATATTGTACCGGTTCAAAACTGACGGTGCATTGATGACTTTGATGGTTGCCAGCACAATAGTAACACGTAACTGCCATCCTTCGACTCCTTTGCGCTGCAATAACGACCAACGTCCTCGAAAGTTCTTCAATCTGTGCTGATATTGCGAAAAATGCATTAAGTCCATCAATCCCTGTTTCCCTTGGTTGAGTCATGTTTGCCATCCTTCGACTCCATTGGGCTGCGATAACCTCCAACGTCTTCGAATTTTCCTCAATTTGTACTGACTCTGCAGAAAATGTATTAAGTCCATCAATCCCTGCTTCCCTTGGTTGAGTCATGTTCGTGTATGGCCATTGATACACAAAGTCATCCATGGTACCTGAAAAGAGAGAAATATAGGAAGAGAATAAAAAAAAAGTTTAAATTAAGACTGATTTGATTGAAATTAATATTGGTAAAGAATTATTAAATTAATTCCCCGGCAACGGCGCCAAAATCTTGTTGGGTAATATCTAATTACACACAACACGCAAGTATACGTGGTCAACAAGTAATAAAGCGAAAGTAGAGTATCGTTCACAAAAGGATTTGTTTAATAAAAATCACCAAGTACTAACCCGTAACTAACTCAAACTTATTTAAACGAATGAATTTGAAATTATATAAATTAAATTATTTAATTACACTAATTCTAATTACCACTAATTAAAAATCAAATTACGGAGATTTAAGATCACAACTTCACTTATTGCTTCATTTAAGTTAACATACTTCTAATCAATTATTTTCTATCCTGAATTGTTAATCTAGAACGCTAAAGCAAATAACACCACATCTCGATGCATAATACACATACTCACTTAAATCCACATATGATAGAATTAAGTAAGACACTCTTATTAACTAATCTACTATATCTCTATGTGAATTATAATGAAAAAGGATTTAAAGCACAAGTTCTCTATAAGATTACATATGGCGTAAAGACATATCTCTATCCTAAATATGAATCATGAATTCCATCTATGCAGAAATCATAAACACATGCTATCATGATCAGATCTAAATCTAAACTTCATCTCTCGAGTTCATATAGATTATCACGATAATTGATGGCCAATCAATTAAACAATTAAGTCCAAATCACAACAGACAATCCTCACAATAGAACATAATAATTGATAGCAAATCATATTAAAATAAACTACATAATAAGATCCATTATAATCTCAAACAAAGAATTAGTTCATGATTATTGAATTAAAACTAAGAATCCACAGTTGAATAATCATTAAAACATAATGATAGAAGAAGATAAGAAGATAGAATCTGTTGTCTGCAGATTTGAAGCTCCCTCCTTGCTCCTACTTTAAATCTTCAACGGTCTTCAAGTTGCTTCAATCTCCAAATCTCATAAGAAATAGTATTTTCACCTATTCTACTCTACTCTAATCTAATGTAATTCTCCCTATTTTATGCCTCTCATCATGTATTTATAGGTTACAAGTCTTAATTTTAGCTTAGGAACAAACCCAATCTAATTTGGAGTAAAAAAGGTATTTAAATTCGACCCAAAACGCATAAAAAACGTGTTCTGGCCCGTACCCCCACCCCGGCGGGGGTTTCCTTCACAAAACGCCCGCCCCGACTGGCTTTCCCACTGATTTGCAACCCGTATCCCCGACCCGGCGGCGGGTAATAGGCTTAAATAGCCCGCCCCGGCGGTGGTCCTTCCTGGATATTTTTTAATGTAATGTCCTCTGGTAAAACGGCCATAAATTTTGATTCGGGAATAGTTACGAGGCTCTCCACCTATCAAATCGAAGATATCGACGAGCTCTACAACTTTCATTCTTTAAGAATTGACAAATTCGAATTGGATCAATGTGGAAATTGGGTTTGAAGTAGATTCCATGTAAATGGCAAGCATGACAACTCTTAGCTTTGATCTTTGTTGATAAAAAGGCCAAAACTCTCGCATCCGAACTCCGATTGGGACGATTCAAGATGTTCTGAAAAGCTAAGAAACAGATATATAATAAAATCCAAGTTTAAAGCCAAGAACATGCATCCAACTTGGTGTTAAAAGTCCTTCAATCTTCCCTTCTTACATTTGGTTGCGTATTTTGGTCCAAAAGATGTCCGAATTACTATCCCTTGTTTTTTCATGCCAATAGCCGCCTCTTTCTTGCATTTTCATACCCAAACATATAATATACAAAATGAACACAAAATACATAAAAAGTAACTACGAAACTTGAGTTAAAGTAACTAATTCAAGTAACAGATCCGGATAAGTAGGTATAAAACCTACTTATCATGATGCCATCGCCGTCCTCGTGGATAGGTATCTAAACCTAACACACTCACAGGACGCAAACATAGAAGCCTCTCATAGGCCCAAAACTACCAACACAAAGGCAAAACATCTGCTGTCAGTGAACACTCTTAACCTATACATGGGAAATCAAAAGAGAAATACTCACCAGCAGAAACGGGTAAAATCCTAGCCAAGCCTCGGTCAAGCCTTGCGAACGCATGCGCATTCCCTTGAGGAAATAGGCAAAGGTGTAGGAACCCCAATCATAATCTCCAATATGGTCCACCTCCCATGTTGTGCTGATCAAAGCGAATGACACCGTAGAAGAGTTATCTGCTATGAAACAACCCCTGATGATAACCAGGAGCAATCGCCAAAGAATGCAATCCCTGACTCTCACATCAGCAGGCATGTGCTCACTTAATAGCCCACTCATAGTATCTATGCTCAAAGGACCCGTATGGATGGTCCTACCCTTGAGCGCCTCAACCAGAACTCCCAATAAGGATGCAATGGCAGTCAGGATAATATTCGTCGTACATGGCATTGGCGCCCCTCTAAACTCCATACCGGTGATAAACTGCCAATCCATCGACGTCATCATCACCTCACAATCCAACAAATGGAAAGACTGAGTCTGGTGAAACCAGCGCTCAGATAATGCCTTGAGGTAACCCCAGGGACAACGGCGGGGAAGAATAGAAAAGAACGCCCCAAAGCCCTAATCATGCATAATACCTAGGTAATCTGGATGTAGAGCCTGATATAGGGAGTGTATGCTGAACCAGTTCCCTCGAGACTGTGTAAAGCCGGGAACCTACATCACATACAAATCAATGTCAAAATCCTTGCTCCTCCTCAATAGGAAAAAGGAAGATCAAATCTAACTTTTACCTCATATGCATAGAACTAAACTGAGGGGTGGCGACTCAAATCACCTAGAAGATTTGCAATAGCCACCTGAATGCTTGGGAAATCCCTTCAAGGAATATGACCAGCAAGAGCTAGAGTCACTATCGGTACATCCTCCTCCTCGTCCTCGACATCCGGTATATCAACTCGGATAGGACGAATCACCGCCTCCTCCAGACGACGAGGTTGTCTAACTGAACGGGGTCAAGGCACTTCAGAAGCCCTCCTCCGTACACCAGAAGTGGTCCTACGGGAACTACCCGGCTGATCCAGATCCATAATATCTGAACACAAGTCTCCAAATCACCTAAAAAAAGGTGTGATATTTTCTAACCTAGAGCTTTTTAAAATGCATTTAATGACTATATGCATGCATGCATTACTTTAACATACATCTACAGTAGAGTTAAAAATGCATGACTACTCAATGCCTAAATTTTGGAAAATTTTTGCCATAACTTCCTTTATAAATAGGATTATCCACATGCACATAGGCATGACTAGGTGGCCATTCAGTAGCACACCTACCCACAGTCATAAACATCCTATAAGGCATGAAAATATCAAAGTCACAATCTATGATGGTAGATTAGATACCAGGATTACTTTGCTTTATTACCTTTGCTCATTTGTCCTTAAATAGGATAAGAAATAGTAGAAAAAGGTGACAATTTGACTCTTTTAAAAGTTAATAATTTTCACATCATTATGTTCAGCATAGTTTAATGCTAACATTTACTATGTTGAATATTTTTTATCAAGTCATATGAGCATGCATATTCACTACTATGTGTTAAAGCGCATTTCATATGAAAAGTCATTTTCCAACGGATAGAAACTGGAAAAAAAGACATGCGTACGTTACCAGGACAGTGTAGAACACTTGTACGGTGACAAAATTTGCAGAAAGACGCCCAAACTCAGTAGATCTGAAGAAGAGCTCTTAGATTTTCTATGTGGCGCAATGTAAAATGACTTGAGAAAGCAACTTACAGCCTTTAAAGCCATCTACGGCTTGTCGTAGGTCCACATGCGATTGGTACAGGTGTACTTACGGCTCCCCTAGGTGGGGCCCACCCCTCTGGCTCGGTCCAATTCGAGTTACAAAGGAGTTCTCACAAGCTGAAAAGGCCAAATCAGGGATAAAAATGCTACGCGATTAAGCAGAATAGCCTGAAATCCTGGTTTTCCTAAGCCAAACTGTGACTTTCATATCATTCATTGGTATTCGCCCAAACACAGGGTATACTATACTGATGATCTCCGCGGCTGCAAATCACACTCGGCAATACCTCACAAAGGTCCGATGCCGTCAGTTTGGGGTCGCAGCTCCAAAGAACATATCCCCGGTGGGGGTGTCACGCGTTTGCATATGTCAAAGTACATATCCCCTGCGGGGGTATCAAGCGTTTTCATCTGCTAGAGTACACATCCCCAGTGGGGGTATCACGCATTTTCATCAGTTGATGCACATTTCAGCGAGGGTCAGGCAACCCTGACATTCACGGACTGTTGGCAGTAAATCTGACAGAACACTGGAAGGGCTTGGTAATACAAACCAGGGATCCCCGGCGGGGGTATCATGCATCTGCATCCATTAATGTACATGTTAATAAAGGTTAAGCAACCTTGACGTTACTTCAGCCGATGGCAAGTAAACCCATCGAAGCATCAAAAGCCATCCGATGATTTCATCCGTTGATGCACACATCAACAAAGGTCAAGCAGCCTTGACATTATCCCCAGCAGGGATTTCATCCATTGATGTACATTTCAGCGAGGGCCAGGCAATCTTGATAACACAGATTGTTAGCAGTAACTCTGATAGAGCATCCTCATCGGGAAGGATCAATGATGGAATATATTATACACATCCTCAATAGACAAAACACATCCCCATAGAGTCTCTTGTACATGAGAGATACGTCTTCAGTGAAAGTTTGTACCCAGGATTAGGGGCTTCGGTGATAATCTCAACGTCAACATCCTGGAAGTTCCTGGTAGCTTTGGATCATACGTCCAAACAGTTAATCAGAGTGGTCATGAATGACCCTGCTCCCGGTACAAGTCAAGGGGAGCCGACAATCATCCCACCATGTTGGAGAATAATCCAACAAACCACATTCATTTGAATCATGCTGCTCTACATCGCATCATGATTATCTTGTTACATTTCAGGTGTCTAGTATTCTTTATCCTATCCATGCCATTGCATTACATGAATATGATAAAGAGGGGTATCTGTAGACACTCGAAATTTTCCACATACATATTACTAACATGGCAGTAGGGTAGGATCGCCTTTCAGAGATAACCCTGGAAGACAGCTCAGTTCAATCCCATAGACAACTCTAGGATATTTGGTATTACCATCTACGAGATAACCCCGAGACATCCAGCTCAGTCTCATAAATACCACCAGAAGTTTCAACCTCAACCCCAGAAATAACACCGGGAGTTTCAATGTCAATCTCGGACATAACTCCGAGGAATGCAGTTCAAATACCGAAAATCACACCAGAGAAGACCGTGTCATCTCGAAGATAACCCCGGGATACTCAGTCTCATTCCTAGAAACAACACCGGGGAAGACAATATCAACCTCAGAGACAATCCCGAGGCATGCAGTTACAGTTCTAGAGATAACCCTAGAAATGCTTGTTCTAAATCCATGCAAGCAGTTTCAAACACTCAACAATGGTGTTGAGGCACTCATTTCCCAAGTTCAGAGATAACCCCTAGAAGTCAGGCACACCTCAGAGACAACACTGAGGACGGTCAACAACTGCAGCAGTCCAATATCAGAGATAAACATGAGCAATGACCGCTAAAACAGCTCAAACCGGAGATAACCCTGGTGAGGGGCAGAACCGTTATTCTGCCATCTCAATCCCACATTACACCGTCTCAACATTTATACATACATTCTGCACAGCAATGTCCTACAAGAACCAAAGAGCTCCAATCCCGAGTGACTATTGCACAAGACAACACATCGAATATAATTTGAAGCTTGAAGACCAAGGGCATGGTCCCATCTTCCTAACTTCGTACAACCTCTAATCCCATGTCATTGTGTAGCTCTCGATAACAGCATGTCGTAAAAGGTCTTATACACCTCGATCGGATGCCCAAATTGAAGTTCTGAAAGTTTGAGCGGATAACACGTTGCACGCGTGCGCGTACTTCAAGATGGCGGGACCCGCAGAACCTAGGGCACCCCGGGCAGTCGTAGGTACACTTGCGGCTCCCCCTTCTATAAATAAAGGGCTTGGGGCAACCATTTTGGAGAGAAAAAAGGTGAGGAAGCCCTGTCCAATTTGCTCTGTACACACATTAAACTGAGTGCTTTCTCATTTTAAACACTTGTGAGCTTATACATTGTTATATTTTTACCGGCAGGAGCCAAGTGTTCATCCATTTAAAGTCATTGAAGTCTTCTTTAGCAGTCCAGTATAAGCCTTCTTACACTTTCTAAAGCCTTTCTCCACTACTGTCCACATACAGTTCTACACGTTAAGAGTCGTGTTGTGTGTGTATGCCCGGACTTTGGTCCATGGCTTTTATTTCTTTTTGTATGTATTATATATATATATATATATATATATATATATATATATATATATATATGGACTAACATTATCAAGTTATGCCTCGATTAAGCCTAAACTCACGTTCGGAGCGTTTATTTGCTTTTATATATATATGGACTAACATTATCAAGTTATGCCTCGATTAAGCCTAAACTCACGTCCGGAGTTTATACTTATATATAAAATGTTGTCGAACTTTGTTCGATGAGCCTAGATTTTACATCCGAAGCATTTACTGCTTATATATATATATATATATATATATATATATATATATATATATAACTGTTTACAGCTTTTATGCAAACTGCTACATCATGTGAGCCTAGGAATCATGTAATCACAAATTCAGTCTACTGAATCTAGATTCGATTCCCGTGATGGAAATTTTCAATTGTAAGCAGCTTGTAAATTATTTACGGTGTTTGAATTTCCTTAGATGGCTCTCATGCCCACAAGGAGTTCGACACTGCTATGTATATTATTTTCTCAAAGATGTTTCATATCTCGAAAATAAAAGCAATCAAGTCGAACACGTAATAAAATAGAAGTATCAAAGGCCTCAATTACTATTGAGCACAAGGGTTTGAAAAATATCTTTTTACAAAACATCACTGCTATATCTTGTTTAAAATTGAATTTTTATCTAAACTCAAACCCTTTGTATATAGGTGCGAACGAGGCATAGCACTACTTCTAAATAACTGTACATTGAGCACACACACACACACACACACACATTCATATAATAGTTTCTTGAAAAGTGGCGGTAACCGTGGCAACACAAATGTAGGGGGGTGCCTAACACCTTTCCTCCGTATTAGTAAGTCCTCGGACCCTAATAAATCTCAGTTTCACAGACCCGTTAAGCAGTGTCACATCACTGGGTCAATATGCAAACCTTTTCTTGGTTATGTTGGTACAACCATTTAAAAATCAACTGGCGAATCTTACAGTCAAATCGTCAACATATAATTATCGGACCTTTTTACAACTTATTTTTTTAAACAAATCTCACCTAACATGAGAATACCAAAGGACAAGAACAGATAAGGGACAAGTAAAATCCCGACGTCGACAATGACGCCTATTAGTCACTTATGTTAGCTCTACTTTACATTTCATCATTCTTCCCTTTTTAACTTTAGTACACAATGTCCATTCGTGTGTTTAAAACTTATTAAGACACTTTCTTGTCCATTCGGTTATTACGTTAAGCTTCATTTTATGTCTTATTACGCTTCCTTTTTCCTTACACTTAACACATAAACTCAAGTTCTGAAAAACTCGCGCGCATCGGCATTTTATCATCTACTTCATCCTCATTCATAATTTGCTTCAAATGATAACTCACATCATCGATGAGTTTCTATTTAATTAAGTAATTAATCATCGTCTCGTAACTTAACCTAGTAGTTGTCCTTTTGACTTATAGCAGAGTATACATTCCTTCACATTATTTATATACTATTCGCACAAAAATATGTGATTAAACTTTTCATAGTCTCGTACGTCGTAAGTCAACCGACTCTAGTCTATTTAATTTACTTTTACGATTTCTGATTCGTTAGTTTATAATTATTTTTATTCCGATGAAAGCCTAATACCCTTATTAAGCCTTCGTAACCTCTTTATCATTTATCTTAAACTCTTGTATAATATTATTAATTATTTAATAATATTTTATTCCTTTACAATTATTATTAATCATTTAATAATATTTCATTCATTTACATATATTATTAATCATTTAATAATATTTTAATCACCTCATAATATTATGAATCATTTCATAATATCCTAATCCTTTACAAATTTTATTAATCATTTAATATTATCTTAATCATTCACAAATCTTATTAATCATTTAATAATATTTTAATCATTTTTTAATATTATTAATTATTTAATAATATCTTAATCATTTATAAATATTATTAATAATATACTAATATTTTAATCATCTTCTAATATTATTAATCATTTAATAATATTCAAATCATTTACTAATCCTATAAATCATTTAGTAATATTTTTATCATCTACAAATATTATTAATCCTTTAATAATATTTTATTACTTTACTAATATTATTAATCATTTAATAATATTTTGTTATTATTCATTTATAAACAATTTAATTTAATTGTTTATCTCTTATTGTTTAGTTTATTTAACAAACATAACATACTCTTCATATAATATTTTATCAAAAATGACCAAATTACCCTCATAAAATTTTAATACATCATATTAATGATATATAATCTATAAAATCACATTATAGAATTTTATGACTTAATATAACTAAATTTACTCGTTTATTCTTAACTCAATCATATGTATGAAAAATACCAAATCAAAATTTTATTTTTCTATCTTCTGGAAAACTTCAATATATAATATTTTAGGCACAAAATAATTTTTCTGGAATTTTTCAATTTCCTTAAGTATTTTTCAAAAGTCTATTTTTAGTCTGTAACTTAGGAAAATTAGCTATACCATGCTTAACTCCAAAAATTCCCAACTCTTAGAAGAATCTTACAAGTATTAATATGAACTTCCAGTTTAAATTTCGTAATCATCGGAGTTATAGAACTCAAGTTATAGCCGTTTCCATCGAAAAAATTTAAAAATTGAAATGACCATAACTCGATCAATTTATATCAGAAAAAAGCTCATCTTTGGAAAGGAGTTACTTTATATCATATATTTTCATGTCAAAAAATTCCTAAATTTATTTCAAAAATTAAATGGCCGAAAATGCCCTTGGAAATATTTGGATAAATTGTTTTTTGATATTTTTAGATTTTTCCTACTTTACTAAAAACTGTCAATACGGAAATCTACGAGGAATTTTTCAGTGATTCTACTTGGAGAGTTTAGGGGACTCATCGATCTAAATCCAAAAATTGACCACACTAAAAAATTCTAAATATACTGAGAGATATGATTGTTCGAATTTCAGGTTCTGTTTTAGGTAAAATCAATTTTTCTCACTCTTAGGTTTTCTAAGAAATCTTCCATGATCTATTGATTTATCATATATTAGCCATCATAAACTAACATAATACATCATAAAATTCCTTAAACTCTAGGATCTACCATAATCCATAATCTATTTCAACAAACTCCCACAACAAACATGCTTAAACAAATTTTTAAAAAAGATTTAGGTGATTAGGGTTTCTATACCTTTCATTGTGAACTTGATTTCCTTCTTTCCTTACTAGATGGTGTTTTCTTGCTCTTCCTTTTTCCTTTCCCAAACCTATGGCACTTTCCCTTCCTTCTCAAACTCTCTTTTTTCTCTTGGATTTTGAATGAGAGTTATGGAAAAACAACAAAAAGAAATGTTATTTCCGCTTCTTCCTTTCATCTATCCTTTTCTTCTTTTATCTCAATTCTTACGAAAAATGGGGTGTGATAAATGAGGAAGAGATTTGTTGAAGTTTGCCTAAATAATTGGTTGCTATGATGGTCTTTTGGACTTTGAGTGAAGGAATGATCAAAGGGAAGAAAAACAAACCTTTTGGCTAAATTTTTCTCCAAAGTGCTCCCCAATTTTGCCACCATTTTCTTCCATGTGGACCCCCCATATTCATGTCCAAATACTCCCCCTCATCTTCTAGAAATCTAGCAGATTTCAACCATGTGGGTCTCGTGTTATTGCCTCATTTTGCGTGCTTAATCCCCTCTTTAACTTTTTGACCCAAAAAATCAAAATTTCAAATTTATAGTCGATTCCTATTAAAATCGACACTCCCGACGGCATGGACACATCCGTTTCTTCGAATTCATCTCCGAATTTCATGTTTGACTTTTTTCTATAAAAGTCAACTATTAACTTTGACCAAAAAGTCAACCTCGACACATTTTGTGTTATAGTCTATTCTTACTAATTTTGATGTTTCGGACTCAAATATCTAGCCCGCGTCCCCAGATTCCACTCCTAACTCTGATTTTTACTTTTCTCAATAAAAGTCAACTGTTAATTTTGACCAAAAAGTTAACCCCGACATATTTTGTGTTTACAGTGTTTTCTGACTAAACATAACGTTTCGGACGCAACCGAGCAGTTCGTGCTTCAAAATTCTATCCCTAACTCAAATTTGAAGTTTTAATTTGCTCCTTGTATTGCTAATCATACTAACTAATCATTTATTGATTATTATACATTTCATTTGTCATTCAAAGCCATCATTCAAGCTATGTTAATTCATAACATAGTTTTATATTGATTCTCATGTCCTTAACTCAATTGATCATATTAGCTTATCTTTTCATCCCTTTGTTGTTTTATTCTTCTCTTCTTACAAAGATCCCATGCCGAAATCACTATTCACGTAACTTTGTAGTTTAGGTCACTACTAAACTCTTAAGCAATTTCTCTCGTCGATTAACTTTATCGAATTACCGTAACATAGTTATTACTTTACTACTTCTTTCATTTATTTATTTTTCTATCCAATTCATGGACAATCATCTATTCTTCACCCAAGTCTCATCTGACTTGCTTCGACTCATGACTATCTGCTTATTCTCAAGTATTAATATATTCAATATTTCTAACCTTAAATTCTCTTTACCTTCTTTTAGATATTAAACCATATAGGTTCCTTTCAAAAAATTTAATCATTTCTCTATTTTCAAATCTAGGTTTTCTTCTTTAAACCTTGATTTATTTATTCGAGACAAGTCTCATAAATTTTTGAGTTATCACATAAAGCATTTGTAAGACCCCAACTTTTATAAATAAAGATGAATTTTCTATGAATATCATTTTTGAATATTATGGAGTTAATTTGATATAATGTTATAGTTGTGGGTAATATTTATAAATTTTACAAAGTACGCAAGTAGTTATATAATATTTCTTACATTGGTCGGGGAATATTCATTTTAACAGGGAATATTCGTACAACGACACAATAATTGGTGGACCCCACAACAGAATTATTGTCGGATTGAGAAAACGACAAAAATATTTTATTAAAAATAACGGCGGAAGTTTTACCATTGTTACTGTTGAACTACTCGGTAGTAAAAGTACAGTAATACGTGTGGTTGCATAGTAGCACACGGTATTGATTATTAATGGTTATGTGAGAAGTCACTCAGTTTGATTCAATTATTGTCAGTTAATAATATGAATTATTTAGCGATAATGACATTTTGTTTTATTCATATTATTAACGTAATAAAACAGAAACATCTTTTTATATAAAATAGAATACTTTATTAAAGTTATTCTATAAATAGAATATATTATATTTTATTTAAAAGATTTTTCTTTAAATATGGACCGTCAGATTAAAGTAATCAATCTGGACCGTTCATGGATTAGTTACTATGCATTCTATTTTTCTATAAATAGCAGCTCATTCCTTCATTATTTCTTACGAATTCACTGAACTCTAGAGAGAGAAACTATAGAGAGAAACTATAGAGAGAGAGAGAGAAGAAGAGTATTCTGCTACTTAACTACTTCCTTACTTCAGCTCTTCTTTAAAATGGTAAGGGGTGTTATTCTTTCTTATTCATGAAAAGAATTATTGTTATTCTATTTCTTATTATTCTGTTAGAATAACCTGTATACGCGGTCTACCCTATACTTGGTGACATTCTTCTATTATTCTGTTGGAACATCCTGTCTGTGTGTTTTACACCGGACCTGGTTCCGTTTTTATTATTATTCTGTTGGAACATCCTGTCTGTGTGTTTTACACCGGACCTGGTTCCGTTTTTATTATTATTCTGTTGGAACATCCTGTCTATGTGTTTTACACCGGACCTGGTTCCGTCTTGTTATTATTCTGTTGGAACATCCTGTCTGTGTGTTTTACACCGGACCTGGTTCCATTATTTATTATTCTGTCGGAATATCCTGTCTGTGCGTTTACGCCGGACCTGGTTCCATTATTTATTATTCTGTTGGAATAACCTGTCTGTGCGGTCTATCACATGCCGGGTGATTTCTTTTGTTATTCCATTCTTTATTATACTCAGTTGGTTAAGTTTTGACTTCTATACTCCATGAAATTAGTGGAATATCCTTGATAATTGCGGTTCATCAAGTATCTTTTCATGAAAATATTCTTCTAAGTATTCTTGAATTTTACTCCACAATGCAGTATCATGTTGACAATTTGGACGTTGTTAATTCTTGGATAAATTAATTCTTGAACTTGTTTTATTGAATTCTTATATCATTGTCATCATCCTCATGTTTATAAAATGTTGAAAGTCATCTGTGGCCTGTAGTGCATAGATGGACTTGGTATGATTATGACCAGGGATTATTCGGTATAATCATGACCGTGATGTTACAAATGATGTGGTAAAAGTCCTCATTGGCCCGTAGTGCATTGATGGACAGTTGTTGGCATGATCATGACCATTAATGAATACACGAATATCCTTGGCCGTAGTCCAGGGGTGATTCGATGATGTGGATTATTTTATTAAGCTGAGTCCCAACGATCACAATGTTGAAAAACCTTTTAAATCATAAAAGATAGTAGAGTTTATTTTCTACTTGACTCTTTTAATGGATTGCTTGTTCCGCTACAGTTAAACTTGATGTCTATTATATTTTATCTGTTTAACATTGTTGAAGGCTAATGATAATTTATTCTGCATTATCTTAGTCATAATATTTTTTATTGGGCTAGTTGAGCTCACCCTTTCTTTCAATGTTCTCTTCAGGAAATGAGAACGTAGCTGGGGCAAGTCGGGGAACGGAGTGATGGTCCGAATGATAGTATTAGTCAGTAGTCCTCACTATTCTATGTAATAGTGTGTTAATAAATGTAATGAGGACTCCTTTTGAGTATGAATACTCTCTAGAAGATAATATTTGTATTCAAACTCGCAGTTTATGTTTTGTCGTATTGTACACGACAGTTGTATTAGTAAGTTATATTTGTATTTTGTACTATGTATCTGACGACCCAAGATGGGTGATGTATACCTAATTTTGGGGGCGTCACAGTTGGTATCAGAGCTTAGGGATATGATCACTGGCTAAGATGTGAGAATAGAACTAGGAGGGGAGAGACGGGGAATTCCTTCGCTAGTATGACCTACCTAAGTTTATTTGCATGGTATTTAATTGGTCGGTCATAATATAAGGATAATATATGACATATCAATTAACTTTTATTTTGTGGCAGTATCTGAAAATGGCATCTGAGAATGTTGAGAATAGCAATGGAGCACAGGCGACTGTTGATTCACCACATATCAATAATCAGGATAATGTGCATCAGGAAGGTGACAATCCTCATCCAAACAACAACACTGACCAGATGATGAATGATAGAATGTTCAGAAACTTTATGCAGTTCATGCAACAGCAGGCGAGAGCGGCTCCTGTCCAAAATATAGGTGGAAACACTGAAAACTCTCGGACGGTCACCGCTAAATAGTTCAAGGAGCTTGGACCACCAGAGTTTAAAGGAGAGCCAAAACCACTTATAGCGGAAACATGGATAAAGCAGATTACTAAGATATTTGATGTCTTGGGATGCTCCGAGGAGCAAAAGGTTCCTTTTGCCGCCTTTATATTGCGAGGAGAGGCAGATTACTGGTGGGAATCGATTAAACGTACTCAACCTGCCACACTGAAGATGTCTTGGGAGAAGTTCCAAGAGCTGTTCAATGACAAATACTTTCCCGAAAGTGTTCGTCACATGAAGGAGGTGGAGTTCATCAAATTGGAGCAGAATAATATGACCGTGTCGCAGTATGAGACTAAATTTGCTGAGTTATCACGGTTTGCGTCCCACTTGGTGGATAATGAAGAGCGAATGACGCGAATGTTTTTGCGAGGTTTGAAACCTGAGATACTTCAACATCTTATTTCTCATAAACTGTGTTTATATTCAGATGTTGTGAATAGGGCTCAGTTAGTGGAGCGCGATAACGAGTCAACGCAACCAAAAGAGAGCAGTCGGCAAAATGATAATACCAGTGAGAGCAGTCATCGAAGCGGTGACAACAAGCATGGAGGGAATCAACAGGCCAGAAATGGTAACCACGTCGGTGGTAATCAGGGCCAAAACAATAAGAATGGTCATTTCAAGAAGAGGAGATTCAACAATGATGGAAAGACGTCAGCACCAGCACCCGTTGTTAAGGAAGGAGAACGACCACCTATCATATGTTTCAAATGCGGAGGGGAGGGGCACATCAGTCCAAACTGCGCAATGCCGTCTAAAGCATGTTATAATTGTGGAAGAGAAGGTCATTTAGCTCGATTTTGTCATTTACCAAAAACAAGTTCAGCCAAGATGGAGACACCAAAGGCCGTCCCAGAAAAGTCAAAACCGGTAGTGCAAGGGAGAGCGTTTGTTGTGACCTCCCAGAAAGCAAGGAACCCGAATGAGGTCATCACGGGTAAGCTTATCATAAACTCTAACGAAGTATATACTTTATTTGATACCGGTTCTACCCATTCTTTTATTTCTCCTACTTGCGCTCATCGATTAAATTTGATTCCGGAGAAATTAGACTTCGACTTATCTATTAAAACTCTATTGGGAGAAACCTTCATTACATCTATGGTTTATAAGTCTTGTTTGGTTTAAGTTGGTACCCACACATTTCCTGTCAATCTGATTTCATTAAAAATACTTGCATTTGACGTGATTCTAGGGATTGATTGGTTAACTACTCATCATGCAAAAATTGATTGTTTTCGTAAGGTTGTTAGCTTTCATATTCCTAATCGACCTATTATACGAATTCAAGCAACCAAACCATTAAAATCAATCGCTGCCATCTCAAGTCATAAAGCTATTCGTTTATTGAAAAACGAATGTCAAGCTTTCTTAGCTCATGTCACGGATCTAAACAAAAATACGTCAGTTTTGAATGATATTTCTATTGTTAATAAATTCCCTGACGTATTCCCTGAAGAACTTCCTGGCCTACCCCCAGAGCATGAAATTGAATTTTGTATCGACCTTGAACCCGGTACAAAACCCATTTCCAAAGCCCCATATCGAATGGCTCCTATTGAACTTCAGGAGTTAAAGATCCAACTGCAGGAATTGTTAGACATTGGCTTTATTCGTCCTAGTACTTCTCCTTGGGGTGCTCCTGTGCTATTCGTGAAGAAGAAAGATGGAAGTATGCGACTTTGTATTCATTATCGGGAGTTGAATCATGTCACCATCAAAAATAGGTACCCATTTTCACGTATTGATGACCTGTTTGACCAGTTGCAAGGAGCACAATTCTTTTCAAAGGTCGATCTTCATTCTGGATATCATCAGCTGAAGGTTAGAACTGAGGATATTCCAAAGACGGCTTTCAGAACTCGGTACGGGCATTATGAATTCCTAGTCATGTCCTCTGGATTGACTAATGCTCCTGCTGCCTTCATGGATATGATGAACCGGGTATTCAAGGAATATTTGGATCACTTTGTGGTCGTCTTTATTGATGACATCCTTATTTATTCCAAAAGTCGTGAAGATCATGAGCAACACTTGAGGCTGGTACTCCAAAAGCTTCGTGAATACAAGCTTTATGCTAAGCTAAAGAAATGCGAGTTCTGGTTGGAGGAGGTAGCATTCCTTGGGCACGTAGTATCAAGTCGTGGAATATCGGTTGACCCGGCAAAGATTGAAGCTATTCAAAGCTGGGAGCAACCTAAATCAGTGACCGAAGTACGTAGCTTTCTTGGTTTAGCTGGTTATTATCGGAGATTCGTGGAAGGATTTTCTTAAATCGCTACTCCATTAACTCAGCTGACTCGGAAAGATACAAAGTTTGGTTGGAGCGAAGAATGTGAGCAGAGTTTTCAAGAACTCAAGAGGAGACTCATTTCAGCACATATTCTAACAATACCATCTGGCTCGGAGGGATTTGTCATCTACAGTGATGCTTCGAGCAAAGGGTTGGGATGCGTTCTCATGCAACATGGAAAAGTCATAGCCTATGCATTAAGACAACTCAAGGAATATGAGAGGAATTATCCTACTCATGATCTAGAGTTGGCAGCTGTTGTCTTTGCACTTAAAATTTGGAGGCATTACTTATATGGGGAGAAGGTGGAGATCTTTATGGATCATAAAAGCCTCAAATATTTCTTCACTCAAAAGGAACTCAACATGCGACAACGACGTTGGTTTGAACTGTTGAAAGATTATGATCATACCATTCAATACCATCCTGGAAAAGCGAACGTGGTAGCTGACGCATTGAGTAGAAGATCATATGCAAGTACGAGTGCGATATTGTCAACACAAAGGCCCATTTTATGTGATTTGCAAAGGATGGAGATAGAGTTAAAGACTCCAGGGACCCATGTGATGATGGCGAATATACGAGTAGAACCGACTTTAATCGATAAAGTTAAAGCTGCTCAAGCTACAGACCTGGAGCTAATGCGTATGAGGAAGAAAGTGCAAGAAGGTGCTATACCGGAAGCAAGAATCGATGAAGAAGGAATACTTCGAGTCAACTCCAGACTTTGTGTTCCTAACAACCCTGATTTAAAGTATGAAATCATGACGGAGGCGCATAACACACCGTTTGCAATCCATCCTGAAAGTACCAAAATGTATCATGATCTTCGTCATACATTTTGGTGGAGCAATATGAAGAGAGAGATAGCGTTGTTTATCTCAAGGTGTCTAACTTGTCAACGAGTCAAAGTGGAGCATCAAGTACCAAAAGGTCCATTGCAACCACTTGAAATTCCAGAATGGAAGTGGGAGCACATTACCATGGATTTCGTTACCGGTCTTCCTAAGGTTTCTCAAGGTATAAATGCGATTTGGGTCATTGTTGATAGATTAACCAAGTTTGCTCATTTCTTACCGATACGAGAAACTTATACACTTGAACGTCTTGCTCGTATGTACATAAACGAGATTATAAGACTGCATGGTATGCCAGTATTCATAGTTTCTGACCGAGACCCAAGATTCACTTCATGATTTTGGGTTAGTTTACAAAAAGCTATGGGCACGGATTTACGATTTAGTTCAGCATATCATCCTCAGACGGACGGACAATCAGAGAGGACTATTCAAACTCTTGAAGATCTATTAAGACTCTGTGTCTTTGACTTCAAGGGAAGTTGGGACAAGTTCTTACCATTGGTGGAGTTTTCCTATAACAACAGTTATCAAGCAAGTATTGGCATGGCTCTATTCGAAGCATTGTATGAAAGAAAATGTCGTTCTCCAGTATACTGGGATGAGGTGAGTGAAGCAACGTTGTTGGGACCAGAGTTGGTACGTATGACTACAGAAAAGATTCAAACAATCCGACAACGTATAAAAACCTCACAAGATCGACAAAAGAGTTATACTGATCTTAATCGAAAGGACGTGGAATTTGATATAGGAGATCATGTGTTCTTACGTGTTGCTCCATGGAAAGGAGTTACGAGATTTGGAAAAAGAGAAAAGCTCAATCCTCAATTTATCGGTCCATTTTTAATCCTCGATCGAGTAGGAACTGTGACTTATAGACTCGCTTTACCGCTAAGTATGTCTCGTGTTCATAACGTTTTTCACATATCCATGTTACGCAAATATGTGGAAGACCCGAACCACATTATTAAGTTAGAACCGGACGAAATAGCGGAGGATTTGACGTATGAAGAAGTTCCTGTTCAAATCTTGGATAAGAAGGAACATATTATACGCTCCAAGGTTATACCTCAAGTCAAAGTTTTGTGAAAAAACCACGATGTTGAGGAAATGACTTGGGAGTTCGAATCTGAAATAAAATTAAGGTATCCTCACCTCTTCGACATACCAGGTACGTACCCTAATTTCGAGGGCGAAATTTCATAAGAAGGGGAGGTTGTAAGACCCCAACTTTTATAAATAAAGATGAATTTTCTATAAATATCATTTTTGAATATTATGGAGTTAATTTGATATAATGTTATAGTTGTGGGTAATATTTATAAATTTTGCAAAGTACGCAAGTTGTTATATAATATTTCGTACATTGGCCGGGGAATATTCATTTTAATAGGGAATATTCGTACAACGACACAATCATTGGTGGACCCCACAACGAAATTATTCTCGGATTGAGAAAACAACAAAAATATTTTATTAAAAATAACGACAGAAGTTTTACCATTGTTACTGTTGAACTACTCGGTAGTAAAAGTACAGTAATACGTGTGGTTGCATAGTAGCACACGATATTGATTATTAATGCTTATGTGAGAAGTCACTCAGTTTGATTCAATTATTGTCAGTTAATAATATGAATTATTTAGCGATAATGACGTTTTGTTTTATTCGTATTATTAACGTAATAAAACAGAAACATCTTTTTATATAAAACATAATACTTTATTAAAGTTATTCTATAAATAGAATATATTATATTTTATTTAAATGATTTTTCTTTAAATATGGACCGTCAGATTAAAGTAATCAATCTGGACCGTTCATGGATTAGTTACTATGTATTCTATTTTTCTATAAATAGCAGCTCATTCTTTCATTATTTCTTACGAATTCACTGAACTCTAGAGAGAGAAACTATAGAGAGAGAAGAAGAGTATTCTGCTACTTAACTACTTCCTTACTTCAGCTCTTCTTTAAAACGGTAAGGGGTGTTATTCTTTCTTATTCATGAAGAGAACTGTTGTTATTCCGTTTCTTATTATTCTGTTGGAATAACCTGTATACGCGGTCTACCCTATACTTGGTGACATTCTTTTATTATTATGTTGGAACATCCTGTCTGTGTGTTTTACACCGGACCTGGTTCTGTTTTTATTATTATTCTGTTGGAAAATCATGTCTGTGTGTTTTACACCGGACCTGGTTCCGTTTTTATTATTATTCTGTTGGAACATCCTGTCTGTGTGTTTTACACCAGACCTGGTTCTATTTTTATTATTATTCTGTTGGAACATCCTGTCTGTGTATTTTACACCGGACCTGGTTCCGTCTTGTTATTATTTTGTTGGAACATCCTGTCTGTGTGTTTTACACCGGACCTGGTTTCATTATTTATTATTCTGTCGGAATATCCTGTCGGTGCGTTTACACCGGACCTGGTTCCATTATTTATTATTCTGTTGGAATAACCTGTCTGTGCGGTCTATCGCATGCCAGGTGATTTCTTTTGTTATTCCATTCATTATTATACTCAGTTGGTTAAGTTTTGACTTCTATACTCCATGAAATTAGTGGAATATCCTTGATAATTACGGTTCATCCAGTATCTTTTCATGAAAATATTCTTCTAAGTATTCTTGAATTTTACTCCACAATGCAGTATCATGTTGACAATTTGGACGTTGTTAATTCTTGGATAAATTAATTCTTGAACTTGTTTTATTGAATTCTTATATCATTGTCATCATCCTCATGTTTATAAAATGTTGAAAGTCATCTGTGGCCTGTAGTGCATAGATGGACTTGGTATGATTATGACCAGGGATTATTCGGTATAATCATGACCGTAATGTTACAAATGATATGGTAAAAGTCCTCATTGGCCCGTAGTGCGTTGATGGACAGTTGTTGGCATGATCATGACCATTAATGAATACACGAATATCCTTGGCCGTAGTGCAGGGGTGATTCGATGATGTGGATTATTTTATTAAGCTGAGTCCCAGCGATCACAATGTTGAAAAACCTTTTAAATCATAAAAGATAGTAGAGTTTATTTTCTACTTGACTCTTTTAATAGATTGCTTGTTCCGCTGCAGTTAAACTTGATGTCTATTATATTTTATCAGTTTAACATTGTTGAAGGCTAATGATAATTTATTCTGCATTATCTTAGTCATAATATTTCTTACTGGGCTAGTTGAGCTCACCCTTTCTTTCACTGTTCTCTTCAGGAAATGAGAACGTAGTTGGGGCAAGTCAGGGAACGGAGTGGTGGTCCGAATGATAGTATTAGTTAGTAGTCCTCACTATTCTATGTAATAGTGTGTTAATAAATGTAATGAGGACTCCTTTTGAGTATGAATACTCTCTAGAAGATAATATTTGTATTCAAACTCGCAGTTTATGTTTTGTCGTATTGTACACGACAGTTGTATTAGTAAGTTGTATTTGTATTCTGTACTATGTATCTGACGACCCAAGATGGGTGATGTATACCTAATTTTGGGGGCGTCACAGCATTCCTTGCAAAGCTACGATAAACCGTCCTTCAAATATCCTACACATACATACCACAATTTACCACATAACAAAACTTTGTTAATTTATTATGTAACTCTACTTTACATTTCATAGTTCTATCCCTTTTTGGTTTAAAACACACTATGCAATTATGTGTTTAAGTCTTACTAGGACTCCTTATTGATTTATATTAACCTCATTCTATATATTATAATGTTCATTTCATTTGAATTGAAACTCTTTTTAAGTACATTAACATTTGACACCCGATTCGTTTCTCTTGCATATGCCTAATATGCTCTTACAACTTGTCTAAAGCATCATTGATTAATTTTAAGCATCATTATATTTCATAATATTCATGTTTTATAACCTAGAATAATATTTTTTATCGTCAGAAGCACTTCACTTGTATACGGGCATGCCCAACGCCATCTAATTTACTTCGAATTCACATCAGTCTCAAAGATGGCCATTTTTACCCCTTCTCTTAGCCTCAAATTTATACTTTTCCTTGTTTGGGATCATCTTGAATCGTTTCAATCGGAGTTCGTATGAAAAAGTTATGCCTATTTTACTAAAGGAGGTCAAAATAGTCGCACCTAACACACCATGAGCACGGCCGTACCCATTTCCTATGCGGCAGCGCCCTCTAGCTACCCCCAGCTGTGAGACCCCAGATTTTATGAATAAATATTTAATATTCTCGAAATATTTTTATTTTTTATTTTTTTTTTATATTATGGTATGGATTTGATATAATATTATAGTTGTGGGTAGTACTTATAAATTTTGTAAAGTATGCAAGTTGTTATATAGTATTCGATTGGTCGGGAAATATTTTTTTTGTCGGGGAATATCCGTACGACGGTATAATCATTAATGGACCCTACAACAGAATTATTGTCGGATTGAGAAAACGACAAAAATATTTTATGGAAATAACGGCGAAAGTTTTACCGTTAACTGTTGAAACACCCGGTGTTAAAAGTACAGTAATACGCGTGGTTGCATAGTAGCACGCGGTATTGATTATTGATGCTTATGTGAGAAGTCACTCAGTATTGTCCAATCGGGTATTCGGGACACTTTTTGTGTCAGAGTACTATTCAGGAGTTACTATTCATGAATTACTATTCACGGGTTACTATTCACCCAAATTACTATTCACTCTAGTATTGTTCACTCGGGTATTTTGGACACTTTCGTGTCGGAGTACTATTCACGAGTTACTATTCACGAGTTACTATTCATGAGTTATAATATTAATGATGAATATTTTTCGGAGTTGAATTTGGAGACGCAGACGTGATATTTGAGTCTGGAACGTCGAAATTAGTAAAAATAGTCTATAAACACAAAATTTTCCGAAATTCACTATTTGGTCAAAAAGTCAACAGTTGACTTTTTTAGAAAAAGTCAAACTTCGAAATTTCAAATTTTATATTTTTGATAAAAATGGTTTCATTATGTTGGAATTATTTGTGTTAGTGAAAATCGACATTTATTTCGATAATAATTGATATCTGGAGATTATATTGACCAATCGGGTAGTTAACCGGATAAATGAGCAATTGATTGCTATTATTTCACATGATTATAACTATTTATTCACATGTTGTACTATTGACTCACATTCTTGTTACTATTAGGGGAGTTGGTGCAAGATTGATAATACTTGCATGACTAAGTTAAAAATGGAGGTATAGAGGGATGTACTATATTGTAATTAATTTTTCACATGTTTAGAACTATTGAGTCACATGATTTTACTATTGATTCACATGATTTACTATTAGGGGAGTTGGTGCAAGTTTGATAATACTTGGATGATTGAATTAAAAATGAAAGAAAAGTTGGAGGTATTGTACTATAATATTTCGAGCCCCAAAACGTGCAATTATCGAAACTATGTTTTCCTATAAATATAAGCTCATTCTTCCTTCATTTCTCACCAATTCACTAAACCTAAAGAGCATTTATTATAGAGAGAAGCTATAGAGAGAAAATCTATAGAAGAAGAGAAGTCTACTCCCTAACTACTCCTATATCCAGTTTCTTTCAAAGGTAGGGAATATTATTTCTTTCTTTCATCTTCATGAAGAGAATTGTTGTTGTTCCATTCTTTGTTATTATGTTGGAATAACCTGTTTATGCGAAGTACCGCATACTTGGTGAAATTCTTCTATTATTCCATTCCTTATTATTCTGCTGGAACATCCTATCAGTGCGTTCTACGCCGGACCTGGTTCCATTATTTATTATTCTGTTGGAACATCATGTCTGTGCGTTCTACGCCGGACCTGGTTCTGTCTTTACTATTCTGTTGGAATATCATGTCTGTGCTTTACGCCGGACCTGGTTCTGTCTTTATTATTCTGTCTTTATTATTCCGTTGGAACATCCTCTCTGTGCTTTACGCCGGACCTGGTTCCGTCTTTATTATTTTGTTTTTATTATTCTGTTGGAATAACCTGTCTATGCGAAGTACCGCATGCATGGTGATTTCTATTGTTATTCCATTCTTTATTATTCTGTTGGAACATCCTGTCGGTATGATTTTCACTTGACCTGGTTCCGTTATTATTATTCTGTTGGAATAACCTGTCTATGTGAAGTACCGCATGCATGGTGATTTCTGTTGTTATTCCATTCCTTATTATTCTAAGTTGGTTAAAACTTTGACTTCTATACTCCATGAAATTAGTGGAATATCTTTGATATTTGCGCTTCATCTAGTATCTTTTCATGGAAATATTCTTCTAAGAATTCTTGAATTTTACGCCACAAAGCAGTATCATATTGACAATTTGGACGTTGTTAATTCTTGGATAAATTAATTCTTGAACTTGTTTATTTGAATTCTTATATCATTGTCATCATCCTCATGTTTATAAAATGTTGAAAGTCATCTGTGGCCTGTAGTGTATAGATGGACTTGGTGTGATTATGACCATGGATTATTCGGTATAATCATGACCGTAATGTTACAAATGATGTAGAAAAAGTCCTCATTGGCCCGTAGTGCAATGATGGACAGTTTTTGGTATGATTATGGCTATGGATTCTCTTTGGCCGTAGTGCAGAGATGAATTGTTTTATGGCATGATCAGGACCGTTGATGAAAACATGATTATCTTTAGCTATAGTGCATGGATAATTCGTGGTCGTGATACTAAAGAATATCCTTGGCCGTAGTGCAGGGGTGATTCGATGATGTGGATTATTTATTAAGCTGAGTCCTAGCGATAAAAGTCATGAAAAATCTTGTAAATCATAAAAGATAGTAGATTTTATTCTCTACTTGACTCTTTTAATGGATTGTTGGTTCCGCTGCAGTTAAACTTGATGTCTATTGTATTTTATCAGTTTAATATTGTTGAAGACTAATGATAATTTATTCTGCATTATCTTAGTCATAATATTTCTTACTGGGCTAGTTGAGCTCACCCTTTCTTTCACTGTTCTCTTCAGGAAATGAGAACGTAGCTGGGACTAGTCGGGGTACAGAGTGATGGTCCTAGATGATAGCATTAGTAGTCCTCACTATTCTATGTAATAGTGTGATAATAATTGTAATGAGGACTCCTTTTGAGTATGGATACTCTCTAGAAAATAATATTTGTATTCAAACTCACAGTTTATGTTTTGTCGTATTGTACACGACAGTTGTATTATTAAGTTGTATTTGAATTTTGTACCATGTAAGTGGCAACCCAAGATGGGTGACGTATACCTAATTTTGGGGGCGTCACACCAGCCGCGTGCCCGCGCCCATGGGCAGCGCCCCCACGTTCGAATTCGCCCATATTCCCGATTTTATATTTTTTTGATGCACATACTTTAAATCTTCACAACTTTTCATTTTCAGTCGGAATTAGTTAGTTTTCGACGCTATAAACTTGTTAAACATTGAACTACTCATCTACAGAATAATTATAACATTTCAAAAACTTTAAAAAAAATTTTAAGGGTTTCAATTCAGTGTTCATACTATATTTTCACACTTTGACATATTTAATGAAATCATCCACTACGAATTCGTTTTACATCCATTTTAACTCATTCCAACCACATTGTTTTTGTATTTCAAAGTATTACAGCAATAAACCATCAATTTAAGATTTTAAACATGGATTCATAACCAATTTTGACTCCAAAACAGGCCATAATATACACATTACACCTAGAAGTCTAATTCTTCTTATTTAACACATTTACACAAACTTGATTCCTCCAAAATCACTTATAGATGATATATAATAGATTATATATATCCGTAAACACATATTACCAATTCCTCATCAATTCAACCCACCAAAATAATTTACAATGAAGAACTCAAGAAAATAAAAACTTAAGAAACTAGAATTGAATTATCACCTCTTGATTCCTTCCTTAGTTTAGCTAGATGATGAAGATTACTTGATTACGCTTCTCCCCCTTCTTTGATCCTCAGATTTTTGCTCTCAATTGCACAAAAAATTCTCTCTCTCTCAAACGCTCTTTCTTTTCTTGGCTTTGCAAATATAAGCGAAACTATAGAATTAAGCTAAGAGATGGTTTAACGTGGGTTATCAGTTCTAGCAACATGGGGTCTCAACAATTACAGAATGGAAAGGTCCATATGCCTTGTTTGGTTAAACCCAATTAACCTTCAACTTAATAATTTTAATTTCTCTTATTATATAGTACATATGTCACACTAAATTATCATTGCTAAAACATTTAGCCAACTTTCTTCCCATCTATTTACCCATACAAATTATGAAATCACATTCATAATTTAAAATAAACATCTCTATTCAAATAAATATTTCCATAAAATATTTAATATTTAATCCACCGATTATTTTAATAAATTATACAAATATTATGTATAATTATTTAATTTCTTTCCTTATATAAAGTATTCCAAGATAATTTATTTAATCTATACATTTAGTCGCATCTTAAATATTGATTTAATTTATTCATCTTGACACCAATACTTATTTATAGATATATTGGTTTCTCTTCTCTCATCATAAATTTATATTTTATTAACATCGTTCAAAATATTAAACTCTTTCATATATTACCATGATATGCAATATATTAAAAAAATACCAAAATTTAATTAACATAATCATTTTCCTTAAGCATATATATATATATATATATATATATATATATATATATAATTTATTTATTTATTCACCATTTGAATTAAGTGAATTAACAATTTTTTTCAATTTACCGTAACTTCATTGACAATAAAGGCTGTAATATTCAAATTATATTATCTCATAATATAATTTTCAACTTAATTTAAATTAACCAATATTATTCAGTTAATTTTCTTTTCCACCATAATATTCCTTTTCATAACAACTTCGTTTACTTACTTCAATAGTTTAATTAACTATTAAATCTCATTTTCCCCAATATATGAATATATATAACTCCCGTTTATATATAAAAATTTAAGTCTCTTCACACCAAATCACATATTTCAAAGTATATAGCAAATATATATATTTTCTCAAACTCAAAACATCTCATAATAAGAATTTTATATATTAAATTCTTAGTTTAATAATTTCTAAAAATTTGGACTGTCACAGAAGGAATTTTAGTGATTCATTGTTGTAATATATCTTAGTGATCTGGTTTTAGTGACCCTTAAACATTCTTAGTGAATTTCCTACTCGTAGAGTAGAAGAGTGGACTAAGAGCTGTTTGTACTCCGAACCAATTAAAATCTCCTATGTCATTTACTTTATTGCATTTGTATTTTCACTATTAACGCTATATTTATTATTGTCTTAATTCCAAGTGAAAAAAAATTTAAAGCTGAGATTTTATTTAAATCTTTGAAGGGTATTTAAAACTAATATTCCGCTGTGCATAATTAACTCTGCTTAATTTAATATCTGGTAATAATCCCTTAATGAGAAAAAAGTTTTAAAGGATTTATTCAACCCCCCTTCTAGATCTCCAAGTGCCTTGGGAAACAACAAGTGGTATCAGAACAGATTCTTAGAATATAAGCTTAAAATGCTTGATTATATCAATGACATAAAACAAAACCAGTTCTAAGCTTAGTGGTGGAAGTAATCAACCCCTTTGTAATAGAGTAAAATTTGCTAATTGGAAAGTTAATATGCATGCTTATATGGATGCTATCAACGAAGATTTGTTTGATGTAGTAATCAGTGGGCCCTATTTACTAACAAACTTTGCACCAAAAATAGATGATCCGAACAAGATGGCAGTCAAGTAAATAGTTGACTGGACAGAATTGGAGAAGAAGTTTGTGCAACTGGACAAGCGGACCAAGAACATTCTGCTCATTTCTTTAAAAGATGAGCTATTTGAGAATGTCTTCAACTACACAACATCTATGGAAGTCTGGGAAGCCTTACTAGTGATGCATGAAAGTACCAAAGAAGTCAGGGAGAATAAATAGTCTCTACTGACTCAACAGTATGAAATGTTCTCTCACGTTCCTGGAAAGAACATAATCGCTACATATGAAAGATTCATTGTGCTACTCAATTTTTAAGAGCTTATGAAAAGGTCTACCCAAATAAGGACCTTAAATTCAAGTTTATGAAGGCTTTGCCTAGAAAATGGGATGCTAAAACCACTAATATCCGACAGTTAAAGAATCTGCACGAGATGACAGTGCAGAAGCTCTATGGTAATCTCCTTACCTACGAGCTTGAGCTAAACCAGCGGGCTGAGACTATCTCTAAAGGTAAGAAGAAAGAAAGAGGAGTTGCGCTCAAGGTGTTAGAAGTAACCTCCAAAGCCTCAGTTAAAATTGATTTTGATGATGATGATGATGCTGATGAATATATTGAGATGCTAGCCAGAAGATTGAGAAAGTTCATGTAGAAGGACAGAAGAAGTAGCCCAAAAGAACTCTTCAAAAACAAAAATAGCCGTACTCATGAAAAATATCTGTGCTACAATTTCAAGTTCCCAAGTCACTTTATTGTAGAGTGAAACTAGCCCCTACGAGAAGAGTTAGAGAAGGACAAGAAGAAGTCGACTCCAAAGAAAGAGTTAAGAGGCTACAAGAAGTTACAGAAGAAAGAGAAAGGCCTTGTAGTTGAGGGTTCATGGAGTGACTTAGATAATGATTTGAGTTCTGAGCTAAGAAAAGATGAAGGACCTCACGTGACCAACCTCTGTCCAATGGTCATTAAAACAGATGCTGGTAATATCACTGATTATCAAGAAATTGACATCAGTGAGGTATTTGACTTTAACTCTCTTGATGTAGATATTAATGATTAGAGAATTGCATGGCATTATACAAACGCTTATTTGTGTAAATACATGACGTAATTTAAGGTTCTATCAAAGGACCATTATCTTCTTGAAGAGGAGAAAGAAAAAGTTCAAGTAGAACTGGAAATAGCTCTACAAAGTGCTTTTCTCTCGCCAACCTTGAAGCAGAGAATGCGTGGTTGAGGCAGATAATTGAACGCAATGCACACAGAGAGTCAATCCTAACCTCTAAGGTAGAGGTGCTAGAGAAGACAACATTTACGTGGAATTGATTGGGAGATGTCGTTAACAGTCCAAAATTAATACCTTACTTCTGAGCTACTAACACAAGAATTAGTATAATAATAAGCAAGGATAGATCTCTCAGAGAGTTATATGTTTTATATTTATCCTAGTTCTTCTAATAAAGATAGGGTTATGCATTTGATTAACTAATTAATGAAAACAAAAAAATAATTATTATGAATAACCAATAAATAAAATACTTCAGTTCTTCAGTTCAGTATCGCTTTTTCACAATTATGGAATAATCAAGGTAAATAATATTTATCCTGCAATGAAATCAATAACATTAGATAACCGCAATGACTACTTATCCAAAATTCTCCTTAAGTTTTAATATAATGTGACAATCGCCCCAATAAACCCTAACTATCATACAACTTAGAACTATAAGTCTAGATTTAATATAACAGCAACATAAAGAATTACGGAATTAGGTTATTCCAAGCAACAATCACACAATCAAGAATTATTTAACTTACCTTCTGATAATCTTAGCAATACTCAAAAGCTTGTCCACAATCATGTATCACTAATTGCTACTTATGATCAGATATAATATTGTTTGGTTAATACTATATCTTAATCTACCAGATGATATTAATCAGATTATTCTATGTAGTCACATCAAATTAATTAGATAGAATAACATGTAATCAACTAAAAAGGATTATCAGAATAAATCTCATATAAGAAGGAATAAATAAAGTAAACTTGATCAAACCATTAATTATAAAGAAGGTTCAACCTCCTTTAGAACTGAAATAGAGAATTTAGCCTGACATGCCTTCAATCTTCCAAAACTTGGGTTTGAAATCAAATGTAGATGATGATAATTTCTAACTAAAAACTTGTATTTATATTCATAGAATAAAGTCCCAAGTCTCTAAGAAATAACAATCCAAATTCGAGTAGAATTCCATGAAATTTTAGCCTGAAGTCTTTCTTTATTTCAAATTCACGACGAACTCGCCCCGACGAATTCCTAACCTATGCATTTACTTTATACATGGAATCTATGATTACGCAAGTTTCCTAACTTACACAACTTTGGATTTTGTGTAAGTTCTCAAAGTTCATTTGATTCTCATATTGAATGTAAGTTTCCTAAGTTCTTTACACTGCATACATTGTATAATCCGTATTGTTGCCATATCAACCTTATTTATTTCAAAAAAATATTTATTACTATTCGAAAATAATTGATATTTTGACAACTATTTCCAGCATTGAACTTATAGTTCATGAATGCTTTATAAAAGCTGGCTAAGCCATTGATTCGATTAGACTATTATCATATGATAGAAGGCTATCCAAACCAAATTGACTTGGTGCGCATTCTTATAATTGACTGAGCTGAACAACCCTCCTTGAAAGGAAAACTATATAATTGTCGGGAGATCGACGTGCTCGCATGAGTATGATTAAATGTTATGCATAACGTAGCATGTTGATCACCTGTTGTACTCGTTTTATTGAATTTTCAGTATAATACTGTTAATTATAGTAGAAGTTCGTAGTCCTTAGTGTCTGCTAGTGTTTGTTATTCCTGAACATTGACATGATGTATTTTTGAATCTTATTGATATCTTTCAGTCCATAGCGACCTTATTGAGAATTATTGAAAATTGCTAAATTATTATTCGCTGTCATATCCTTGAAGATTCGAACTCTATATATGATCACCCTTATTACGATATTACTTGCTGGACAAACTTGTTGCTCATGCTTGTTTTCCCTAAAAACATTTCAGTTAAGGCAGAGCAAGGCATACACTCGGGCACTGATAAGGGCAAGGGCAAAGCTACGGAGTAGCTTCATATTTATTTAGAAGTATTATGATAATGTAAAGACATAAATTGTGTTATGTATTAGTTATATCTAAACTATGTTTAAGTGTGTTAAGGTATGTAAGAGATATTTTAAGTTACGAAACCTTGGGACGTAAATGATTATATTAAATAAATGTAATCTATTCTGTTATTTCCATTGCATGAGATGTTATTTAGTCATTGATTTGTAGCACGTGGCAAACCGAATTCGAGACATGAATGGTCTGTATTTGGGGGTGTCGCATGAGTGATTTTCGGTCTAGTACATATCATCCCATACATGATAAATCCTATTGTTGAAGCATAAGGAATCTTATTCATACGATCTTTCTCCTCAGGTATCTTTAGGGCCTGTTTCTTGGAGAGATGTATTCTATGGCTCATCGGCATGAGTCCTCTCTTAGAATCTTCCATGCTAAACTTCTTTAGCATCGAGTCAATGTACGTTCCTTGGGACAAGCCAAGCATCCTTTTAGATCTATCTCTATAGATCTTCATCCCAAAAATATAGGATGCCTCACCCAAGTCCTTAATGGAGAAGTTTTTAGATAACCAGGTTTTGATCGATTGTAGCATAAGAATATCATTCCCTATTAGTAATATACCGTCAACATATAATACTAGGAATGAAACAACTCTCCCACTAACATTCTTGTACACACATTGTTCATCCTCATTTTTGATACAATCAAACTCATTGATTGTCTAATCAAAACGAATGTTCCACCTACGAGAAGCTTGTTTCAATCCATAAATGGATCGTTGCAGCTTACAAACTTGATTTGTTCCAACCATTGAAACAAACCCCTCTGGCTGTGTCATATACACATTCTTAAGTTTTCCATTGAGGAAGGTCATTTTCACCCCATCTGCCAGATTTCGTAATCATAATAAGCTGTAATCGCAAGCAAAATCCGAATGGACTTGAACATAGCTATTGGTGAGAAGGTTTCATCAATCTAGGGTCACGTGGTTACTAAATATTTACAAAATTAGAAGGAAAACTAGATCTTTACATATCTTAGCCATTCTAGCTTCTAGGTTCAAGTTTTACAACTCTTGAATTAGTTAAAAGCTAGATCTGGCTAGATCTAGTATAGATCTAGTCATTGAAATGTAAATATTGACTATTTACATGAAATGAATAGTTAAAAAGTTAGATCTATGCAATATTAACTAAGATATATATATATATATATATATATATATATATATATATATATATATATATATATATATATATAGTAGAGCAAGCAAAGAAAGTAGATCTGAAGAGATTTTACAGTCTGGCTCGAGAACTGCTATCGAACGGCTTTAAGCGCCTTTAAACTCGATTTCCACCGGTAAAAACTTGATATGTTGAAATATATATGTATATAAGTGTTTAAAATAGAGATTTACAGTGTTTAAATAGAAGAATAGCTCCGTTTCTCTCTCTAAACTGAGCTCTCTCTAGCTTCTCTCTCTATTCTCTTTCTCTACAAATGAGTTGAAATCTTGATTTTAAAAAGGAATTAGGGGGAGCCTCAAGTCTACTTGCTGATGCCGTAAGTACACCTGTGGAACCCCTAAAGTGGGCCCCATTTGCTCGATTTTCTTCTAGCTAGGTTAGGTTTTCATGTTGCGCACTGGAACGGTCTTAATTCTCAATTCGAAAGGAGTTAGAAGATGTGTCATGTCATTTCGGAAAGCTCTTTCTGATAGCTTTGCAATGGTATATTACTCACCTAATTATGAGTTCGGAAAGGCAAAGAAAAAGGGGAAAAACCATCCTTGGGTAGATGTCAGCTAGCCATTCGCCTTGCTGTGCGCTGGGAAGCTTGCTCCTTTCAATCCGGGAGTAATTGTGAGATGTGCCATACCATTTTGGAAAGCTCTTTCAAAGGTCTATACAATGACATTGGGCATGACTATTTCTGAATCTGGGAAGATGAGTCCATGACCAGAATAGCATCTCCAGGTCTTCTAAAGGTAGTCTGCGAAGCAGTCTTGCATAGTTTGTACTTGGGATTACTGCGATGGCTCTTTTTGACCTTAGAGCATTCATAACATTGTCCTTATCTTTATCCTTACTTTGTAGTGATATTGGATCATTCTGCAAAATAGGGATTCAATTTTTTCACTATGTACCCAACAGGTTCCTTATATTGATTCCTTAAATAATGAAATTTAAAAATTAAAAATTAAAATTTAAAAGTTCTAATAGTTAAAACATCAAATCAATAATAATCTTCTAATTTATAAAGAGAGAGTAAAATTTATCAATTATATTCTAGTGTAAAATAATTAATATTAACTTTTAAAAAAATTAATTTGTGATATTTTAAAATTTAAATTTAATATGATTCATTTAAATTTTGAAAATAATAAATTTGATAATTAATAGTACTTTTATAATATTTATAATTATATTGTCATAAATTAAATAAATTTATATTAATTTTAAATTTGAATACGTTTGAAATTAAATTTTAAAAAATAAGTTAATATTAAGTTTATAATTTGAAAATGAAGTAGTAAAAAAATGTCAAGATGTGTATGATTGATGAGTTGTCCACTTAAATGAGGGTGTGAAATGTCATTTTGTATATATAGAGAACGATCTTTTGACTCCCTCCATTTAGGAGTAAAATCCTATATAGGGATTAAAATAGAGAGTCAAATAAAGATAAGAAAACCGTTGAATAATGATTTGTTGATGTATTCTTCAAAATTAGGGATAAAGAGTTGATTAGAAAAACTGTTGTTAATACTATTATCTACAGTTGGATGATTGTGGTATATGTTGTGTTGCTAGCACTCCACTTCTTGCCCGCCCGGGCTTATCTCCAAGGTCAAAGTGGCTTTTGGCTGTCCCTCGGGGCTGCCTCCGGGATTTGGCTGCGGTCAACTTTTCTTTTCATTAGGGTTGATCTCCAAGGTTGATCTGATGTTCCACGGGGCTGTCTCTATGGTTGATGGTTATTATAACCTCTTCTCGGGGTTGTCTTCGAGATATAAAAAGACACTTTTGCCCTCCTGCAGGGTTAGTACCAGTAAAACAAAAATTTGAGTGTCTACAATAATATGGTAAATAACCAAGAGGGTTAATAAGATGTAAATCCAAGTTTTTGAAATAAATAATAGGATAAGATGATGTAATCTTGAAACTTTACTAGTAAAAGATAGATTATGTAAATAACGGTTATGCTACCTTTGTTATGTTTTGAAACAGAAATGATATATATATATATATATATATATATATATATATATATATATAAGAGTTTATTGGAAATGTTGTGTTATCTAAAAATGTTTAAGTTAAGTCTTAAGTGTTTAAGTAAATGAATAATGATTTATTAGCGCGTATTTTTAAAAAGTAAGATGCTGCCCAGAAGAAGAGAAACACGTTAGTAGACCCTCGAGGGATATACGAACAACGATGAAGCCAACACAAATCTAGTGCAGCAGTTGGTGAATTTGTTAGTGGGAGCATTTGCGAATCAACCGCAAGCCCATGTTCCAACATTTAAAGATTTCAAAGCTGTAGGACCTCCTGAGTTTCTAGGATCTATGAATCTGGAAAAAGCCCAAACATGGATCATGGAGATGGAGAAGGAGAAAGTATTCGATGTTGCTAGGGTTAATGAAGAACAGAAGACTGCTTTTTCGACCTTCATATTAAAGGCATAAGCTAGTTATTGGTGGTAGGAGAATAAATGCCGCTGTGGTCAGAGAATAATTCGGTGGGATAGGTTTAAGGAGATATTCTTCGAGATGTATTTTCCACCGAGTTCACAGAACTAGATGGAGGTTCAATTTCTAGAGTTAAAGCAAGAAAGATGACGGTGCCTATAAGACCCTGAATTTTATGAAATAAAAGTATTCAATTTTTCTATTTCGATAAATAGTTAAATTGATAAAAGTTTAAAGTTAAGGATGATATTTGAAAATTTTGCAAACTAAGCAAGTTGTTATAAAATATTCGTTGTGTCGAAAAATATTCATTTGGTCGTGAAATATTCTTTTTGTTGGAGAATATTTGTATGACGACACCATCATTAGTGGACCCCACAACGGAATAACTATCAGAGTTAGAAAACGACAGAAATAACTTTTTATAAAAAATAACGGCGAAAGTTTTTACCGTTAAACTGTTGAAATACCCGATGGTAAAAGAACAGTAATACGCGTGGTTGCATAGTAGCACACGGTATTGATTATTGACGTTTACCTGAGAAGTCACTCAGTTATACTCAATTATTGCTACAATAATTGCTACATAGTATCTCACGTTATTTGATTCAATTATTGTCACAGTATTATCTACACAATATTTTATATTATTTAATCAATAATTAAGACGACAATGTTATTCATATTATTATTTACAATATTAACGATGTCTAGAAAGTTCTGTCGAGGAGAGGTTTGGTCACTTAATTGCGCGCCAATAGGGAGAAATTCTTATCAGAAAGCCCCCTTTTTCCTGAGAATGATCTGGTTGTTAAATATTGTGAGTTATAATATTAATGATGAATAATATTTAATAGATTAAAAATGTGCTTATTAAAGATAAATGACTTGTGGTAATTATTTATTCAATTTTTAATATAAATAAAGGGGTTTGTTATGAGGTGTTTGTTATAAGTTTGACTTATTATTCCACGAGGAGATGTGCTAATTTTTCAGACCGTTGATTGAAGTTATGATATTATATCAATATGTTTCGTTGGTTGAAGATATAATAGTAAATCAATATGGACCGCTGGTGGAAAGTTATAATAGTAAATCAATATGGATCGTTGGTTTAAAGTTTTAATAGTAAATCAGTATGGACCGTTGCTTTAAGTTTTAATAGTAAATCAATATGGACCGTCCGTTTAAAAGTAAATTAATCTGGGCCGTTCATGAATTAGTTACTATTCAGTCCTTTTTCCTATAAATAGAAGTTCATTTCTTAATTATTTTTTACGAATTTACTGAAACTCTAGAGAGAGAAACTATAGAGAGAAAGAAAAGGAGTATTCTGCTACTACCCTACTTCAGTATTCAATCTTCTACTAAGGTAAGAGGTGTTATTTATTTTGTATTCGTAAGGGATATTATTTGTTATATTCGCAAGGGTATTATTTCTTTCCTATTCAGGAAGAGAGTTATTTCTTTCAATACTCGTAAGGGTTGTTATTTCATTCTTTATTATTCTATTGGAATAACCTGTCTACGCGGACTACCACATGCATGGTGAAATCCTTTTGTTATTTCATTCTTTATTATTCTGTTGGAATAACTTGTCTACGCAGACCACTGCATGCATGGTGAAAGACCATTCGTATTCATTTTTATTAATCTGCAGGAGTAATTTGTCTACGCGGACTACCACATGCATGGTGAATGACCCTTCGCATTCATTTTAATTAATTTGCGGGAGTAACCTGTCTACGCGGATTACCGCATGCATGGTGAATGACCCTTAGTATTCATTCTTTATTAAATTGTGGAAATGATCTGTCTACGTGGATTACTGCATGGCGGGTGAAAATCTATTTGCAGTTTCGTATATTCTTTTATACTCGTATGAGATATCATTTCTTTTGTACTCGTCATGGAATATCGTTTTCTTTTGTATTTTCCTTTTATGAGTACTATTCACGGGTTACTATTCACGTATACGACACTATTCACGTATACGGTATTATTTACGAATACAGAATACTATTCACGAGTTACTATTTACGAGTTATTATTCACGAGTTACTATTCATAAACTACTATTCATGAGCTACTATTCACGAGTTACTATTCATGAGTTACTATTCATGAGTTTATTCACCCGAAAAATATATTTCTTTTCTGACCAAATTATTTTTGATACATGAATATTATTCCTGAATTTTACTCTACAAAGTAGTATCATGTTGACAATTTGGATATTTTTAAACTCTAGATAAAGTTAAAATCATTAATATTTATCCTTGATTTCGTTTGATTAATGTTTATATCATTGTCATCATCCTTATGCTTATATTGTAATGAAAGTCATCTGTAACTTACGTGCATAGATGGACTGTTGATTTGTATGATTATGACCAGGGATTATTCGGTATAATCATGACCGTAATGTTACAAATGATGTGGTAAAAGTCCTCATTCACCCGTAGTGCATTGATGGACAGTTGTTGGTATGATCATGAGCATGGGTTCTCTTCGGCCAAGGGTGCAAAGATGAATTATTTTATGGTGTGATCATGACCATTGGTGAAAACACGAATATCTTTGGCCCGTAGTGCATGGATAATTCGTCGTTGTGATACTAATGAATATCCTTGGCCCGTAGTGCATGGATAATTCATGGATGTGATACTAACGAATATTGTAGACACTCAAAATTTTTAGCACACCTGTTACTGACATTGCAGGAGGGCAGATTCGTCTTTCAGAGATTACCCTGGAAGACAGCTCACATCAAGTCTGGATACTACCAGAAGTTCAGTCTCAACCCCGAAACACACACCAGGAGTAACAGTTCCAACCTCGACGATAACCCCAAGGCATGCAGTTTTAATACCAAAAATTCCACCGGAGAAGACCTATTCATCCCGGAGATAACCCCGAGATATTCAGTCTCAGTCCCAACACTGGGAATAGCATATTCCAACCTTGGAGATAACCCCAAGGAAGGCAGTTATAGTTCTGGAGATAACCCCAAAAATGCTTGTTTTAAATGCATGCAATCAGTTTCAACCTCGGCGCTTACACCGAGGCACTCAATACAAGACCTAGAAGCAACACCAGGAAGACAGGCACACCTCAGAGATGACTCTGAGGTTCTTTAACACTTGCAACAGTCTAATCTCAGAGATAACCCTGAGCAATGTCTACTTTATCAGCCCAAACTTGAGATAGCCCCGGTGAGGGGCAAAGTCGTCATCTTGCCACCTTGACGCCACATCACGCCGTCTCAACATTTCAGACATACATTTCTATACAAGAATATCCCACAAGAGCCAAGGAAAACCAATCTCGAGTGACTATTATGCAAGATAACAGATAGAATTTGAAGCTTGAAGATCGGAGGGCATCTTCCCATCTTCCTGGCTTCGTACAACCTCGAATCCCATGTCATTGCATAACTCTCGACAACGGCGGACCGAAATTGGTCTTACATACCTCAGTTGGATGCCCGGATTGCAATTCTGAAAGTTCGAGCGAACATCACATTGCATGCGTGCACGTACTTCGAAACAACAGGACCCGCAAAGCCCGGGGCACCCCGGGCAGCCGCAGGTACACCTGTGGCTCCACCCTCTAAAAATAGAGGGGTTGGGGTGGCCATTTTGAAAAGAAGAAAAGCGAGGAAGCCCTGTCCAATTTGCTTTGTACACACCCTAAACTGAGAGCTTTCTTATTTTAGACACTTGTAAGCTCATATATAGCTACTTTTTACCGGCGGGAGCTAAATGTTCATCCATTTCAAGTTATTGAAGTCTTCTTTGGCAGCCCACTGTAAGCCTTCTTACACACTTTCTAGCCTTTCTTGTCATCTTTGCACACACTATTCTTTACGTTGAGAGTCGTGTTGCTTGTGTAGGCCCGAACTTCGGTCCGTGGTTTCATTTCAGTTTGTATATATATATATATATATATATATATATATATATATATATATATGAACTGTGTGTCGAACTTTGTTCGATGAGCCTGGATTTAACATCTAGTGCGTTTACTACTTTAATAAATATATACTTATATATATTAACTGTTGTTGGACTTTGTCCGATGAGCCTAAATTTTATATCCGGTGTGTTTGCATGCTTATATATATATATATATATATATATATATATATATTTACATTTCCTCCCGCCTGGAGTTTACTTTGTGGTGGTTGACCATTTTTACAGCTTTCTGTACATTTTCGTCTCGCCTGGAGTTTCCTCAGTGGCGGTTGATCGCTTTTACAGCTTTATTTACATTTTCGATCCCCCATAGAGGTGCTTCGTGGTGGTCGATCATGTCTGTATATGTATATTTACATCTTTTATATATATATACCTGCTTACTGCGTTTATATCAATTTCGGCATTATGTGAGCCTAGGAATAATGTGATCACAGATTCAGTCCACTGAATCAAGATTCGGTTCCCGTGATGGACTTTTTCAACTTTAAGCAGCTTGTAAATTTATTCCCGGTGTTCAAATTTCCTCCTATGGTTTCCATACCCACCAAGAGTTCGGCACTGCTTTGTACATTATTTTTCCCGAAGATACTTCGTATCTCAAAAATAAAAGCAATCAAGCCCAACATTAAATAAAATGGAAGTATCAAAGGGCTCAATTACGATTGAGTACAGGGTTTGAAAACCTCTGTTTACAAAATCTCACTGCTATATCTTGTTTAAAATAGAATTTTTATACAAATTCAAACCCTATGTATATAGGTGCGAACGAAGCATAGCACTACTTCCAAATAACAACACATTGACCCACACACACACAAATTCCTATAACAATTTATTGAAAATTGGTGGTCACCGTGGCAACACGAATGTCGGGGGGTGCCTAACACCTTCCATCCGCATAAGAAAGTCCCCGGACCATAATGAATCTCAGTTTCACAGACCCGTTTAGCAGTGTCACATCACTGGGTCAATGTGCAAACTTTTTCTCGGTTGTGTTGGTACAACCAGTAAAAAAACCAATTGGCGACTCTTAACAGTCCATCATCGATATTATACATGTCGGACGTTTTTCACTTATTTTTTCAAACAAATCTCACATAATATGAGAACACAAAAAAATGGTAACGAAAAGGGACAACTAAAAATCCCGACGTCGACAGGTGGCGACTCTGCTGGGGACACCCGTAAGAGGACTTAAGCCGCTATTACAACCTTTTCAAAACTGCTATATGCTTGTGTGTGGATGTTGCATTTACAGTTATGATGAATGTGTACGAATGCATTTTTTTATTGCACTGCAATATATCTATCTGTGATATTAGTGCTTCGCACATGTCATCATTTTCATAAACAGTGAGACACGTTGTATGTGAATGTATGCTGTGTGGTTCCTCCACCATGAGGCTATCCTGTCGGTGTTTGATTATTGGACTCGTAGGAAGACTAATTCCAACGAGGCTCAGGAAATGCACCACCCAAATTCTCTCAAGTTGAAAGACCGGATTAACTTCCCGTTGAGTAAATTGTGATTATTTGGGAACCTTCATGCCAAAAAGCCGCGAGAGAAACCTAAGATAGGTCAGCCTCTACTAAAGCAAACGCGGAGGAAAGTCTCTTCATGCTTTCTCATTTCAAATTACTTGTAAAGTCAATTACTTGTAATTTACATTCCATATTTATCTCCATTTAATGAGAAATATGAAGAAATATGTGCATATACATATTTAAATTAACATACTATCATGTATTACAAACAGCTAACATCCGTTTTGTAGGATCATAATCCTAAGACGGACACATCACATAGCATGTAAACATTTACACAATCCCTAAAACTAAACTATGCAAGTTTTGTCGCAGGGAAGCATTCAGACCTATTACCCGACCAAAATCCAAAAAGGTCGCGAGCCTACAGCTAATCATGTCTTCATCTGACCAGTCTAATCCAGTTTCTCGCTAAGAATTTGATGGATTAAGTGAACAAATTATAGATTTGGTTGTTCTGCTTAAATAACTACATCAATCTACTCGAGGTACGAAGATACCCGTACATGATGAATCCTCTGCACAAGCAGGAACCCAAGGTTCTGACAAAGCCATTACAGTACCTGAGCTTCAGTTGGATACGACCAACAAAAGTCATGATGCCGCCCATCTCATAGGAGATCTAGACACCGGTGACATCAGAAAGAAAGTTCTTCAAATGGAAGAAACCCTTCGTTCTATCAAATGAATTGGAGCACACTGGAGTGTCTCCTATGCCGATCTTTGTATATTCCCTGGTGTTCATTATCTAGAGAAGTTCAAAACTCCTGATTTCAAAAAGTATGACGGGTTAGGAGATCCTTACACCCATTTGAAGGTGTTCTTGGGAGAACTTGGATCTTATGCAGCGGACGAGAAGCTCAGAATGTAGCTTTTCCAAAAGAGTCTGACTGGAGAAGCCCGTTCGTGGTATACCAGATTAGACAACTCAAAGATCTATAGCTGGGAAGAGCTAGCTCACGCCTTCCTCACACAATACAGTTTCCAGTCTCAGATGGCTCCTGACCGATATCAGATTACCAAGGTCAAGAAATAGCCCAATGAGTCTTTCAGAGAGTATGCTCAAAGGTTGAGGCGCCTTGCTGCTCAGGTGATTCCTTCTATGACAGAGTCAGAGATGGTCATGGCCTTTACCGACATACAAGAAGCTCCTTTCTATGAAAGATTCTTAGCTGGCATTGGTAAACCATTTTTTGAAATAATCAAACATGGAGAAATGGCTAAGATGGGATTGAAGTCAGGAAAGATTCAAGACCTAGCCGCTCTCACAGCTGTTGCTGAGCACATCTAATCCAAAAATTATGGACTCAACCCCCTGAGGGTCCATAAAAAGAAAGAGGAGGATGTTTCCCTGATACTATAGGGTCTGAAAGGTAATCAGAATATGTATATCCAACGGAGAAATTGCATTCCTTTTCAAGCACATTCTTCAAACCCTCCAATGCCAAAAGGTGGAGAAGTCAAACGCCCTCGAGTGTTCACACCCCTAGGGGATTCACTCGAGAACATTCTTACACTTCTGACAACTCAGAAGAAAATCACGCATCTTCTTCCACCAGCCAGCCCTAATGGGAGGGGTTTCAATGCTGCTCAGAAATGTGCTTATCATGTCGGGGCACTTGGACATGATACTCAATATTGTTGGGCCTTGAAACACAAGATCCGAGATTTAATAGACAACAGTGAGATCGTGATCACCAAACTAGATCAACCTCACGTGCAAGACAACCCTCTTCATCCACACAAAGAGGAAGAGGTCAACATGATTAATTGGAGCAATGGATAAAGTTCCAATTTTAACTGTGAAGCATCTCAGATCATCAAATACGGTGTTGACAAGTGGGATTATGCAAAGTTCTAGTTTACAATGGAATGGAAGATTAAAGCTTTGTGTAAGCAAATTGAGCAATTGGCCAAACTGGTGACCTATCAGCATCAAGTCACACGCCAATTAATTAGCCAGGAGCATGCTAGTCTCCTTCCCTTGGTTATGAATACTCCGTCGTCACCTTCAAAATATGAAACATTGGAGGACAAAGTGACAAAGAGAGCAACTGCCAAAGCTCGTCGGATTTTGCCAATATAAGGGAATTTACATACCTAGGCCAACCTATGGAGGAGATACTTCAGATGCTAATCAATGAAGGAAGAATCGCATCCCTTCTACCTCTAATTAATCACCATTTTAGACGGTTCAATCCTGATGGAGTATGTCAGTATCACTCCCATTCTCATGATCACAACACGAAAGAATGATGGGCACTCCGCCACCTTATTCATAATCTAATCGATAGTGGTGTCCTGCAACTGGCAGACAATGATACCGTGCTATTTGAGAGTGAAAATATTTGTCCTACCAAATGGAAAGGACTGGTAGCAGTTATATCCACTGAGGCTGATAGGACTGTTAAACCATTCATAATTCAGCTAAAAGGAATTAACAATCCTTTGAAAGTTGCTGCTCCAGAGCCAATCAACCTACCATTCCGACCACAATATCATATTGTCAGCTTACAGAAAGTTCCCTAGAATTATGGAGAAGCTGAAGGATCCACATCTCACACAACTGCTGCAGTGTCGAACGAAAATCCACTGTATCTTCCCCAACGGGTGATGAAGCCTGCCATTAAATCAAAGGGGAAAATTCCCATGGAGAAGATTGAGAAATTACTCCAAGCTATGGGTCATAATGAAGCCAAGGTTGTTCTAAGCTTAAGTAAAGCTCCACATCAAATTTCAATATTAGACTTGGTTATAACTTCCGAGGATCACCGGAAGATTCTATTAAAGGTTCTGGAAGAAGCCTACTTACCGGAATCAGTGGATGTGGAAAAATTTCAACATCTGGTTGATCACAATTTCAACAACAATGTGATCTCTTTCGCTAATGATGACATACCGCCCGAAGGGACCGGTCATTGCAAGCCGTTACACATTGCGATTTTATCCTCCGAATATATGTTAGCTGGAGTCTTGATAGATGGAGGTTCGTCTCTGAATATCTGTCCTTATGCTACATTACTGAAGATGAATATTAATCTCAAGCGGATTCGAAGTAGCCATACAATCATCAAAGCTTTTGATGGATCCTGCCGGAATTTAGTCGAAGAGATTGAGTTGCCAATTGAGATTGGTCCCCATACATTTTGTGTATCTTTTCACGTGCTCAAAATAGATACAGGATACAACCTGCTTCTAGAGAGACCATGGATTCATATGGTCGGGGCAGTCCCCTCCACTCTTCATCAGCAACTTAAATACATTATCAACAATATCCTAGTCACAGTCAACGCTGAACCGGAATGTCTGCAACATGGTAACCTTCCACTCATCAATGTCAATTTCGATGTTGAGCCGGTCAGTTTTCATGCTTTAGAAGTAAGCAACACTCAATACCATTATATTGGGATGTCATTTCCCGTACCCAAGATTTCTATTGAAGTTATGGCAGCTACTCAAGAAATGATGTCATTGAGACACCAGCTGGGATAACGGCTGGGTAAAGAGCATTAAGGTATTAAGCACCCAATCCAAGTGTCCAGTCAAACTGGGACAGCCGGACTAGGTTATTCTGACAGTTCTAGTCACAGGAATCCACATAAGCATAAGTAGATTCCTTCCACTTTAGCCACAGGGCTATTATCTCCACCTGTAAATCCAGAGTCTGCATAAACTCCGATAAAGGTGCCAGCCCACATAATGGCTATGTTATTTCCTAAGCCAATACCGGTAAAGGATAAGGAAGTCTTTGTTCTAGATCCCAAGGTGGAAGAAGCAGAACAAAGAATCAAATAAGACATCGTCCGAATGATGTCATGCATACGCATCATTGTCCATGATGAACATACAAACATATACACCCCAGACGACGATTGCCTAGACATAATGGTCATCATTCGGGAGAAGGAGGATGATGATAACCCCTCCATCACTGCAGTCTACCAAGACTTTGCCCTTGCCAATTGGAGCAGCACTCCTTGCATTGGTCGACAAGGGTAAAATGGGTAGGACTTCTTTCTGCCATGTAGATATCATAATTGCTTACTTTTCTGTACAGTATTAGCAGTTGTTTTGTCCGTACATGCTAACACTTTGTATGATTAAACAGTTTCAAATATATGAAGTGAAAGCATATTTTGTTTTAGGACTCTGAACTTAGATGTGCCTGTACTTGCTGATAAGATGCCTCTTCTCCACAAGGATTATAACTTTGATGAAAAGTTGGACTCAAACTTGATGGAAATATAAGAAGACATTGAGATGCCTCCGGAGATCAAAGAATGGGTCGAAGACAACCCTAAACCCAACCTTGATCAAACCACCTCTTTTAATCTCAGAACCTTAGAAAACCCAAAGTTAATCTAGATTGGTTCAGACCTTACCCCAAACCAGAGGAATGGCATAGTTACGCTACTAACCCAATTCCAGGATGTGTTTACATGGTCTCATGAGGACATGATGGGTTTGTCCACAGACATTGTCCTTCATCACCTTCCCATCAAGGAGGGATTCAAGCTAGTCAAGCAGAAACTCAAGCGATTGAAACCTGAGTGGAGTTTAAAGGTGAAAGAAGAAATTATGAAATAATTTTAAGCTGGTATTATCATGGTGTCCACATATCCTGAATGGATATCCAACATCATTCCCATGCCTAAGCCTGGAGGAAAGGTGCGAGTTTGTGTGGATTATCGGGATCTGAATAAAGCTTGCCTTAAAGATAGCTTTCCCGTGCCATTTATCCACATTCTCATTGACAATACTGCTCAATACGGAATGTACTCCTTCGCCGATTGCTTCGCGGGGTACCATCAGATCATGGTTGCTGAAGAGGATCGTGAGAAAACTGCATTCATCACACCTTGGGGAACCTTTTGCTATAGACGGTTGTCATCCGGTCTCATCAATGCTGGAGCTACCTATCAGAGAGCTATGATGGCTCTTTTCCACGACTAAATGCATAAGGAGGTAGAGATCTACGTGGATGACATCATTGTCAAATCCCGAAGGGAACAACACCACTTAGACCATCTCAAAAAGCTTTTCAACAGGTTACATAAGTACAATTTGAAGTTGAATCCAGCCAAGTGCGCCTTTGGCATTAAATCAGGCAAGTTGCTAGGATTTCTAGTCAGCCACAAAGGGATTGAGCTGGATCCCACCAAATCCAAGCCATTACGAAAATGCCCATTCCTCAAACAGAGAAGGAAATACTGGGATTTTTGGGAAGATTCAACTTCATTAGTAGGTTCATTTCTCACCTCACAGCAACCTGTGAGCCTATCTTCAAGCTGTTAAGGAAGAACTCCTCCATGAAATGGAATGATGAGTGCTAGAAGGCCTTCCTTACAATCAAAGATCAGCTAGTTAAAGCTCCTATTTTGGTACCACCCAGGGATGATGTTCCCATGTTCATGTACCTGTCTTTAAGTGACAATGCCATGGGCAGCATGTTGGGTCAGAAAGACGATAGAGGCCGATAATGAGTTATCTATTAGCTCATCAAAAGATTTAGCATAAGTGAACACAAGTAAATTCTGATTGAGAAGAATTGTTGTGCTTTAGCATGGGCTGCCATGAGGTTACAACATTATATCCATGGTAACACAACCCACCTTATATCCCGCATGGATCCTCTTAAGTATGTGTTCAATAAGCCCATACTGAATTGTCGGCTGTCCAAATGGCAGTTGATTCTGCAACAATTTGACATTGTTTACGTGACGCAAAAGTCCATTAAAGGTCAAGGAATTGCGGATCAACTGGTTGCCGCTCCTTCAGGGGATTTCAAACCCTTGGAAACATATTTTCCCGATGAAGGGGTAATGATAATTCAGCAACACCATCATTACGGTACACGCCAAATATGGAACATGTATTTTGATGGAACTGTTAATATGGAAGGTTCTGGAGCTGGAGCAGTTCTAGTATCCGGTACGGGGGAGCAGTATCCCGTCGCCGTCAAATTGCAGTTTGTCAGCACCAACAACACAGCTGAGTATGAAGGCTGTATTATGGGGCTAAAACTTTCCCGTTCAATGGGCATCAGGCGATTAACTGTCTTTGGTGATTCAGAGTTGGTAGTCAAATAATCCACGGGAATCTTCAAACTAAAGAGCTACACTTGTTGCCTTACCATCGACAAGTTTATAGATGGCTTTGGAGTTTGAAGAGATCTCTTTTTTACACATTCCTCGTAATAGGAATGACTTCGCAGATACATTAGCAACTTTGGCCTCCTTGATTCACATACCTGACAAGGAACACATGCCAAGCGTCACATTAGCCATGCAAAAGGCACCAGCCTATGGGAGCTATATTGGAGAAGTATCGGATGAGCTACCTCCCATCCAACAACATTGGTATCAGCATATCAAGGAGTACTTGTGAGATGGATCTACACCCGCTGAGGTGAGCCTAACTGAGAAAAGGCGGATTCATCGACTAGCTATGAAATTTTACCTGAGTGGAGATGCACTCTACAAAAGAGATGCAGGACTAGGTCTCCTCAGATGCCTAGATAAGGATCAAGCTTAGAGACTCATGGATGAAGTCCATGGTGGAGTATGTGGCCCACACATGAAGTCAAGAGATGTTATTAGTGCCAAATTCATGGGAATGCTATCCACGCCCCTCCACTGGAGCTCCACAATATGAGTTCGCCTTGGCCCTTCTCAATGCGGGGAAAGGACGTGATCGGGCCCATCGAGCCTAAAGCCAGTAATGGACATCGCTTTATCTTCACCATGATCGACTACTTTACCAAGTGGGTAGAAGCAGCCTCCTTCCCTAGGGTTACCAAAGAAGTCATCATTGCTTTCATCAGAAATAATGTTATTGGTCGATATGGACAACCAAAGGTGAATGTATCAGACAATGCTAAGAACCTCAACAACAAAATGATGGAGGAGTTATGCAGTAAATTCCACATCAAACACCTTAACTCCATCATCTACCGTCCAAAGATGAATGGTGTTGTTGAAGCGGCTAACAAAAATATCAAGAAGATCATGCAAAAGATGTCCGCCAACCACAAAGGATGGCTTGACCTATTGCCTATTACTCTATTAGCCTACAGAACATCAATGCACCCTTTAACTGGGGCAACCCCCTATGCATTAACTTATGGGATGGAAGCAGCACTCCCCATAGAAGTAGAAATGGAATCCCTCGGAGTGTTGATAGACGCTCAACTGGATAAAAACCAATGGGTACAAGACAGGTATAACCAATTGTTTCTAATAGATGAAAGGCAAACCGCGGCTATCTTCCATGGTCAGTTATATCAACAAAGGATCGCCAGATCCTACAACAAAAAAGTCCGGCTATGGCAGTTTAAACAACATGACTTGGTTTTGAAGAAGATCATTGACAATCAAGATCAGTCAAGGAAATATTAATAGGAGATGCGCTCAGATTGCAGGAAATGGATGGTGATGAATTTCCACAACTCATCAACTCGGACACCGTGAAACGGTACTATGTCTAAAGTTACCATCAAGCAAACATCTTGGTGTTGGATCATCAGATCGCCAGTCATTCCGATTCTTTAACCCTTTACCACATACAACTCTTTTCCACACTTTGCCCCTTAGGGAAACATACTCTTTAAGCCAGCAGCCTAGCTTCACTGTGCTCTTACAACTTTAGTCATCCCACTAGGGATTGAACCTCTCACGTTTACAGTTTGTCCCCCAAACATGGGATCAAAATTTTCACACCTGCAGTTTATCCTCAACCTAGGATCAAACTTTCTCTTCCCCGCATCAGTCTATCTTGCACATGAGATTAAACTTTCTTCCCCACAGTTTGACCAGTACATGGGATTAATCTTTCTTCCCCGCAGTTTACCCTGCACATGGGATAACGCTTTTCAACTCGCCCTGAAGGGCGAACTACGTCGACCTGATCTCCTTGATACACGGGAGTACGTAGGCAACCATATTTTATATGGCCCGGTCGCAATAAAACAAATACAATAAAAACACTTCTACACCCTTTTCCTTACAAAAACAAAAACAAAAAAAATATTCCTACACCCTTTTCTACCATAAACAGTGTTGAAACTCTTACACTAGGTTCAAACTACGCAGACCTCATCTCCTCTTCAATAAGAGTACATAGGCAGCCATTCATGGTTCAGTCTAACCCCCTACCAAAACATAAATGCTTGTCAACGATACTGGGATCAAACTTCAATCCATCACATTTCATTGGCTTCAAACCAGAGGGATGGACTTACCTGAACTCCTCCTAAATAGGAGATTCGGCGACCATCTAAGCTGTGGTTGTACCTCAAAGAGCAACACCAATCCATAAGAGATGGAATTAACTAGGCTCCTCCTAAATAGGAGTACTGGCGACCATCTGTGGTACGGTCAATCTCAGAGAGGAAAGCCACACTCCTCTCCACATTTCCATATAGAAACTTGTCCCAAGACACCAAAGATGGTTGGGATATACACAGATCCATGATCCATTTTGAACTGTCCAGAGATAACTCAATGTCCATCCAGCAAGGAGGAGGTCAGAATACATCACGATCACAAGCCCTGAAGAAGCAGGTAAATATTAAGCAAGTATTCAAGCATATCCTAAACTGAAGTGATCAAAAATATATATTTTCTTGCTATATATAATACTATTTGATATACACAATGTAAACTGTACATGACAAAATGGCTAAGCTAGTATGTGCAGGAAAATACAAGGCTATCTACAGATTGGTATGTATACGAGCTAGCAGATCTAACATGACATCTCTTTCTGAAGAAGGAGGTAACGCTATGGTCTCCTGTACTAGGATATCCACACGAGTCAGCAAGTACAAGGCCATCTGCATGGTGACGCGATGCTCATCGATATATGCACTCATCTCGGCAAGCATGCCAGTGGTAAGGGACCTCACTGTAGTACAATCTGTGACAGCTACATCCCAGGCAGATATGGCTCTATCCCACTCAACTATCACTGCATCTCTGGCTGATCTGGCCTTATCCTGCTCAACAACAGTGGCATCTGTGTGAGCTAATGCCTCGTCCCTCTCTAATAGAGTTGCATCTCTCCCATCAAGAGCTGTCAACATCAGGGCTCTAGCCTGATCTCTCTCAAAAGTCATAAGATGAAGACTCTACTCAAAGTACTGTGTTGAATGCTGAATCACGATAGTGCTAGTACTGGGAGAATGTACGAAAGCTGCTGGCAACCCAGTAAATGGCTCCTCCTCGGTGTGAGAATTAATGTCTTCCATGGGCTCTCCACCATCTAAAGTAATGCTCGGCACTGTGGATGCTACCACAACCGATGAAGTCTCTGTCTCTATCCACGCAAAATACTCTAGCGAATAACCTGGATGGCTAACAAAAAAAGTAGCTATCTCACACTGATCCTAACAAGCATACACACGGGATCGGTCCTCTGCTGATAGATGGCGAGAAGCTAAGCGCTGACCTAACGCCCCATCAAAAGGATGAAAGTCCTGGAACTGGTCAAATTATGGCATCACGGCAAGTGGGTGGTAGGTAGTCATGCCCTTCAAACCAGCCAGAGGGAGATAATCCATGCCCGAAGCATGAGTGATGAAACTGTAGGGTGAACTGAGCCCTTAACACGATAAGATAGCAAACGGATCTACAATCCCAGCTAAGAAAATGGACCAAGATGCAAGATGTGTACACTCCGTAGGCTGGAAGGAATATGACATAGCTATATCATGGGTGAAACAATACCTGTGTCGTCTGAAGGTGCCAAACGGTCTCAAGTGTGACATAAACCACACATACAGCATGACCGAACTGCCTGTGAATACCCTTGTAGGGTAAGTGCTGCAGAATGTGGCCGACCTCAGTTTCTCTGCCATGATCATCAGAATAATGGTATGACCCTCCATTAGAGCTCTCATTGCCATAATAAAGCTGATGTCCAACTCGTCCTTGTATCATGGCATGTACACGTATGATAATACACACAACATTAATGCATCCAGTCTGGCCAAATGCCACTAGTCCTCTGGTATGGTGAAATCCCTAGAATACTGAGCATAGCTATCCTAATAGCCAAATATGTCAATCAAAAAATGTTGGGATATCACGTGGCCAGATGTGATCTCATCCTACACAACTCTCTGCCTCAGCCCGGTGAGAGTCATAAACTGACGACTCATGTCACCAATGGCCATATGCACGCAAGGTCTGTCAAGTGGTAGCATCGTCAAACGTGCATACTCCTCCAAAGTTAGAGTCAACTCCTGGGTCCCAAACTAAAAAACCTGCCTCTCCGGTACTCAGTGCTCCAGTATGCCCTCCACAAATCCTGCTGGAACCTAAAAAATCAAAAGGGTCATGGTATGCTGCAACAGCTGACCTATGGTCACCCTATCTTAGGGTGATATACTATCATACCAATATCTCAGACGGGATGCCACCAATAATGGCGAGGTGTGATCTATGCGGCTGACTATCGAAGAAGACATCTGTGTGGGCCGTATCATAATACCATCCAGGGGTCAATGCTGAATATCTCTGGACATACATACATATGCATAATATGATACAAGCATAACAGATAGTAGATGGCAATACGATATAGGGAATGGAAAACTGTACATACATTCCTAAGTATATCATCATCTAATACATCATCTCTCTACAGCTAAAAATATAGGGAAATGGGGCACAGACGCCCTACTACTAACAGAGGCTAATCAAAAGATATAGCGAGAATGGGGTCACAACCACCCAATAGCTAACAGAGGCCTATCAAAAGAGATAATGAGAATACACATCAGAAGAAGACAATGGTGTCAATATCTACATCATCAATCATATCCACCTGATGTAACTCCTCCTGAGTTACTGGATCTCTATCAACAAGGATGTCAGGCCTATATAAAGGAGGATCTGCGCCGGCAAAGCCAAATGGGTCATCTGAGGGGCCAGCTCCTGCGTTGGAAGGATCAAACGAATCTGCCTCTGTCGGATCTCTGCCCAAATGCCAGATAAAGAAATGTGCCCGGTCCAGTTGCTGGGTCAAGCTATCATTCTGTGTCACATGAGTCAGATCTCGGACACATGCTAGCCAATCCGTCATCATCACAGATCTTGGAACCATATCCCCCATGAACTGAGTACCGCGGGTCTGGGCTCCAATGGTACGAGGGATCCACCAATGCTGGAATACATCCTGAGTGCAAGGACCCTCTAACAATGCAAAATTGTCAACACCCAATAATGGGATATCAATGACGGGTGACTGTGACACAGGCCAATAACGCCTGGCAGGAGGCAAGATCGGTATACGGATCTCTCTTGTGGTGCTCCTAATAGCTCGCTCTCCTAAATAGAACTCACATCCTCCATCTATGAAGAGAGGAACCCTACGGGTGGAAATCAAGTACTCGATACCAGTCGGGTACCCATCCTAAAATACAATGGCCAAATGCTCCCCAGAATATGGAATCCATGTGATGACATCCACTGTCAATAACTCCCACTGTAGGCGACAATGAGTGAAACCCTCAGCTACGGGGACCTCCACCAGTATGGAATGATGCCATCGTCGTCCTCGGGGGTAGGTATCAAATCCTAATACACTCACAGGACGTAAATATGGGAGCCTCTCATAGGCCCAAAACTGCCAACACAAAGGTAAACATCTGCTGTCAGTTAACACTCTTAACATGTACATGGTAAATGATAAGAGAAATACTTACCAGCAGAAATGGATAAAATTCTAACCAAGCCTCGGTCCAGCCCTGCGAGCGTATACGCATGCCCCATGAGGAAATTGGCAAAGGTGTAGGAGCCCAAATTATACTCTCCAATACGGTCCACATGTCGCGTGGCGCTAATCAAAGCAAACGACACCGTAGAAGAGTTATCTGCTATGAAACAGCCCCTAATGATCATCAGGAACAATCGTCGAAGAATGCGATCCCTGACTCTGACATCACCTGGTATGGGCTCACTCAATAGCCCACTCATAGCATCTACGCTTAAATGACCCGTACGGACAGTCCTGCCCTTGAGCGCCTTCATCGGAACTCCTAACAAGGATCTGACGGTAGTCGGAGTAATGTTAGCCGTGCAAGGCACTGACGCCCCTCCAAACTCCATACATGTGATAAACCGTCAATCCATCGGCGTCATCATCACTTCACAGTCCAGTAAATGGAGAGACTGAGTCTGGTGAAACCAGCGCTCAGACAATGCCATGAGGTAACCCCAGGGACAACGGCGGGGAAGGATGGAAAAGAATGCTCCAAATCCCCAGTCATGCACAATCGCTCTATAGTTAGGATGCATAGCCTGGTACATGGAGTGAATGCTGAACCAGTTTCCTCGAGGCTGTGTAAAGCCAGAAACCTACAAAATGCAGATCAACATCAGAATCCTTTACTCTTCATCAATAGGAAAAAAGGAAGATTAAAATCTAAATTTTATACCTCGTTAGCGTGCAAATACATCGAGGGATGTCTACTCAAATCACCCAGAAACTCTCAGTTTGCCACCTGAATACTCGAGAGGTCTCTACAGGGAATATGCACAGCAGGAGCGGGGTCCGTAACTAGAACATCCTCCTCCTCGTCCTCGACATCCAGTACATCAACCCGGACTGGACGTATCACTGCCTCCACCAACCGACGAGGCTGTCTAATGAAACGAGGTCGAGGCACTTCAGAAACCCTCATCCATACACCAGAAGTTGTCCCGTGGGAACTACTCGGCTGATTCGGATCCATAATATCTGGACAACAAGTCTCCAAATCACCTCAGAAGGGTGTGGTATCTTCTAACCCGGAGCTTTTTAAAATGCATTTTATAACTACATGCATGCATGCATTATTTTAACATACGTCCACAGTAGAGTTAAATATGCATAACTACTCAATGCCTACATTTTGGAATATATTGCCATAGTTTCCTCTATAAATAGGACTATCCATATGCACATAGGCATGACTAGGTGGTCATTCAGTAGCACACCTGCCCACAGTCATATAAATACTATTTACATTAAAAAATCAAAGTCGTCAATCCATAAGGGTAGCATAATTACCAAGATTACTTTGCTTTTTCACCTTTGCTAATTTGTCCTCAAATAGGATAAGAAATAGCAGATAAAAAAGGTGCAAATTTAACTGTTTCAAAAGTTAAATTTTTTTACATCATTATGTTCAGCATGGTTTAATACTGACATTTACTATGTTGAATATTTTTTTATCAAGTCATTTGAGCATACACAATCACTACTATGTGCTTAGATGCATTTCATGTGATAAGTTATTTTTCAACAGATAAAAAATGGAAAAGAATACATGCATATGTTACCAGGACAGTGTAGAACACTTGTACGGTGACAGAATTAGCAGAAAGACGTCCGAACGCAGCAGATCTGAAGAAGAGCTCCCGAATTTCCTTCGCGGCGTAACTTAAAAATGACTTATGAAAGTAACCTGTAGACATTTAGTAGGCACGGCTGGCCGTAGGTCCATCTGCGGCTGCTGCAGGTGTACCTGCGGCACCCCTATGTGGGTCCCACCCCTTCGGCTCAGTCCAGTTTGAGTTGCAAAGGAGTTCTCACAAGCTGAAAAGGCCAAATTAGGGATAAAAACGCTACGCGATGGAGCGGAATAGCCTGAAATCCTGGTTTTTCTGGACGCGACTGTGGCTTTCATATCATTCATTGGTATTCACCCAAAAATAGGGTATACTATACCGATGATCCAAGTCATTGCATATCACATTCGACAATACCGTACAGAGGTCCAATGCCATCAATTTAGGGTCGTTGCCCTAATCTCCACAAACAGATCCCCAGCGGGGGTTACAACGCATGGTTATCTCTCCACAAGTAGATCCCCGACGGGGGTTACAACGTATATTTTGTTGATACACACATCAGCGATGATCAAGCAGATCCCTGGCGGGGGTTACAACGCATATGCCGCTGATACACACATCAGTGATGATCAAGCAGATCCCCAGCGGGGGTTACAATGCATATTCCGCTGATACACACATCAGCGATGATCCAGCAGATCCCCAACGGGGGTTACAACGCATACTTTCCATTGATCCACACATTTATAAAGGTCAAGCAACCTTAACATTCATCCCCATCAGGGAGTTCATCCATTGATATACACGTCAGTAGAGGATCAAATGGATCCCCAACGCGTGGTCAACCGTTAGTTCACACGTCAACGAAGGTCGGGCGGCCTTGATAACACATACTATTGGCAGTAAATCCAACAGAACATTGATATATCCTGGCGATACAAACCAGGGAGGATCAACATCATTAGGGATGATCGATGATGGAATATGTTATGCACATCCTCAAACAAACAAAGTTTTATCCCCACGGATCTCTTATACACGAGAGGCACATCTTTGGAGTAAAGTCTGTATCTAGGATTAAGGACTTTGGTGATAGCCCCAACATAAACATCCTAATAGGTTTGGATCATACATCCAAGCTTGCCGTCATTACCATCACTGGTAGAAGCAACAGGGAGCCGACAATCATCCTCAGCATGTGGAAAATCGATCCATATAGCATCATGTTTTTCTTGTTGCATTTCAAGTGTTTAGGATTCTTTATCCTATCCATGCCATTGCATTACATGAATATGATAAAGAGGGGCATCTATAGACACTCAAAATTTTTTGTTCAACTGTTACTAACATTGTAGCAGGGCAGATTCGTCTTTCAAAGATAACCTGGAAGACAGCTCACATCCAGTTCGGATACTACCGAAAGTTTAGTCTCAACCCCGGAACACACACCGGGAGTAACAGTTCCAACCTCGACGATAACCCCGAGGCCTGCAGTTTCAATACCGGAAATTCCACCGGAGAAGACCGATTCATCCCGGAGATAACCCCGAGATATTCAGTCTCAGTCCCAACACTGGGAATAACAGATTCCAACCTTGGAGATAAACCCAAGGAAGGCAGTTGCAGTTCCGGAGATAACCCCGGAAATGCTTGTTTCAAATGAATGCAATTAGCTTCAACCTCGATGCTTACACCGAGGCACTCAGTACAAGACCTGGCAACAACACCAGGAAGACATGCACACCTCAGAGATGACACTGAGGACCTTCAACACCTGCAGCAGTCCAATCTCAGAGATAACCCTGACCAACGTCTACTTTATCAGCCCAAACTGGAGATAACCCCGGTGAGGGGCAAAGTCATCATCTTGCCACCTTGACGCCACATCATGCAGTCTCAACATTTCAAACATACATTTCTACACAGCAATGTCCCACAAGAGCCAAGGAAAACCAATCCCGAGTGACTATTACGCAGGGTAACGAATAGAATTTGAAGCTTGAAGACCGGAGGGCATCGTCCCATCTTTCTGACTTCGTACAACCTCTAATCCCATTTCATTGCATAACTCTGGACAATGACGGTCCGAAATAGGTCTTACATACCTCAGTCGGATGCCTAGATTGTAATTTTGAAAGTTTGAGCGGACATCATGTTGCATGTGTGCACGTACTTCAAAACGACGGGACCCGCAAAGCCCGTGGCATCCCGGGCAGCCGCAGATACACTTGCGGCCTAGCCGCAGGTACACCTACAATTCCCCCTCTCTATAAATAGAGAGCTTGGGGTTGCCATTTTGAAAAGAAGAAAGGCGAGGAAGCCATGTCCAATTTGCTCTGTACACACCCTAAACTGAGTGTTTTCTCATTTTAAACACTTGTAAGCTCATATATAGCTACTTTTATCGGCGGGAGCCGAGTGTTCATCCATTTCAAGTTATTAAAGTCTTATTTGGCAGTCCATTGTATGCCTTCTTACACACTTTCAGGCCTTTCTCTTCATCTTTGCACACACTATTCTTCACGTTGAGATTCATGTTGCGTGCGTAGGCCCGAACTTCGGTCCGTGGTTTCATTTCAGTTTGTATATATATACTTTTATATATATATATATATATATATATATATATATATATATAGTCATATATGGACTAACATTATTGAGTTATGCTTCGATTAAGCCTAGCCTTATGTCTGGGGCGTTTAATGGCTTTCGTATATATATATATATATATATATATATATATATATATATATATATATATATATATATATATATATATAAACTGTGTGTCGAACACTGTTCGACGAGCCTAGACTTACGTCTGGTGCGTTTAAATGCTTTCGTATATATATATATACTTATATATATGAACTGTGTGTCGAGCTTTGTTCGATGAGCCTGGATTTTACATCCGGTGCATTTACTGCTTTAATATATATATATATATATATATATATATATATATATATATATATATATATATATATATATATATATATAAGCGTGTAAACGCACCGAATATAAAATCCAGGCTCATCAGACAAAGTCCAACAACAGTTAATATATATAATATATATATATATATATATTTATATTTCGTCCCGCCTGGAGTTTACTTTGTGGCCGTTGACCGTTTTTATAGCTTTTTGTGCATTTCGTCCCGCCTTGAGTTTCCTCCGTGGCGGTTGATCGCTTTTATAGCTTTATTTATATTTTCGATCCCCCATGGAGGTGTTTTGTTGTGGTCGATCATGTCTGTATATATATATTTATAGCTTTTATATATATATATATACCTGCTTAATGTGTTTATATCAATTTCGGCAACATGTGAGCCTAGGAATCATGTGATCACAGATTCAGTTCACTGAATCTAGATTTGGTTCTCGTGATAGACTTTTTCAGCTGTAAGTAGCTTGTAAATTTATTCCCGGTGTTCGAATTTCCCCCGATGGTTTCCATACCTATGAGGAGTTCGGCACTGCTTTGTACATTATTTTTCTCGAAGATGCTTCGCATCTGGAAAATAAAAGCAATCAAGCCGAACATTGAATAAAATGGAAGTATCAAAGCCCTCAATAACTATTGTGCACAGGGTTTGAAAAACCACTTTTTACAAAACCTCACTGCTATATCTTATTTAAAACTGAATTTTTATACAAATTCAAACCCAATATATATAAGTGCGAACGAGACATAGCACTACTTCTAAATAACAGCACATTGACCTACACACACACACATTCATATACTAGTTTATTAAAAAGTGGCGGTCACCGTGGAAACACGGATGTCAGGGGGTGTGTAACATGTTCCCTCCGCATAAGTAAGTCCCCGGACCCTAATGAATCTCAGTTTCACAGACCCGTTTAGCAGTGTCACATCAATGGGTCAATGTGCAAACTTTTTCTCGGTTGTGTTGGTACAACCAGTTAAAAAACCAATTGACGACTCTTAACAGTCCGTCGTTGACATTATACATGTCAGACCTTTTTCACTTATTTTTTCAAATAAATCTCACATAATATGAGAACACAAAAAAATAAGTAACGAAAAGGAACAACTAAAAATCCCGACATCGACAAATATCTTTAGCCGTAGTGCATGGATAATTCGGTGATATATTGAGCTGAGTCTCAGCGATAAAATATTGGTAATAAACTTTTAATTCGTAGAAGGTAGTAGATATCATGCTCTACTTGACTCTTCTAAAATACAGTTGTATGTCTTTGGCCTGTAGTGCAAAGATGAACTGTTAATGAATATCTTTGGCCCGTAGTGCAAAGATAAATTTATTAGTATGATTATGAGCAGGAACTGTGATTTGGTATAACCATGATCTTTGATGTTCCAGGTAAAGACAGGTGATAAAAATTATCTTAGTATAGAGATGTGGTCAATTTGTGTATTGACTAAGGAATAAGAGTAGAGTTGTGCTTAACAGATAATAGAAATCGTAACCCTAGTTGCAGATAGTGATTTGGTAGAAAATACAATTATAATAAATGTGTTGATGAGTATGTGTTTGTGTTATATAAAATTTGTGATCAATGATTGATCGGATTTGGTATAAACTTAGTAAACCCTAATAAGAGATTAGAAACCCTAATCTCAAATTGAGAAACCCTAGCGCATAGTTAGGAACCCTGATCGAATGCCGAGAAATCCTAATTTTAAATTCGGGAGCCCTAAACCATAATTAGGAAACACTAATCCTAATTAGCAAGATCTAATGTGATTAGGAAACCTTAATATAATTAGGAAACCCTAATTACAATTTAGAAATCTTATTTTTCTATTTTAAAACCTTAATTAGAAAATCCTAGAAATTAAATGTGTAAAACTTAAGGGTTAGAACCTCAGGGTTAAACCCTAAGGGTTGGGACAAATGTCTAGAATGCCATTAAGATTACAATACAAAAGACCAAATTGCCCTTCTTGCATTATTTAGTAGATAACTTGTAGAATTTGCTAAAACTTTTGTTGTTCACCAACTTTTGACTTGCCATGTGACTTATATCTCAGCAAATCAGCCACTTATTGACAGCAACATCAGCTATATACATTGCATCAAGTGAATATAAGGATTAGAGAGAGAAAGTTCATGTATTTGGTTCATTTGATATCTAACTCTCAACCAACCTCTTCTCTCTCCAAACCTCCCAAAATACTAAGTGATTTAGTCACTAGTAGAGCCCCTAGCAACCATAAGATCAGATTGGAGAGCTGAGATCAAAGATTGAAACTAGAAGGTATAAACCCTAATTTAATTTTTGATCTTACATGTTAAGACAGAAGTTGTGTTTTTGTGTTTAGATACTTGCTAGAAGAAGTTTTATGATGATATATGATGTTATATCATAGATCCATAGCATTAAAATGGGTAAAAATCAAAGTTTTCAAAAACTGCCATGAACCCTAAAAAGTGGCTTGACAAGCTAATGTCAGAGTCCATAGATTATTCTCTGTTTTTGATTTATGTTGTTTTAAGTTATAGAATTGAATTATGACATGAGGACTATGATTTGGAAGTAGAATCATAGTTATTTCATGACCAGACTATAAGTTATTATTGGTCAAACTCAGTTAACCGAGCATGACCAAGAGTTTCTGGGCAACCTAGAAACTCATTTTCAGTGCTTGACATGATTTTGTTAGCCCGAGATCTGTCAGGTGTTATGTTGTTTGATGATGTTGTTATATCTAGATTGTAGTCTGTTAGATGGACTCTAGATCCATACCTCTAGATCCCTTAAACAACAATCATGTTGGATGTAATAGATGGTCAAAATAGGCCATTCGGTCACGATTTTTGTTTTCTGGAAATTTCAGAAAACGTAAGACCTAGCTTTCTGACAGGCTTTGACTGGACTAAATATGGAGAGTGTGATATACTTGGGCTGATCGGATGATGCATATGTGTTCCTTGATATGTGTACTACATTCTTGAACCATGAGAACAACAAACGGATAACCAGAACACTAAGATTATTGAGCTAGAAAGGAGGCACTCGAAACTGCCTAGGTTTATGGGTTACCCAGAAAACTTAGAAATGTTCTGACAGTGAATTTGAATGTCCAGATATTCATGGTATGTGATTGTATGACCTAAATTATGGTTGATACTTGTAGTGTTACATAAATACTACAAAATCAATGTTCAAGAAAGCTCATAAACACATTAGGCTGAGAATTACAAGTGGTCAAAGTGAGACCCTTGAGCACTAATTGTCAGTGTTCTTGAGCTCAAGAATACCAACAGCGACAGAAAGCATCGCTATAGACTACAATGACGGTTGCAATTAATTTTATTTTCCTAATTTCCAAAAAATGCTTAAAAATAGAAATAAATTTCTAAAAATTACAAAAATGGTTTTAAAAAATTATCTTTAGTTAGGAAAAATAAGTTTTGATAATTTGGGATATTTTTCATTAATATTTATATTTATTTGAATATTAATGATATTTAATTTATTTAAATAGTATAATAAATAAATTAGAGAAAAATAATTTTAATATTATAAAAATCGTTTTAAATAAGAATAAAGTGTTTAAAAATATTTTGAGTTATACAATGTAACTTTTAATATTTTTGGAGAATTTTTATTAATAATTTAATATTAATGATATTAGATTTTTTTAATTATTATATTAAATAAATGAGTTAAAATGGTTTTATTGATTTAAAAATCATTTAAAAATGAGAAAAGTGATATAAAAATATTTTAAGTTATAATTAATGACTTTTAATATTTTGTTGATAAATTCATTAATATTTAAATATTAATAGTGATGGTTTAAAAATGATTTTAATTATTTCAAAAATCATTTAAGGATAATATTAATGATTTAAAAATATTTTAAGTTATTAATAATAACTTTAATATTTTGACAAATATGTCATTAATATTTTAATATTATTAAATATTAATGATGATGGGATTATTTAGTATTTAAATATTTATAATCATTATAAAATGTAATAATTGTTAGAAAATTATTAAAAGCTTCCGAAAAATATTAAAAATGATATTTGATTTATCTAAAATAATATTGAAGCTTCGAAAGTTTAATTGACAATAAGTGTATTAATTGTTGGATAGGGTGACTAGGACACCGAGAACAGACTGAAGTCCAACTGAATCGAACTAGTTAGACTTGATGAGTGTTTATATAGGTTATAAACACTGATGTGACTATGTGGTAATGTGTCTAGGAGAAGTATTGATTGTAAATTACAGTATTGTGTTGTAACAACCCGATATTTTCTATATAAATAAATAAGAAATTTTGCGTATAAATTTTTTTTAGGATGAGGATTTGTACAAGATATTATGTATTTATGTGGTAAATAAAAATATATTTATTACATAAATATTTACAAATAATTTTATTTTAGAATTATTGATTATTATATAAGTTTATTCTTATAATAATTACTTTTATGGTAGAAATGTTTTATTAATTATTTTCTATGAAAATATAATCATATATTATTTAAATAATATATGGAGTGATTTTTAGAATAAATATAATAATTATTTTATTATATGAATTTTAGTACAGATTATTAAGTTAACTATTTTACCTTAATTATTAAGGTTAAGTAGGAAGAATAAATCAGATATGAAATCCAAACCCTAATTTTGGATTATTGTCAAGGTACGAGAATAATAATATAATTTTAAATTTTAGTGCTATAAATATGTACAGTATATTAGTATTGATAATGGTTGGTCAATTATGGTGTTTAATTTCAAAACCCTAATATTATTTGGCTAAACCCTAATTTGGAAATCAATTGTGGGTTAAGACGGTTATTTAAATGTGTTATATATTTTATGTTGTGTGTTACATAACGTTATGATAATTAGGAAACCCTAATTGTAAATTTAAAACCCTAGGTTATATTTGAATTTCTAATAATTAGAAACCCTAATTGGAAACCTAAACTAAAGATTTTGATTAGTCAGAAATTGTGTTACTGTGGATAATAACGCGTATGATATATTTTATTAAGGTAAACCTAATTAGTAAATTAAAATTATAATGATTAGAACCCTAATTAAAGATCTAGAAACCCTAAATTATTAAAAAAAACCCTAATTTTCTATTAAAATCCTAATTTTTAATTAGTAAGTTATAATTAAAATTTTATTGAACTTTAGTCTTAATTGTTCAAACTCTAGAAATTATTTGGGATACCTTAAGGATTAAAATCTAGTGATTAAAACCTAGATTCAAGAGTCATGGACCAAAATAACCTTAAAATATTTATTAGTTTACTAAAATACCCTTTATGGTATTTATTTAATAATCTAGATTGTATATTCATCAACCTAGATTGCTAATTCATCAACCTAGGTCTATAGCAGATGCCTAAAATCAGCCAATGCTTATCTCTTTTGCCACCTTGCATGTTAGATGCATGAATCTAGGTTGTATAAAAGGATTGAGAGAGAGAAAAAAATCATTTTGCTAGCTATTTTTGCACAAACACTCCACCTAAGTCTCTCTCTCTAAACTCACTAATTTTCAGTGCTAGATCAGTAACAAAACCGAGCCCCACTAACAGCTACAACAAATCAGTAGCCTAAGATCAAAATTTTTCAAAGAAAAGGTATAAACCCTACTTCAATTTCTGTCCAACGATTCTGTGTTAGATGTTATGTTTGATTGTTAAAATATGTTGTATAAGGTGTCTAAGGATGATCTGGGTTGCTAGATGTTAGATCCATAACATCTAGAGGCTCGGATTTAAAGATCTTCAAAGTCTGGAAATTTTTAAAGAGGCGTCTGACAGCGAATGTCAGAGCCTGTAGATCCTTATTGGTTTATGTTTTTGGTTGTTTTATGTTTTAAATATATAGCCTGGTATATGGTCTTTAAGATGCAAGTGGTAGAATAGTCATTTGATGTCTAGATTTGTTGTTATTAACGGTCAAATGCCGTTGACCGGCATTGACCGGGCATTTTCTGGGCAGCCCAGAAAGCCAGGAACCGCCTCTGACAATTTTTCAAGCGTTTAGATCTGTCATGTTATTGTTGATCCGTGTTTATGGATATATCTAAGTTATACTACGTTTCTTGTACTACATCCTCAGGCCTTAAGATCACATATATAGTAAACAGGTGATGCGTAGTCGATGGTCAAACCAAGCCAGAGAAGCACGAAAGCCATTTTCTGGGTAACCCAGAAAATGCTTGATCGTGTTGTCTGACATGGGTTGACCGGAATAGATCTACTAACTCAGTTGTTGTTTTGTTGATTTTATGTAATGGATCTCTAGACTTACATGTGTTCTACAAGATAGACCTCTTAAATCGCTAAAAACGCACCTAGATCACAAGTTGTGGGAGCCCAAAACGAGCCAGTCGAACTGTTTTTCATTTCTGGGTAGCCCAGAAAATGAAGAACAGCTCTGACAGCTTGTTCAACGCTTCGGATCTCGTTAGTTATGCATGGTTTGATGATGTTGTTTGTTGGATCGTGTAGTCTTGTACTTGTACTAGATTATCTTATCAACAACATGTTCAGAAACACATTACACTCGGTTTTAACCTTGGTCAAACTAAGCAACTCGGTAACTGGCAAGGATTTCTGGGTTTGGCCAAGAACATGAAGAACACCTATAGCGACGGTTCTGTCGCTATAGGTGACCTTTAGCGACAGATTATTTATTATTTTCCGGAAATTAATAAAAAAATAGAAAAAAATAGTTTTTAATTATAAAAAATACAAAATAAATTATTAAAAATTATTAAAAATTCCGAAAATTAGTTTTTAATTATTTTTATTATATTTCATAAATATTTAATATTTTTGAAATATGAAAAGCATTTAATTTATTTAATTATAATATTAAATAAATTATTTAAAAATGATTTTTATATTAGAAAAATCATTAAAAATTATATTATGATATAAGAAAATATTTTAAGTTATTTTTAATGACTTTTAATATTTTATGATAAATTTTATTAATAAATTAATATTAATGGTAATTAATTTATTTACTAAATGAATTAAGTAAATTAATTAAAAATGATTTTATTATATTAAAAATCATATTAAATGAAAATAAAGTGTTTAAAAATATTTTAAGTTATAAAATATAACTTTTAATATTTAAAGGATAATTTTATTAATAATTTAATATTAATGATGATTAAGTTATTATTATTGACATTAAATTTATTTAATAATTATATTAAATAAATAGTTTAAAAATGGTTTTATTAATTTAAAAATCATTTAAAATGGATATAAATGAATTAAAAATATTTTAAGTTATGAACAATGACTTTTAATATTTTGATGAATAGAACATTAATACTTTAATATTAATGTTAATTATTTAAAAATAATTTTAAATATTTTAAAAATCATTTAAGGGTAATATTAATACTTTAAAAGTATTTTGAGTTATTATACATAACTTTAATATTTTGAAAATGATTTCATTAATAGTTTAATACTAATTAAATATTAATGATAATAGAATTGATTAGTATTTAAATCATTTTAATATGATTCCGATGTTTGAAAATTTAGGATAAATTATAATAAATGTTTTAAAATTATATTGAGTCATTTAAAAATAATATGACTGATATTTACGGATATTGAGTTATAGTGTAGAGTCTTAGACTCGATAATTACCCTATAAAGTTGTAGGTAGACCGACATGTTTCAGAACTTGATCTGGACTTAGATATTTTGATTGTATAAGTGATTATTTGTGATTCAATGGTTGTTAAATTTATATGTCAATGTGATTAGGATATGTGCTAACTGCAATAAGCAGTGTTATGTGTTATAGTATATTGTTCTAATCGAACGAACGATCTTATTAATGATAGGTCGTGAGATAAGCGATAAAACTAAGTTGCATATTGTAAGCAGCGCATCAGGCAAGTATCTAACCTTTGCATTTTCTTTATGCAATGGATGTGAGTAAGATTGTTTCTAAACTATATTATTATTGTACAGATTATGAACTTTATATTATATAAGCTCATTGAATATCAACATGTTAGTATATAATAATTCGGACTTATATATTCTGTTCGTTAATTTCTAGAAATGGTTAAACAAGTGTCCCCACTTGGATAATCATTGTATTTAATCACATGTTGATATACCTTTGTCAATTACCTGTATACATATATGTTGAATTATAGATTATTGTTGAACAAGATAAAACTTTTGATTTGGAACCCAGAAAAGTATGAACATCCCTACACGGGAAAAACTTTTATGCGCCCAAGGCGGACAGAGTGAACGATACCCTCGTTCTTGCACGTAGTATTGATCAATGCAGGGCATAACGGGCTGATCACCCCCGTGCCCGTAAGTTATGACGGTTTACAGATGAATTTCTGTTTAACCTTTTCGAAAATGAAAACAATGTTCATGGCATGTCACTATAACCTCAGATATAGTCATTATGTAGTTTCAAAAATTTGAAAGAGAGTTGTTATGTTATTATAATTGGTCCAGAATACTTCACAACTATTGACTTGTTGTAGAAGAATAGTACAAAGAAAACATTTAAATCCTTTCAGCTTATATATATATAATTGCTATGGCTTGCTGGGCACTCAAATGCTCAACCTTGCTTAATTTAAATATTTTCAGCTAAGTGTGAACGACCAGAGAGCTCTGCTAAGAACAAGTTAAAGAGAAAGGTTGCTGAATGAATGAATGTTATCTTATGTAATAGTTAACTTTAGTATGACAATGATATTATATTAGCTATCATGGGTTGTAATGAATGTATTAAAGGTTACGTACTTGGGAGCTAGACTCTGATAATGATGTAAATTAATTTGATCTTTTATATTATTGTTATTATTATTAGTATTATTCCGCTCATAGAAATGGTATCGTGAAGAACCGAGTTCGGGTTTCAAGTATCCGAGTTTGGGGTCCTCACAGGTTGGTATCAGAGCTTAGGGTTAAAAACCATAGGTGGGTTAGACCTTAGGCTATAACCTTAGAACAGAGGGAAACGTTGAAAATATAAATAACTCATATTGAGTTTAAAAAGAGGTGAATTGAATAAATTCATCGTCACACAAAATGAAAGATAACTCATATAAAACTCTTAAGTGCTGTGTGTATAAACTATATGCTAATCAGGATAATTTATGTGTAGATGTCTGGTGGAAAAGGCTTGTTATATGCATATAGCATGAAGAAGGATCAAACACATACACCCGAGCTGATATCGAAGCCAATAGCTGAAATAGAGGCTCACGATGAAAATAACTCAGACGAGGTGGTGATTGTAGAAAATGTAATACAAGATCCAGAGATGGTGGAGCTGACAGATAGCGATTCGGACACTAAAATTGAAGTTGATCAAGCATCAATGGAGGTGCATGATCTGAAGAACAAGGTTTCTTCTCTGGAGAAGCTGTGGGAGATAGAAAAGTTGTTGAATAGTCAGTTGCGTCAGGCATTAATTGAAACAATGGAAGAACAAGATAAGCTTAAAATCCAAATTGATCAGATAGGAGCTACAAGTAACTCTCCGTGTGCAGCTCCGAGCAAGAAGGGGAAAAGAAAGATAGAAGATCATGACCTAGGAAAATCTGATAAGAAGAAAGGGAAAAGAATTTGTTACCTTTGCGGTTATGAAGGACATACTACTCTGTATTGTCCTGACTATAAACAAGGAGCATGTTTTATCTGTGGGATAGAAGGTCATCGGGCGAGAAGTTGTCCAAGGAAAAGGTGTAATAAATAGGTAGTATAGGTTCTGTTGTGAAGGAGTGTTTAATATAATACATATGATAAGTATGTTTGTGTAATGTAATGTTTCCAACTTTTATATTAGGTCAAGACTGTAAATCCCGACTTTTGAGGTCATAAAGGGATAGCTGAAGTTCAAAGCATTTTGTGCTATGTAAAATATTCGTTAAATGAATATGAATCTATGTTTGAGAAATGATGAAATAAGTTTAAAATATTAAACTTATGTGATAAGGTTTAGAATGTAAGTTAAATTATGATTTTTTTTAATCAGATAATGCCGCCAAGACGTCGAACTCGCAATCAAAGGGCAGAGGAATCTGTCAACAACGATGAGGGACAACAACAACCAGATCCGATGCAGCAATTTATGAACATGTTAGCTCAGGCTATGCAACAGGGAATACCGGTCGCTGGAAACCAACCGGGCAATCGCTTAGCGAACTTCAAAGACTTTAAGGCTGTAGGACCACCAGAATTCAAAGGTACAACTGACCCTGTAGAAGCTCAAATTTGGGTTAAGGAAATTGAAAAAGCGTTTATGGTAGCTAGGGTAGATGAGGGGCAGAAAACTGCTTTTGCCACTTACATGATGAAGGGGGAAGCAAATTTTTGGTGGGAAGCGAATCAGGCTAGGGCAGGAGAAGGTGTAGTCACATGGGATAGATTTAAAACTTTGTTTTTCGAAAATTATTTTTCACCAAGTATGCAGGCGAGGATGGAAGTTAAATTTTTAGAGTTGAAGCAGGAGAATATGATGGTGTCTGAATACGCCGCCAAATTCAATGAGTTAGCTAGGTTTGCCCCGCATCAAGTCGATACAGAGGCTAGGAAAGCTAGAAGGTTTGAGCTTGGATTGAAACCCTGGCTCTACAACAAGGTGGCGGTGTTGCAGATTCCTACATTTGCAGCACTCATGGAGAAGGCGATCATAGCTGAGGAGGGAAGTGAGGCCATGAGCCTATACAACAAGGATAGAAAGAATAAAGGCAAGGTAGAAGGAGCTGGGAAGGTAGGAATTAATATTGGGAGCAGGAGTGTAAATGGCAAGAGGAAGGGGAGCAATTTTGGAAGTGTGCAGGTAAAACAAGAAGGTACGAAGAAGCAGATGGTACCGTGCAAGACATGTGGAAAGAACCACTCTGGGAGTGTCTGAAAGGAAAATTCGTTTGCTATAAGTGCGGGCAGGAGGGCCATATCTCTCCCAACTGCCCCAATCCTAGAATGAATAATGGATGTTTTCTGTGCGAATCGACTGAGCACAGGGTGAAGGATTGTCCGAAGAGGAGGGTGGAGGCAGGTAGTGTTAATACTGGAACTGGCAGCGGAACTTTGGCAATCACGAGACCGACTTTGTCAAGCAAGCCAACAAAATCTACTGCGAGAATTTTCAACATGACGGTCCAGGACACGGCAGCAGCTGGCACTGGAACCCCAGGTGTGATTCGTATAACTTTTATTTTCTTATGCATGATTTTCATATAAATAGTAATTTATTTCTAAAGAAATTTTGAGGAGGAATTTGAGTTCTTTTGGAAACCAATTTTTCCGTTTAATCAGAAAGACAAGCTTTATGGAAATAGTTAAAGATCAGTTCGATCAATTGTGATAGAGATCTACTTGCAGAGATTGTGTATGCTATGTAACCGTATATGTGTAGGTTTTTAAAACGGTGATTCCGGGGACGGAATCTTTATAAGGGAGGGTGAATGTAACAACCCGATATTTTCTATATAAATAAATAAGAAATTTTGCGTATAAATTTTTTTTAGGATGAGGATTTGTACAAGATATTATGTATTTATGTGGTAAATAAAAATATATTTATTACATAAATATTTACAAATAATTTTATTTTAGAATTATTGATTATTATATAAGTTTATTCTTATAATAATTACTTTTATGGTAGAAATGTTTTATTAATTATTTTCTATGAAAATATAATCATATATTATTTAAATAATATATGGAGTGATTTTTAGAATAAATATAATAATTATTTTATTATATGAATTTTAGTACAGATTATTAAGTTAACTATTTTACCTTAATTATTAAGGTTAAGTAGGAAGAATAAATCAGATATGAAATCCAAACCCTAATTTTGGATTATTGTCAAGGTACGAGAATAATAATATAATTTTAAATTTTAGTGCTATAAATATGTACAGTATATTAGTATTGATAATGGTTGGTCAATTATGGTGTTTAATTTCAAAACCCTAATATTATTTGGCTAAACCCTAATTTGGAAATCAATTGTGGGTTAAGACGGTTATTTAAATGTGTTATATATTTTATGTTGCGTGTTACATAACGTTATGATAATTAGGAAACCCTAATTGTAAATTTAAAACCCTAGGTTATATTTGAATTTCTAATAATTAGAAACCCTAATTGGAAACCTAAACTAAAGATTTTGATTAGTCAGAAATTGTGTTACTGTGGATAATAACGCGTATGATATATTTTATTAAGGTAAACCTAATTAGTAAATTAAAATTATAATGATTAGAACCCTAATTAAAGATCTAGAAACCCTAAATTATTAAAAAACCCTAATTTTCTATTAAAATCCTAATTTTTAATTAGTAAGTTATAATTAAAATTTTATTGAACTTTAGTCTTAATTGTTCAAACTCTAGAAATTATTTGGGATACCTTAAGGATTAAAATCTAGTGATTAAAACCTAGATTCAAGAGTTATGGACCAAAATAACCTTAAAATATTTATTAGTTTACTAAAATACCCTTTATGGTATTTATTTAATAATCTAGATTGTATATTCATCAACCTAGATTGCTAATTCATCAACCTAGGTCTATAGCACATGCCTAAAATCAGCCAATGCTTATCTCTTTTGCCACCTTGCATGTTAGATGCATGAATCTAGGTTGTATAAAAGGATTGAGAGAGAGAGAAAAATCATTTTCCTAGCTATTTTTGCACAAACACTCCACCTAAGTCTCTCTCTCTAAACTCACTAATTTTCAGTGCTAGATCAGTAACAAAACCGAGCCCCACTAACAGCTACAACAAATCAGTAGCCTAAGATCAAAATTTTTCAAAGAAAAGGTATAAACCCTACTTCAATTTCTGTCCAACGATTCTGTGTTAGATGTTATGTTTGATTGTTAAAATATGTTGTATAAGGTGTCTAAGGATGATCTGGGTTGCTAGATGTTAGATCCATAACATCTAGAGGCTCGGATTTAAAGATCTTCAAAGTCTGGAAATTTTTAAAGAGGCGTCTGACAGCGAATGTCAGAGCCTGTAGATCCTTATTGGTTTATGTTTTTGGTTGTTTTATGTTTTAAATATATAGCCTGGTATATGGTCTTTAAGATGCAAGTGGTAGAATAGTCATTTGATGTCTAGATTTGTTGTTATTAACGGTCAAATGCCGTTGACCGGCATTGACCGGGCATTTTCTGGGCAGCCCAGAAAGCCAGGAACCGCCTCTGATAATTTTTCAAGCGTTTAGATCTGTCATGTTATTGTTGATCCGTGTTTATGGATATATCTAAGTTATACTACGTTTCTTGTACTACATCCTCAGGCCTTAAGATCACATATATAGTAAACAGGTGATGCGTAGTCGATGGTCAAACCAAGCCAGAGAAGCACGAAAGCCATTTTCTGGGTAACCCAGAAAATGCTTGATCGTGTTGTCTGACATGGGTTGACCGGAATAGATCTACTAACTCAGTTGTTGTTTTGTTGATTTTATGTAATGGATCTCTAGACTTACATGTGTTCTACAAGATAGACCTCTTAAATCGCTAAAAACGCACCTAGATCACAAGTTGTGGGAGCCCAAAACGAGCCAGTCGAACTGTTTTTCATTTCTGGGTAGCCCAGAAAATGAAGAACAGCTCTGACAGCTTGTTCAACGCTTCGGATCTCGTTAGTTATGCTTGGTTTGATGATGTTGTTTGTTGGATCGTGTAGTCTTGTACTTGTACTAGATTATCTTATCAACAACATGTTCAGAAACACATTACACTCGGTTTTAACCTTGGTCAAACTAAGCAACTCGGTAACTGGCAAGGATTTCTGGGTTTGGCCAAGAACATGAAGAACACCTATAGCGACGGTTCTGTCGCTATAGGTGACCTTTAGCGACAGATTATTTATTATTTTCCGAAAATTAATAAAAAAATAGAAAAAAATAGTTTTTAATTATAAAAAATACAAAATAAATTATTAAAAATTATTAAAAATTCCGAAAATTAGTTTTTAATTATTTTTATTATATTTCATAAATATTTAATATTTTTGAAATATGAAAAGCATTTAATTTATTTAATTATAATATTAAATAAATTATTTAAAAATGATTTTTATATTAGAAAAATCATTAAAAATTATATTATGATATAAGAAAATATTTTAAGTTATTTTTAATGACTTTTAATATTTTATGATAAATTTTATTAATAAATTAATATTAATGGTAATTAATTTATTTACTAAATGAATTAAGTAAATTAATTAAAAATGATTTTATTATATTAAAAATCATATTAAATGAAAATAAAGTGTTTAAAAATATTTTAAGTTATAAAATATAACTTTTAATATTTAAAGGATAATTTTATTAATAATTTAATATTAATGATGATTAAGTTATTATTATTGACATTAAATTTATTTAATAATTATATTAAATAAATAGTTTAAAAATGGTTTTATTAATTTAAAAATCATTTAAATGGATATAAATGAATTAAAAATATTTTAAGTTATGAACAATGACTTTTAATATTTTGATGAATAGAACATTAATACTTTAATATTAATGTTAATTATTTAAAAATAATTTTAAATATTTTAAAAATCATTTAAGGGTAATATTAATACTTTAAAAGTATTTTGAGTTATTATACATAACTTTAATATTTTGAAAATGATTTCATTAATAGTTTAATACTAATTAAATATTAATGATAATAGAATTGATTAGTATTTAAATCATTTTAATATGATTCCGATGTTTAAAAATTTAGGATAAATTATAATAAATGTTTTAAAATTATATTGAGTCATTTAAAAATAATATGACTGATATTTACGGATATTGAGTTATAGTGTAGAGTCTTAGACTCGATAATTACCCTATAAAGTTGTAGGTAGACCGACATGTTTCAGAACTTGATCTGGACTTAGATATTTTGATTGTATAAGTGCTTATTTGTGATTCAATGGTTGTTAAATTTATATGTCAATGTGATTAGGATGTGTGCTAACTGCAATAAGCAGTGTTATGTGTTATAGTATATTGTTCTAATCGAACGAACGATCTTATTAATGATAGGTCGTGAGATAAGCGATAAAACTAAGTTGCATATTGTAAGCAGCGCATCAGGCAAGTATCTAACCTTCGCATTTTCTTTATGCAATGGATGTGAGTAAGATTGTTTCTAAACTATATTATTATTGTACAGATTATGAACTTTATATTATATAAGCTCATTGAATATCAACATGTTAGTATATAATAATTCGGACTTATATATTCTGTTCGTTAATTTCTAGAAATGGTTAAACAAGTGTCCCCACTTGGATAATCATTGTATTTAATCACATGTTGATATACCTTTGTCAATTACCTGTATACATATATGTTGAATTATAGATTATTGTTGAACAAGATAAAACTTTTGATTTGGAACCCAGAAAAGTATGAACATCCCTACACGGGAAAAACTTTTATGCGCCCAAGGCGGACAGAGTGAACGATACCCTCGTTCTTGCACGTAGTATTGATCAATGCAGGGCAAAACGGGCTGATCACCCCCGTGCCCGTAAGTTATGACGGTTTACAGATGAATTTCTGTTTAACCTTTTCGAAAATGAAAACAATGTTCATGGCATGTCACTATAACCTCAGATATAGTCATTATGTAGTTTCAAAAACTTGAATGAGAGTTGTTATGTTATTATAATTGGTCCAGAATACTTCACAACTATTGACTTGTTGTAGAAGAATAGTACAAAGAAAACATTTAAATCCTTTCAGCTTATATATATATAATTGCTATGGCTTGCAGGGCACTCAAATGCTCAACCTTGCTTAATTTAAATGTTTTCAGCTAAGTGTGAACGACTAGAGAGCTCTGCTAAGAACAAGTTAAAGGGAAAGGTTGTTGAATGAATGAATGTTATCTTATGTAATAGTTAACTTTAGTATGACAATGATATTATATTAGCTATCATGGGTTGTAATGAATGTATTAAAGGTTACGTACTTGGGAGCTAGACTCTGATAATGATGTAAATTAATTCGATCTTTTATATTATTGTTATTATTATTAGTATTATTCCGCTCATAGAAATGGTATCGTGAAGAACCGAGTTCGGGTTTCAAGTATCCGAGTTTGGGGTCCTCACATGTGTGATGTGAATTATTATGCTAATTGTGAGATCGATATTGTGATTATAGGTCTTTCAAACGCAGATAAGTATTTTGTGTAGCAGTAATCAACGCGGAAGTCAAGTTTCCTTAACTCAACCTTGAGTTAATACTTTTTAAATATTATGGTGGTTAATTATTGTCGATTAGACCACGTCTGAGAGTTAGTGTTGATTATTCATAATTAATGCATGTTTATTAATACAAATTGAATTAGTAATTCTGAGAATATACTTGGAGAATAGCTGTTGTTGGATACTTACATCCATAGAAGCTATTATTGATAGTATAGATAATTCCTGTCTATTGTCGGATTGTGTTGAGAAATATCTTAGCTAATTGTTCTTGCTAGACGAACATTTTTTAGAACTTGATAAGTTCGAGAAGAGAACTCAATTATTATTGACAGATCGATGCCAATTATTCTGGGTAGATCGAAAAAGTGATTATATATTGAAATCATTGTATTTCGTTGTTGTGATTCGAATTATGGTTATAAGACTGAGAAGAACAACCTTTTATATAAAGGGAACATTTTGGTTGTATATTCGGTCGTTGCACGCGTGTAAGTATTATGCATAATATAGGGTACAAGGAGTTGGCTGCTCTAAGTACTTGCTGGGGGTATGATTTAATCTTTATTGTTATCTGATACACCTGGGTATATCAAAGTAAATCTTTGATAGTTACTCGAGAAGAGAAGTTAAAGATCCTTAGGGATCACTCAGCATAAACTCTGAAGAATATTTTCTGTTTTGTTATTCAATTGAATATCGTAGAAACTTTGAAAGCGTTGTACTCTTTCATTATCAAATTGTTGTGTTGCATAGGATGCGAGAAGACTTGTTAGTGATTAACGAATTGTTCAGCTATTTCAAAGTTCCCCGAACTTTGGTGTCATTCTATCAAAATAGATAGTCTTTTATTCTTGATTCTTATACATTCATTGTATGTCTTAACTTACGAAATAAATTTGTTGCTCACCCTTGCTAAATTAAATATTTCAGCTAGGAATGAAGTAGCCAGAGAGGTAAAGAAGAATAAAGGCAAAGGCATAGCACTGGAGTAGTTATAATGAACATATTTATTATGTTATATTTGTAAACTCTTTTTATATATCTAAGCGGTATGTTTGTAAAGTTATGGTTAGATAACCTGGGACAATGTTTTAACTATATCAGTTAATGAGATGTACGTTACTATTCATAATTAAATAGGTAGTTAGATGTTATTTATATGTTGTATTGTGAGCACCAAACTCGGGGGTCATGTAACCTAGATTTGGGGGCATTATAGGTTGGTGTCAAAGCTGTAGGTTATAAACCTTAAGTGGGATGGGGAAAACCTAGGATTATAACCATAAGCGAGATAGAGAAAACTCATTTAGAGTTCTAAGTGAAGGATTGATAAAGTGCATCGATAAAAAGATGCGTGGACACATCGTGTGTATTAAGTTTGTACTAGTGAAATACTAATCAAGTTATTTAAACTAACTGTAGGATGTTTGGAAAAGATTAAATGAGTGCAGAGATGCTAACCGCTGTTGTACTAGTGCCAGTAGCCGAGGTGCCAGTGCCAAGCGAGTCAGTTGAAGAGGTGGGAAAAGATAAACCCATGGTGAATCTGGGGAGTGATAATGATGATTATCCTGAGATGTATCAGAACAAAGATGAGGAGGCTGAGTTTGAAGAAGCTAAGGTGGAGTTGGAGATTAATACCAAAATTGGAGAAAAAGATCAAATATATGCAGATGTTTAGGAACTCCGGAGTAAAGTATTTATCTTGGACGAGTTGTGGATGACAGAGCGAGCATTACTCAAAATAACCGAGGAACGAAACAAGTTTGAAGGCACAGGTGGAAAGGATGAAGACTGAAGGTGGTTGATCGTCTGAGGGAACAGTCAAGAAACAGAAGGGAAGTAATAAGAGAAAGAGAGACAACGAAAGTGATAATAACTCAGGGAACTCAAACCCGAATGAGTGGAAAGACTCACTTGGGAGAGTGTATGATGTGGAAGAATGTGTGTTTCAATATGAGAAATTGTTTTACATGTGGAAGAATGGGTCACGGATTCAACAAGTGTCCCAGTAAGAAGAAGACTGGTGAAGGGAGTGGACGGTAGATAGCTTAAATATATGCGATAGTATCTTTTGGTAGTAGGATGTGATATTAAAAGTTGTAATATCGAGAATGATGTGTGAGTATATGTAAATATATATATATATATATATATATATATATATATATATATATATATTTATGTTTGTATGTATGTAATCTTTATTTTCAATATATGAATATAAGATTAAGTTGTGAGTTCTTAAAACTCATACTTATGGTAAGTTTGTGACTCATAATTATATGAAATATTTCTGAACCCTTCAGCGAATGGACGCCAATGGTCTGACTATGATAAGTTCATAAACTCATATAATTGTGGCAAGTTTTTGAACTCATAAGTGTGGTAAGTTTGACGAACTGGGAATAGCTACGTGTGAATGGAGAATTGCAACTTTTTGTGTAAAGTTGGAGAATTGCAACTTTTTGTGTAAAGTTGTGTTGTTAATCCTAATATTTATTTAAAAGGGATAGTAATATGTGTTAAGCACTAAATGTACTATGTGCTATTTGAATAAGTATGCGATTATATGAGAAATTTGTGTTAAATTCTTATTGTGTTGATTAATAAGAAGTTGTGAAGAGAAAGAGAATTAATGTAAGATTTTTATTTAAATCAGATAATTCTGCCTAGACGACAGAATCGAAATCAAAGAGAAGAACAATCAGTGAATAATGAAAGAGGTCAAGCGGACCCGATGCAGAATTTTATAGATATGTTAGCCCAAGCTATGGGAAATAGAGCTCCAGCAGCAAGAGCAAGAGCGAGAGAACAGCCAGCCAATAGATTGGCGAATTTCAAAGACTTTAAAGTAGTAGGACCGCTAGAATTCAAGGGAACTACGGATCCGATTGAAGCCCAAACTTGGATGAAAGAAATGGAGAAAACATTCATTATTGCGAGGGTAGCGGAAGAGCAAAAGATAACTTTTGTAACATACTTGATGAAGGGAGAAGCCAATTACTGGTGGGAGACTAATCAGGCGAGAGCTGGTATAACTATGGTGACTTGGACAAGATTCAGGGAGTTGTTCTTTGTGAACTACTTTTCGCCGAGTATGCAAGCTCGGATGGAGGTTAAGTTTTTAGAACTGAAGTAGGAGAATATGTCGGTTTCGGAGTATGCTGCCAAATTCAACGAATTAGCGAGATTTGCACCTCATCAGGTGGATACAGAGCTATAGAAGGCAAGAAGGTTTGAGAATAGATTGAAGCCAGGGATATTCAACAAAGTAGTTGTGTTGCAGATTAATACGTTTGCGGCTTTATTGGAGAAAGAGATAATTGCTGAAGGGGGAAGCGAAGCTACATCTCGATATCATCAGGAGAAGAAGAAGAAGACAAATGACGGAGGTAGTAGTGGTGGTAGTCATTCGAACAAGAGAAAGTGGAGCGAGAATACCCAATCGGGTAACAAGACAAAAGAGAATAAGAAAAGAGGGGAGCCATGTGCGACTTTTGGGAAGAATCATTATGGAGTTTGTCTAAAGAGGAACGGAGTCTGTTATAACTATGGACAAGAGGGACACATGTCGCCCAATTTCCCAGTCCGAAGAAGATACAAGGTTGTTATGCATGTGGATCAACCAATCGTCTGGTTCGAAATTGTCCAAAGAGGAATGTGGAGAAGGGAAGTGTCAACAAGGGACCCGGTAGCGGAACCTTGGCGATTAGAGGACCTGCACAGCCAGGAAGACCAATAGGCTGTACATTTAAAATGACGGTGCAAGATGTAGTAGTTGCCCAGGAGGTGGCAACATGTAACGATTTCATTTAGAAATTTTATTGCGCGAGTAATACTGGATAGATATCGCTGTGAATTGTTTTCTTTTATATAGATTCAAGTCACAGGTTAGAATATGAGACACAAATTAATATTGTGTTGATAAGAATAAATTGATGATACAACTTTAAAAGATTATAGAGAATAAGAAAGCGGTGATTCCGAAGACGGAATCCTTATAAGGAAGGGAGAATGTGATAACCCAGGATTTCGAATAATTCGAATTTTACGAATAATTTTTTTTTTAATTATTTTATTTAATATTGATATGGACTATCAATATTGTGCCGAGTATCTGTGATATGAGTATAGAGACGTGGTTAATTTGTGTATTGACTGAGAAATAAGAGTAAAGTTGTTCTTAACAGAGAATAGAAACCCTAACCCTAGTTGCGGATAGTGATTTGGTAGAAAATACAATTATAATAATTGTGTTGATGAGTATGTGTTTGTACTATATAGAATTTGTGATCAATGATTTATCGGATTGGGTATAAACTTAGTAAACCCTATAAGAGATTAGAAATCCTAATCTCAAATTAAGAAACACTAACGCATAGTTAGGAACCCTAATTAAATGCCAGAAAACCCTAATTTTAAATTCAGGAACTCTAAACACTAATTCTAATTAGCAAGCCCTAATGTGATTAGGAAACCTTAATATAATTAGAAAACCCTAATTATAATTTAGAAATCTTAATTTTCTTTTTTAAAGCCCTAAATAGAAAATCCTAGAAATTAAATGTGTAAAATCTAAGGGTTAGAACTGTAGGGTTAAACCCTAAGGGTTGGGAAAAATGTCTAGAATGCCATTAAAATTACAATGCAAAAGACCAAATTGCCCTTCTTACATTATTTAGTAGATAACTTGTAGAATTTACCAAAACTTTAGTTGTTCACAAACTTTTGACTTGCCATGTGACTTATATCTCAGCAAATCAGCCACTTATTGACATCAACATTAGTTATTTACATTGCATCAAGTGAATATAAGGATTAGAGATAGAGAAAGTTCATATATTTGACTCATTTGATATCTAACTCTCAACCAACCTCTTATCTTTCCAAACCTCCGAAAATACTAAGTGATTCAGTCACTAGTAGAGACCGTAGCTACCATAAAATCAGATTGGAGTGCTAAGATCAAAGATTGGAACTAGAAGGTATAAACCCTAATTTGATTTTTGATCTTACATGTTAAGACAAAAGTTATGTTTTTGTGTTTAGATACTTGCTAGAAGATGTTTTATGATGATCTATGATGTTATATCACAGATCCATAGCATTAAAATAGATAAAAATCAAAGTTTTCAAAAACTGCATGAACCCTAAAAAGTGGCCTGACAAGCTAATGTCAGAGTCCATAGATTATTCTCTGTTTTTGATTTATGTTGTTTTAAGTTATAGACTTGAAATATGACATTAGGACTATGATCTGGAAGTAGAATCATAGTTATTCCATGTCTAGACTACAAGTTATTGTTGATCAAACTCAGTTGACCGAGCATGACCAAAAGTTTTTGGACAACCCAGAAACTCATTTTCAGTGCCTAACAAGATTTTGTTAGCCCGAGATCTGTCAGGTGTTATGTTGTTTGATGATGTTGTTATATCTAGATTGTAGACTGTTAGATGGACTCTAGATCCATGCCTCTAGATCCCTTAAACAACAATCATTATGGATGTAATGGATGGTCAAACTAGGCCATCCGGTCACGATTCCTGTTTTCTGAAAATTCCAGAAAATGTAAGACCTAGCTTTCTGACAGGCTTTGACCGGACTAAATCTGGAGAGTGTGATGTACTTGGGCTGATCGGTTGATGCATATGTGTTCCTTGACATGTGTACTACATTCTTGAACCATGAGAACAATTAACGAATAACCAGAACACTAAGATTGTTGAGCTAGAAAGGAGGCACTCGAAATTGCCTAGGTTTCTAGGTTACCCAAAAAACCTAGAAATGTTCTGACAGTGAATTTGAATGTTCAGATCTTCATATTATGTGATTATATGACCTAGATGATGGTTGATAGTGTAGTGTTATATAAATACTACAAAATCAATGTTCAAGAAAGCCCAGAAACACATTAGGCTGAGAATTACAAGTGGTCAAAGTGAGACCCTTGAGCACTGACTGTCAGTGTTCTTGAGCTCAAGAACACCAACAACGACAGAAAGCGTCGCTATAGGCTACAGCGACGGTTGTAATTAATTTTATTTTCCTAATTTTCGAAAAACGATTAAAAATAGAAATAAATTTCTAAAAATTAAAAAAATGGTTCTAAAAAATTATTTTCAGTTATGAAAAATAACTTTTGATAATTTGGGATATTTTTCATTAATATTTATATTTATTTGAATATTAATGATATTTAATTTATTTAATTAGTATATTAAATAAATTGGAGAAAAATAATTTTAATATTATAAAAATCATTTTAAATAAGAATAAAGTGTTTAAAAATATTTTGAGTTATAGAATGTAACTTTTAATATTTTTGGAGAATTTGTATTAATAATTTAATATTAATGATATTAGATTTATTTAATTATTATATTAAATAAATGAGTTTAAAATAGTTTTATTGATTTAAAAATCATTTAAAAATGAGAAAAGTGATATAAAAATATTTTAATTTATAATTAATGACTTTTAATATTTTGATGATAAATTCATTAATATTTAAATATTAATGGTGATGGTTTAAAAATTATTTTAATTATTTTAAAAATCATTTAAGGATAATATTGATTATTTAAAAATAATTTAAGTTATTAATAATAACTTTAATATTTTGACAAGTATGCCATTAATATTTTAATATTATTAAATATTAATGGTGATGGGATTATTTAGTATTTAAAATTTTTAAAAATAATTTCTGTGTTTGAAAAATTATCATAAAATATAATAATTGTTATAAAATTATTAGAAGCTTTTGAAAAATATTATAAACGATATTTGACTTATTTAAAATAATATTGAAGCTTCGAAACCAAGTTTAATTGAAAATAAGTGTGTTAATTATCGGATAGGGTGACTAGGACACCGAGAACAGACTGAAGTCCAACCAGACCGAACTAGTTAGACTTGATGAGTTTTTATAAAGGTTATAAACATTGATGTGACTATGATAATATGTCTAGGAGAATTGGTGATTGTTAATTACAGTATTGTGTGATGTGAATTATTGTGCTAATTGTGAGACCAATATTGTGATTATAGGTCTTTCAAACGCAGATAAGAATTTTGTGTAGCAGTAATCAACGCGGAAAGTAAGTTTTCTTAACTCAACCTTGAGTTAATACTTTTTAAATATTATGGTGGTTAATTATTGTTGATTAGACCACGTCTGAAAATTATTGTTGATTATTCGCAATTAGTGCATGTTTATTAATTCAAATTGAATTAGTGATTCTGGGAATATACTTGGAGAATAACTGTTGTTGGATACTTACATCCGTAGAAGCTATTATTGATAGTACGGATAATTCATATCTATTGTCGGATTGTGTTGAGAAATGTCTTAGCTAATTGTTCTGGCTAGACGAACATTTGTTAGAACTTGATAGGTTCGAGAAGAGAACTCAATTATTATTGATAGATCGATGCCAATTGTTCCGTCTAGATCGAGAAAGTGATTAGATATTGAAATCGTTGTATTTCGTTGTTGTGATTCAAATTCTGGTTATAAGACTGAGAAGAACAACCTTTTATATAAAAGGAACATTTTGGTCGTATATTCAGACGTTGCGCACGTGTAAGTATTATGCATAATATAGGGTACAAGGAATTAGCCGCTCTAAGTACTTGCTGGGGGATATGATTTAATCTTTATAGTTATCTGATACACCTGGGTATATCAAAGTAAATCTTTGATAGTTACTCGAAAAGAGAAGTTTAAGATCCTTAGGTATCACTCAGCATTAACTTTGAAGAATATTTTCTGTGTTGTTATTCAATTAAATATCATAGAAACTTTGAAAGTGTTCTACTCTTCCATTATCAAATTATTGTGTTGCATAGGATCCGAGAAGGCTTGTTAGTAATTAACGAATTTTTCAGCTATTTTAAAGTTCCCCGAACTTTGGTGTCATTCTATCAAAATAGATAGTCTGTTATTCTTGATTCTTATACAGTCATTGTATGTCTTAACTTGAGGGGCAAATTTGTTGCTCACCTTTGCTAAATTAAATATTTCAGCTAGCAATGAAGTAGCCAGAAAGGTGTTGGTCGGAAAATCGATCACTAAACACGCGCAAGTATACACAGTCTAACAAGTAATACAGTTATAAGAAGTGTGTCGTACCCACGAGGAACTATGACTAATATTTACCAACTATCGAGTATGTATCGCTAAAGTCTAATCCGAAAAGGATTAAATGGAAGCGTGATTAAATTAGTTAACTAATCAACAAAGTAAGTAAATGGATAACGAATGGTAATCTAACGAATTACAAGCTAAGGTCACAACTTCACCCCTCACAGGCATTCTGTCAAAAACATGGTGTGCTATGTTTTATCAAACTAGCTACCCTTCTCTCTTTGGTCTAAATGGTCACGACAATTTATCGACCGAGAACACACAGGTGCTTATGCATCTCTGTTGAGGTATGCACAAACATATCCTCTCCAGATCCACCCAAAAGGGAATAGAACAGAAAAGAACGTCCAAGCTACATGCAATCCTACATATGTCTATGCGAATCAATCATAACAAGAAATTAAACATAAGTTCTCAGTGAGGTTGTACGTGGCGCACAGAGATATGTCTATTCTACGCAAAACTTATGCAATCGAGACCCACAATCACATGCTAATATAATTAGGTGTAAATCTACAATCCTTCTGTCGATATCATGTAGATTACCAAAATCATCACTAATATCTTAGCGAGAATCATAAAGCACAAATATAATCATATGGTGCCAACCAAAGAGATAAGACAGTCAATTTAAATAACAAAGGGTTTCATTATAACCTTAGAGCAAATATTTAGTTCATGATTATTAAACCAAATACAAGTAGCCAACATTTATGGATTACAATAATAAAGGAAATAAATGGATAAGAAGAAATTCTATCAAAGCCCTTCGATCTCCAAGCAATCCACTCCTTTCAAGCCTTCCAATCAGTGTCGCTCAATGCTCTTGTTACTCCAAGGATACACCAGACTTCTCCCTAATCTACCTAATCTATATTTACATTCATGAGAATGAAAGAGAAAAATACAAGAAAACTAATCTAAGCTATATTATTGCTATTCTAAGGTCTCCTATGTTATAGGTTATGAGATATTTTGAGATGCAGAGGCTTCAGTGTGTTATATACGCCTTTTTCCCTTTAAGCTAGGTCAAACCAAGGTCTTCTCTATCTGGGCACCAAAGGTGGAGCCGCGGCGCAGACAATAAGCCTATGGGTGGCACTGTCGCGCCACATTAGATTGGAAAAATTGAAACTCACGCTACAGCGCGAGTCCATATAGGGAGAGTGGCGCTACGGCGTGGAGCTGACTTCTGCAAGGACCAGGAGGTGGCGCCGCGATGCGAAACTAACACTGTGCATTGGCACTGCGGTGCCAGTATATAGAAAATGACCATTTTGCCCCTGAATGCTAGAAAACACCTGTAAAGCCTTGCAATCTAACGATTAATCACAATAACACTATAATCATGTAAAACCATATAAAATCTATAAGATCATGCAACTGTTTAAGTCATAATGTATCCGATTCGCGGGTATAAAGTCCACTCATCAAATACCCCCAAACTTAAGTCTCTGCTTGTCCTCGAGCAAACTGTCTAACACATACTAACAAAAGTAAAACATATGCAAAAGAAAAATAAAATTGTTTAATACTATCATGGCTTTAAAGCTTGTTCATAGCTACTCTCAGAGAATAAGGCAAACACAAATATGAATAAGGGTTTATTCAATTTCAAGCATAAGACTGTATTCGATCCATTCTATGTGTGTGTGTGTGGAGACCAACCGTCCTAACTATAATAACTCAAATAAGTTCAGAAAGTCGATTGTTAATAATAATATGCACACTCCACAACTTAAACATTTAACAAGCATTAAGAATAAGACGCAAGTGCAGGAAAAGATCAAAAGACTCTAGCATGACGACAGTAAAATCTGACTTAGACAATCCTTAATTGCCTTAGGCTATTCAGAACTACCCATGAATGAGCTTTTGATCAGTGACTCCCAAGCCAGACGACTTTAGGGAACTAGGTGTAGAACACCCCTATGAATCTAATAACTCGAGCAGTAAAGGCCACGTAATCAACATAAGCCAACTGAGACTTTACAACAAAAATAAAGATTATTAAGCAAGTGCATTTTATGCTTCATCTCAATATCGAGCCTACGTTTATGGGCGAGTGCGTTTTACGCTCCATCTTGACCCACCGCAAAACTTTCGATATAAACTCTTCTTTTCTATTTTTATTCTCATTTCATTCATATTTTCTTTTTTTTATATGTCAACATGCCAGAATCCAAGATCCAAAACTGTATAAACGTCTAAGTCTTTTATTACCTTGTAAAAATGAAAGTTTATAAAAGTGAACAAACTCTCAAAATAATAAACACGCGAACTAAATTCGAAAAAATAACCAGTTAACACAGTTGGTCGGTGCTTACTAAGAAGGACGGATCAATAACAGTCTAAACTTATCGATTGAACAACCCCTAGCTCATACATGCTTGACATAACTCTAAGAGATAGGCATAAATACTTGGCACTTGTCATCAGCCACAATCAAAAATTAATGATAACTATAACACCCTTGCTACATAGCAGCTCAACATAGGGTAAAAAGACCATTCACATGGCACAAACATCTAATCTGTATAAGCCCCAAAAAGATGGCTATAACCTATAATCATGCTGAAAATAATCAAAGCATTAATAAAATAAAATCCAAAAATAGTTCATGGCATTCATAGTAATAAAAATACAACATAAACTCGCAGTTGAAAACGACTGCACCACAATACTGATAATAAAAACATAATAAAGTACTAAAGTATTCAACCTAACATGGTAGTACGAAAATAAAATAGATAATAGCCAAAAACACCCTCAAACTTGAGATGAGCAATGCCCTCATTGCTAAGCATAATGCAATCGTATGCAAGAGGGCTTCCCTGAAGTTCGCTCACTCAGCAGTGGTCTTGTCCTCATCAGCCTAGGCGGGTACTTTTGATGCAGCAGGGTGAGAGACGCCATGATGTCGGCCAGTAGTCCCTAGCTAGCTGGGCCTGCGTCTGGAGCGGCATCTAGAGGCTGCGAGGACTCAGCCTCTACTGTAGGAGGTGGAACTGTAATAACCAAGAAATTTCTGTGATACATTGTAAATAAGTATTACATGATCGATAATATTTTATGGATGATGAAGTGATTATGTGGATAATATGATATAATATCAAAGAAAGTCTCACCAATAAGTTATATAAGTTAATGAACTAACCTAAGTATTTTAATAATCTAGGAAATAAATTTAAGAGGTTAAACCCTAAGTAAGTACTCAATAAACTTGAATAAGACAAGTCTAATTGGGTTATGTAAGTTAATTAACATTATTGATTGATGTGAATGTGTAAATATCAATAAAAATGAGTAATAGTTCATGAGATAATAGGGTTAATATTACTAAGGATGGCTAGTAGTTTAAACAAGCCCAATAATTATTTAAGTATTGAACTTGTAGATAGTTTGATTGTTGAGCTAGCCCACTATTGAATTTAATGGGCAAGTATGCTAGTAGCATAATTATTTAAGGGTGGAGGCCCAAGTTCATATTAATTAGTAAGTCAAACTAGTTAATTAAAAGTCCAATAGGTTAGTTGTGGAAAGCCCAAAACATCTTTTATAATGGCCCAACTTGTAGCCCAATTGATGAGGGTACTTTAGACATTTAGTATGCTAGATATTTCAATGAAAACAAAAGCAAAACTTGGAGATAAGAAGGCCACTTGGCCGGCCAAAGATAAGGAGAGAAAGGGGGAATGAATGTCATCATTTCAAGCTCCCAAATTTTCAAAAGATATTTACTTAATGGGCTAGGTGTCATTTTGTTTATGGAGCCAACATATTAGTAAGTAATCTTGTAATAATAAAGAGAGAGAGAGGAGATATGTTAGTGGATTAGATATAGATATACTAATGTATCTATATATTTTTGTCCAACACATTAAACTATCTTCTCTTTCATCTTTTATTTTATCTCATCTTACTTTTTTCTTTAGTTAACCAAGCAAAACATAAGAGAGAGAGAGAGAGAGAGAGGGAAAATTTGGTGGAAAGGAGCAGAGATAAAGGAAGAGATACACCATTGATGCATCATATGTTTGTTAGTTACTTTGGAAGATTAAGAAGAAGTGCTCAAAGATCTAGGTATAAATCTTAAACTTGTGGATTTTCTTTTTATTTTGTTTTATCTTGGTTATCTAAGGTTTATGATCTTGAGGTCTAAAACCCTCTATCTACATGTTTTATATGGTTTCAAGTATGGTTCTAACATATTTGAGTGTTAGAAAGTGAATCAAAAGGATATAAGAAAAACTAGTTTTGTTTTGTTAGAAAACTCTAGTTTTTTTCACATCCTTTGATCGACTACCGTTTTTGATCTATACCTTCTTTTTGTGATCCGTCAAAGAGGGGTGCTAGATATGTAAGTTAACTACTAAACACAAGTGGTAACATTCAAAAATGTTGAATACACAAGTGGTAGCAACTGTTTTAGCAAAAACAGTTTGGTCTTTTGAAATAAAAATAAACTATTTTTGGATAGTCAATGTAAGGGGTATTTTATTCATTTTTCTGGCATTTAAAAAATTCTGGAAAAATTTGGGAGAGTAATATGATGAGTTATCTTTCAAACCCAAGTGGAATCACCTAAAAAGAAGTTGTAGATTTCTGTATGGACTGAATTTAGCAAAGTAGGTAAAAGCTAAAATCCCAAAACGGGGTCTGCCCAAAATTTTGAAAGGGCAATTTCGGCTACTTAAATTATGAAATAAATTCCTGCCTTTTGGAAACGAAAATATATGTCATAAAGTAGCTCCTGTCCAAAAATGAGCTCATTCCGACTTAAAATGACCAAGTTATGATCATTTCAATATTTAGGTTTTTCGGACGAAAATTGCTATAACCGAAGTTCTATAACTCCGATGGCCACGAAATTTAAACTGGAGGGTCACGTTAACATGTGTGAGATTATGCCATGAGATGAGAATTTCTGGAGTTGAGCATGATGGGGCTAATTTCTTAAGCCACGCACTAAAAATGATTTTTGAAAAATAGTAAAAGAAATTAAAAAATTACGGAAACATACTTTTTGTGTATGAAATACATGTATATAAGTATGGCCAAAGGATAGAAAAATAATAAGTTGATTTGGTATTTTCGTAAAAGAGATATGGAAACCAGCTTGTTGGATTGGAAAAAATGTTGAATCCAGTTTGCTGGATTGAAAGATTTAGAATCCAGTTTGATGGATTAAAAGATTTAGAATCCAGTCTTGCTGGATTGGAAGTTTGTTGAATCTAGATTGCTGGATTAGTCAATCCAGGTGGCTGGATTGCATGTTTGTATAATCTATAATGTTAGTATTCATCTTTCTAGATTATAAAGAAGAGCTAATAAAAGGAAAGATTAAGTGTTAAATCATAAAAAATATGACAAAGTAAATAATATATTATCAAAGAATGATAATAATAAGAATGTTTTCAGGTAATTGATTATGTGGATAAGTAAATTGCTGATAGAGTAATTGTATTATAATATAAAGTATAATATGCTGATTGTAAGATCAATCTTAACAATGATAAGTCTTTACAATAAAGAGATTAATTTAAATTGTGTAGCAGTAGATCGCAGTCAAGGCAAGTTCTCTAACTCAAACTTGAGTTATTCTTTTCAAAGCATGTTAGTGAATAATTATTATTTATTATTCACATCCATATTGATTATTGATGCTCGCACTCAGTGCAATTAAATTCATGTTCTATTATTATTGAACTGTGAATTAGTTAAATTTCTTTTATTCATGCACTGTTTAAGATATGGATCTATGCTCATTGTATCGGCTAGATCAAATATGTTTAAATTTGTTAAATCAAATATGTTGTTAAAAGCTGTTCTTCACCAATTGACGTGGTAAGGACTCAATACTGAGAAAAAGAACAATTTGATTAAAGCATTATTGAAAACCAATTATTGCTCGTATAGTAAGTATTTTTGCATAATACACCGGGTAAGAAAGGCTGATCCCCTTGATTACCAAAACTTATTAAAAGGACCAGTTTAAATACTGACAACCTTAGCATATGTTCATGGTCATTATGACCACTCAATATCTGTTATTTAAATATTTAGTTATCCAGACTTAATTCATGTTCTTTCGCAATTAATTTCTATTGTTGAACATTGAACGATAAATTTCTTGCTAATCATGATATATCTTCTTTGTACTTAAACTTGCTGAGCAAATTAGTTGCTTACCCTTGCTATATCATGACATTTATTTCAACTAAGCCAGAGAGTTCAAGTAAGAAGGACAAGGGCAAGGGAAAGCCCAAGAATAGTTATTATAAATGTTTAAGTATCATGAAATACTATGTTTAATGTTTATGTAAACCTTTTGTGTTACTTTATGTAACTTAAGTACGGTATATTTATGTTAAGGTAATAGACCTTGGGGTATTGTGTAAGACTTTATTATAATGAACAACGTATGTTTATTATTTCGCAATAGTATATAGAATGCTTATGTTGATGATGGATAGTGAGCACCAAACCCGAGGTTGAGAACACGGATTTGGGGGCGTCACAGGAACTGTAGGTGGCCCGTATCCCTCGCCTCTGACATGAGACTCTGCCCCGTCCCACTCATAGAAGCGCTTGATTGTAAGACCCCAACTTTTCATAAATGAAATTGAATTTCCTCTATTTTTTATTTTGAAATAATAAGGGTTGATTTGATTAATGTAAGCTATGGGTAAAATGCGCAAATATCTTAAATCAGCAAGTGGTTGTAAAATATTCTTGTTGTCGGGGACTGTTCATTTGGTCGTTGACTATTCTTACTATCGGGAAATATTCGTACGACGGCGCAGCCTTGTGTGGGCCCCATAACAAAAAGCGATTAGATGAAGAAAACGACAAGTATGAGTTTTTTTTATAAATAACGGTGTAGTTGTTACCGTTAACACTGTTGGAATACCCGGTGGTTAAAACACAGTAATACGCGGTGTTGCACAGTAGCACACGGTATTGAACCAATTATTGATTCTTACGTAAAAAGACACTACTCAATAATTGTTACAATAATTAATGTTCAATGTTTTATTAATTCAATAATTGCTACGTTGATATTTTATATTATTGTTGTTTCAATAATTGTCACTGCACAGTACTTTCATTATCAGATGAATAAATCATATTATTTTAATAATAGTATTAGATAACATTATTGGCAATGTCCAGAAAGTTTTGTCTAAGGAGAGGTTTGGTCACCTAATTGCGCGCCTGTAAGGAAAAATCCTTATTGGAAAGCCCCCTCTTTCCTAGGAACGGCATGGTTGTCAGTATTGTGACTCTGTAATATTATTTGTGAATAATTAATTATTAATTTATATGATAAGGAAAATATTTATTTATGTGGATATAAATGGAAGAATTTTTTAAAAAGTGACAATTGTTAAAAATTGATATTTTATCTTTTCTGATAAAATAATTCATTTAAATATACTATTATATTTTAATAATACAATATAAATGATAATTTTACGATGAATGTGTGATATATGAATAAATGAGGAGGAAGAGTATTTTTATTGCAATAAATGATAATAACATGTTAAACATGTCGGTGAGCCCAATTTTTGACTGAAATTTGATTATAGCCTGTAAAATCGTCTGTATGTGCATTTCGGTCAATTTTTTCTTGGAATTTAGAACAACTTAAACTTTCAAAGTTGTAGAGAATTGAATTTCCTATGGAATTGACATAAGATTCGAATTTTTCTGATAAAAGGGCTATTTATTATGAATTATTAAAGTTCCAGAATAATTGTTTTTTGAAGTTTTAATTATTTTTCTAAAGAAAAACGTTTTTTTTTTATTTTGGTGAGGGGGGCCTACTTGTGTGACTGATGTTTTGGATTAAAGGAAGTGTGCGTAGGAATTTATGAAAAATATATTAATATTTTATTAAATTTTCTTTTTTGGTGTTCTAAGCATTTTCCTATAAATAGGGTGCTTAGGTTAGAATTAAAAATCACACCAGAAACTGAAGTTTTCTCTCTATATATTATCGAGCGTATTCTTGTGAGTTTTTTGATACTTTGAGTATTGCTATACGGTGCAAGTTCCTTCAGTACTATATCCAGTATTCCAGTCAAAAGTACTGTCCTTTTGAGGAGGCGAGAATGTAGCGAGTACTAGTCGGGGTATGGAATGATGGCTCTGAAAAATTAATTTAGTAGTCCTTATCATTTTTATAAAATAATGTATTAATAATTGTAACGAGGACTTATTTGAGTGTGGATATTGTCTAGAAGACAATATTTGTATTTAAACTCACAGTTTATGTGTTGTCGTATTTTGCACAACAATTGTATTAATAAAGTTGTAATTGTTTCTGTTCCACATTTTGGCGACTCAGAATGGGGGATATATACCTGTTTTGGGGGCATCACATGGATGGTCAAGTGGTCAATGACTGTCATGGGTGGAGAGGCTATCTCTTCTGGCCCCCACTGAATGCCTACTTGCGTGCACAACCGGGTGATCAACGATGGATGAGGGAGTCTTGCAGCGATGTTTCTCTTGATTGCCTTCATAATGGAGTCGTGAATAAGCACTCCAATATCCACATTAAGACCCGTGACAATGGCAAATAGCAGAATCACCCTATCCTTCGTCATGTCGCTCAGATGCCGGGTCGGGATCATATTTGCACATATGAAGCTGAACCATGCCTTCCCGTAGCGACTAAGTGCGGAAGTCAAGAAATTGGTCTTTTCCCCCGTGTAATCATTTTTCTTCCACGTAGTCCCGGGCTTGCAAAGCTGCCTAATGATATCCTCGAGATCATAGCTGCAGAGCCCTGGCTCTAGATAGTCTTTGCCTAGATAATCGGGTGTCACAAATAGCTCGTTGATGGCTCTGCTCCCAAAATCCACTAACTTCCCCCGAACTTGGACAACAGTAGGACCCTCGGGGTTGGCGTTGGCATAAAACTCCCGAACCACTGGTACTATGGCCGACGCAAGTGGTTTTGTGAAGTTGATCCAATTGCATTCTTGTATCATGGTGGTTAGCTCACAATCCTCCCTGTCGGGCCTCAACCCCCGCTCAGGAATCAGATTTCGCACGCCGAATGAACTTTTGTACCTTTTCCAGACCGCCTCATTGATAAACTTGGTGGTGTCCCAAGCCATTGGTGGTGGCGCGACGGACGAAGACCCTCCAACACTGAGTCGCTGCCTCTTTGGTGCCATATCAGAATTTCATAGTTGGTTAGGTTCAAAAATAGTGCCAAAAACTGCAGGAATGACCGTTGTAGCAAAGCACAACAACTCCCCAATGAAATCACAGTGATTCTAAGCCAAAACAGCCCCAAATCAGTTTACTTTTTGGTTCAGGCAATTTATCGAACACTTAGACTGCACTCCTCAAAACCAACTTGGACAAACCTTGATTGAAAGAACACGAGCCAGATTTTTGACATCGAAAATCACACCAACCAACAAACAAGAAGAATAACACAACAATTCGATCACAGACTATATAAATTTGAACAAAATCCTAAAAGTACCTTGAGTGGGAAAACCCTAGGTTGACTGATCTCCTCTGTCTGTGTGAACTGGCTTGGGATCTTGTGGGAGGCTGTCAGAATTGCCTTCTTGTAGGTAGACGTGATCGACGGCTAGGGGTGGTTGGGGATTAGCTATTTGATGAGGAGATGGAGAGGTTCGGCTGAGAGGAAAGAGCAGTAATGGGCGTAGTGGCCTGACTGCTGGCCTAAGATCAGTTTTTAAAAACAAATTCTCGCTGTCGGTGCCGCAACGCGAGATGTCCGTTGTTAATTGGCGCTGCAGCACGAGTTAACAGTAGCTGGGAATTTCTAGTGGCGCCGCGGCGTGATGTACCCTTTGTTGGTTGGCGCTGCAGCGTGAGTTAGCAGGAGGCGAGGCAAGTCATAGCGCCGCGGTGTGAATGTAATAGTGTTATGCGACGCTACGGCATGAAGGAGAGAGGTTAGGAATTAAACACTGGCGCTGCAACTTGAAGGAAAGAGATAGGGTATTAAACACTGGCGCTGCGGCGCAAGATGCAGTGCACTAGGTGGCGCCACGGCGCGAGGAACAAATTCTGTGCTTTTCCAGTCTATTTTCTGCACATGCCAAGACAGGATAAAAACTATACTACAAAGGTAAACATGCATTATTAAAACCTCAAAAACACTATTGTAATATACAATACATCAAAATAAACATGTTGTCTGAAGATGATAGACACAAAAACATTAATGCACAATCTGATAGCGATGTTCACAACTAAAACAAATAGACACGAAGTAAACTAGACATAAGTAAAGAAAACAGATAAAATTAAGTGCCTCCCCACCAAGCGCTTGTTTTAAAGTCGTCGGCCTGACTATCCCGACGCCGTTCAATCCGGCTCATAAACGAAAATGACCTTCTCATGCCGCCTATTCGTCAGTTCCTTTGGATTTTTGGCAAACATTTATGATGGATCATCCTAGTTTTCCTCACCCATCTAATCATCCATCGGCACAAAGAATCTCTCACTGCTGGAATTATCCACTAATTTGCCTTTGTCATTAAGTTGAAAGCGTTCGTTGTGCTCTATTGGGCCCTTTAGGGTTTCCACAGTCGTGCGCATGGTTTCTAACTGCTGAGTACTCTTGACAGTACCCCCACTGTGAATCCTCTTTTCTTCTAGTTCAACCTCTGCTGGTTGGTCATTGTTCACATTGACATTGCCCTCAACACTTTGGTGAGACTCAACGCCTTCTCCTCGTGTATCCACCATGCACTGCTCTACTTCTTCATAATCGAGATCAATTATAACCGGTAGATGGCATTTGCGGTGGATTTGTGATGGCATTGATGATTAGCCCCAATTAACTTTTGAGGCTTTGCACTGCGGCTTCTTGGCTTTCCATCCGAACCTCATTTTTCTCAATAAAGTTTGGTGAGAAGCTCTTGAAGCTTGCTTTCTTCATCTTGTGCTGAGTACTCAGAAAAGCTGTCATTGGGTCGAGACATCAATTCATATAGCAGCGGAGACTGATAGTTAAACTTAGAGGCATCATTCAGATCATGATATGGCTCCTGACTGTAGTCCCACGAGTTTGGATAACCCTGGCAATTTGGATTATAGGGAATCGATTTAAAGTCAACTCATTCCTGACAGTAGGCATTCGGAATGGACTGACACTCAAGATTGTCAGAATACCTCAAGGCATTAGCAATTTGAACTTGCAATTTCTAGAGTCCTTCTTCCGAGTTTGGCTGCGTCGTCCCCTCATAAGGTCATTGATAACATTGATCGTCTATAATCTGTAAACTTAAAAACAAAAAGAAAGGAAGATCAAACAAATAAAAGAAATAAATATATACAAGTTCAAACTAAGACTGAATTAATTTAAATCAATATTGGACAATATTAGAATAATAGTTCCCCGGCAACGGCGCCAAAAACTTGTTGGTCAAAAAACCGATCACTAAACACGCGCAAGTATACGCGGTCTAACAAGTAATACAGTGATAAGAAGTGTGTCGTACCCACGAGGAACTATGACTAATATTTATCAACTACCGACTATGTATCGCTAAAGTTTTATCTGAATAGCAATAAATGTAAGTGTGATTAATCTAGTTAACTAATTAACAAAGCAAGTAATTGGATAACGAATGGTAATCTAAGGAATTACAAGCTAAGGTCACAACTTCACCCCACGCAGGCATTTTGTCAAAAACCTAGCGTGCTACGTTTCATCAAACTAGCTATCCTTCTCTCTTTGGTCTAAATGGTCACGACAATTTGTCGACCGAGAACACACAGGTGCTTATGCACCTCTGTCAAGGTATGCACAAACATATCCTCTCCAGATCCACCCAAAAGGGAATAGAACAGAAAAGAACGTCCAATTTAGATGCAATCCTACATATGTCTATGCGAATTAATCATAACAAGGAATTAAACATAAGTTCTCAATGAGGTCACACGTGGCGCACAGAAAAATGTCTATTCCACGCACAACTTATGCAGTCGAGACCCATAATCACATGCTAATATAATTAGGTGTGAATCTACAATCCTTCTGTCGATATCATGTAGATTACTAAAATCATCACTAATGTCTTAGCGATAATCATAAAGCACAAATATATTAAACCAAATCATGTGGTGCCAACCAAAGAGATAAGACAGTCAATTTAAATAACAAAGGATTTCATTATAACCTTAGAGCAAATATTTAGTTCATGATTATTAAACCAAATACAAGTAGCCAACATTTATGGATTACAATAATAAAGGAAATAAATGGATAAGAAGAAACTCTATCAAAGCCCTTCGATCTCCAAGCAATCCACTCCTTTCAAGCCTTCCAATCAATGTCGCTCAATGCTCTTGTTGCTCCAAGGATACACCAGACTTCTCCTTAATCTACCTAATCTATATTTACATTCATGAGAATGAAAGAGAAAAATAGAAGAAAACTAATCTAAGCTATATTACTGCTATTCTAAAGTCTCCTATGTTATAGGTTATGAGATATTTTGAGATGCAGAGGCTTCAGTGTGTTATATACGCCTTTTTCCCTTTAAGCTAGGTCAAACCAAGGTCTTCTCTGTCTGGGCACCGAAGGTGGCGCCGCGACGCAGACAATAAGCCTATGGGTGGCGCTGTCGCGCCACATTAGATTGGAAAAATTGAAACTCACGCTGCAGTGCGAGTCCATATAGGGAGAGTGGCGTTACGGCGTGGAGCTAACTTCGGCAAGGACCAGGAGGTGGCGCCGCGACGCGAGACTAACACTGTGCATTGGCGCTGCGGTGCCAGTGTATAAAAAATGACCATTTTGCCCCTGAATGCTAGAAAACACCTGTAAAGCCCAGCAATCTAACGATTAAGCACAATAACACTATAATCATGTAAAACCATATAAAATCTATAAGATCATGCAACTGTTTAAGTCATAATGTATCCGATTCGCGGGTATAAAGTCCACTCATCAAATACCCCCAAACTTAAGTCTCTGCTTGTCCTCGAGCAAACTGTCTAACACATACTAACAAAAGTAAAACATATGCAAAAGAAAAATAAAATTGTTTAATAGTATCATGGCTTTAAAGCTTGTTCATAGCTACTCTCAGAGAATAAGGCAAACACAGATATCAATAAGGGTTTATTCAATTTCAAGCATAAGACTGTATTCGATCCATTCTATGTGTGTGTGTGGAGACCAACCGTCCTAACTAATCATAACTCAAATAAGTTCGCATAGTCGATTGTTAATAATAATATGCACACTCCACAACTTAAACATTCAACAAGCATTAAGAATAAGACGCAAGTGCAGGAAAAGATCAAAAGACTCTAGCATGACGACAGTAAAATCTGACTTGGACAGTCCTTAATTGCCTTAGGCTATTCAGAACTACCCATGAATGAGCTTTTGATCAGTGACTCCCAAGCCAGACAACTTTAGGGAACTAGGTGTAGAACACCTCTATGAATCTAATAACTCGAGCAGTAAAGGCCACGTAATTAACATAAGCCAACTCAGACTTTACAACAAAAATGAAGATTATTAAGATAGTGTATTTTATGCTTCATCTCAATATCGGGCCTACGTTTGTGGGCGAGTGCGTTTTACGCTCCATCTCGACCCACCGCAAAACTTTCGATATAAACTCTTCTTTTCTATTTTTATTCTCATTTCATTCATTTTTTATTTTTTTTATATGTCAACATGCCAGAATCCAAGATCCAAAACTGTATGAACGTCTAAGTCTTTTATTACCTTTTAAAAATGAAAGTTTATAAAAGTGAACAAACTCTCAAAGTAATAAACACGTGAACTAAATGCGAAAAAATAACCAGTTAACACAGTTGGTCGGTGGTTACTAAGAAGGACGGATCAATAACAGTCTAAACTTATCGATTGAACAACCCCTAGCTCATATATGCTTGACACAACTCTAAGAGATAGGCATAAATACTTGGCACTTGTCATCAGCCACAATCAAAAATTAATGATAACTATAACACCCTTGCTACATAGCAGCTCAACATAGGGTAAAAAGACCATTCACATGGCACAAACATCTAATCTATATAAGCCCCAAAAAGATGGTTATAACCTACAATCATGTTGAAAATAATCAAAGCATTAATAAAGTAAAATCCAAAAATAGTTTATGGCATTCATAGTAATAAAAATACAACATAAACCCGCAGTTGAAAATGACTGCACCACAATACTGATAATAAAAACATAATAAAGTACTAAAGTATTCAACCTAACATGGCAGTACGAAAATAAAATAGATAATAGCCAAAAACACCCTCAAACTTGAGATGAGCAATGCCCTCATTGCTAAGCATAATGTAATCGTATGCAAGAGGGCTTCCCTGAAGTTCGCTCACTCAGCAGTGGTCTCATCCTCATCAGCCTAGGCAGGTGCTTTTGATGCAGCAAGGTGAGAGACGCCATGATGTCGGCCAGTAGTCCCTAGCTAGCTGGGCCTGCGTCTGGAGCGGCATCTAGAGGCTGCGAGGACTCAGCCTCTACTGTAGGAGGTGGAACTGTAGGTGGCCCGTATCCCTCGCCTCTGACATGAGACTCTGCCTCGTCCCACTCATAGAAGCGCTTGATTGTAAGACCCCAACTTTTCATAAATGAAATTAAATTTCCTCTATTTTTTATTTTGAAATAATAAGGGTTGATTTGATTAATGTGGTAAGCTATGGGTAAAATGCGCAAATATCTTAAATCAGTAAGTGGTTATAAAATATTCTTGTTGACGGGGAATATTCGTTTGGTCGTTGACTATTCTTACTATCAGGGAATATTCGTACGACGGCGAAGCCTTATGTGGGCCCCATAACAAAAAGCTACTGGATGAAGAAAACGACAAGTATAAGTTTTTTTTATAAATAATGGCGTAGTTGTTACCGTTAATATTGTTGGAATACCCGGTGGTTAAAACATAGTAATACGCGGTGTTGCACAGTAGCACACGGTATTGCACCAATTATTGATTCTTACGTAAGAAGACACTACTCAATAATTGTTACAATAATTAATGTTCAATGTTTTATTAATTCAATAATTGCTACGTTGATATTTTATATTATTGTTGTTTTAATAATTGTCACTGCACAGTATTTTCATTATCAGATCAATAAATTTTAATATTTTAATAATATTATTAGATAACATTATTGGCAATGTCCAGAAAGTTCTGTCTAATGAGAGGTTTGGTCACCTAATTGCGCGCCAGTAAGAAAAAATCCTTATTGGAAAGCCCCCTATTTCATAGGAACGGCATGGTTGTCAGTATTGTGATTCTGTAATATTATTTTTGAATAATTAATTATTAATTTATATGATAAGGAAAATATTTATTTATGTGGATATAAATGGAGGAATTTTTTAAAAAGTGACAATTGTTAAAAATTGATATTTTATCTTTTCTGATAAAATAATTCATTTAAATATACTATTATATTTTAATAATACAATAATAATGATAATTTTACGATGAATGTGTGATATATGAATAAATGAGGAGGAAGAGTATTTTTGTTGCAATAAATGATAATGACATGTTAAACATGTCGGTACTGAAATTTGATTATAGCTTGTAAAATCGTCTGTATGTGCATTTCGGTCAATTTTTGCTTGGAATTTAGAACAACTTAAACTTTCAAAGTTGTAGAGAATTGAATTTCCTATGGAATTGCCATAAGATTCGAATTTTTCTGATAAAATGACTATTTATTATGAATTATTAAAGTTCCAAAATAATTATTTTTGGAAGTTTTAATTATTTTTTTAAAGAAAAACATTTTTTTTATTTTGGTGAGGGGGGCCTACTTGTGTGACTGATGTTTTGGATCAAAGGAAGTGTGGGTAGGAATTTATAAAAAATATATTAATATTTTATTAAATTTTCTTCTTTGGTGTTCTAAGCATTTTCCTATAAATAGGGTGCTTAGGTTAGAATTAAAAATCACACCAGAAACTGAAGTTTTCTCTCTCTATATTATCGAGCGTATTCTTGTGAGTATTTTGATACTTTGAGTGTTGCTATACGGTGCAAGTTCTTTCAGTACTATATCCAGTATTCCAGTCAAAAGTACTGTCCTTTTGAGGAGGCGATAATGTAGCGAGTACTAGTCGGGGTATGGAATGATGGCTCTAGAAAATTAATTTAGTAGTCCTTACCATTTTTATAAAATAATATATTAATAATTGTAACGAGGACTTATTTGAGTTTGGATATTGTCTAGAAGACAATATTTATATTTTCACTCACAGTTTATGTATTGTCATATTTTGCACAACAATTGTATTAATAAAGTTGTAATTGTTTCTGTTCCATGTTTTGGCGACTCAAAATGGGTGATGTATACCTGTTTTGGGGGCATCACATGGATGGTCAAGTGGTCAATGACTGTCATGGGTAGAGAGGCTATCTCTTCTAGCCCCCACTGAATGCCTGCTTGCGTGCACAGCCGGGTGATCGACGATGGATGAGGGAGTCTTGCAGCGATGTTTCTCTTGATTGCCTTCATAATGGAGTCGTGAATAAGCACTCCAATATCCACATTCCTTCCCGTAGCGACTAAGTGCGGAAGTTGAAAAATTGGTCTTTTCCCCCGTGTAATCATTTTTCTTCCACGCAGTCCCGGGCTTGCAAAGCTGCCTAATGATATCCTCGAGATCATAGCTGCGGAGCCCCGACTCTAGATAGTATCTGCCCTGATAATCGGGTGTCACAAACAGCTCGTTGATGGCTCTGCTCCCAAAATCCACTAACTCCCCCCGAACTTGGACAACAGTAGGACCCTCGGGGTTGGCGTTGGCATAAAACTCTCGAACCACTGGTACTATGGCCGACGCAAGTGGTTTTGTGAAGTTGATCCAATTGCGTTCTTGTATCATGGTGGTTAGCTCACAATCCTTCCTGTCGGGCCTCAACCCCCGCTCAGTAATCATATTTCGCACGCCGAATGAACTTTTGTACCTTTTCCAGGCCGCCTCATTGATAAACTTGGCGGTGTCCCAAGCCGTTAGTGGTGGCGCGACGGACGAAGACCCTCCAACACTGAGTCGCTGCCTCTTTGGTGCCATATCAGAATTTCATAGTTGGTTAGGTTCAAAAACAGTGCCAAAAACTGCAGGAATGACCGTTGTAGCAAAGCACAACAACTCCCCAACGAAATCCCAGTGATTCTAAGCTAAAACAGTCCCAAATCAGTTTACTTTTTTGTTCAGGCAATTTATCGAACACTTATACTGCACTCCTAAAAACCAACTTGGACAAACCTTGCTTGAAAGAACACGAGCCAGATTTTCGACAGCGAAAATCACACCAACCAACAGACAAGAAGAAGAACACAACAATTCGATCACAGACTATATAAATTTGAACGAAATTCTAAAAGTACCTTGAGTGGGCAAACCCTAGGTTGACTGATCTCCTCTGTCTGTGTGAACTGGCTTGGGATCTTGTGGAGGTTGTCAAAATTGCCTTCTTGCAGGTAGATGTGATCGACGGCTAGGAGTGCGTGGCGGTTAGCTATTTGATGAGGAGATGGAGAGGTTCGACTGAGAGGAAAGAGCAGTAATGGGCGTAGTGGCCTGACTACTGGCCTAAGATCAGTTTTTAAAAACAAATTCTCGCTGCCGGTGCCACGACGCGAGATGTCCTTTGTTAATTGGTGCCGCAGCTCGAGTTAATAGTAGCTGGGAATTTCTAGTGGCGCCGCGGCGCGATATACCCTTTGTTGGCTGGCACTGCAGCGTGAGTTAGCAGGAGGCGAGGCAAGTCATAGCGCCGCGGTGTGAATGTAATAGTGCTATGCGACGCTACGGCGCGAAGGAGAGAGGTTGAGAATTAAACACTGGCACTGCAACTGGAAGGAAAAAGATATGGTATTATACACTGGCGCTACGGCGCGAGATGCAGTGCACTAGGTGGCGCCGCGGCGCGAGGAACAAATTCTGTGCTTTTCCTGTCTGTTTTCTGCACATGCCAAGACAGGATAAAAACTACACTACAAAGGTAAACATGCATTATTAAAACCTCAAAAACAATATTGTAATATACAATACATCAAAATAAACATGTTGTCTGCAGGTGATAGACACAAAAACATTAATGCACAAACTGACAACGATGTTCACAACTAAAACAAACAGACACGAAGTAAACTAGACATAAGTAAAGAAAACAGATAAAATTAAGTGCCTCCCCACCAAGCGCTTGTTTTAAAGTTGTCGGCCTGACTATACCGACGCCGTTCAATCCGGCTCATAAACGAAAATGATCTTCTCATGCCGCCTATTCGTCAGTTCCTTTGGATTTTTGGTAAACATTTATGGTGGATCATCCTAGTTTTCCTCACCCATCTAGTCATCCATCGACACAAAGAATCTCTCACTGCTGGAATTATCAACTAATTTGCCTTTGTTATTAAGTTGAAAGCGTTCGTTGTGCTCTATTGGGCCCTCTAGGGTTTCCACAGTCGTGCACATGGTTTCTAACTGCTGATTACTTTTGACAGTACCCCCACTATGAATCCTCTTTTCTTCTAGTTTAACCTCCGCCGATTGGTCATTGTTCACATTGACATTGCCCTCAACACTTTGGTGAGACTCAACGCCTTCTCCTCGTGTATCCACCATGCACTGCTCTACTTCTTCATCATCGAGATCAATTATAACCGGTAGATGGCATTGCGATGGATTTGTGATGGCATTGATGATTAGCCCTAATTGACTTTTGAGGCTTTGCACTGCGGCTTCTTGGCTTGCCATCCGAACCTTATTTTTCTAAATAAAGTTTGGTGAGAAGCTCTTCAAGCTTGCTTTCTTCCTCTTGTGCTGAGTACTCAGAAAAGCTGTCATTGGGTCGAGACATCAATTCATATAGCGGCGGAGACTGATAGTTAAACTAAAAGGCATCATTCAGATCATGATATGGCTCCTGACTGTAGTCCCACGAGTTTGGATAACCCTGGAAATTTGGATGATAGGGAATCGGTTTAAAGTCAACTCATTCCTGACAGTAGGCATTCGGAGTGGACTGACACTCAAGATTGTCAGAATACCTCAAGGCATTAGCAATTTGAACTTACAATTTCTAGAGTCCTTCTTCCGAGCTTGGCTGCGTCGTCCCCTCATAAGGTCATTGATAACATTAATCGTCTATAATCTGTAAACTTAAAAACAAAAAGAAAGGAAGATCAAACAAATAAAAGAAATAAATATATACAAGTTCAAACTAAGACTGAATTAATTTAAATCAATATTGGACAATATTAGAATAATAGTTCCCCGGCAACGGCGCCAAAAACTTGTTGGTCAAAAAACCGATCACTAAACACGCGCAAGTATACGCGGTCTAACAAGTAATACAGTGATAAGAAGTGTGTCATACCCACGAGGAACTATGACTAATACTTACCAACTACCGACTATGTATCGCTAAAGTTTTATCTGAATAGCAATAAATGTAAGTGTGATTAATCTAGTTAACTAATTAACAAAGCAAGTAATTGGATAACGAATGGTAATCTAAGGAATTACAAGTTAAGGTCACAACTTCACCCTACACAGGCATTTTGTCGAAAACCTGGCGTGCTATGTTTCATCAAACTAGCTATCCTTCTCTCTTTGGTCTAAATGGTCACGACAATTAGTCGACCGAGAACACACAGGTGCTTATGCACCTCTGTCGAGGTATGCACAAACATATCCTCTCCAGATCCACCCAAAAGGGAATAGAACAGAAAAGAACGTCCAAGCTAGATGCAATCCTACATATGTCTATGCGAATTAATCATAACAAGGAATTAAACATAAGTTCTCAATGAGGTCGCACGTGGCGCACAGAGAAATGTCTATTCCACGCACAACTTATGCAGTCGAGACCCATAATCACATGCTAATATAATTAGGTGTGAATCTACAATCCTTCTGTTGATATCATGTAGATTACTAAAATCATCACTAATGTCTTAGCGATAATCATAAAGCACAAATATATTAAACCAAATCATATGGTGCCAACCAAAGAGATAAGACAGTCAATTTAAATAACAAAGGGTTCCATTATAACCTTAGAGCAAATATTCAGTTCATGATTAGTAAACCAAATACAAGTAGCAGAAAAGATAACATTTATGGATTACAATAATAGAGGAAATAAATGGATAAGAAGAAACTATGTCAAAGCCCTTCAATTTCCAAGCAATCCGCTCCTTTTAAGCCTTCCAATCTGTATCGTTCAATGCTCTTGTTGCTCCAAGGATACACCAAACTTCTCCCTAATCTACCTAATCTATATTTACATTCATGACAATGAAAGAGAAAAATAGAAGAAATTAATCTAAGCTATATTATTGTTATTCTAACGTCTGCTATGTTATAGGTTATGAGATATTTTTAGATGTAAAGGCTTTAGTGTGTTATATACGCCTTTTTCCATTCAAGCTAGGTCAAACTAAGGTCTTCTCTATATGGGCACCGGAGGTGGCGCCGCAACGCCGACAATAAGCCTATGGATGGCGCTGCAGCGCCACATTAGTTTGGAAAAATCGAAACTCGCATTGCAGTGCGAGTCCATATAGGAAGAGTGGCGCTGCGGCGCGGAGCTGACATCAGCAAGGACCAGAAGGTGGCACCACCGCGCGAGACTAACACTGTGCATTGGCGATGCGGTGCCAGTAAATAAAAAATGACCAATTTTCCCCTAAAGGCTATAAAACACCTGTAAAGCCATGCAATTTGATGATTATGCACAATAACACTATAATCATGTAAAACCATATAAAATCTACGAGATCAGACAACTATTTAAGTCATAAAGTATCTGATTCGCGGGTATAAATTCCACTCATCGAGGGGTAGGCAAGAACAAAGGTAAAGGCATAGCGCTGGAGTAGTTATAATTAACATATTTATTATGTTGTACTTGTAAACCCTTTTTGTATATCTAAGGGATATGTTTGTAAAGTTATGGTTAGATAACTTGGGATAATGTATTAACTATATCAGTTAATGAGATGTATGTTACTATTCATAATTAAAAGGGTAGTTTGATGTTATTTATATGTTGGATCGTGAGTACCAAACTCGAGGGTCATGTAACCCAAATTTGGGGGCGTCACAGGTTGGTATCAAAGCTGTAGGTTATAAACCTTAAGTGGGGTGGGGAAAACCCTAGGATTATAACCATAAGCGAGATAGAGAAAACTCATTTAGAGTTCTAAGTGAGGGATTGATAAAGTGCATCTATAGAAAGATGTGTGGACACATCGTGTGTATTAAGTTTGTACTAGTGAAGTACTAATCAAGTTATTTAAACTAACTATAGGATGTTTGGAGAAGAGGAAATGAGTGTGGAGATGCTAGGGACTGTTGCACTAGTGCCAGAAGCCGAGGTACCAGTGCCAATGAAGTCAGTTGAGGAGGTGGGAAAAGATGAACCCATGGTTAATCTGGGGAGTGATCATGATGATTATCCCGAGATGTATCTAAACGAAGATGAGGAGGTAGAGTCCGAAGAAGCTAAGGTGGAGTTGGAGATTAACACCAAAATTGGAGAAAATGATCAAACATCTGTAGAAGTTTAGGAACTCCAGAGTAAAGTATTTCTCTTAGACAAGTTATGGAAGACAGAGCGAGCATTACGCGAAATAACCGAAGAACAAAACGAGTTGAAGGCGCAGGTGGAAAGGATGAAGACTGAAGGTGGTGGATCGTCTGAGGGAACAGTCAAGAAGTAGAAGGGAAGCAATAAGAGAAAGTGTGACAACGAAAGTGATAATAACTCAGGGAACTCAAACCCGAAGAAGAAGCATGTTTATGGTAAGTGTGGAAAGACTCACTTGGGAGAGTGTATGATGTAGAAGAACGTGTGTTTCAGTTGTAAACAGGAAGGAACTTAAACCCGAGAAGACTTGTTAGTGATTAATGAATTGTTCAGCTATTTCAAAGTTTCTCGAACTTTAGTGTCATTCTATCAAAATAGATAGTCTGTTATTCTTGATTCTTATACATTCATTGTATGTCTTAACTTGTGGGGTAAATTTGTTACTCACCCTTGCTAAATTAAATATTTCAGCTAGGAATGAAGTAGCCGGAGGGGTAGAGAAGAACAATGGCAAAGGCATAGCGCTGGAGTAGTTATAATGAACATATTTATTATGTTGTATTTATAAACCTGTTTTGTATATCTAAGGGGTATGTTTGTAAAGTTATGGTTAGATAACCTGGGACAATGTATTAACTATATCAGTTAATGAAATGTATGTTACTATTTATAATTAAATGGGTAGTTAGATGTTATTTATATGTTGGATCGTCAGGTAACCCGAATTTGGGGGCGTCACAATAAAGATATACCTATACATCGCATGTAATCTGATAGAGAACTTGTGCTTTAAATCCTCTTTAATTGTAATAAACATAGAGATATAGTTAATTAGTTAAATAGGGTGTTCTTCTTAATTATATCGTATGTGGATTTAAGTTAATTTGAGTATGATGCATTGAGAGATAGTCATATTTACTAATGTGTTCTTGATTAACAATTCAGACTAGTGAGCATAATTGATCAGAAGTGTATTAATTTAAATGAAGCAATAAGTAAAGTTATGATATTAAATCTCCATAATCTAATTTTTAACTAGTGATAATTAGAATTAGTTTAATTAAATAATTTAATTCATAACCTTAAATTGTTTGTTTAAATAAAATTAATTTGGTTAAGAGTTAGTATTTGGTAATTTTTATTAATAATTCCTCGTGGGAACGATACTCTACTTACTCTTTATTACTTGTTGACCACGTATACTTATGTGTTGTGCGTATTTAGATTACACCCAACATCTACACCCACCGGGGTCAGCTAAGCTGAAACAAAGCTGATTCATTAAATTGCCATGAAATTCTATTTAAGCAGAGACGCTCTCTACAAAAGAGATGTAGGAATGGGACTCCTAAGATATTTAGATAGAAACTAAACTCAGAGACTTATATTTGAAGTACACGATGAAGTGTGTGGGCCACACATGAGCGGTCCCTTACTTGCCAAAAAGATATTAAGAACAGGACATTAATGGTTCTCTTTCAAAGATGACTGTGATGATCACATCAAGATATGTTATCAATGCCAAATCCATGGAAATGTTGTTCACGTTCCTCCAAATGAACTACACTATATGAGTTTGCCATGACCCTTTTCTATGTGGGGGATGGACGTGATCGGGCCAATTGAGCCCAATGCCAGTAATGGTCATCGGTTCATCTTCACCATATTCGACTACATCACCAAGTAGGTAGATGTTGCCGCTTTTCCCAAAGTCACTAATGTGGTCATAATCAGTTTCATCAAAAACAATATAATATGTCGATATTGGCAAACAGAGGTGAACGTATCAGACAATGCCAAGAATCTAAACAATCAGATGATGAAGGAATTATGCAGTAAATTCCACATTAAACATCTCAATTCTGTTATCTATCGTCCTAAGATGAATGATACTGTTGAAGAAGCGAATAAAAACATCAAAAAGATTATGCAGAAGATGTCCGCCAATCATAAAGGATGGCCTGACTTACTACCCCCGACTCTATTAGCATACAAAACCTCAATGAGCCCTTCTACTGGGGCCACCCCTTATGCATTAGTCTATGGCATGGAAGCATTACTTCCCATAGAAGTAGAATGGGAACTGCCATTAACACTCCAAAATAAACCTCACTTTCACTTTATAGATTCAAATAATTAGCACTGTTGTAAGCAAAGATCGATCCCACATAGAGTGATTTGTTTTATTTTTATCCTATGATTTCTAATAAAAAGGGGATTTTGAATTGATTAACTAAATTAACAAGAATAAACTAATAAAAATTAATAATGAATAAAAAGCTTCAATTCTTCTGTTCAGTATCGCCTTCTCACAATTATGAAGCAATCAAGTTTTACAGTTTTTACCTTTCAATGAGATTAATAACCCTAGATAACCGCAATCGCTAATTATTCAAAATTCTCCTTATGTGTAAATCTAATGTGATGATCGCCAACAAGAGATACTAACTATCATATAATCTAGAGCTATCAGTTTAGATTTAATATAATAGAAGCATGAAGAAATAGAATTAGGTTATTCCAAGCAACAATTACACAATCAGGAATTATTTAACTTGTCTTCTGAAAACCTCAATATTACCCAAAAGCTTGTCCACAATCAAGTATCATTAATTGCTACTTATGATCAGATATACATCGTTTATTTAATATGTATCTTAACCTAGCAGAATATATTAATCAGATTAATCTACCTGGCTAAATCAAATCAATAATATGGAATAACATACAAGAAATTTATGTAGATAATCAAAATAAATCTCATACAAGAAGGAATAAATAAAGTAAATTGATCAAACCATTAATTATGAATAAGGTTCAACATCCCTTCAGAACTGAATAAAGAAAACTAGCCTAATATGCTTCCAAGTCTGCACTCCAATGATGTATATAAGAGATAATAGTAGATGATTGAATGAGAGATGATAGAATCCATTATACCTTGACTATTACATCTATTTATAGTGCTAGACAAAGTCCTAAATCCCATAAGAACTAGAAATCTAAATCCTAAAAGGAATTACAAAACTTTAGTTTCCATAAAGAAATAGAATCCAATAAGGAAATCAATCTCAGTCTAAAAGAAATCCTTAATCTTAATAGAAATATCAATCCAAGTCCATGTAGAAGTTTGTCAAAATCTGCCATTGAGAAGTTTCCAAAAATCCAAATTTTCCTTTTCTCCCCGCTAACACCTGCTGGGGCGGGCTTTTTGTGCTTCCAAAACTTGTTAGGACATGCTTCTAGAGTGATACCCACTGGGGCAGGCTTTTCTAGGCCAAATTCTCCGCCAAATTCCAGAGTGATACCTGCTGCGACATTGTTTAGTAGAACGACGATAACTTTTGATATAGAAAGAGTTACGAGGCTTGCTACCTATCAAATCGAAGATAGTGACGAGATCTACAACTTTCATTCTTTGAGATTTGACATATTCTTGCTAGATCAAGGTATAAATTGGGCTCCAAGTGATTGCTATATAAATCATAACTTGCAAACTTTGAGGTTCAACATCCGTTTGGCAAAAAGATCATAACTTTTTCATATAAACTCTGTTTGGGATTATTATAGATGTTCCCAAAAGCTAAGAAAGAGCTCTACAATAAAACCCAAGTCCCAAGCCAAGACCGTGCATCCAACTTAGTGCTAAATCCCTTGTAATTTTCCTATTTTCCTCGTTTCAGCTCTAATTCTTTCTAAAATTATTAAACACCTTAATAAGCTCATATACACGTGAAACATGTAATAAAACTAAACATAAAGGAATCATAATAATAGAATATTATGCACTCATCATGGAAATGGCATCATTCATGGTGTTAATGGATGCCCAGATGAAAGAGGACAAATGGTTGCAAGATCGGTACAGCCAATTGTCTCTAATTGACGAGAAAAGAGATTCCGCCATCTTTCATGGTCAGTTATATCAGCAAAGGATTGCTCGATCCTATAACAAGAAGGTCCATTTTCATTAATTCAAAGAAAATGACCTAGTGCTAAAAAAAAGTCATCTCAAATCAAGATGAAGCCAAAGGAAAATTCGCCCCAAACTAGGAAGACCCTTTTCTTGTCAAGGAAGTGTTGTCAGGAGGAGCCCTCAGATTACAAGAAATGGACGACAAACAATTTCCACAACATATCAATTCAGACTCTTTCAAAAGATACTACGTTTGAACTCTAGCAGACACCATCCTGCTTGCAAAAAGTTAATCAAATCAAATCAGGTCTTGTCAGCTTAGCCTGAACTACATAAGACCTAATCTCTTCCATATACGGGAGTACGTAGGCAGTCATCTATGGTGCGGTTTAACTTTTGAAAAATAAACCAAAGAACCAAACACTTTACCTCAACCTAAACACTGACCAATGCCTATCCCAAAACACCAAAATTATACTTGAAAGCCTATACACCAGGAAAAACCTGAAGATAGAAAACACATTCTTAGAGACCCTGTGACAGCTCAATGTCAGTGCATCAGGAAAGAGTTCGTGATGTATCAAAACAACAAGTCACGGATAAAAGTGGCAACCATCAAGCCAAGTTAAAACATATCCAAAATGAAAGTAAACTAAAATATATTTCCTTTTTTATATGTTGCTATTTGATATATACAATGTGTCTTATACATGATAAAAGTGACTAATCTAGTCTATGTAGGAAATGAAAAGATAATCTATAAACCCGTAACCAGATGAGCCAACAACTTTAAAAGATTATCCCTCTCTGCAAACTGAGGGGCATCTCTAAGCTCCTGCCCTGCTATCTCAATACGGGTCATAAGCTCCATAGTAGTATGCAAGGTGCTATCCTGATAACTTGAAAATTCATTCGTATGTGCGACGATATCATCAGTAAAAGATTTAGAGCAAAACTCTCAAAATCTGAGGCATCCCTGGCAACCCGGGCCTCATCCCTGGCAACCCGGGCCTCATCCCTCTTCAGATAAGCAGCATCCCTGCTGGATAAATCTTTTTACATCAATGCTTGAGCCTGATCCTATTTAAATGTCAAAAGTTATACCCTCTGCTCAAAAGGCTCTGCAGAAAGTGGGGCAACAATAGTAGAAGAGCTAGAAGTGGAACTAACCAAAGCTACTATCAAGACGGCAAATAACTCATCCTCTATATGGGAGAGTGGAGCCTCTATCGGCTCCACATCATACGAAACAGTAGATGACTATAAATAAGCAACTAGAGTGGATGCTATGTCTACCTCTAACCAGGCATGATACTCTGATGAACGACCAGGGTGACAATCACTAAACTCAGCAGTACCCCTGTGGATCCAGAAATCATATACTCTGTCCAGATCATCCTTAGACAAAGACAAAGCTGATGATCGCTGACCTAAAGCTCCATAAAAAGAATGTAAGTCATGAAACTGCTCAAACTGTCCCATAACAGCTAAGGGATGGTACATAGTCACACCTCTCAAGCTTGCCAATGGGAGAAATTCCATACCAGTGCCATGTGTGATAAAGCTAAATGGAGAACAGTAGCCAGAATAAACTAATATAGAAAATGGCTTCTTAATCACAGTTAAGAAGACAAACCATAACGTCGTATCTACGTAATCAGTAGGACAAAAAGATTAGGACATCACTATGTCATGTTTGAAGTAATATCCATGACACATGAACATACCTATCGGTCTCAAATGTGTCATAAACCAAACATACAACAATACAACGCTGCCTTGAAAGCACCCATCAGGACGAGCGCAACAAAGAGAAGCTGAAATAAAAGTGATAAGTGCATAATATTCATGATTTTTAATTCCTTTAAGTTTAATTTTATTGCATGTTTTGTGTTGTAAATGGACTTATTAGGGTGATTATTGATTTCAGGAGTAATTGGAGTTGAAATGAGGAAAAGGAAAGATTGCAGGGTTGTTAATGCTTAAGTTGGATTCATATTCTTGGCTTGGGACTTGAATTTTATTGTAGAGTTATTCCTTAGCATTTTGGAACATCTTGAATTGTCCCAATCGGAGTTTATATGAAAAAGTTATGACCTTTTTACCAAACGGAAGTTGAACCTCAAAGTTTGGAAGTTGCAATTTACATTGTAGTCACTTGGAGCCCAATTTCGACCTTGATGGAGTCAGAATCAGTCAACTCTTAAAGAATGAAAGTTGTAGATCTTGTCAATAACTTCGATTTGATAGGTAGCAGGCCCCGTAATGTCTTTTGAATCAAAAGTTATGGTCATTTTACCAAAAGATGTCACAACAGAAAATGAAAATTCGCCCCAGTGAATTTGAGTGGGAAAAATTCTTGGAAAGTTTCTAAAAGCATATTTTGGCAGATTTCTACATAGAATGGGATTGATATTTCTATTATTGTTAGAATATCTTTTAGATTGAGATTTACTTTCCAAAATGTATTCTATTTATTTATGGAAACTAGTTGTGAATTGTAATTCCTTTTAAGATTTGGATTTCTAGTTCTCATAAGATTTAGGACTTTGTCTAGCACTATAAATAGATGTAATAGTTATGGTAATATTCATTCTATCACCGACTATAATCTCTCATCTACATCATTGAACTGCAGACTTGGAAGACATGACCTAAGTTCTTTATATTCAGTTCTTGAGGGATGTTGAACCTTATTTATAATTAATGTTTAATTGAGTATTCATTATTTATTCCTTCTTACATGAAATTCATTCTTGATAATCTGATTTAATTTCTGAACGCTATTTGGCTTAACTGATTTGATTTCTGCAGGATTGAATTGGTTAACGAATATAATATGATAGATTAGGGAATAATATTACGTGTAATTTATATTTTCCTATTCAGAAGTAGCAATTAGTAATACCTGATTGTGGACAAACTTTTGAGTATTGCTATGATTATTAGAAGACAAGTTAAACAATCCAAGCTTATGTGTTTCTTGCTTGAAATAGTCTAATTCCCTAGTTCTTAATGATTATGTTATATTAAATATAGAGAGCTTGGTCTAGGTTATATAATGTTTATAATCTTGTGAAGAGCTTATTTCATTGAGTGATAATCTAAGGGGAGTTTCGAGTAGTAGAGCTTGTAGTTACCTAGGGTTATTAGTTTCATTGAAGGGTAAATAATGTTACACTTGATTAATCCATTGCTGTAAAAAGGTGATACTGAACTGAAGAACCAAAGCTTTTTATCCATTGTTAATTCTTGTTAGTTTATTCTTGTTAATTTAGTTAATCAATTCAAAACCCCCTTCGTAATGGAAATAATCAAATAAATATAAAAAAAATTACTCTCTATGTGAACGATCTTTGCTTACTACTGTGCTAATTGTTTGAATTTGAAAAATAAAAGTGAGGTTAATTTAGGAGTGTAGACGACAGCTCCCAAAAAGTCTCTTCCAGAATAATGGGAAGAATGATACGATCCTCCCTAAGAGCCAGAACTACAGTGACTAATCCAATATCCAAGTGGTCCATGTTAAGAGGCATGTATAAGTATGCCACGACACACAACAACAAAGTATCCACTTGGGCCACCCTCTAAAGATCCTCCGAGATGGAGAAGTCCTCCGAATGCAGTGTAAAGTTGTCCAAAGACCCAAAATGGTTAATCAAAAAATCCATTGACACAACATGCCCAGCGGAGATCTCCTCAAGCACAACAGATCATCTCAGTCCGGTCATAGTCATGAACTAACGGTGCATATGACCAACAGAAACTCTGGAGCAATGCCCAACTAGGGACAAGTCAGTGATACGTTGATACTCCTCTAAGGTCAGAGTCAACTCATCTGATCCAAATCAAATAACCTATCTATTAGGAATCCAACAAGATAACATACCCTCCACAAAACCATCTAGAACCTGGAACGTCAAAAAGGACATAGAATGTCTCAACATGCGACCTGTTGATATACAGTACAAATCTGGTAAACTATCATACCATAACCTCAAACTAGTTGCAATCCTAGTAGGAGAAGTATGGTCGATCTAGGTCACAAAAGAAGATGATAAAGAAGTCACAAAAGAAGATGATAAAGAAGACATATGTAAAATTGTATCACAAGACCATACAGGGGTTAAATATAACTTATCCATATAAATGCAAATCCAGAATATATAATATACATCATAATAAATGACAATTTAATAGGTGCGGTAAATGAAAAACATTATACATACATCTCTATGAAATACAAAGCTAAATACATCTTAAAATACATCATCTCTGTCCCTACAACTATAAATAAAAAGTATAGGGAAATGGTGCACAACATCTAACAAAATCCTATCTAAAGAAATCGCAGACATCTATGTCCCTAAGATGATCAACACGATCAAGCTCCTCTTGAGTCATGGTATCTCCACCAAAAGGTATATCAGGACGGTTCAAAGGAGGATCTACTCCAGCAAAACCACTAGTGTTCGGACCGCTAGATGGACCAGTACCAGACCTAGAAGGATCAAAAGTATCTGCCTCTACTGAGTATCTACCTAGATGGCGAATGGAAAAATGTGCCCTGTCTAGCCGCTGGGTCAAATCAGCTATCTTCTCCAAATGGGTTGGCTCTCGAATGCAGGATATCTAATGTGTCATCATCACAAAGCAAAACACCATGACCGCTAGGAACTGGGTAGCACAGGTTTGAGCCTCAATGGTGCAGGAAATCCACCACTGATAAAAAGTGTCCTGAATGAAGAGACCATCGGATAATGTAAAGCCATCCAAGCCCATCACGACAATATCTCTAATTGGAAGGGACAAAGGCCTAGACCGCCAATCAGGAGGAAGATATGGAATATAAATCTCTCCATTGATACATCTGATAACATGTTCTCCCAAGTAGAGATCCCAACCTCCCTCACTTAAGAAGGGAGTCTGAGGGCTAGACAATGCATACTCTGCTCCTGTCGGGAAGTCATCCTCAAATCCCACTGTCATATAATCTGGGGTATAAGGAACCCAGGTGATGACATCAGTAGTTAGCAGCAAAAGTTGAAAGCAACAGTGACCTTAGTCAGGGTAGAATGGTGTCATAGACGTCCCCATGGATATATATCTAGGCCTAAAGTAGTAGATGGACGAAGGCAAGGAAGCCTCTCGTAAGCCCAGAACTGAAAAAAAAAGGCAGAAATCGACTACATCAGCCAAAAATCAAAAAAAATACCTGAAGGTGGGAAATGAAAGCAATTAAAGCTACTCACCAGTAGAAATGGGTAGAATCCCAGCAAAGCCTCTGTAACACCCTCGTAGGGTAGATGCATCCTATGGAGGAAATATGCAAACATAAAGGATCCCCAATCAAAATCCCCTATGCGATCTACCTCAGGAAGAACGCTGACTAAGGCAAATGAGACAGTCGCGGAGTTGTCTGCAATAAAGAAACCCCTAATGATAGTCCGAAATAAACGTTACAGAATGCTATTTCTCTCCCTCTGATCATCAGTAAGAGGCTCTAATGATGCGTCACCAGCAGCATCAATAATTAGATGACCGAAACGAATAGCTTGACCCTTAAGGGCCGAAAGAGGAACTCCTAGTAGGGATGAGACAGTAGTAGAGGAAATGCCAGTTGATAGAGGCACCCCCTCTCTCGTAAAATCCAAACCTGGGATGAACCTCCAAACCATTGATGTGATCATCACCTCGCAGTCTAGCAGATGGACCGACTGACTCGGATGAAACCATCTCTCAGACAATGCTCTTAGATATCCCCACAAAAAATGTTGTGGTGCAATAGAGAAGAATACCTCTAAGCCCAAAGAATGTATAATGGCTTGGTAATTAGGATGAAGGCTCCTATACAGAGAATGGATGCTAGACTAGTTCCCCCGTAGCTGAGTAAACTCGGGAATCTGCATATTCAAAGTAAGGTTCAACCATTCCCAAAAATGCAAGAGAAAAACTATTCAAAAAAATAAAAACTTCCAGTACCTCGTTAGCATGTAAATGGACTAATAGGTGGCATCTCAAGTCTTCTAATAGATCTGGAATCGTCACATGTATGCTAGGAAGGTTCGGGTGATTCGCAGCTGGATCCACTATAGGCCAATCGTCCTTCTCCTCTGGAACTCCAGTCCTATCAATCCTAATAGGACATATCACAGAATCAGTCAACCGATGAGCCTAAAGGATTGGGCGAGACAAAGGAATATTAGAAGTTGTCCTCCTAACATCCGAGGAAACCTTACGGGACGTGGAACTACTAGGCCTATAAGAATTTATGCTTGAAAAGAAACTCCAAATCACCTCAAAAAGGGTAAGGTACGTTTCTACTCCAGTCAATTCAATTTAGCATATGCATCCACCTAAGACAACAGTCTCTTAAGGATATGCTTAGATCATCACATCATGCATGGTCTACTTGTGTTAAATTATGCTATTTTAACATACATCCCTAGTAGAGTTAAATATGCATGCACATTAAAATGCCTAGACTCGTGAATTTTTTGCCAAATTCCCCTTTATAAAATGGACTATCCACATGCACATAGGCATGATTAGGTGGTCATTCAGTAGCACACCAACCAAAATAATTAACATGTCATATTTCATATATAAACATTAAACTAAGCCTAATGGTAGCTAAATTTCCATATGCATTTGAAAAAACATCTGTCGTGCTCATTTATCCAAAAATAGGATAGTTGAACTAGTTAAAATGGGTGTAAAATTACTTTTGAAAAAAATAAAAAAAATTCACATCAGAACATTCAGCATGGTAAAATACAAACATTTACTAACCTCGTTAAATTTTATTAAGTCATTTATGCATAAATATTTGATACATTGCGTTTAAACTCATTAAACATGAAATCTACCTTTCTAATGGTCAAAACATGAAAAGGATGTAAATGTTACCAGAGATGTGCAGAACATTTATACAGTGACAGAATTCAGAAAAAGTAGCCCGAAGAGAGTATATCTAAGTAGAAAGGTTTAAATTTCTTAAAGGGAATCAAGTTAAAAATTACATGTTAAACGGCCAGAGGGTTTTAAATCACCCGCGGCCTACCGCGAATCTACCTACGACAATCATAGGTAGAGCTACAGCACGACTAGGTGGGTCCCATCCCCTCCGGTTTGATCAAATTTAAGTCATGGCAGGTTCTCTTGAAGCCAAAAAGTTAAATCAGTAAAAAAAATATTCTACGCGATTGAGCGGAAAGCACCTGAATTCCTGAAAAACTGTTAGAATATGAGATTTTTAGTTAAGCCGTTGGTGATAACCCCAATGAAGCATCAGGGAAGCCTGGTGATGATAACTGTTGAAAACTATCTTCATCGGGAGGGACCGATGATGGAATTTGTTATAAAAGGTATCCCCAGCGCAGATATCAAGAATGTCTGATGAAAATGTAAGTCATTGAAAACTACTTCAGCGAAGATATCGGAAGATCCAATATTATAAACCGTTGGTGACAGCCCCAACGTAGCATCAGGAAGAGTCTGATGATGTAAGCCATTGGAAACTACATCAACAGAGATATCAGAGGATCTAGTATTGTAAACCGTTGATGACAGCCCCAACGTAGCATCGAGAAATGTTCGGTGATGTAAGTCAGTGGAAACTACTTTAGCGAAGATATTAGAAGATCTGGTATTGTAAACCGTTGGTGACACCCCCAGCGTAGCATGGAGAAGAATCTGGTGATGTAAGTCGTTGAACACTACTTCAGCGAAGATATCTGAAGATTAAGTATTGTAAATCATTGGTGACAGCCTCGATGTAGCATCGGGAAGATTCAGATGATATAAGTCATTGGAAACTACTTCAGTGAAGATACAAGAAGATCCTGTATTGTAAACCGTTTGTGACATCCCCATCGTAAAATCGGGAAGAGTCCGGTGATGTAAGCCATTGGAAAGTACTTTAGCAAAGATATCGAAAGATCCAGTATTGTAAACCGTTGGTGTCAGGCCCATCGTAGCATCAGGAAGGGTCTAATGATGAAGGCCATTGAACACTACTTCATCGAAGATATCGGAAGATCCGATACTGTAAACCAATGGTGACAGGCCCAGCGTAGGGATCTAGACAGTCTGATGATGTAAGCTTTTGAAAACTATCGTTCGAGTAGGCATTGAGATAGTTTTGTGATGTAAGCCTTTGAAAACTACAGTTCGAGTAGGCATCCAGACAGTCCGGTGATGTAAACCTTTGAAAAATACCGTTCGAGTAGGAATCGAGACTGTCCGATTATGTAAACCATTAAAAACAACCATTCGAGTAGGCATTGCGGAGGTCCAGTGGTGCAAAACTTTCTAAACTATCGTTCGAGTAGGCATCAAAAAGGTCCGATGATTTCAGAAAATTATCCCCAACAGAGATGTGAAAAATGTTCAGATATCAGTTTATCTTCATCAAACAAACATCGACAAGATCGATGGAATTAAAATCGTTGGAGTCAACACCAATGTAAGCATCTACAACACTGATGGAAATCAAACCGTTGGAATCAACCCCAACAAAGGCATCAGCCATAACCGATAATGGTTAAGTTATTTATTGCATTGCATTTGCACCTTTTAATTTTATCTTGTCATATTTCAATAGTCTAATAGCCTTTATCGTGTTTATTCCATTGCATTGCATAAATTTGATAAAGAGGGGGCATATGTAGACACTCGAAATTTTGTTTTCCTGGTACTAACCATGTAGGAGGGCAAAAATATCTTTTTAAACCCAGAGACTGCCCCGGAGGACTAAATAAACATCTAACTACTGAGACAGCCCTATGGGATATCAAAATCAAACTCTGGAGATAGCCCCATGGGACATCAAATCAATATCGACACAACCCTGAGGAAAGACAGAATCAACAACAACTAAATCTCGGAGACAGCCCTGAGGGACGGTTAAAAGCCATATCAACCCCAGAGTCTGCCCTGGGATGGCAAAGATAGAATGTTGACACAACAACATAAACAATAGTCATATAGCTGCAGATAAGTTCACAAAGAGCCATCGCAACAATCCCTAGTGACAACTGCACAAGACAGCTCAACGGACTGCCTGCAAAGACTTGAAGATGCTATTCTAGTTATGTACAAATCTTCCTGGATCCAAAAAAGAGCAAGCCCTATATCATTGCGTAGCTCTCGAAAAGAGCTTTCCCGAATGGTATGACACATCTCCATAGGATTCTCGGATTGAAAGTTATCAAAGTTTCAAGCAGCCTACATAGCGATCGAGGTGCACCTACTTCGAGGCAATATGGCCCACCAACTCATTTTTAGGAGTTTTGGACAGAGAGAAGGCTCATGAGACAGGAAATTCGAGTATCTGAGAGAGAAAAAGAGTTTTTTCCCGTTTAAACACTGTAAATCTCTATTGTAAACACTCCTATACATATAAACTTCAATATATCAAGTTTTAACCGGTGGAAATCGAGTTTAAAGGCGCTAAAAGCTGTTTGATAGTAGTTCTCATGCCAGATTGTAAGATCTCTTAAGTTCTGCTTTCATTTCTTGCTTTACTGTATATATAAGTGATATATATATATGTGTGTGTGTGTGTGTGTGTGTGTGTGTGAATATTGATTGATATTGATTAGATATAGCTTTTTAACCGTTCAATATGTTATAAATAGTCAATATTTGAGATGTATGACTAGATCTATAGTAGATCAAGCCAGATCTAGCTTTTAATCGGTTCAAAAGTTATAAAACTTGAACCTTGAAGCCAGAATGGCTAAGATCTGGATAAATCTAGTTTTCTTTCTAGTTTTATAAATATTTAGTAACCGCATGACCCTAGATCTGTATCTAGAGGAAACGGGAAGCTTGTTAACTCGTCTACAAGGATTTGATCAATAAATCACTTGTTCGGCGTAGTTTAATGTAAATATGTATTTTATTGCAATATATTCATTGTGCAAGCTTTAAATATTATTATGTGAGCCTATGAACCATTTGGGTAAAGATTCAATCAATGAATCTAAAACTTGGTTCTCGTCATGGACTTGTTTAAGTTGTATAGCTAGCTTGCAACCCTTGTACATATAAATCCAGGGCCTTAAAACATTTATCCAGATTTAAGGCTCTAAAATAGTGAAAAATCATGTATGTGGTGCTTGGGCTTACTTCGATGGCTTACATGCCCATAAGAAGTCCGACCCTTGTAAATAATTCATATTTAGCCTCGAAGATGCTTCGCATCTTGACACATAAAATCAAATAAAGCCGTTATTAGAATAAAATTAGAAGTATCAAAGGTCCTTGATTCCTATTTAGTTAAAAGGGTTTTAAAACCAAATTTCAAAACCTCACTTTTGTATCTTGTTTAAAACTGAATTTTATTTAAATCAAACCCTTTGTACATAGGTTCAAAGAGGCACAACACTACTTTCAAAACAAAGCACAAAACATCTTTGCAAAATAAAAGCTTTCAACACACACACACACATAATGCATATAGAATGAAAAAGTTACGGTAATCGTGTTTCACGGAAGTCGAAAGGTGCCTAACACCTTCCCCTCTCTTAAACAAGCCCCCAAAATCTTTGAATCTCGAGTTCCAGACCAATTAAATGTTGTCACATATTAGGCCATATTGCGATAACCTTTCAAAACTCGGTTGAGTTGGTACAATCATTTTAAACTCATACCAACTGGCGGCTCTGTCTAATTCAGCCCAATCATTAAAATCAATCTTTTCAAATCGGCGACATGTATGTTGGCCTTTTCTAAAATACACCCTTTAAGGAAGATAAATAAAATCAACATAAAATAAAGGGTAGAAAAACTCATAGAAAAGAAACAAAAGGAAAAAACCTGGTGTCGATATAGGATATTTCAAGAATGTGAATTATAAGTTTGTAGCGAACACATGAGGCAAGTTTCTTAACCTTTGCTTCTTTATTATTCAAGTGAGGTTTCCTAAATTAATCAATGCCTATACTCTTGAATAAGCTTTCTAATTTTTTCAAAAGCATTACTTTAATTTATGATGTTTATTCAAATGTGAATCATTATTATTCTATCATTGATTATGTATCATTGTATAAGCTTAAGTTGTTATCAAACTTCTAAGTGATTATCGAACCCTTATTAATTCAAATATTCTATAGTTGATGAGCGTTCTAAAGACTTAGAATTTCCTTGAAGCTATTCTAAACCAAACTTCCTTTGGTACGGATTTTAATGTTAAAGCTGAGATGAACAACCCTATATTAGGGGATTATGTTACTCGATAGTGTTAAACTGCTTGTGCACAATACATTGTACGAATGGCTAATCCCCCAGGGTACGAGATGGATGATCTATATAGCCTATAAGTCTATTAAAGGTTGTGGTAGAAATACTTGTTAACCTAGGACATAGTTCTTAATCTTCTGACCCTCAATTATACTTTTGGTATTTATTTCTATTATCGATTCAAAAGCTGAATTTTACATTGAGCATATAGTTCTTGATTATCATTGACTGATTTCAAAGAAGGCTATATTAATTAGTTAGAGCTTGTCCATTGATTATTCATATGCTGTTAATGTTTATTGTTTATCTTATGAGCAATTATTTTGCTCACTATTGCATAAAAATATTGCAGCTAAGATTGAGAAACTTAAGGAGCCCTCTATAAGCAAGGGTAAGGAGAAGGGCAAGGGCAAGATGAATAAATAATGAAGTTTAAAATTGTATTCCGTTTATGAAGCTTATGTAATAGGACTTGGTTATATTAATGTTTTAGTATTTTCACTGTAGATGTAATAGTTAAGGTTAGGTAACCTGGGATTTTATTTTGGATTATGTAATCCTTTAATGTGATTATTATTTATGGAGTTTGTTATCTTATATTATCGGTAGTTAGATAATGTATGTGATGGATCGTGAGCACCAAATCTGTGGGATTGAGGTACCCGAGTGTGGGGATCACATAGAGAAACAAGTTGACTAGAGTATTAAGATTCTTCGATCGGATTAAGGAGGGGGGAACACTTAACCAATGAGTTTATATATCATCTCAAAGACAATGGTATTCTCTCATAATAATTTCCTCTTGGAACGCTGCAGGGAGGAATTCGTCCATAAGACACCATAGAATTTATGGACAGGGAGGAAACCTAATAGTAAATATGTTAAGATTTGGGGTTGTCCAACTTATGTGAAAATGTTTCAAGATGATAAGGTTGAGACAAGATCTAACAAGTGCAGTTTTGTAGGATATCGTAAAGAAAGTTTAGGGTATTATTTCTATAATTCTACTAAGCAAAATTTGTTTGTTTCGAAACACGCTACCTTCTTGGAAAATGACTTTATCCTTGAAGGGGATACACTACCAAAAACCTGGGTATATGAGACAGAAAAATTTGTCTCAAATATAGAAAAATTCATCTCAAAATTGATTTTGAGACGAATTTTTTCCATCTCAAAATATGTGTCAGTAGGTCGCATCACTAATTCTGCCAGTCTCAAAATCCGTCTAAAAAATTCGATACAGAAACTGTATGTCCCATGTGACACCCCCAAATCCGGTACTTCAATTTTCACATGATTTGGTGTTCACTATACAAAAATCATATGTCTATCTATCCATAATAACTGTAAACCATATAAAAGATAGAATAAATCCTTACAACATCTGAATAAAAAATACAGTCCTAGGTCATACTAACCTTAAATATCTGCGCGGAAACATAAACAAATAATAAGTCTTAAACAACATCGAGTCTTAACAATAACATTCTTAAAATTTAATAACACGTCTTCATCACTTAATAGCTTTGCCCTTGCCTTTGCTAGAAGAAGGCTCGTCGGTTCTTTCGTTCATAACTGCAATGTTATTATTACGCAAGAGTGAGCACGATTGCCCACAAGTATAAAAAAATGAATTAACAATATAATAACATGCGAGTGAATCGAAAAATTTTGAAATGAAGCTCAACTTTTGAACCAAAAATGATTACCAAGAGGGTCATAAGACCTTGAATTATGTCCTAGGTTATCAAGGATTATACTTGAAACATTTAAAAGTTATAAGACTATGGACTTTTCTTCTCATACTTAGGGGGATCAGCCCTTAGTACCATACTATACACAATATCTTAACACTAACGCTTAAGTAATCCCTTTACAGGGTTATTCATCTCAGTTTGACGTTAGAGTCCGCACCAAAGGAAGTTTGGTTTGGATAATTCAATAAGGGTTCTGAAATTTAGGACGTTCATCAACTATGGACTAGTCGAATCGATAAGAATTCGTTAGTCTAACAAGGTTCACAATAAATGGTATTTAAATTGAATAACAATCTCAAGAGATATACAATAGAACAAGTATTGTATAACGGATTCATACTTCGAAAAGATAATTAATCTTTAATATAACAAATCAAACTTGATTTAAAAAAAATGACAAGATTTGCTTGAAGTAATTTACAAACTTGAATAATGATAACAAGTAGGGTTAGGATACTTGCTCAACATAAAAGTAACGTTTAAGTTTAAATAAACTTGCTCAATAGAATGGAGTTAGGGATAGGATACTTGTCTCGTGCGTAGATTACACTTTAACTAAGCACGTTCTTTGAATTAAATCCTACATACCATTCATATACACAATACCAGTTAATTATAAATTAACTAATCAATATAAACTCATTCTCGTTGTCTACTTTAATTATTGACTAAACTTAGTCAAATTATTACGTTGTCACATAATTTATACTTCATGAATTATCAAACCAATTATGTATTTAATAATTTAATTCACATATAATATTTTATTACATGTTAAACAACTATTTTATCATCTCTTAATACCTCTAACATGATTACATGTTCATTACATCAATCCACTAACACATTGTTAGACTTAAACATTTTAAAAATACATTTCTGAATTTTCTGGGGAGTGGCGCTGCGGCGCCACTATTGAACTAAGGATTCGCGATGCGGCGCTGCGGCTGGACTTCGGACGCTGCGGCGTGGTGGCGCTGCGGCGCGGGGCTTAAAGCATTGGACTGACGCCGCGGCGCGGCAAGCCAGAAACAGTTCTGCAATTCGCGAAAATTGCAGAACACAGCCAAAAATTTCAATTTTAAATATTACAACACGAATTCAGACATACCCATATGTTATAATTCATGTATAATCATAACCGAACATATATAAAGTGATTTTAACCATTTAAAACACTTAATCACAGAATTAAATCATGTAAAATGGGCTGTTCTTGAAGTTCTTGAAGTTTTTAACATAAATTCCTAAAATTCAACGCCACGGATTCGTTATAAAGCCAAATTCGTTCATTTAAAGCTTTGTCTCTTCGTATCAACATGCATAATAATATAGGAGTGTAAAATTTATGCATAATATATGATCAATACATCAATTATCATGTATAAGGCCATATGGCCATATCACGTACTCTGTTTATTTTGAAAAACATACGTACGACATGCTTTCATGAACTTGATGATAAGGAATTATATACAATATATATTAAAACACATTAAAATGACATCTTAACACATATATGCACATAACTCTCACAATTTCAATTACAGAGATATAACAGAGGTTTTGAAAGCCATTTTCTAGAAAACTTAAATACGTAAAAGTAAAATTGGGTTTGAAGAATTACCCAGAGCATAGAGTGTAATGTTAAACAATGAGTTGTAACTCTTCTCAAACTTTTCTTTAATCACACACTCAAAACTCGTAATTTCTCCCTGAATTCTCTCTGAGATGCTTAGCAGACTTAGGCAAATTATGAAGAAAAGAGAGTACGAATTGTTAAAAAAAAAGAAGACGCGTTGGTGGTCAGTTACCCAGTCATGGGTAACTGCCCTCAACTCCCATAGTGCCATGTTTGGCTATCATTTTAAAAGCTTATACCCCATTAATTTAATAAAACCTCTTATACTATAGTTAAATAATGTCACACTCCTTTATAAAATAATTCAATATCTTATTTAATTTACTTTAAATAAAATATAATAAATTCTCATAAATTCATATAGTCACATAATTAAATTTTTCATTAATAAATAATGTCAAATTATTAACTCTCTAATTAATAATTAAATTAATTAAAATAACATTATGCTTATTAAATATTTCTTTTAATACAATAAGCTCACATAAATACATACTTGAATAATCAATATTCTCCACATTAATTTAATAAATATAACACATATAATTACATTAATTTACCATAATTTTATTAAATAAATTATTTAATCTAATAATAAATTCATCGAAAAATATTTATTCAATTTAATAAATATTTAATTTAATTTACAAAAATCTCGGTTGTCACATCCCAAATCCATCCCTAAAGAATTAGAGACTGAATGCTTCTGTCTTAAATGGCTTCTAAGTTCGTATCAACTTGACCGATGGGGAGTTGCATTTTTAAATTGATTTTATTGGTTTCAATTTTGGCAAAAATAATTGGCACCCTTTTTTCACGTAATTTGAGATGAAAAACGTTGTCGCAATTTCATATCAAAATTGGTAGCACTTATTTCTCTTGTACATATTTTGAGATGGGCACCATTCGTCTCAATTCTATTTTAGCTTTATTTAGCTTTTTCATCCTAAAATTGGTCCCCAACAGTATTTAGCTTGTATATAAAGACGAATAAAACTGTCTCAATATGTTTATTAACAACAAATTACAAATATTTTCATAATTTAATTTTGAAATCTAAAAATAAATATGTTCAAAGTAATAATGATAATCACTAAACTGTTATTTGTAGACAGTACTAGATAAGACATTTGTCGATGAGTACTATTATAAATTGTTAGGCTTGTAATATTCATGAACGCAATTAAATTACACAAAATAAGCGAAAACGTGTAAAAATCAGAGTTTAAAATTTTACAAACCATATACCCGGATCATCCTTTATGTGCAATTATTAATTAAACGAAATGATAAAGGACAAGAATCACACCCTTGAAGATTCGAGCTTCCTCAGGTACAAGTTCACCTCAATCCTTTTCGCATTCAACTTGAATCCACCGAGTTTGGTTCCTTCCTTTGATCAACTTTAGCCACCCAAGTGTTTGGCCTCTAAAGATGATCCACCAAGAAAGAAGAAAGATTCAAGAAGATGGGTGTTTAGCAAAACTCTAGTTTTTCTATCTCTCACAGAAAGGGGTGTACTCTCCCAACTATTGAAATTGCGTATGTTGTCAAAAAGTCAACAACCACTCTTACTCATAATAAGACTCCTCTTATTTATAGATGTGGGCAACCCTCCTTAACAATTAAGGATTTGAGTTTTATTTTAATTAATTACGCTCTCAATCTTATTAGGAATAATTAATTGAAATCTTTTAATTAATTAGCCTCCTAATCTTATTAGGAATAAATGAGAGTTCTAATATTAAATTAATTCTTAAACTCTTTTAGAAATTAAAATAATAACAATTGTAATAATATTAATAAGACTCCTCTTATTAATTTATATTTAATATTTCTAAAATATTAAATAATAAATATTAAGCTATTTAATTTATTCTATCACCATAGATTAAATTAAATATACTTAACATATTATTACGATTATTCCATTAACTTCTTAAATAATTATTCTTCCTTTTATGGTGTGACCCTTTAGGTTCTCCATATTAAACCGGTTGTGAATATATCAATTAGAACAATTCTAATTTTATTTAAATAAATTAATTAAAATATTAATTTATTTAAATAAATAATATTTATTCTACAATAGGGATAAGCCTCTCTAGCGATTAACGACTTTTCAGATAATATAGATTTCAACATTAATCATAAAAGAACCTTTGAGTAAATAGTTACCGTATAATTCAATCCTTCCACCATACAATGTCCCAATTAAATATAAGACATGAAATTAGTTTCAAGTCTTATTTTATTTAATTATATGTATTTCGACTCTTAAATGCACAACTCCAAATAATGCAAATTAGAAACTCCTTTCTAATTTCATTCTACCTTGGCCAAGGACTACTGAGTTGTCATTTATCGAATCACATAGAACATTTCTCTTCTTTTACTAGAAGCAGTAGATTCTTTATTGATTATACATTATCTCCATGTATAACTTATTATACCCAATCATACCCTTTGATACACCCTAAGGGTCTTAAGAAATAAGTCAAAGTATAACTCATCATACACAAGATACTATGATGATCTCAAGTCCAAGGATTACTTGTACTACTATCACTACAGGAATTTCTATTGACAGGCAAGTAAAACTCCATTAGCTATTCCTTAGCGAGCCACGTTCAGTGAACTTATTCTTTAATAAGCACCTACATATTTGCTTTAGTGTCTTCACACAAATGATCATGAGATCAATCATCCTCGTCCAATGAGCAAGTAACGTATGTACCAATTTATCCGGATATACTAATCCCCAATTTAGTAATCCAACGACTGGGAACTATTTTAGTTTTAAGATTTCTAAGAATTTAGATCTCATTCGAATAATCATCATCACTATTTTAAAACATTGTTTAAAACTATGGGTTTATCACATATTATAAAGCAGCATCATGTAGATAATTAAAAGCCTTCAATAAAATTAATACTTTTTATTAATAAATGAATAAGATTGTTACAAAGTATATGCTTTATCATCAAACATGATTGGCTTGTGTGCATACTACTTTCAATCTCTCACTTACACTAAAACCAATCGCCATGGTATCTCATACCCTTCTTCTCTAAGTGAAGATTATCCTGCTGTTGGATAAGCTTTAGTTAATTGATATGTAATGTTGTTTTTGAGAGTTCACTATCTCTACAGTGATTTCCCATCTTTCAATGATTCCTATAATCAAATGAAAGTGTCACAACACATGTTTAGATCCAAGATGAGACTTAGGAACTATTCATAGTTCTGTAATGAACTTTGCATCCAAACAATCAACTTACAGCTTCATTTATAGCTATATAATTTGTCTTTATCACTAAACTAACAACACTTTGTTGTTTGAAACCTTTTCAATTCACTGCACAGTTATCTTCTCCAGAATATGACCGATCATCATCAGGTCTCGTATATTTTATTGCATACATGATTGTCACTCATGCGATCTCTCTTTTAGAAGTCTATTTGGACTATTAAGAGAGATTCACTCCATAGCTCATCAACATGAGACATCTATTGGAGTTTGCCAAGCTAAACAACTTTAGCATCAAATGAATATACGTTCCTTGGGTTAAGCCGACCATCCTTTTAAATCTATCTATATAGATTTGTATCCCTAATTAAGATATTCTTCCCAAATCATTCACGGAGGAATGCTTAGACAATTTTATCTTTACTGATTGTAGCATTAGTATGTCATTCCTTATCCATAGTATATCAACATATAATACCAGGAGTGTCACGACACTCCCACTGACCCTTTTGTGCACACTAGGCTCATTCTTGTTTTTTATAAAATCAAACTCTTTTGATTGTCTCATCAAAACTAATGTTTCATATTTAAGAAGCTTTCTTCAATTCATTTCTTTGAGTGTCTACAACTCTTACCTCATCGTATGTAACTGGATCATCATCGTCTATGATGCGTACCACATCATCATCATCTATGATGAATCCATACCTCCCAGGTATCTTTGGTACTATTCCAGATTTACGATTTGATTGTGGTACAATAGGTCTATCTACAGGTTCCTATTATTTGACTTATAGTGACTTGTGGTTCTTGAACTCTTCAAGATCTATTATCCTCCCACCAGCTCCTTCAATGATAAACACATTTATATTAGAAGGTAGCGTGCTTCGCAACAAACAGCTTTTTGCTAAGTAGGATTATAGAACATATACCCTAAACTTACTTCAGGATATCCCACAAATATATACTTATCAAATCTTGTCCCAAACTTATCCTTTGAAACCTTTTCACATAAGTTGGACAACCCCTTATCTTAACATACTTAAAATAAGGAATCCTTCCTGTCCATAACTTTATAGAGTCTTGTGGTTGAATTTTGAGATTACCTTTTCATAGATATGCAGCCATTTCTAGGACATTACCCCAGAGGTATACTAGAATATTGGTAAAATCATAATGGACCGCACCATGTCCAACAAGGTACGATTTTTCCTTTCAGATACTTCAATCAATTATTGCGTATCAGGAAGCATCCATTATGAAAAAATTATTTGAGATGTTCTAGAAACTTATTGCATAAGTATTTATTCCTTGATCTAATCAAAGAATCTTAATACTTTGCCAATTTGTTTCACTTCAGAATTCTTTGAACCTTTCAAATAATTCACACTTGTATTTTAGCAAATACACACATTCAACTCTTTAAATGATCATCTCCTTTTTCTTATACTAGTTTGTTCAATTTGTAAAATAATTTTTACGTAAGTCAATTACACAAAATCCATTAAGTAATATTTCAGTTCTATACAAAACATTATTATTATAAATAGAACAATAATTGTTCTTAATTATAATACCAAAGATGTTATTGTCCAACAATAAAATAGAAACAGTGTTTCTACCGAGACCTGGAATACAATAACAACTTATTGACTTAATAGACTTGCCCGTAGGCAATGCTAAACAATAAGTTCCTATGGCTAATGTAGCAACCTTTACTTTATTTTCCACACATAGGATTACTTATCTTTGTTTAACTTTCTACTACTGCTTGGTTCCTTAATAAATCTATATTTTTGAGAACCAAAGTCGGTAACCAATACCCAAGTAGAACATTGACTTAAAGAAAAATTTATTTTAATCATGAACAAAAAAAACTATATTTGTAACCGAAACTTCACTAAGCTTCTTCTGGTTAGCTATGCAAGATGCTTCTCGCAGTTTCTTTCCAGTGTGCAAGCTTATTATAGTGGAAACAAACTCCTTTGCTATCCGTATCAGTTTTGTTCTTATTATCCTTTGTTTTTGCCTTTTCTATTTACCTTCTTAGAATCGTTCTTCTTTTCAGAAGATCCTTTGGCCCCTATTAGTAAGACTTGATATTTCTTGGTTGGAAAGTAACTCTAAACATTTTTCAACATGTTAAGCAAATCAGGGAAGCAGATATCTATCTTGTTCATATGAAAAATTTACAATAATTGTGAGAAGAAGTCCGGGAGTAACTGCAAGATCAAATCTTTGTTCAACTCCCCATCCATAACAAAACCTGTTGTCCTAATTGTTCAATCAAATTGATCATGTTTAGGACATGTGTCTGTACTGTAGTGTTGTTGGTCATTCTAGATCGGAAGAGTTTCTTAGATATCTGATATCTATTAGTCCTACTTTCCTCACTAGCAACTACTTCATGTGCAGGAGTATAGTAGGAATATCCATAGTTTCATGCTGACATTGAAGCTTGTTACTCATGGATACGAGCATAATGCATTGAGCCAATTGTGCATCATCTTGCCACTTTCTAAAAGCAGCAATGTCTTCCTCAGAGGCATTGTCTGCAACCATTGCAGGGGTAGGTGGATTAAGGACATAAGATAGCTTTTCAGCCGTGAGAACTTTTCTCAAATTCCTTAACCAATCTGTTTAATACGGTCCGTTTAAATAACATCAAATATGTTTCGCAGTGATAGTAATTTAGACATTGTAAAATTTTATAAATGAATTTGTTTTTAACAACATTTTAGCATACACTCTTTTATTAATTACCAAAATAATTTAGGTCTTGTTTTAAATTGGTATCTCCCACTATTTTCATCAAACTATATTACTCTCACTTATATAGTTCGACAAAATCTAATTAAAGATTTGCTAGTGAGAATAAGGATCCCATTTCAAATGTATATAGCCTTGTGGTGACACAACAAACTATATACAAATAAATAGGTAGGCAACTCTTATCAATTACATCAACTATGCAACTCCCTGTATTTTGCCTCTTAGATTATTTTGATCAAGTGGTGGCACATCCGAATCAAAATTATCCAAGTTAAGTCCAACCTAGCACTCCATATATTCAAAAAAGAAAAATATTATCCTTGTGGTGACACAACAAAATAACATTGTTCAATTTTCTTTATAAGCATCAAATGTGATAAAATTAACATCTCAAAGAATTAAAATAAACCTTGGGGTGACACAACAAACTTATAATAATTAATTGATACTCTATTATTTTTATCATGCTAGAAGGCGACGTTCGATATTTCAAATATCTTTGAACGCTTAGGACTTAATATAAAATCTTTGAGCAGTTTGTTATTTAATTGTCTCATCTTGTTTAGCGCGCATGCACATATATATATATATATAAAATACGCGTCATATTAATTAACATACGAAGCATGTTTGCATATATATATATATATATATATATATATATATATATATATATATATATATATATATATATATATAAGCATGCACATATAAAATACTATATTCTACCCGAATTGATTATGGACTTTGATTCTAGTTTAGTTCACTAGAACCACCAAGTGAACCAAAAGGTCAAACCCTAGGGCTGCAATAATTAATATGTAAATATAACTATTACATTTAAATCCGGGCTCCATTACAAACGGGTCTTCAAGCGCTCCTTGCTCTTTGCTCTTTGATCTCCAATTCTTCAAAATTAATTCTAACTATTTCTATTATAAAACTATTTAAAATAAATAGAAACATTGATCAGCAGTCAAGGGGAAGTACATAGGAGGGAGATAGAATTTACATTAAGAAAAAATTAGAGAAGACGAGGTACGCAGACCCCATTTAATAAAACTCATACATTCATGCATCTAACTAAAATTAAAATCCAATCATATTAGTCAATAGTTCATAATTAATCTCATTTATTATCATACACATCACAATATGCATCAATAAATCACATTCATCTCATGAATAATAAACATTCAATATATATATATATTGATATCTAATTTAGAATCAAAATAAACTCTTTTATTTTTAATCCAAATTTAAATCAAAATAAACCTCTTTTATTTTAATTTATCAAATTTTGAATAAAATAAACTATTTTATTTTAATCAAAATCTTTAATCAAATAAAACTCATTTATTTTAATTAATTATGGGATCCAATTACAAATAAAAAAAAATCCTTTATTAAATGAAACACAAATTCTCTTTCCTATTCACAAATAAATTTCTTTATTTTGAATAATATGAAATCTTATTTCATATCTAAATAAACTCTTTTATTTAAAGAAATACAGATTATCTTTCCTATTCACAAATAAACTCTTTTATTTTAAGAAACATGTAATCCAATTTCAACTCCATTTAGTTATCATGGAATCCAATTTCAACTCTAATTAGTTAGCATGAAATTCAATTTTAAAATTAAAATAAACTTTTTTATTTTAATTATAAAATAATTAAGAATAATATATATATATATATATATATATATATATATATATATATATATATATATATATATATATATATAAGCATACATCGAATTTCGCGTTCAACTTGAATCCACCGAGTTTGGTTCCTTCCTTTGATCAACGTTAGTCAACCAAGTGTTTGGCCTCTAGAAGTAATCCACCAAGGAAGAAGAAAGATTCAAGAAGATGGGTGTTTAGCAAAACTCTAGTTTTTCTATCTCTCATAGAAACGGGTGTACTCTCATAACTATTGGAATTACGTATACTGTCAAAAAGTCAACAACCACTTTACCCATAATAAGACTCCTCTTATTTATAGATGTGGGCAACCCTCCTTAACAATTAAGGATTTGGGTTTTATTTTAAATAATTAAACTATTTTAATTAATTATGCTCCCAATCTTATTAGGAATAATTAATTAAAATCTTTTAATTAATTAGCCTCCTAATCTTATAAGGAATAAATGAGAGTACTAATATTAAATTAATTCCTAAACTCTTTTAGAAATTAAAATAAAAATAATTCTAATAATATTAATAAGACTCCTCTTATTAATTTATATTTAATATTTATAAAATATTAAATAATAAATATTAAGCTATTTAATTTATTCTATCACCATAGATTAAATTAAATATACATAACATATTATTACGATTATTTCATTAACTTCTTAAATAGTTATTCTTCCTTTTATGGTGTGACCCTTTAGATTCTCCATATTAATTTGATTGTGAATAAATCAATTAGAACAATTCTAATTTTATTTAAATAAATAAATTAAAATATTAATTTATTTAAATAAAAAATATTTATTCTACAATAGGGATAAGCCTCCCTAGCGATTAACGACTTTCCAGATAATATAGATTTTAACATTAATCATAAAAGAACCTTTGAGTAAATAGTTACCGTACAATTCAATCATTCCACCATACAATGTCCCAATTAAATATAAGACATTGAATTACTGTCAAGTCTTATTTTATTTAATTATTTGTATTTCGACTCTTAAATGAACAACTCCAAATAATGCAAATTAGAAACTCCTTTCTAATTTCATTCTGCCTTGGCCAAGGACTACTGGATTGTCATTTATCAAATCACATAGGACATTTTTCTTCTTTTACTAGAAGCAGTAGATTCTTTATTGATCATACATTATCTCCATGTACAACTTATTATACCCAAGCATACCCTTTGATATACCCTAAGGGCCTTAAGGAATAAGTCAAAGTATAACTCATCATACACAAGATACTATGATGATCTCAAGCCCAAGGATTACTTGTACTACTATCACTACAGGAATTCCAATTGACAGGCAAGTAAAACTGTAACGACCCAAAAATCTATATAATTTAAAATCTCAACTTCGGTCGTTAACCATACATTAAATCTCTAATTTTACATCATTATTCGATATTAAAAACAATAAAATAGCGGCATATTTAAAATGTTTATACATTTCCTTCTTTCTTGCCCTGAATCGTAACCTTTACACTACATCTCTTTGATTCAATCTTATATCATGAATTGTTACAACAAAATGACTATACAAAGTCTTACATCATAACTAAATATCCATATACATTGGATAGCTTAACTTATAATTTAACAACATGTTGCGTTCAAAATATGAAATACATTTCTCATAAAACATAAGTAATCTTCGTGAATATAGATCTCTATAACTCACTTGGCACATATCTTTACCTTAACATCTTGACCTATAAAAGTGGTTATTTGTAAGAATGAGCTCGACAGCCCAGCAAAGTCTAACAATTTTCATGCATCACATAACACATAATTACATGCTCGATATGCATCTCATTAAAGTAACACCGCATACGTGCTTAATTAATTCACATAGCAAATATAAAGATTGAGTTCCTTACTCAATCATCATTACTTAGCCAAAACAATGCAGTCATATATTGACTATAACATTTCATGATTCAATATGCATAACATATCATGCAATTTAAAACAGTTCATCAAGTCCACGTAGAAAATAGGAACCGAAAGACTTGCCTTGATCGTTATTTACCAATAACAGTTTAACAACTTACAGTTATCTGCACTTCACGTGCCCTTATTATTGCTCAGACAATCTTTACTTAATCACTGATAATAGTTCGAAGAATACATAATTTTCTCTTGTTTCTCTTTCTAAGACCTCTGACAATTTCTCTCAAAACTCTTTGGTCTCTCCCTTTTCTTTTCTTTTTCCTTTCTTAGTCTTAAGCCAAAACACACTGTACGTAAAACTAAACTGATAACAATTATGCGTAAACTAAAAACTGATATGGCCTTAATAATCACCATAACTATTATCAGTTACCAAAATAATAAGCGTGTATCCATTATAAATATATTTTATTATATATTATTTATAAAAATTCAAAATTTAAAAACCAAAAGCCATAGGGCTTTGTTTGGCAAAATAATTTAAAACTAAAGATTTAATATATTTAAGCCTTGTTTGGCAAAATAAATTAAAACTACTTTAATTTATTTTAATAACCATTTATAATATAATTATTTGTCACACTTCTATCTAATTAAGTTTTCATACTTAATTTAATTAATTCTAATAACAATTCATTGCATAATATAATAATTTATTTAATCATTATAACTCTTTAACTTAATTATTAAATTAAATTAGAATACTAACTCATTAATTATTTATTAAACAAATAAATAATCAAATCACATCAAATCAATTAAACAAATACTTATTCAACGATAAACACATCCATTAAATATTTATATAATTCAATAAATATTTAAATATTATAATTAAAAATTTGGATTGTTACATCAATCCTTCCTTACAAGGATTCTGTCCTCAGAATCACAACTAAAATCACTCATTCGTTACAATCTTCCCTACTTACAAAGATTCTGTTCCCAGAATCGAAGGCAAATTAAACAAATAACTCAGAGTAATCTTTCATCGTTTTATCTAACTATAGGTTTTATATTTCCTACTACATTCATTACTTCAACAAATTCTAGCTTTCATTTCATAACTTTAACTTGAACTCAATTATATTTTGAGTATTATAAATCTTTTAACCCATTCATTTCCTTTTCTAAGGATCGTTAACATCAACACTCGGTATATTACATTCACCATTTCTTCTAAAAAATTCGTCCTCGAAATTTTATTTATTAATTTCTATTCATTCATCCTATCAAAGTAGATTTTACGTCACTACTTCATTCATTTATTAGTTTCTATAACCACTTTCTTTTCACAAAGATCATTCTATAATTATTAACTTTTCTATTAAAAGTTTCACATTATTCTTTGATAATTCATATCCTTCTCACTTTAAAATCTCTTTTCTAACTTATTCAATATACTCATCATTCAGTGTTGCATTCTACGACTTACTTCTTTCTAAGGAATATTTTCCTTTTTCACTTCCATCTTGCAGAATAACAAGAATCTTCCACAATTGTTCAATAATTGGGAAGTAGTTTGAATAACTCAGGAATTTAAAAGATTCCAAATCATGCTGAGGGTCATACGACCACGAACTATGTCCACAGTTGCAAGTAATCTTTCAACTTCAACTTTAACAGTCATAAGACTATAAGGACCCCCGTACTTAGGGTGTTAAGCCCTTTCGTACGATGTATTGTGCACAAACATTTAAACTCTATGCGTATGTCCATAGTTATAAGTAATCTTTCAACAATCATATGAGTTTAAGAACTTATCCTAGTTAGACCATAGGCGTCCATTCGCTGAGGGGTTCAAAAACATACCATATAATTATGAGTCACGAACCTACCATAAGTATGAGTTTTAAGAACTCGCACTTAACCTTATAATATTCTCTAACTACACTCTACATATCTGTTATACACATGAGAAAAGAATCGCCTTCTCAACAGGCATATAGCAAATAGCGCGACACAAACATTCCAATGATTATCAATGTGATAAATTGAGTACAAGCACAAAACCCTCGCCCATATAAAGGTTTGTACAACTCAGCCACTACCTGAGTCCTCAATTGAAATCTCACCTAACTCAATCTTACTCTTAACTTGCTCTTTGCTTGATACGAATTCCTCGTATCACATTATCTCTAACTCCTCGCGAGTTTATCTCGTACTATATCATAGTACAATATCTTTATAGCATCAAGCTATAATTATGCAAACATTACATACCATCTTTCAGATCACTTAAACAGACCACATCGTAATCTTATTCTATAATCATCTCCCTTAAAATTCTTTTCTTAACTCGTGATCATTTTTTTTTACGATCCTCATTCTTTCTCTTTTTCATCATTTACGACATTATTCGTTATCTTGGCTTTTGGAGTTAGGAAACTCCCATTTCTTATCTTTATATCTCTTCAAGATTCTTCCTTGAATCTTCTTGTTTATATAACAATTCTTACTTTAAGAATTCCTAACTTTAGTTACATCACTCAAAATTTCATTCGAGTTCTACACTTTCATCATACGTATCTATTTTTACACTTGGTACACCTTAAGTCTCTAACAGTTTCAATATGGTACGCTGAGTAGTTTCCCGCAAACAACCAACAAACCAGGTTTCGAGTTGTTAGTTCGTATATACCTCCGCTCTATGAAGGAATCGTTAATCCCAGATACCATACATCAACTACTAAAGAGTACAATTGCACCATACTTAGATATAACTCTCTTTTCTTAACTTCTTTATCATTCTCTTTTTATAGACATTGTCTATTTATTATCACCTTACATCATTATTATTGGAGTTGGGTAACTCCACATTCATATTCCTGATAACTCTACGAGATTCTTCTTTGAATCCTTTCACGCAAGTTTAAATCCCCTCTTTATAAATTGCTTAAATTACTTCTTATTGTTCAAACTCTATTTGAGCTTATTCTTTCATTATCTTCACCTCTCTTCTCTAAGGTTATAGCCTACGGTACTTCTACCTAAGGTTTATAACGTACAGCTTTGATACCAACTGTAACGATCCAAAAATCCACACAATTTAAAATCTCAACTTCTGTCGTTAACCATACATTAAATCTCTAATTTTACATCATTATTCGATATTAAAAACATTAAAATAGAGAAATATTTAAAACGTTTATATATTTCCTTCTTTCTTGCCCTGAATCGCAACCTTTACACTACATCACTTTGATTCAATCTTATATCATGAATCGTTACAACAAAATGACTGTACAAAGTCTTACATCATAACTAAATATCCATATACATTGGATAGCTCAACTTACAATTTAACAACATGTTACGTTCAAAATATGAAATACATTTATCATAAAACATAAGTAATCTTCATGAATATAGATCTCTATAACTCACTTAGCACATATCTTTACCTTAAAATCTTGACCTGCAAAAGTGGTTATTTGCAAGATTGAGCTCGACAGCCCAACAAAGTCTAACAGTTTTCATGCATCACATAACACATAATAACATGCTCGATATACATCTCATTAAAGTAACATGGCATACATGCTTTTAATTCACATAGAAAATATAAAGATTGAGTTCCTTACTCAATCAGCATTACTTAGCCAAAATAATGCAGTCATATATTGACTTTAACATTTCATGATTCAACATGCATAACATATCATACAATTTAAAATAGTTCATCAAGTCCACATAGAAAATAGGAACCGAAAGACTTGCCTTGATCGTTGTTTACCAATAACAGTTTAACAGCTTACAGTTATCTGCACTTCACGTGCCCTTATTATTGCTCAGACAATCTTTGCTTAATCACTGATAATAGTTCGAAGAATACATAATTTTCTCTTGTTTCTCTTTCTAAGACCTCTGACAATTTCTCTCAAAACTCTTTGGTCTCTCCCTTTTCTTTTCTTTTTCCTTTCTTAGTCTTAAGCCAAAACACACTGTACGTAAAACTAAACTGATAACAATTATGCGTAAACTAAAAACTGATATGGCCTTAATAATCACCATAACTATTATCAGTTACCAAAATAATAAGCGTGTATCCATTATAAATATATTTTATTATATATTATTTATAAAAATTCAAAATTTAAAAAAACAAAAGCCATAGGGCTTTGTTTGGCAAAATAATTTAAAACTAAAGATTTAATATATTTAAGCCTTGTTTGGCAAAATAAATTAAAACCACTTTAATTTATTTTAATAACCATATATAATATAATTATTTGTCACACTTCTATCTAATTAAGTTTTCATACTTAATTTAATTAATTCTAATAACAATTCATTGCATAATATAATAATTTATTTAATCATTATAACTCTTTAACTTAATTATTAAATTAAATTAGAATACTAACTCATTAATTATTTATTAAACAAATAAATAATCAAATCACATCAAATCAATTAAACAAATACTTATTCAACGATAAACACATCCATTAAATATTTATATAATTCAATAAATATTTAAATATTATAATTAAAAATTTGGATTGTTACATCAATCCTTCCTTACAAGGATTTTGTCCTCAGAATCACAACTAAAATCACTCATTCGTTACAATCTTCCCTACTTACAAAGATTCTGTTCCCAGAATCGAAGACAAATTAAACAAATAACTCAGAGTAATCTTTCATCGTTTTATCTAAATATAGGTTTTATATTTCCTACTACATTCATTACTTCAACAAATTCTAGGTTTCATTTCATAACTTTAACTTGAACTCAATTATATTTTGAGTATTATAAATCTTTTAACCCATTCATTTCCTTTTCTAAGGATCGTTAACATCAACACTCGGGATATTACCTTCACCATTTCTTCTAAGAATTTCGTCCTCGAAATTTTATTTATTAATTTCTATTCATTCATCCTATCAAAGTAGATTTTACGTCACTACTTCATTCATTTATTAGTTTCTATAACCACTTTCTTTTCACAAAGATCATTCTACAATTATTAACTTTTCTATTAAAAGTTTCACATTATTCTTTGATAATTCATATCCTTCTCACTTCAAAATCTCTTTTCTAACTTATTCAATATACTCATCATTCAGTGTTGCATTCTACGACTTACTTCTTTCTAAGGAATATTTTCCTTTTTCACTTCCATCTTGCAGAATAACAAGAATCTTCCACAATTGTTCAATAATTGGGAAGTAGTTTGAATAACTCAGGAATTTAAAAGATTCCAAATCATGCTGAGGGTCATAAGACCACGAACTATGTCCACAGTTGCAAGTAATCTTTCAACTTCAACTTTAACAGTCATAAGACTATAAGGACCCCCGTACTTAGGGTGTTAAGCCCTTTCGTACGATGTATTGTGCACAAACATTTAAACTATATGCGTATGTCCATAGTTATAAGTAATCTTTCAACAATCATATGAGTTTAAGAACTTATCCTAGTTAGACCATAGGCGTCCATTCGCTGAGGGGTCCAAAAACATACCATATAATTATGAGTCACGAACCTACCATAAGTATGAGTTTTAAGAACTCGCACTTAACCTTATAATATTCTCTAACTATACTCTACCTATCTGTTATACACATGAGAAAAGAATCGCATTCTCAACAGGTATATGGCAAATAGCGCGACACAAACATTTCAATGATTATCAATGTGATAAATTGAGTACAAGCACAAAACCTTCGCCCATATAAAGGTTTGTACAACTCAGCCACCACCTGAGTCCTCAATTGAAATCCCACCTAACTCTATCTTACTCTTAACTTGCTCTTTGCTCGATACGAATTCCTCGTATCACATTATCTCTAACTCTTCGCGAGTTTATCTCGTACTATATCATAGTACAATATCTTTATAGCATCAAGCTATAATTATGCAAACATTACATACCATCTTTCAGATCACTTAAACAGACCACATCGTAATCTTATTCTATAATCATCTCCCTTAAAATTCTTTTCTTAACTCGTGATCATTTTTTTTTACGATCCTCATTTTTTCTCTTTTTCATCATTTACGACATTATTCGTTATCTTGGCTTTTGGAGTTAGAAACTCCCATTTCTTATCTTTATATCTCTTCAAGATTCTTCCTTGAATCTTCTTGTTTATATAACAATTCTTACTTTAAGAATTCCTAACTTTAGTTACATCGCTCAAAATTTCATTCGAGTTCTACACTTTCATCATACGTATCTATTTCTACACTTGGTACACCTCAAGTCTCTAACAGTTTCAATATGGTACGCTGAGTGGTTTCCCGCAAACAACCAACAAACTAGGTTTCGAGTTGTTAGTTCGTATATACCTCCGCTCTATGAAGGAATCGTTTATCCCAGATACCATACATCAACTACTAAAGAGTACAATTGCACCATACTTAGATATAACTCTCTTTTCTTAACTTCTTTATCATTCTCTTTTTATAGACATTGTCTATTTATTATCACCTTACATCCTTATTATTGGAGTTGGGTAACTCCACATTCATATTCTTGATAACGCTACGAGATTCTTCTTTGAATCCTTTCACGCAAGTTTAAATCCCCTCTTTATAAATTGCTTAAATTACTTCTTATTGTTCAAACTCTATTTGAGCTTATTCTTTCATTATCTTCACCTCTCTTCTCTAAGGTTATAGCCTACGGTACTTCTACCTAAGGTTTATAACGTACAGCTTTGATACCAACTGTAACGATCCAAAAATCCACACAATTTAAAATCTCAACTTATGTCGTTAACCATACATTAAATCTCTAATTTTACATCATTATTCGATATTAAAAACATTAAAATAGAGAAATATTTAAAACGTTTATATATTTCCTTCTTTCTTGCCCTGAATCGCAACCTATACACTGCATCACTTTGATTCAATCTTATATCATGAATCGTTACAACAAAATGACTGTACAAAGTCTTACATCATAACTAAATATCCATATACATTGGATAGCTCAACTTACAATTTAACAACATGTTACGTTCAAAATATGAAATACATTTATCATAAAATATAAGTAATCTTCATGAATATAGATCTCTATAACTCACTTAGCACATATCTTTACCTTAAAATCTTGACCTGCAAAAGTGGTTATTTGCAAGATTGAGCTCGACAGCCCAACAAAGTCTAGCAGTTTTCATGCATCACATAACACATAATAACATGCTCGATATACATCTCATTAAAGTAACATGGCATACATGCTTTTAATTCACATAGAAAATATAAAGATTAAGTTCCTTACTCAATCATCATTACTTAGCCAAAAAAATGCAGTCATATATTGACTTTAACATTTCATGATTCAACATGCATAACATATCATACAATTTAAAACAGTTCATCAAGTCCACATAGAAAATAGGAACCGAAAGACTTGCCTTGATCGTTGTTTACCAATAACAGTTTAACAGCTTACAGTTATCTGCACTTCACGTGTCCTTTTTATTGCTCAGATAATCTTTGCTTAATCACTGATAATAGTTCGAAGAATACATAATTTTCTCTTGTTTCTCTCTCTAAGACATCTGACAATTTCTCTCAAAACTCTATGGTCTCTCCCTTTTCTTTTCTTTTTCCTTTCTTAGTCTTAAGCCAAAACACACTGTACGTAAAACTAAACTGATAACAATTATGCGTAAACTAAAAACTGATATGGCCTTAATAATCACCATCACTATTATCAGTTACCAAAATAATAAGCGTATATCCATTATAAATATATTTTATTATATATTATTTATAAAAATTCAAAATTTAAAAACCAAAAGCCATAGGGCTTTGTTTGGCAAAATAATTTAAAACTAAAGACTTAATATATTTAAGCTTTGTTTGGCAAAATAAATTAAAACTACTTTAATTTATTTTAATAACCACTTATAATATAATTATTTGTCACACTTCTATCTAATTAAGTTTTCATACTTAATTTAATTAATTCTAATAACAATTCATTGCATAATATAATAATTTATTTAATCATTATAACTCTCTAACTTAATTATTAAATTAAATTAGAATACTAACTCATTAATTATTTATTAAACAAATAAATAATCAAATCACATCAAATCAATTAAACAAATACTTATTTAACGAAAAAAACATCCATTAAATATTTATATAATTCAATAAATATTTAAATATTATAATTAAAAATCTAGATTGTTACATCATTCCCTCCCTACAAGGATTATGTCCCTAGAATCACAACTAAAACCACTAATTTGTTACAATAACGACCCAAAAATCCATACAATTTAAAATCTCAACTTCGGTCGTTAACCATATATTAAATCTCTAATTTTACATCATTATTCGATATTAAAAACACTAAAATAGCGGAATATTTAAAACGTTTATACATTTCCTTCTTTCTTGCCCTGAATCGCAACCTTTACACTACATCTCTTTGCTTTAATCTTATATAATGAATCGTTACAACAAAATGATTATACAAAGTCTTATGTGAGACCCCAGATTTTATGAATAAAGATTTAAATTTCTCGAAATATAATTTTTATATTATGGTGTGGATTTGAGATAATGTTATAGTTGTGGGCAGTATTTATAATTTTTGCAAAGTATACAAGTTGATGTATAATAATCGATTGGTCGGGAAATATTCTTTTTGTCGGAGAATATCCGTACGACGGTACAATCATTGGTGGACCCCACAACGGAATGATTGTCGGATTGAGAAAACGACAAAAATATTTTTATGAAAATAACGACGAAAGTTTTACCGTTAAAACTGTTGAACTACTCGGTAGTAAAAGTACAATAATACGCGTGGTTGCATAGTAGCGCACGGTATTGATTATTGATGCTTACGTGAGAAGTCACTCAGTTTTGCTTATTTTATGGACCTCCTATTTTACCCATTTTTCAAAATAATCGGTAGAAAATTATTTTATATAATAAAGGTGGGGCCCATATGTGGGACCACATATGGGGCCCACATGTGATGTATGAAATCTGAAAATAGGGGTGAGTGGAAGTTACGTAAAAGAGAGGTAAATATATATATATATATATATATATATATATATATATATATATATATATATATATAATATTGAATGAGTGGAATTATATGGAGATGTTTGAATGATAATAGTGTGTGAGTGGAAAATAGTAGAAAAGTGGTAGTGTGATAGTGATATGTAAGAGCGTAGTGAATTTGATTATTGGGTGGGTGGGGGATTGATGTTGGTTATGGGGGAGAAAAATTAAGTGGTGTATATATAATATTGATATATATAAGTTGAAAACACGTGTTTATATATATGTATTATATTTTAATTTTTTGTTGTAATCTTATTGGTTAGTTGATTGAATTTTTGCATTGGTGATATCAAAACCTTGGTACGTATATTTGCAAAATTATTTCATCCATGAACAGTACACTTCCATTCTCCTATAAATAGAAGCTCATTCCTTCATTATTTCTTACGAATTTACTAAAACTTTAGAGAGAGAAAATTATAGAGAGAAAGAAGAAAAGTTTTCTGTTACTTAACTACTCTTATATATAGTTTCTTTTACGGTAAGGGGTATTATTTCTTTTGTATTCATGAAGAGAACTTCTGGTATTCCATTATTTATTATTCTGTTGGAATAACCTGTGTACGCGGTCTACCCTATACTTGGCCACAGTCTTCTATTATTCTGTTGGAACATCCTGTCTGTGTGTTTTACACCGAACCTGGTTCCGTCTTTATTATTATTCTGTTGGAACATCCTGTCTGTGTGTTTTACGTCGGACCTGGTTCTATTATTTATTATTCTGTCGGAATATCCTGTCTGTGCGTTTTACGCCAGACCTGGTTTTATTTATTATTCTGTCGGAATATCTTGTCTGTGCGTTTTACGCCGGACCTGGTTCCATTCTTTATTATTCTGTTGGAATATCCTGTCTGTGAGTTTTACGTCGGACCTGGTTCCATTATTTATTATTCTGTTAGAATAACCTGTCTGTGCGGTCTATCGCATGCATGGTGATTTCTTTTGTTATTCCATTCTTTATTATATTCAGTTGGTTAAAGTTTTGACTTCTATACTCCATGAAATTAGTGGAATATCCTTGATATTTGTATTTCATCCAGTATCTTTTCATGAAAATATTCTTCTAAGCATTCTTGAATTTTACTCCACAAAGCAGTATCATGTTGACAATTTGGACGTTATTGGTTCCTAGATAAATTAATTCTTGAACTTGTTTTATTGATTATTATGTCATTGTCATCATCCTCATGTTTATATTATGTTGAAATTCATCTGTGGCCTGTAGTGCATAGATGAACTTGGTATGATTATGACCAGAGATTATTCGGTGTAATCATGACCGTAATGTAATGAATGATGTGGTAAAAATCCTCACTTGTCGTAGTGCATTGATGGACAATTTTTGGTATGATTATGGCTATGGATTCTCTTTGGCCATAGTGCAAAGATGAATTATTTTATGGCATAATCAGGACCGTTGATGAAAACATGATTATCTTTAGCCGTAGTGCATGGATAATTCGTGGTCGTGATACTAAAGAATATCCTTGGCCGTTATGCGGGGGTGATTCGATGATGTGGATTATTTATTAAGCTGAGTCCCAGCGATAAAAGTCATAAAAAACCTTTTAAATCATAAAAGATAGTAGATTTTATTCTCTACTTGACTTTTTTAATGGATTGCTTGATCCGCTGCAGTTAAACTTGATGTCTATTGTATTTTATCAGTTTAACATTGTTGAAGACTAATGATAATTTATTCTGCATTATCTTAGTCATAATATTTCTTATTGGGCTAGTTGAGCTCACCCTTTCTTTCACTGTTCTCTTCAGGAAATGAGAATATAGTTGGACGAGTCGGGAAACGGAGTGATGGACCAGATGATAGCATTAGTAGTCCTCACTATTTTATGTAATAGTGTGATAATAATTGTAATGAGGACTCCTTTTGAGTATGGATACTCTCTAGAAGACAATACTTGTATTCAAACTCACAGTTTATGTTATGTCGTATTGTACACGACAGTTGAATTTGGATCGTTACATCAATCCTTCCTTACAAGGATTTTGTCCTCAGAATCACAACTAAAATCACTCATTCGTTACAATCTTCCCTACTTACAAAGATTCTGTTCCCAGAATCGAAGACAAATTAAACAAATAACTCAGAGTAATCTTTCATCGTTTTATCTAAATATAGGTTTTATATTTCCTACTACATTCATTACTTCAACAAATTCTAGGTTTCATTTCATAACTTTAACTTGAACTCAATTATATTTTGAGTATTATAAATCTTTTAACCCATTCATTTCCTTTTCTAAGGATCGTTAACATCAACACTCGGGATATTACATTCACCATTTCTTCTAAAAATTTCGTCCTCGAAATTTTATTTATTAATTTCTATTCATTCATCCTATCAAAGTAGATTTTACGTCACTACTTCATTCATTTATTAGTTTCTATAACCACTTTCTTTTCACAAAGATCATTCTACAATTATTAACTTTTCTATTAAAAGTTTCACATTATTCTTTGATAATTCATATCCTTCTCACTTCAAAATCTCTTTTCTAACTTATTTAATATACTCATCATTCAGTGTTGCATTCTACGACTTACTTCTTTCTAAGGAATATTTTCCTTTTTCACTTCCATCTTGCAGAATAACAAGAATCTTCCACAATTGTTCAATAATTGGGAAGTAGTTTGAATAACTCAGGAATTTAAAAGATTCCAAATCATGCTGAGGGTCATAAGACCACGAACTATGTCCACAGTTGCAAGTAATCTTTCAACTTCAACTTTAACAGTCATAAGACTATAAGGACCCCCGTACTTAGGGTGTTAAGCCCTTTCGTACGATGTATTGTGCACAAACATTTAAACTATATGCGTATGTCCATAGTTATAAGTAATCTTTCAACAATCATATGAGTTTAAGAACTTATCCTAGTTAGACCATAGGCGTCCATTCGCTGAGGGGTTCAAAAACATACCATATAATTATGAGTCACGAACCTACCATAAGTATGAGTTTTAAGAACTCGCACTTAACCTTATAATATTCTCTAACTATACTCTACCTATCTGTTATACACATGAGAAAAGAATCGCCTTCTCAACAGGCATATAGCAAATAGCGCGACACAAACATTCCAATGATTATCAATGTGATAAATTGAGTACAAGCACAAAACCCTCGCCCATATAAAGGTTTGTACAACTCAGCCACCACCTGAGTCCTCAATTGAAATCCCACCTAACTCTATCTTACTCTTAACTTGCTCTTTGCTCGATACGAATTCCTCGTATCACATTATCTCTAACTCCTCGCGAGTTTATCTCGTACTATATCATAGTACAATATCTTTATAGCATCAAGCTATAATTATGCAAACATTACATACCATCTTTCAGATCACTTAAACAGATCACATCGTAATCTTATTCTATAATCATCTCCCTTAAAATTCTTTTCTTAACTCGTGATCATTTTTTTTACGATCCTCATTCTTTCTCTTTTTCATCATTTACGACATTATTCGTTATCTTGGCTTTTGGAGTTAGGAAACTCCCATTTCTTATCTTTATATCTCTTCAAGATTCTTCCTTGAATCTTCTTGTTTTTATAACAATTCTTACTTTAAGAATTCCTAACTTTAGTTACATCGCTCAAAATTTCATTCGAGTTCTACACTTTCATCATACGTATCTATTTCTACACTTGGTACACCTCAAGTCTCTAACAGTTTCAATATGGTACGCTGAGTGGTTTCCCGCAAACAACTAACAAACTAGGTTTCGAGTTGTTAGTTCGTATATACCTCCGCTCTATGAAGGAATCGTTTATCCCAGATACCATACATCAACTACTAAAGAGTACAATTGCACCATACTTAGATATAACTCTCTTTTCTTAACTTCTTTATCATTCTCTTTTATAGACATTGTCTATTTATTATCACCTTACATCCTTATTATTGGAGTTGGGTAACTCCACATTCATATTCCTGATAACTCTACGAGATTCTTCTTTGAATCCTTTCACGCAAGTTTAAATCCCCTCTTTATAAATTGCTTAAATTACTTCTTATTGTTCAAACTCTATTTGAGCTTATTCTTTCATTATCTTCACCTCTCTTCTCTAAGGTTATAGCCTACGGTACTTCTACCTAAGGTTTATAACGTACAGCTTTGATACCAACTGTAACGATCCAAAAATCCACACAATTTAAAATCTCAACTTCTGTCGTTAACCATACATTAAATCTCTAATTTTACATCATTATTCGATATTAAAAACATTAAAATAGAGAAATATTTAAAACGTTTATATATTTCCTTCTTTCTTGCCCTGAATCGTAACCTATACACTGCATCACTTTGATTCAATCTTATATCATGAATCGTTACAACAAAATGACTATACAAAGTCTTACATCATAACTAAATATTCATATACATTGGATAGCTCAACTTACAATTTAACAACATGTTACGTTCAAAATATGAAATACATTTATCATAAAACATAAGTAATCTTCATGAATATAGATCTCTATAACTCACTTAGCACATATCTTTACCTTAAAATCTTGACCTGCAAAAGTGGTTATTTGCAAGATTGAGCTCGACAGCCCAACAAAGTCTAACAGTTTTCATGCATCACATAACACATAATAACATGCTCGATATACATCTCATTAAAGTAACATGGCATACATGCTTTTAATTCACATAGAAAATATAAAGATTAAGTTCCTTACTCAATCATCATTACTTAGCCAAAAAAATGCAGTCATATATTGACTTTAACATTTCATGATTCAACATGCATAACATATCATACAATTTAAAACAGTTCATCAAGTCCACATAGAAAATAGGAACCGAAAGACTTGCCTTGATCGTTGTTTACCAATAACAGTTTAACAGCTTACAGTTATCTGCACTTCACGTGTCCTTTTTATTGCTCAGATAATCTTTGCTTACTCACTGATAATAGTTCGAAGAATACATAATTTTCTCTTGTTTCTCTTTCTAAGACCTCTGACAATTTCTCTCAAAACTCTTTGGTCTCTCCCTTTTCTTTTCTTTTTCCTTTCTTAGTCTTAAGCCAAAACACACTGTACGTAAAACTAAACTGATAACAATTATGCGTAAACTAAAAACTGATATGGCCTTAATAATCACCATAACTATTATCAGTTACCAAAATAATAAGCGTGTATCCATTATAAATATATTTTATTATATATTATTTATAAAAATTCAAAATTTAAAAAACAAAAGCCATAGGGCTTTGTTTGGCAAAATAATTTAAAACTAAAGATTTAATATATTTAAGCCTTGTTTGGCAAAATAAATTAAAACCACTTTAATTTATTTTAATAACCATATATAATATAATTATTTGTCACACTTCTATCTAATTAAGTTTTCATACTTAATTTAATTAATTCTAATAACAATTCATTGCATAATATAATAATTTATTTAATCATTATAACTCTTTAACTTAATTATTAAATTAAATTAGAATACTAACTCATTAATTATTTATTAAACAAATAAATAATCAAATCACATCAAATCAATTAAACAAATACTTATTCAACGATAAACACATCCATTAAATATTTATATAATTCAATAAATATTTAAATATTATAATTAAAAATTTGGATTGTTACATCAATCCTTCCTTACAAGGATTTTGTCCTCAGAATCACAACTAAAATCACTCATTCGTTACAATCTTCCCTACTTACAAAGATTCTGTTCCCAGAATCGAAGACAAATTAAACAAATAACTCAGAGTAATCTTTCATCGTTTTATCTAAATATAGGTTTTATATTTCCTACTACATTCATTACTTCAACAAATTCTAGGTTTCATTTCATAACTTTAACTTGAACTCAATTATATTTTGAGTATTATAAATCTTTTAACCCATTCATTTCCTTTTCTAAGGATCGTTAACATCAACACTCGGGATATTACCTTCACCATTTCTTCTAAGAATTTCGTCCTCGAAATTTTATTTATTAATTTCTATTCATTCATCCTATCAAAGTAGATTTTACGTCACTACTTCATTCATTTATTAGTTTCTATAACCACTTTCTTTTCACAAAGATCATTCTACAATTATTAACTTTTCTATTAAAAGTTTCACATTATTCTTTGATAATTCATATCCTTCTCACTTCAAAATCTCTTTTCTAACTTATTCAATATACTCATCATTCAGTGTTGCATTCTACGACTTACTTCTTTCTAAGGAATATTTTCCTTTTTCACTTCCATCTTGCAGAATAACAAGAATCTTCCACAATTGTTCAATAATTGGGAAGTAGTTTGAATAACTCAGGAATTTAAAAGATTCCAAATCATGCTGAGGGTCATAAGACCACGAACTATGTCCACAGTTGCAAGTAATCTTTCAACTTCAACTTTAACAGTCATAAGACTATAAGGACCCCCGTACTTAGGGTGTTAAGCCCTTTCGTACGATGTATTGTGCACAAACATTTAAACTATATGCGTATGTCCATAGTTATAAGTAATCTTTCAACAATCATATGAGTTTAAGAACTTATCCTAGTTAGACCATAGGCGTCCATTCGCTGAGGGGTCCAAAAACATACCATATAATTATGAGTCACGAACCTACCATAAGTATGAGTTTTAAGAACTCGCACTTAACCTTATAATATTCTCTAACTATACTCTACCTATCTGTTATACACATGAGAAAAGAATCGCCTTCTCAACAGGCATATAGCAAATAGCGCGACACAAACATTCCAATGATTATCAATGTGATAAATTGAGTACAAGCACAAAACCTTCGCCCATATAAAGGTTTGTACAACTCAGCCACCACCTGAGTCCTCAATTGAAATCCCACCTAACTCTATCTTACTCTTAACTTGCTCTTTGCTCGATACGAATTCCTCGTATCACATTATCTCTAACTCCTCGCGAATTTATCTCGTACTATATCATAGTACAATATCTTTATAGCATCAAGCTATAATTATGCAAACATTACATACCATCTTTCAGATCACTTAAACAGACCACATCGTAATCTTATTCTATAATCATCTCCCTTAAAATTCTTTTCTTAACTCGTGATCATTTTTTTTTACGATCCTCATTTTTTCTCTTTTTCATCATTTACGACATTATTCGTTATCTTGGCTTTTGGAGTTAGGAAACTCCCATTTCTTATCTTTATATCTCTTCAAGATTCTTCCTTGAATCTTCTTGTTTATATAACAATTCTTACTTTAAGAATTCCTAACTTTAGTTACATCGCTCAAAATTTCATTCGAGTTCTACACTTTCATCATACGTATCTATTTCTACACTTGGTACACCTCAAGTCTCTAACAGTTTCAATATGGTACACTGAGTAGTTTCCCGCAAACAACCAACAAACTAGGTTTCGAGTTGTTAGTTCGTATATACCTCCGCTCTATGAAGGAATCGTTTATCCCAGATACCATACATCAACTACTAAAGAGTACAATTGCACCATACTTAGATATAACTCTCTTTTCTTAACTTCTTTATCATTCTCTTTTTATAGACATTGTCTATTTATTATCACCTTACATCCTTATTATTGGAGTTGGGTAACTCCACATTCATATTCCTGATAACGCTACGAGATTCTTCTTTGAATCCTTTCACGCAAGTTTAAATCCCCTCTTTATAAATTGCTTAAATTACTTCTTATTGTTCAAACTCTATTTGAGCTTATTCTTTCATTATCTTCACCTCTCTTCTCTAAGGTTATAGCCTACGGTACTTCTACCTAAGGTTTATAACGTACAGCTTTGATACCAACTGTAACGATCCAAAAATCCACACAATTTAAAATCTCAACTTCTGTCGTTAACCATACATTAAATCTCTAATTTTACATCATTATTCGATATTAAAAACATTAAAATAGAGAAATATTTAAAACGTTTGTATATTTCCTTCTTTCTTGCCCTGAATCGCAACCTATACACTGCATCACTTTGATTCAATCTTATATCATGAATCGTTACAACAAAATGACTGTACAAAGTCTTACATCATAACTAAATATCCATATACATTGGATAGCTCAACTTACAATTTAACAACATGTTACGTTCAAAATATGAAATACATTTATCATAAAATATAAGTAATCTTCATGAATATAGATCTCTATAACTCACTTAGCACATATCTTTACCTTAAAATCTTGACCTGCAAAAGTGGTTATTTGCAAGATTGAGCTCGACAGCCCAACAAAGTCTAACAGTTTTCATGCATCACATAACACATAATAACATGCTCGATATACATCTCATTAAAATAACATGGCATACATGCTTTTAATTCACATAGAAAATATAAAGATTAAGTTCCTTACTCAATCATCATTACTTAGCCAAAACAATGCAGTCATATATTGAATTTAACATTTCATGATTCAACATGCATAACATATCATACAATTTAAAATAGTTCATCAAGTCCACATAGAAAATAGGAACCGAAAGACTTGCCTTGATCGTTGTTTACCAATAACAGTTTAACAGCTTACAGTTATCTGCACTTCACGTGTCCTTTTTATTGCTCAGATAATCTTTGCTTAATCACTGATAATAGTTCGAAGAATACATAATTTTCTCTTGTTTCTCTCTCTAAGACATCTGACAATTTCTCTCAAAACTCTATGGTCTCTCCCTTTTCTTTTCTTTTTCCTTTCTTAGTCTTAAGCCAAAACACACTGTACGTAAAACTAAACTGATAACAATTATGCGTAAACTAAAAACTGATATGGCCTTAATAATCACCATCACTATTATCAGTTACCAAAATAATAAGCGTATATCCATTATAAATATATTTTATTATATATTATTTATAAAAATTCAAAATTTAGAAACCAAAAGCCATAGGGCTTTGTTTGGCAAAATAATTTAAAACTAAAGACTTAATATATTTAAGCTTTGTTTGGCAAAATAAATTAAAACTACTTTAATTTATTTTAATAACCACTTATAATATAATTATTTGTCACACTTCTATCTAATTAAGTTTTCATACTTAATTTAATTAATTCTAATAACAATTCATTGCATAATATAATAATTTATTTAATCATTATAACTCTCTAACTTAATTATTAAATTAAATTAGAATACTAACTCATTAATTATTTATTAAACAAATAAATAATCAAATCACATCAAATCAATTAAACAAATACTTATTTAACGAAAAACACATCCATTAAATATTTATATAATTCAATAAATATTTAAATATTATAATTAAAAATCTAGATTGTTACATCATTCCCTCCCTACAAGGATTATGTCCCTAGAATCACAACTAAAACCACTAATTTGTTACAATAACGACCCAAAAATCCATACAATTTAAAATCTCAACTTCGGTCGTTAACCATATATTAAATCTCTAATTTTACATCATTATTCGATATTAAAAACACTAAAATAGCGGAATATTTAAAACGTTTATACATTTCCTTCTTTCTTGCCCTGAATCGCAACCTTTACACTACATCTCTTTGCTTTAATCTTATATCATGAATCGTTACAACAAAATGACTATACAAAGTCTTATGTGAGACCCCAGATTTTATGAATAAAGATTTAAATTTCTCGAAATATAATTTTTATATTATGGTGTGGATTTGAGATAATGTTATAGTTGTGGGCAGTATTTATAATTTTTGCAAAGTATACAAGTTGATGTATAATAATCGATTGGTCGGGAAATATTCTTTTTGTCGGAGAATATCCGTACGACGGTACAATCATTGGTGGACCCCACAACGGAATGATTGTCGGATTGAGAAAACGACAAAAATATTTTTATGAAAATAACGACGAAAGTTTTACCGTTAAAACTGTTGAACTACTCGGTAGTAAAAGTACAATAATACGCGTGGTTGCATAGTAGCGCACGGTATTGATTATTGATGCTTACGTGAGAAGTCACTCAGTTTTGCTTATTTTATGGACCTCCTATTTTACCCATTTTTCAAAATAATCGGTAGAAAATTATTTTATATAATAAAGGTGGGGCCCATATGTGGGACCACATATGGGGCCCACATGTGATGTATGAAATCTGAAAATAGGGGTGAGTGGAAGTTACGTATATATATATATATATATATATATATATATATATATATATATAATATTGAATGAGTGGAATTATATGGAGATGTTTGAATGATAATAGTGTGTGAGTGGAAAATAGTAGAAAAGTGGTAGTGTGATAGTGATATGTAAGAGCGTAGTGAATTTGATTATTGGGTGGGTGGGGGATTGATGTTGGTTATGGGGGAGAAAAATTAAGTGGTGTATATATAATATTGATATATATAAGTTGAAAACACGTGTTTATATATATGTATTATATTTTAATTTTTTGTTGTAATCTTATTGGTTAGTTAATTGAATTTTTGCATTGGTGATATCAAAACCTTGGTACGTATATTTGCAAAATTATTTCATCCATGAACAGTACACTTCCATTCTCCTATAAATAGAAGCTCATTCCTTCATTATTTCTTACGAATTTACTAAAACTTTAGAGAGAGAAAATTATAGAGAGAAAGAAGAAAAGTTTTCTGCTACTTAACTACTCTTATATTTAGTTTCTTTTACGGTAAGGGGTATTATTTCTTTTGTATTCATGAAGAGAACTTCTGGTATTCCATTATTTATTATTCTGTTGGAATAACCTGTGTACGCGGTCTACCCTATACTTGGCCACAGTCTTCTATTATTCTGTTGGAACATCCTGTCTGTGTGTTTTACACCGAACCTGGTTCCGTCTTTATTATTATTCTGTTGGAACATCCTGTCTGTGTGTTTTACGTCGGACCTGGTTCTATTATTTATTATTCTGTCGGAATATCCTGTCTGTGCGTTTTACGCCAGACCTGGTTTTATTTATTATTCTGTCGGAATATCTTGTCTGTGCGTTTTACGCCGGACCTGGTTACATTCTTTATTATTCTGTTGGAATATCCTGTCTGTGAGTTTTACGTCGGACCTGGTTCCATTATTTATTATTCTGTTAGAATAACCTGTCTGTGCGGTCTATCGCATGCATGGTGATTTCTTTTGTTATTCCATTCTTTATTATATTCAGTTGGTTAAAGTTTTGACTTCTATACTCCATGAAATTAGTGGAATATCCTTGATATTTGTATTTCATCCAGTATCTTTTCATGAAAATATTCTTCTAAGCATTCTTGAATTTTACTCCACAAAGCAGTATCATGTTGACAATTTGGACGTTATTGGTTCCTAGATAAATTAATTCTTGAACTTGTTTTATTGATTATTATGTCATTGTCATCATCCTCATGTTTATATTATGTTGAAATTCATCTGTGGCCTGTAGTGCATAGATGAACTTGGTATGATTATGACCAGAGATTATTCGGTGTAATCATGACCGTAATGTAATGAATGATGTGGTAAAAATCCTCACTTGTCGTAGTGCATTGATGGACAATTTTTGGTATGATTATGGCTATGGATTCTCTTTGGCCATAGTGCAAAGATGAATTATTTTATGGCATAATCAGGACCGTTGATGAAAACATGATTATCTTTAGCCGTAGTGCATGGATAATTCGTGGTCGTGATACTAAAGAATATCCTTGGCCGTTATGCGGGGGTGATTCGATGATGTGGATTATTTATTAAGCTGAGTCCCAGCGATAAAAGTCATGAAAAACCTTTTAAATCATAAAAGATAGTAGATTTTATTCTCTACTTGACTCTTTTAATGGATTGCTTGATCCGCTGTAGTTAAACTTGATGTCTATTGTATTTTATCAGTTTAACATTGTTGAAGACTAATGATAATTTATTCTGCATTATCTTAGTCATAATATTTCTTATTGGGCTAGTTGAGCTCACCCTTTCTTTCATTGTTCTCTTCAGGAAATGAGAATATAGTTGGACGAGTCGGGAAACGGAGTGATGGACCAGATGATATCATTAGTAGTCCTCACTATTTTATGTAATAGTGTGATAATAATTGTAATGAGGACTCCTTTTGAGTATGGATACTCTCTAGAAGACAATACTTGTATTCAAACTCACAGTTTATGTTATGTCGTATTGTACACGACAGTTGAATTATTAAGTTGTATTTGAATTATGTACCATGTATCTGGCGACCCAAGATGGGTGACGTATACCTAATTTTAGGGGCGTCACAGTTGGTATCAAAGCTTACGGATACGATCCCTGGCTAAGATGTGAGAATAGAACTAGAAGGGGAGAAACGGGGAATTCCTTCGCTAGTATGACCTACCTAAGTTTATTTGGTATTTAATTGGTCGGTCAGAAAATAGGAATAATATGTTACATGTCGATTAACCTTTGTTTTGTGGTAGTATTTACAAATGGCATCCGAAAATATTGAGATAAGCAATGAAGCACATGAGAACGTGGAGACACCTCTAATCACCAACCAGGTTAATGTGATTAGAGATATCCATGTGGTGATTGAGGAATTAAAAGTTGCACTCAAGCTAGTCGCAAAGGTAGCAACTGAGAGTGAGGAAGAAGAGGAACCTGAGGTTGATTTATTAGAAGAACTTATTGATCAAAATATAGAATTGCAAAATCGTATTCATGAGTTAGAAGAGCAGGCTGAAGAACGACAAGCGGTCGTAGAACAAAGGGATGCAACAATTTAAAATTGTATTACCCGATGTGCGATGGTTGAACAAAAGCACTCTTTGACAGAGTATATGATATTAAAGCTGGAATATGAGAATTCAAATGTCAAGGAGCAACTGAAAGAAGAAATAACTGAACGAGTAAGAATGAAAGATGCATGGGTAAAAGCCGCACGAAGCGTTGATATTGTGGAAAGAGAAATCCGATCCAAGAAAGCTAAAATAGTTAATATGTAATTTTTTCGACAGCAATTGGGAAAATCCAGCATCGAGTTTTGAATTACCCTAACTAGGAATCGAACGAAGTTATCATGGGTTAGTTAATTATAAATTCTTGCAAAGTCTATACCTTATTAGATACTGGTTCTATCCATTCTTTTATCTCTCTTGCTTGCGCTCAACGGTTAAATTTAACTTCGGAGAACTTAGACTTTGACTTATTGGTTGAAACTTCGATAGTAGAAACCTTCGTTACCTCCACTATTTATAAATCTTGTTTGATTCAAATCGACACTTTCACGTTACCTGTTGATCTTATCTCTTTGAAAATACTTGCCTTTGATGTGATTTTAGGAATCGATTGGTTAACTACTCATTATATTTTTTTTGTAAGGTTGTTAGCTTTCATACTCCTAACCAACCTGTTATGCGAATTTAAAGTAACCAAACCACTAAAGTCAATCATTGTCATATCAAGCCATAAGTAAAGAGCCCCGGTCCTTTCGTTGTTGACCACCTTATGTAGAATGCACCAAAGCCAGACTTTTTGTAGGCGACGTCGTGAATGAAGATGGCAAGTTGATAGGTATCAACGTGACGTGTTATCCAAGTCTTAGATGAGAGTCACAGTTTTGAATGATATTCCTATTGTTAATAAATTTCCTGAAGTATTCTTGAAGACTTCTTAGCCTACCCTAGAGCGTGAAATCGAATTTTGTATTGACCCCGGTACAAAATACATTTCTTAAACCCTCAAATATTTCTTCAACTAAAGCGAACGTAACATACGCCAAAGATGTTGGCTCAAGCTGTTGTAGATTACGATCGTACCATACAATATCATCGTGGAAGTGCGAACGTGATAGCTGATGTGTTGAGTAGAAGATCGTATGCGTTTACAAGTGCGAATATACGAACCCACGTGAAGATAACGAATATACGAGTAGAATCGACTTTAATCGATAAAGTTAAAGCCACTTAAGCTACATACTCAGAGCTGATGAATGTGAAGAAGAAGGTTCAAGATGGCGTTATTCTAGAACCAATAATCGACAAAGAGAGGAAATCTCAACCCTCGATTTAATTGGCCCATTTGAAATCCTCGATCAAGTAGGAACTGTGGCTTATAGACTTGTTTTACCGCCAAGTATGTCGCGTGTTCATAATATTATTTAACGTATCGATGTTACGTAAATATATGGACGACCTGAACCACATTATTGATTTAAAACTGGACGAGATAGCGGATGATTTAACGTATGAAGATGTACATGTTTAAATCTTGGAATATATTCTACGCTTAAAGGTTATACCTCAAGAGGTAGAATCTGACGAAATGTCCTCATCTGTTCGGCATACCAGGTACGTACGTAAATTTCGAGGGCGAAATTTCATAAGGAGGGGAGATTGTGAGACCCCAGATTTTATGAATAAAGATTTAAATTTCTCGAAATATTTTTTTTATATTATGGTGTGGATTTGAGATAATGTTATAGTTGTGGGTAGTATTTATAATTTTTGCAAAGTATACAAGTTGATGTATAATATTCGATTGGTCGGGAAATATTCTTTTTGTCGGGGAATATCCGTATGACGGTACAATCATTGGTGGACCCCACAACAGAATGATTGTCGGATTGAGAAAATGACAAAAATATTTTTATGAAAATAACGACGGAAGTTTTACCGTTAAAACTGTTGAACTACTCTGTAGTAAAAGTACAGTAATACGCGTGGTTGCATAGTAGCGCACGGTATTGATTATTGATGCTTACGTGAGAAGTCACTCAGTTTTGCTTATTTTATGGACCTCCTATTTTACCCATTTTTCAAAATAATCGGTAGAAAATTATTTTATATAATAAAGGTGGGGCCCATATGTGGGACCACATATGGGGCCCACATGTGATGTATGAAATCTGAAAATAGGGGTGAGTGGAAGTTACGTAAAAGAGAGGTAAAATATATATATATATATATATATATATATATATATATATATATATATATATATTCATGAACAGTACACTTCCATTCATCCATGATAATAGTGTGTGAGTGGAAAATAGTAGAAAAGTGGTAGTGTGATAGTGATATGTAAGAGCGTAGTGAATTTAATTATTGGGTGGGTGGGGGATTGATGTTGGTTATGGGGGAGAAAAATTAAGTGGTGTATATATAATATTGATATATATAAGTTGAAAACACGTGTTTATATATATGTATTATATTTTAATTTTTTGTTGTAATCTTATTGGTTAGTTGATTGAATTTTTGCATTGGTGATATCAAAACCTTGGTACGTATATTTGCAAAATTATTTCATCCATGAACAGTACACTTCCATTCTCCTATAAATAGAAGCTCATTCTTTCATTATTTCTTACGAATTTACTAAAACTTTAGAGAGAGAAAATTATAGAGAGAAAGAAGAAAAGTTTTCTACTACTTAACTACTCTTATATTCAGTTTCTTTTACGGTAAGGGGTATTATTTCTTTGTATTCATGAAGAGAACTTCTGTTATTTCATTATTTATTATTCTGTTGGAATAACCTATATACGCGGTCTACCCTATACTTGGCGACATTCTTCTATTATTTAGTTGGAACATCATGTCTGTGTATTTTACACCGAACCTGGTTCCGTCTTTATTATTATTCTGTTGGAACATCCTGTCTATGTGTTTTACGCCGGACCTGGTTCTATTATTTATTATTATGTCGGAATATACTATTTGTGCGTTTTACGCAGGACCTGGTTCCATTATTTATTATTCTATCGGAATATCATGTCTGTCCGTTTTACGCCGGACCTGGTTCCATTCTTTATTATTCTGTTGGAATATCCTGTCTGTGCGTTTTACGTCGGACCTGGTTCCATTATTTATTATTCTGTTAGAATAACCTGTCTGTGCGGTCTATCGCATGCATGGTGATTTCTTTTGTTATTCCATTCTTTATTATACTTAGTTGGTTAAAGTTTTGACTTCTATACTCCATGAAATTAGTGGAATATCCTTGATATTTGTATTTCATCTAGTATCTTTTTATGAAAATATTCTTCTAAGCATTCTTGAATTTTACTCCACAAAGTAGTATCATGTTTACAATTTGGACGTTATTGGTTCCTGGATAAATTAATTCTTGAACTTGTTTTATTGATTATTATGTAATTGTCATCATCCTCATGTTTATATTATGTTGAAAGTCATATGTGGCCTATAGTGCATAGATGGACTTGGTATGATTATGACCAGGGATTATTCGATGTAATCATGACCGTAATGTTACAAATAATGTGGATAAAGTCATCTGTGGCCTGTAGTGCATAGATGGACTTGGTATGACTATGACCAGTGATTATTCGGTGTAATCATGACTGCAATGTAATGAATGATGTGGTAAAAATCCTCATTTGCCGTAGTGCATTGATGGACAGTTTTTGGTATGATTATGGCTATGGATTCTCTTTGGCCGTAGTGCAAAGATGAATTGTTTTATGACATGATCAGGACCGTTGATGAAAACATGATTATCTTTAGCCGTAGTGCATGGATAATTCGTGGTCGTGATACTAAAGAATATCCTTGGCCGTTGTGCAGGGGCGATTCTATGATGTGGATTATTTATTAAGTTGAGTCCCAGTGATAAAAGTCATGAAAAACCTTTTAAATCATAAAAGATAGTAGATTTTATTCTCTACTTGACTCTTTTAATGGATTGCTTTATCCGCTGCAGTTAAACTTGATGTCAATTGTATTTTATCAGTTTAACATTGTTGAAGACTAATGATAATTTATTCTGGATTATCTTAGTCATAATATTTCTTATTGGGCTAGTTGAGCTCACCCTTTCTTTCACTGTTCTCTTCAAGAAATGAGAATATAGTTGGACGAGTCGGAAAACGGAGTGATGGACCAGATGATAGCATTAGTAGTCCTCACTATTCTATGTAATAGTGTGATAATAATTGTAATGAGGACTCCTTTTGATTATGGATACTCTCTAGAAGACAATACTTGTATTCAAACTCACAGTTTATGTTATGTCGTATTGTACACGACAGTTGTATTATTAAGTGGTATTTGGATTTTGTACCATGTATCTGGTGACCCAAGATGTGTGACGTATACCTAATTTTGGGGGCGTCACATCTTACATCATAACTAAATATACATATACATTGGATAGCTCAACTTACAATTTAACAATATGTTACGTTCAAAATATGAAATACATTTCTCATAAAACATAAGTAATCTTCGTGAATATAGATCTTTATAACTCACTTAGCACATATCTTTACCTTAAAATCTTGACCTGCAAAAGTGGTTATTTGCAAGAGTGAGCTCGACAGCCCAGCAAAGTCTAACAGTTTTCATGCATCACATAACACATAATAACATGCTCGATATACATCTCATTAAAGTAACATGGCATACATGCTTTTAATTCACATAGCAAATATAAAGATTGAGTTCCTTACTCAATCATCATTACTTAGCCAAAACAACACAGTCATATATTGACTTTAACATTTCATGATTCAACATGCATAACATATCATGCAATTTAAAACAGTTCATTAAGTCCACGTAGAAAATAGGAACCGAAAGACTTGCCTTGATCGTTGTTTACCAATAACAGTTTAACAGCTTACAGTTATCTGCACTTCACGTGCCCTTATTATTGCTCAGACAATCTTTGCTTAATCACTGATAATAGTTTAAAAAATACATAATTTTCTCTTGTTTCTCTCTCTAAGACCTCTGACAATTTCTCTCAAAACTCTTTGGTCTCTCCCTTTTCTTTCCTTTTTCCTTTCTTAGTCTTAAGCCAAAATACACTGTACGTAAAACTAAACTGATAACAATTATGCGTAAACTAATACTGATATGGCCTTAATAATCACCATAACTATTATCAGTTACCAAAATAATAAGCGTATATCCATTATAAATATATTTTATTATATATTATTTATAAAAATTCAAAATTTAAAAACCAAAAGCCATGGGGCTTTGTTTCGCAAAATAATTTAAAACTAAAGACTTAATATATTTAAGCCTTGTCTGGCAAAATAAATTAAAACTACTTTAATTTATTTTAATAACCACTTATAATATAATTATTTGTCACACTTCTATCTAATTAAGTTTTCATACTTAATTTAATTAATTCTAATAACAATTCATTGCATAATATAATAATTTATTTAATCATTATAACTCTCTAACTTAATTAGTAAATTATATTAGAATACTAACTCATTAATTATTTATAAAATAAATAAACAATCAAATCACATCAAATCAATTAAACAAATACTTATTCAACGATAAACACATCCATTAAATATTTATATAATTCAATAAATATTTAAATACTATAATTAGAAATCTGGATTGTTACATCATTCCCTCCTTACAAGGATTTTGTCCTCAGAATCACAACTAAAACCACTCATTCGTTACAATCTTCCCTACTTACAAAGATTCTGTCCCCATAATCGAAGACAAATTAAACAAATAACTCAGAGTAATCTTTTATCATTTTATCTAAATAAAGGTTTTATATTTCCTACTACATTCATTACTTCAACAAATTTTAGGTTTCATTTCATAACTTTAACTTGAACTCAATTATATTTTGAGTATTATAAATCTTTTAACCCATTCATTTCCTTTTCTAAGGATCGTTAACATCAACACTCGGGATATTACAAAAACTCCATTATGTATTCCTTAGCGAGCCACGTTCAGTGAACTTATTTTCTAATAAGCACCTACATACTTGCTTTAGTGTCTCCACACAAATGATCATGAGATCAATCATCCTCATCCAATGAGCAAGCAATGTATGTACCAATCTATCCGAATTCACTAATCCCCAATTTAGTAATCCAATGATTGGGAACTAATTTAGTTTTAAGCTTTCTAAGAATTTAGATCTCATTAGAATGATCATCATCATTATTCTAAAAATATTGCTTAAAACTATGGGTTTATAACATATTATAAAGCAGCATCATGTAGATAATTAAAAACCTGTAATAAAATTAATATTTTTTTTATTAATAAATGAATAAGATTGTTACAAAGTATATGCTTTATCATCAAACATGATTGGCTTGTGTGCATACTACTTTCATAAATATCCTATGAAAGATAACGTACTACATGTCTCAACAAATACAACAAAAGTAACTTCTAAAAACTACTACTTTAAAGCTAAAAATATGCATAATCACAAGTCTCCATCCTCGATGGTAAACAAAATTAACTTCTAAAAAGTAATACCTAAAAGATCAGCATGCGTATATAATCACAAGTCTCCATCCTCGGTACCATTACCTGAATCCTCATCATGCTCATCCTCAACATCAACATTCTACAAGTAGTATGTCAAATATATTAAATGAATGCATGCATTCAAAACATATATAAGACCAAGAAAACTGATTTCATAATATGAACAAACATTAGCAACTTACATATTTCAGCTATTTTAAACAATAATCTCAGCATACGTGTGACACCCCCAAATCTGGATACTTTATTCTCATAGGATTTGGTGCTCACTATCCAAATTAATTACTTCTAACTACCCATAATCAAGGATAAAGACATAAATTAAACAACTTAAATAATAATCCTCCCCATTATTTAAAGGGTTACATCAACTTAAAATAATCCCAAGTAATTTAACATTAAACTATTACATAAGTCTGCGGAATACATCACAAAATAAAATAAGTTTCACATCATAGATTCTATTAAATAAAATTAAACATGTCTTCATCATTTGGACATCTTGCCCTTGCCTTTGCTAGAAGATGGCTCATCAACTTTCTCAACTTTAGCTGTAGTGTTAAATGTAAGAGTGAGCAAACAGTTGCTCACTAATATAATAATGATAAAAGTAATAACATAGGGGTAAGCAATGTATACTGAATAATTAAAAATTTATACCATCAACTCCTTCATCTTTACTGGGGCCATTCTATATGGGGCTTTAGATATCGGAGCTGCTCCTGGCGCTAAATCAATCACGAACTCGATATCTCGATCTGGCAGAAGTCAATCCAAATCGTCTAGAAATATGTCTACAAAATCTCTAATGACCGGTATCTCTTCTAACTTCGCACTCTTCTTCTATGTATCGACTATGTAGGCTAAGTATCATATACATCTTTATCTCAGTAACTTCTTGGCTTGCATCACCGTCAGACAACTTGCTTATCGAGCTGATTTACTGCCATAAAACACCACCTTTGAAAGAGTCATAAGGTTAACACATTTCTTTTAGCAATTAATTATTACCCCGCAATTTAATAACCAATCCATTCCCAGTATAATATCAAACTCCCCAAGTTTAATTGGTATCAAATCTACCATCATCTCATGACCCTTTGTATCCACCCTACAATTCTTGTATATAAACATAGCAGGAATCACTTCCTTAATCGCAATCTCTATGCTTAAAGGGAAATCTAATTCTTCTTGAGGCAAATCTAAATTTCTAGCAAAATCATCGAATATAAATGAACAAGTAGCACCCGAATCAAATAATATATAAGCATTAATACCATTAATCGAAATGATACCAGACACCACATCCTTTGATTGCATAATATCTTGCACGGTCATATTGAAAGTCCTAGCAGTAGGTCGGCTTAATTACACTGGCCCAGTGATAGTCAGCACACCACCGCTATTGCTTCCCTTGCCTCCACTTTCACTTCCCGCTGTCTTCCTAGGGTAATCACGAGCCATATGATCCTTCAACTCGCAAGTGAAACAGGCTTCTCCCTTCTTCGGGCTAAAATAATTTGTTGCACTGTAACCCTCCTGACCATAACTGAAACACACTCGCTTACCCTTCAGACACACACCGGTGTGGTTTTTCCTGTAAGTAGTACAAGCTTCAAACTTCTTCTTTTGTTGACTTCCTTATTGTCCTCCCGCATTTGGATTCTCATTCCATTTCCTCTTATTGTTATTTCCTCCACTATTGCTTCCACCAGCCTTGTTTTTAATCTCATTTTTCATCTTCTTCTATTCTTGATTAAACTTAGTTAAGGCATCGCTTCCACCTTTCGCGGTAATTGCCTTTTCCAACACCGATGCAACGTATTTAACTGAAACATTGAAACCATGCTATACAACCAGGGCTTCAACCCTTGTTTGAACCTTCTCGCCTTGCGCTCATCGATATTGACTTGGTACGGGGCAAACTTTGCTTGCTCATTAAACTTCGCAGCATACTCTGGCACATGCATGGTTCCTTGCTTCAAGTTCCAAAAATTGAACTTCCATCTGGTTCCGGAAACTCAATGGAAAGTATATCTCGAAAAAATATCTCTTTAAACCTATCCCACGCTACTATTCCCTGTCCCCCGTGAACCTTATTCGCTTGCCACTAATAGCTAGCTTCAGACTTCAACATAAACATCGCGAATGTGATTTTCTGGTCCTCGTTAACTCTGGTAACACTGAACAACTTCTCCATTTCTATGATCCAAGTTTGGGCTTCAACTGGATTCATATATCCTTGAAACTCCAGTGGTCCAACCGCTTTGAAGTCCTTGAAACTCGTGACTTAAGCTTGCGGTTTATTCGCAAGTGCTCCTGTTAATAAAGTCACCAACTGCTGAACAGGGTTAGCATTGGCCTCGTTATTGTTATTGTTAGTAGACCCCTCAGGAGGTGGTTGTTGGCGTGGTTGTCTTCTTCTATAAGACATTTTCTATTTAAAATATACGCTTAATAGATCACTGCTCAATTCCTTGAATATATAAGGTTTAACTTTAAACATGTTAAAATTAAAGCCTAACACATAACATTTCAATAAACTTCGACATTTTATTCATTCATAGTTTTCAAAACATAGTAAGGATAACATTTCTGCTATGAACATCAACTTTCCTGAACTTAACAAGTTTCAGGATTACATACTCATCTTACCCCATTATTTATTTCAAAATAAGGGATTTACAATTTATTTACTCACATACTTAATCACATATTATTATTATTCTTCCTATCTTGGCATAATAAGACATCGAGAGGCTTCTTTACGCTCTTCCTCCATAATACGATACATCGTCCTACGATCCATCATGTACCATGGCAAGTCTTCGAAATGAGTTGGGTAATAAAAGACTCTGTCCTAGGCCCTATTAATCACAGAATGAAAAGAATAATCCATTTCATTCATCTTAGCCTTCTTCGTCTGAACCTTGGCTTCAACACGATCTGCACATTGAGTAACCTTCATCCAAGCATCCTCTGCTCTCGCACGCTTAGTTAACTCCTCCTTCAAGTTATCTTTTAGCTTTTTAAATTCAGTCTTCATCTTTTCATTTTCAGCCAATAGCTCCTCTTGATGACCCTCTGTGTGAACTAAGTTCCATTCCGTGTTCCCTAGTCGTGAGTCGAGTTCCTCAATCTCCACATTCTTCTGCTCTATAGTAGCCTGACGCATGTCAGCCAACTCCTTCAGCTCCTCAATCTTATCATGTAATTCTATATTTCGGTCATATAAATCATCATACATCTCAGCTGATATAGAGTTTGGTGGAAATTTCACAGGATCCTCTTCCTCATCCTCCACCTCTATCTCTTTAGAATCTTCCTCCTCCTTAAGATCATACATAGGCTCATTCTCTTGTCCTTCCTCAACGACCAACAGAGAAGGCTCCCTCTGGATCAAATGCTCCCGAACCACATGGACGTCATGGGGCTCCTCATCTCGAGGTACCTGAGGTATCTCTTCCCTAGCTTGACCGGATCCTTCAACGTGAGACATCTTGAAAACAAAATACTTTTAAGTTTTATTTATTAGGTGACACTCTTCGATACTCGCAAGCACATAAGTTATTAACACATAGCACATAAAGTCTTTTATTGTTTTGTTTTATCTTCAATGAATTCCTTAATTTATTCCTTAGAACTCGATAAGAGTTTAACACCACTATATTTTCTATCTCCTTAAAGGTTACTTCCTAAGGTTTTTCCCTCCAAAGGTTCATAACCTAAAGCTCTGATACCAACATGTGACACCCCCAAATCCGGGTACTTCATTCCTATAGGATTTGGTGCTCACTATCAAAATTAATTACTTCTAACTACCCATAATCAAGGATAAAGACATAAATTAAACAACTTAAATAATAATCCTCCCCATTATTTAAAGGGTTACATCAACTTAAAATAATCTCAGGTAATCTAACCTTAAACTATTACATAAGTCTGCGTAATACATTACAAAATAAAATAAGTTTCACATCATAGATTCTATTAAATAAAATTAAACATTTCTTCATCATTTGGACATCTTGCCCTTGCATTTGCTAGAAGACTGCTCATCAACTTTCTCAACTTTAGCTGCAGTGTTAAATGCAAGAGTGAGCAAACAATTGCTCACTAATATAATGATGATAAAAGCAATAACATAGGGGTAAGTAATGAATACTGAATAATTAAAAACTTGTTCTTCGAGTCAAAATTAGTGAACAAGTTCAAGGTTTATATCTGAGGGTCTTAAGACCATGAACTATGTCCCACGGTTATTAAGTATTTCTACTTCAACCTTTAATAGTAATTACACTATACAGACCTTTACTTTAGTACTTAGGGGGATAAACCTTTCGTAACATGTATTGTGCAAAAACATCTAAACGCTAACGTGTACATAATCCCCTATATTAGGGTTGTTCATCTTAGTTTGACTTTAGGATTTCTGCACTAAAGAAAATTTAGTTTAGAAGAGCTTAACAATGATTCTACAATTTTAGAACACTCATCAATTATGGATTAGTCCAACCAATAAAGATTTATTGGCTATTCGAAGGTTCAACACGTAATATCAGTAATATACAATTGAATAGACATTGTATGTACAAAGTATTACATCCAAAAGAGTTAGAAAACTCATTTAGGACAATGAACTTGAACAGTCTATACTTTGAGTAGCAAGAAACGAAAGTTAAGAACTTGCTCAATAAAAGATTCAAGTTAACGATGTCAAGTTAGGAATATGAAACTTGCTCAAGGTAAAAGAATTAGAATACAAGAGTTTGCATAATGAAAAATTAAGGTTAGAGAACTTGCCTCGTGTGTAAGCTACACAAGTATAACAAACGTTAACCAAATACCCTTCATATACCATTAGAACCACAATACCAATTAGTTATATTAATGCTAACTTCATTGGTTTACTTTTCATTTTAGTCACGTCTGTAATCTTTAACCTAAGATCTGACTATCCCAATCATTCATGTACCATGAACCTGAAATCCTAATTATATTATAGTACACAATATGGTGATTGCAAAATAACTCCAATTCTCGTGACATCACATTACAGACTTTCACAACTTATTTATTCATAACCTATAGTTTCAACTTTGTGATTACAATATGTTATTATATCTTATAACATGTTTTAGGTTTCTCTACAATCGTTAAAATAAGTTAGGTAAATATTCCCCCATCTATACTGTTAACAGTTCATTACTAGGTCTGCTTGACCACTGGCGCGGCCGCGCCCTAGCTACTCTTGGATCCAGTGCGCCTGTGCGTAAAAGTAGCGCGGCAGCGCTCGACTCCAGATTTAGTTTTCTAGAGACACGAACTTAAACTCTATTCTATACCAAAAATTCCAATTTCCTCACCCAACTCCAAATTAACCCAAACCCAGATGTTTATAAACTTTATAAATTCAAGACCAATTATTTATGAAGCAATTCTAACATCGCGAACAACTTTACAACCAATTTAAGGACTCAAATTCAAAGTCCATACCAATTTTCATGTTTTATCATACATAGCGAAATCAGTCACCACTACTTCGATTCTCAACCATTTTAATTTGTTCAAATTACATTATTTTCGTATCACATAGTTCTACCATAAACAACCATCAATCTATAATTTACATCATAAATTCATAGCCAATTTTAACTCTAAAACAACCATAATACACATATTACAACCGAAACTCAAATTCCTCTTCTATAACATATTTACACGAATTTTGATTACTTCAACATCATTTATAAATTACATATAACAGATTATACACTATCCATAACATTTATAACAACTATTCTAACAAATTATTAACCAAATTTTCCCTTTTCCCCAAGAAAACTCAAGAACAAAAAACATGTTTTTCATAAATTTCAACCTTTGAAAATTGTTTCTAAATGATAACCAATGGATTACAATAACTAATTAACACATATCCTCCAAATTCTCAAAAATTAGCCATAGAAACTCTAGAAACATAGAGTTAAACATATGAATTTAGATTATACCTTGAATTCCTTGTTAACAAGATGATAGAATAGCTTGACAAAACCTTCTTCCTCCCCTAACCCTTATCAATTTATATAGAATACTCTCAGTTTCCTCTCTTGCTCTCTCTCAATTTCTCTCTAACACTTTGTGTTTCTTAGCCTTAGGAATAATACGCAAAACAAAATAAACTAATGCACATATAACCACGTACTCATTAGTTAAAAAAAACCCAATAGGCTTAACAGTTATAATATGCCAAAGGCCACAATGTAAGACCCCAACTTTTTATAAATAAAATTAATTTTCCTCTATTCATTATTTTGAAATAGTAAGGGGTGGATTTGATTAATATGGTTAGTTATGAGTAAAATGCGCAAATATTTTAACTAAGCCAGTGGTTATAAAATATTCATTATTGTCGGGGAATATTCGTTTGGTCGTGGAATATTCTTACTGTCGGGGAATATTCGTACGATGGCGCAGCCATTTGTGGGCCCCATAACGGAAAGCTGTCGGATGAAGAAAACGACAAGTTTGAGGTTTTTTATATAAATAACGGCGTAGTTGTTACCGTTAACACTGTTGGAATACCTGGTGATTAAAGTATAGTAATACGCGTGGTTGTACAGTAGCACACGATATTGCACATTATTTTTAGATTATTGATTCTTGCGTAAGAAGGCACTACTCAATAATTGTTACAGTAATTATTATTTAATATTTTATATTATTGATTCAATAATTACTAGGTTGATATTTTATATTATTATTATTTCAATAATTGTCACTGCACATTATTTCCCATTATCAGATAAATAATTCATATTGTTTGAATAATATTATTAGATAGCATTATTGGCAATGTCGAAGTAAGTTCTATCTAGAAAATGCGTTTGGTAACCTATTTGCGCGTAAGTAAGGAGAATTCCTTATCGGAAAGCCCCTTTTTTTCCTGGGAACGACATGGTTGTCATAATTATGATTCTGTAATATTATTTATGAATAATTAATTATTAATTTATATTATAAGAAAATATTTATTTTATGTGGATATAAATGAAGGAATTAATGTTGAGATATTTTATCAGTATTTTATCAGAATAAAGGTATTAAAAATCATCCGTATGTGAATTTCGGACATTTTTTGTTTAGAATTTGAAAAAACTTTCTTCTACAAAGTTGTAGAGAATTAAATTTTCTATGAAATAAACACAAAATTCGTATTTTTCTTATAAAATGGCTATTTATTGAATTATTGAAGTTTCAAAATATTGTTTAAATTTAAAATATTTTTTGGAAATTTTTTTGAATGGGTGGGCCCCACTCTTGTCCTTGTTGGTGTGCTGAGAACTTTTTTCAGGCCTACATATGAGTTACCAATGCGTACTACTCTTGTCCTTGTTAGTTTCATTCTACTCTCTTTATTCACATGGTGACCATTCTCTAAGTTCTGCATATAATCACATTAGAAGATCATATAATGTATGACGGATAAAAAGGAAGAACACTGTTGTTTCGCAATAGATTTTCACCTTGGTTGTTGGGGTTGGTGGATATTCTAACCCTCTTTTAAAAGGTGAAGTTACCAATGCGTGCTACAGGATTTGGTTCTCAGATTTCATATCAGAGACTCTCTTCAAGCCTGCATATGAGAAAACAACAATTAATACCAATAATCTACTGAAAGTTCAAAGACGAATCTAACTTATTTTCTGAATAACCTGTGGATAGCCGTCTTTAACTGAAATAGCTTAGACTTTGCCTCCAACGCTTGCTTCAACCTCTCCTCACTAAGTTTGTTTGTCTCTTCATATTTTTTCTCTGTTTCACCAATTTTCACTTCAAGCGAGCTAACCAAAGACTGCATTTATTTACAAGAAATGCATTATCAAACAGAAGTACATATTCAAGAAGATGCTTGAAATGCATAAATTCAATAAATCATGCTTGAAATGCATTTATTCAATATATCATGACTGCATCTTGAAGCAAAATTAAATGGGTGAAATCAGCCTCCTCACCTTCAATTTCTCATTTTAAGCAGCAAGCTTATCCATCAGCCCATGACGAACAACTAGAACTTCCTTTATTACAGGGTCTTAAAATTTATATATCACTCCATATCTTCATGATAGATCGATTCCAAATGACAACTAGTAAAAATAATTTGATTTTCACATCCACCCTCTATTATTCTTTTCTTTAAATCTCAAAACATCAAATTTGACCATTACATCCTCTTGTTAGAATTTTACTTTTATTCTTCCATTCGACCACCTTAAGATATCATTACAGCGAGGGATTAACAGAAGTGTAGAGTAAATCATTATTTCTTTGTTATGTTCCATATAAAATTATTAAGTGTTAGGAAGGAAAAGAATTTAACGTTTTTATCTTTTCTTTTAACTAAATATTTATTTCACAAAAGATGACTGGGAAGAAATTAGTGAAATTCTAGATTAGTGCAAAACGAAGGCTCCATACTTCAAATTCAAAACAAATCTATAATTCAAAATTTTATTCTAAAAACAATATCCAGCCAATACACTCACAGAATTAAGGCATCTTAAATTCTACAACTCTGTATTAATTTTTGATAATCTCCCGGAGCTCAACAAAGAACCACATATCAAAAAAATACCCCTAACACTAGCAATTGTTCCTCTTATCATTCAAAAATTTTGTCGACAGTCAATTAACTCCTTAAAAAGTCACATAATTTTGCTAATTAAAATACATCGTAACCACATATTAATCCCACATACATGCACAAATACACATACACTTGCATATATAAAATCTGAACTGAATTTTACCTGTTTATTAATAAGTTGGCCATTCAGAGAGTAAATTAACAAATACCCACACGAGGTACCCAATGCAAGAACCCTAACATATTCAAACACCAACCATTCAATGGCAAAGATGTATTCGACCTCGATTGGGGAGAGATTAGGTCGGATCCTGACCCAAGAACTTAACGCATCAGAAGCGTTGTTGGACCATTCGAGAAGGAGGACAATGGAACGGTTGGCTAAGGTGAGAGAATGGGTGTTGAGGGCGGATAGGAGGTTAGTGTTTTCGACGAGCCAACCTTCTTTGCCCGCACCCAGTTCGCCCAAGACGACACAGGCAATCGAATCCGCACCGGTTGTATAACTTCGTCGAGCCATTATCTTCTACGGTTAGGGCTTATCGGAACATGGTTGGTTGATCTTAGTCGGAGATGGTATCCTTATGAACTAGGTCAAGCCTGAACTCTGGTTTATGGAGAGAGATTATAATAAGAAGGTGAAGTTGACAAATTGAGTAGTGTTATCAATAACATTGGTAGTTAGAGAAGCCGTGAGTCTGTGACTTTAATTCCTCTAAAACTTCCGCATTTTTATTTTTTGCTCCGTGTTTTTTACATAGATAACATTTTTTTAAAAAAATGCTATCTATTTAAAACCAAAAATTGCCCTTATAAATACATAACGTTTTTTCATATGTATCTACAACGTTATGTTAAAAAAACGTTCTAAAAAAAATACACAACGTTTTTTATAAAAATGTCATCTTTTAAGTGTTGTCTTTTTATGGTTTTGTACTAGTAGGTGTTGAGATGAACATGACCAACTGGTGATATAAGTGAATATCTTTGGCCTGTAGTACAAAGATGAATATTTGGTTTAAGATGTATATTAATTGATGTTACAAGGATAAAATATTGATGATGGACTTGTAAATTATATAAGATAGTAGGCTTCATTCTCTACTTAACTCTTCTAATGAATTGTTATTTTTGCAGCGAATATTGATCTAAAACTTGTTGTCCATTATATTTTATCTGATTTGTTAAAGGTTAACGATAATTTGTTGTTCATTATCTTAGTCATAATATTATTTACTGTGCTAGTTGAGCTCACCATTTTCTTTTTTATTCCATTTTTCTTCTAAGGAGGTGAGAATATACCGAGAACTAGTCGGGGTGTAGAGTGATGGGTCCAGATAGTTGTTTTAGCAGTCCTCATTATTTTGTAAAATAGTGTATCAATAATTGTAATGAGAACTCCTTTTTGAGTTTGAATATTGTCTATTAGACAATATTCGTGTAAAAACTCTCAGCTATGCTTTGTCGTATTATATAAAAGAAGTTTGTATTTGATTTATTTACGATGTATTTGGCGACTCAGAATCTATTTGGGGGGCGTCACACACAAGGTTATGTTTGGCTACTCCTTAGATTAGGATTCTAGTTTATTTTTATATTTTGCTTATAATATGATTCTTATGTCACACAATTATACAAACTAATTCAATTAAATAAATAACTCAAATTAACACTTTTCATATAATTATAATTTCCATTATAGATTATAATTTTATTTAACATACTAATAAATCTCTAATTTAATTATTAAATCAAATTAGAACTACACCATAATTATTTAATGATTCATTTAATTTAATTATCTCATTAAATTAAATTTTCAAATCATAAAATTATCATTCATTAATTTAATTATTATAGCACATTTTAACTAAATTATTACATCACAATTTCATCAATTATTTATTTATCTCAATAAATAAATAAATTAAAATATATATTTAATTCAATAAATATTTTTAAATTACATAAAAATTCTCGTTCGTTACATCCGTCCCTCCTTAAAAGGATTTTGTCCCCAGAATCACAACTCAATAAATTTATTTGTTACATTTTCTTCCCTCCTTAACAAGATTCTGTCCCCAGAATCGCTATACAAAATTAAGCAAATAACTGAGGATAATTTTTCATCATAACATCTTCAAGTTCCCACGTAGCTTCTTCAGTATTGTGGTTTCTCCAGATTACCTTAACAGAAGGTATCACTTTATTCCTTAGGACTTGCTTTTTCCTGTCAATAATCTGAACATAAAATTCTTCATAAACTAGATCTTTTTCAAACTATAAAGGTTCATATTCTATAACATGTTTATAATCAGGCTTATATGGTCTTAATACCAAAACATGAAGTGTAAGACCCCAACTTTTATGAATAAAGATGAATTTTCTATAAATATCATTTTTGAATATTAAGGAGTGAATTTGATATAATATTATAGTTGTGGGTAATATTTATAAATTTTGCAAAGTACGCAAGTTGTTATGTTATATTCGATTGGTCGGAAAATATTCGTTTTAACAGGGGATATTCGTACGACGACACAATTATTGGTGGACCCCATAACGGAATTATTGTCGGAATGAGAAAACGACAAAAATATCTTTTTATAAAAATAACGGCGGAAGTTTTACCGTTAACTGTTGAAATACTCGTTGTTAAAAGTACAGTAATACGCGTGGTTGCATAGTAGCACACGGTATTGATTATGGATGCTTACGTGAGAAGTCACTCAGTTTTGTTCAATTATTGCTACAGTAATTGCTGCATAGTATCTTACGTTATTTGATTCAATTATTGTCGATATTTTATATATATTATTAAATCAATAATTGAGACGATACAGTTATTCATATTATTATTTGTAATATTGACGATGTCTAGAAAGTTCTGTCGAGGAGATGTTTGGTCACCTAATTACGGGCCAATAGGGAGAAATCCTTATTGGAAAGCCCCCTCTTTCCTGGGAACGATCTGGTTGTTAAATATTGCGAATAATAATAATGATGAATAAATATTGTTAAAAATATTAAGGAAATTTTTATGAAGTATTTGATGTAAATTTTGCTTATTTTATGGACCCCCATTTACCCATTTTTTAAAATATCGATAAAAAGTTATTCGGTATTATAAAGGTGGGGGCCACATGTGGGGCCCACTGGTAGAAAAATGAATTGGGAAGGGGGGAATCTGATGATTGTCACGGGTAGGAAAAGTCTTGGTTATATATATATATATATATATATATATATATATATATATATATATATATATATATATATATATATATATTATATTTTTGTTTTTTTTGTTTTTTACTTGATATTACTTTGAAAATCAATGGCCTGACATTCGTGAATGCTAAAACTTCATCCGTGAAAATTATCATTCGGTGCACCCGTGATCAAAGCAGTAGCTCTTCCATTCTCCTATAAATAGGATGCTTAGTTAGAATTAAAAATCACACCAGAATCAGAAAATTCTTCTTCTATAATCTTGAGCGTATTTCTTTAGAGTTTAAGAAAGCTTTGAGCGTAAAAAACAGTGCAAGTTTTCTTTAAGAATATCCCCGCTATACCAGTTGGAATACTCTTCTTATCACGATAAGGGATATTATTTTTGCTCAGTATTCATATAAAATAATATTTTCTTCCAAACTCTGTAGTATATAAATAATATTATTTCGTTTCAGATTTCGAATTCTATACTCGTTTTGTTAAAGTTTTGGCTTCTATACTTTATGAAATTAGTAGAATATCCTTGATATTTGCGTTTCATCCAGTATCTTTTCATGGAAATATTATTCTGAGCATTCTTGATAAGTTTAAACTTTTTCATGCCGGGGTTACTATTCCCGAAGTACCATTCACGGGGTACTATTTACTCAGTTACTATTCGCTCGGGGTACTATTCATGATAAAAATTGATTTCTTTTTTGTCCAAATCATTTTTGGTATAATATTATTATTGAATTTTACTCCACAAAGCAGTATCATATTGACAATTGGGACGCTATTGATTTATGGATAAATTAAATTATAAATCTTTAAAAATTTATTCTTTGCTTTCTTTTAATTGAATTCTTATATCATTGTTATTATCCTCATACTTATATTATGTTGAAAGTTATATGTGGCCGTAGTGCATTGATGAACTTGGTATGATTATGACTAGGGATTATTCGAAATAATCATGACCGTAATGTTACAAATGATGTGGTAAAAGTCCTCATTGGCCCGTAGTGCATTGATGGACAGTTGTTGGCATGATCATGACCATTGATAGAAACACGAATATCTTTGGCCCGTAGTGCATGGATAATTTGTGGTCGTAATACTAGTGACTATCCTTGGCCATAGTGCAGGGATGATTCGATGATGTGGATTATTTATTAAGCTGAGTCTTAGCGATAAAATTATTGATAAACTTTTTAAATCATAGAATATAGTAGATTTCATGTTCTACATGACTCTTCTAATGGATTGCTTGTTCCGCTGCAGTTAAACATGATATTTATTATATTTTATCAATTTAACACTGTTGAAGACTAACGATAAATTATTCTGCATTATCTTAGTCATAATATTTCTTACTAGTCTAATTGAGCTCACCCTTTGCTTTCATTGTTCTCTTCAGGAAATGTGAATATAGCTGGGACTAGTCGGGGAACGGAGTGACGGTCCAGATGTTTGCATTAGTAGCCCTCGCTATTTTGTTAAATAGTGTGATAATAAATGTATCGATGACTTATTTTGAGTTTGAATTCTGTTTAGAAGATAATATTTGTATTAAAACTCACAGCTCGTGTTGTATATTTAAGTTTGTATTTGTATTCTGTACCATGTATTTGGCAACTCATAATGGGTGATGTATACCTATTTTGGGGTCGTCACAGTTGGTATCGAAGCTTAGGGATATGATCCCTGGCTGAGACGTGAGACAAGAACTAGGAGGCGAGAGACGGGGAATTCCTTCGCTAGTATGACCTACCTAAGTTTATTTGTTATTTGTTTGGTCGGTCATAATATAGGGATAATATGTGGCATGTCAATTAACCCTTTTTTTGTTACATTATTTGAAAATGATATCCGAGAATGTTGAGAATAGCAATGGAGCACGTGAGACCATTAAATCACCAACGATCAATAACCAGGAAAACGTGCACTTGTAAGATAACAATCCTCATGCAAACAACAACACCGACCAAATGATGAATAACAGAATATTTAAGGGCTTTCTGCAATTCATGCAACATCAGGCGAGAGAGACTGTTGTCCAAAATGTAGGTGGAAACACTGGCAACTCTCGGACGGTCACCGCTAAGCAGTTCAAGGAGCTGGGACCATCTGAGTTTATTGGAGAGCCAAAACCACTTAAGGCGGAGACGTGGATAATGCAGATCGTCAAGATATTTGATGTCTTGGGATGCTCCAAGGAGCAAAAGGTTCCCTTTGCCACCTTTATGCTGCGAGGAGAGGAAGATTACTGGTGGAAATCTGTAAAACGTACTCAACCTGCCGCACTGAAGATGTCTTGGGAGAAGTTCCAAGAACTGTTCAATGACAAGTACTTTCCCGAAAGTATCCGTCACATGAAAGAGGTAGAGTTCGTCAAGTTAGAGCAAAATAATATGACCGTGACGCAGTACGAAGCTAAGTTTACCGAGTTATCCCGATTTACGTCCAACTTTTATCTCTCACAAACTGTGTTTGTATTCAGATGTTGTAAATAGGGCTAAGTTATTGGAGCGCGATAATGAGACATCCCAACCAAGGGAGAGCAGCCGGCAAAATGATAATACCAGTGGTAGCAGTCATCGAAGCGGCGACAACAAACGTGGAGGGAATCAACATGCTATAAATGGTAACCACTTCGGTGGTAATCATGGCCAAGATAATAAAAGTGGACATTTCAAGAAAAGGAGATTCAACAATGATGGAAAGACATTAGCACCAGCACTCGTTGTTAAGGAAGGAGAACGACCACCTATCATATGCTTCAAATACGGAGGGGAAGGACACATCAGTCCAAACTGTACTCAGTAGTCCAAAACGTGTTACAATTGTGGAAGAGAAGGTCACCTAACTAGATTTTGTCGTACAGGAAAGCCAAGTCCAGTTGGAACGGTAACACCAAATGCCGTCCCAGACAAGTCAAAACCAGTAGTCCAAGGGAGAACGTTTGTCGTGACCTCCCAAAAAGCAAGGAACCCGAACGAGGTTATCATGGGTAAGCTTATCATAAACTCTAGCCAAGTATATACCTTATTTGATACCGGTTCTACTTCTTTTATTTCTCCTACTTGCGCTTAACGTTTAAATTTAATTCCAAAGAAATTAGACTTTGACTTATCTGTTGAAACTCCGTTGGGAGAAACCTTCATTACATCCACTGTTTATAAGTCTTGTTTGGTTCAAATTGGTACCCTTACATTACCTGTCGATCTTATTTCCTTAAAAATACTTGCATTTGACATAATTCTAAGGATTGATTGGTTAACTACTCATCATGCAAAAATTTATTATTTTCGTAAGATTGTTAGCTTTCATATTCCAAACCAACCTATTATGCGAATTCACTTGGAAGGGTGTTTTGTCACTATCATACAAGATGTCTAATGACATACAACCTCGTGTCATCATAAGACAGGGTTGTGCTCATCCACTTGCTGAGTATATCTATGGGCACTACCTATATAATCTTGGTGTTTGTAAATTTCTAAAATAGTTTTTGACTATACCTTTATGTAAGGTGTTATTGTGAGGTGATGTCCACGGTTGGAACATGAGTCACTTTTGGTATATATTTGTATCCAAACTCACAGCATACGTGTTGTTGTATTTTGCACGATAATTATTGTAATAAAGTTGTAGTTGTTTTCTATACCATGTATTTGGCGACTCAGAATAGGTTGGATGGAATGAACCTATTTTAGGGTTGTCACGTGTGGTATCAGAGCTTAGGGATATGATCTCTGGCGGAGATCGGGAAATATAACTAGGAGAGGAGAGATGAGTAAATCCTTCGCTAGTGTGTCCTACCTAAGCTTATTTGTTGGTCAGTCATAATATTGGGATATTATGTGATATGTTAATTTGTTCAATTAACCTTTGTTTTGAAGCAGTATTCTAGAATGATATCTGAAATACAGGAGATGAACAATGGAGAAATCATGAGGATAGGAAAGATGAAATCTGAAATGAAAGTAAGGTATTCTCAACTCTTTGAATTACCAGGTACGTAAATTTCGAGGACGAAATTTCATAAGGAGGGGAGATTGTAAGACCCCGAATTTTATGAAATAAAAGTATTCAATTTTTCTTATAATTACTATTCAGTAAATGGTTAAATTGATAAAAAATTAAAGTTATGGGTGAAATGTAAAAATTATTCAAAATAAACAAGTGGTTATAAAATAATCATTGTTGTCGGGGAATATTCGTTTGGTCGTGGAATATTCTTTCTGTCGGAGAATATTCGTACGACGGTGCAGCTATTTGTGGGCCCCATAACGAATAACTGTCGGATGAAGGAAAACGACAAATTTGAGTTTTTACAAATAACGGCGTAGTTGTTACCGTTAACACTGTTGGAATACCCGGTGGTTAAAATACAATAATACGCGTTATTGCACAGTAGCACACGGTATTGCATAGTATTTTTGAAATAATTGATTCTTACGTAAGAAGGCAATACTCAATAATTGTTACAGTAATTACTATTCAATATTTTATTTTATTGATTCAATAATTGCTACGTTGAAATTTTGTATTATTGTTGTTCAATAATTGTTGCTGCACAGTATTTCCCATTATCAGATCAATAATTCATATTATTTGAATAGTATTATTAGATAGCATTATTGGCAATGTCTAGAAAGTTCTGTCTAAGGAGAGGTTTGGTTATCTAATTGCGCGCCAGTAAGGAGAAATTCTTATTGGAAAGCCCCCTCTTTCCTGGGAACGGCCTGGTTGTCATAAATGTGATTATGTAATAATATTTGTAAATAATTAATTATTGATTCATATGATAAGGAAATATTTATATTATGTGGATATAAATGAGGGATATATTTTTGTGGTTAAAAATGAAGGAGTTAATGTTGAGGTTTTTATCAGTATTTTTGTCGGAATGGAGGTATTAAAAATTAGGGTTTTTGAGATATTTTGCGGGGGTTATAATTTTTAATCCGACCGTTGGATCGTGATAATTTTTGGATATGTTATACATATATAAGTTGAGTATATGTCCACAAATTTTGAACCGTTAAAAATGAACGTACAATTTGTTATGAATTTTACGAGATGACTGGTTCAGAAATTGTTGAATTTTCGGAGTTTATCATTTTGGTAGAAAATTCTAGAATTGGTGGGCCCCACTTGTGGTTGGTGAAGAAATATACTGAATTATATTTCAAATGTGGTGGGTGGGAATAGAAGCAGGTAAAGCCATCAGGTTGCAGGTCAAACCTACCAAAATTTTCCTATAAATAGAGGGCTAAGTTAGAATTGATAATCACACCAGAAACATAAGCTTTCTCTCTTTCTCTATCTATATTATGAAGCATATTTTGTGAGTTTTTAGATACTTGGTGAGTTACTATTCATCAGTGCAAGTTTCCTTCAGCATCATATCCGATATCCAGTCAGAAGTATTGCTCTTTTGAGGTAAGGTGTATTAAGGGATTTTAAGGGTTGTTATGATTTTCAGTTTCGTAATCTTTCTGATCTTCAAAAATTCTTGAAAAATTTGAAATGATATTTTGATGAGTTTTCTTGATTGTGTCCAAAAATGGTGATTTTTGGATGTATAGATTGAGAGTTATGAATTTTATGAGAAAAGACTATTTTAGAAGTAACAGCTTATAATTCCTTGTGGTTAACTCCAAAATTGATGAAATTTTTATTGGGAGTACATGTATATGATAGAAGTATACTCTATAAATTTCAGAATTTTTAGACAAAAGTATAATTTTTGATAAATGTCTAAATATTCGGCTATTTTGGCCATATGAAAAATGGTAAATGACTTTTAAAAATTCTGAGAAAAATATATGTTCACTATGTGACTATATTATGCTAAAATTCCAGAAAAGAAATATTTTTGGAACGGATTTGGTATTTTTCATGAAAATAGTCTAGTTATGAGAAAATGAATTAAATATGTTATGTGAAGTAAGAAAATTGAAAAATAGGATTTTATGGCTTGAGAATCCTATATATGAGGTATATGCAGATTTTTGATGAGGGTTTTGGTTATTGATGATAAAATCTTAAGAGTTGGCATTTTATGATGATTAAATGCATTAATTAGTAAAGTGTAAATAATTTAAATAAATTGTTTATAAGCTTAAGAATATTATTCTTTTAATATCATTATACCGAAATATTGGTATGTATATTATTGTGGAATTTCTACCTTTTTCATGTCAGGGTTACTATTCACGAGTTACTATTCACGACAAAATTGGTTTCTTTTTCTAACCAAATTATAGTTGATTTATGAATATTACTCTTGAGATTAAATCTATGATCATGTTGATCATATTATTTTTATTATCATATATAACATTTTTATAACCTTGATGTTGAAATTCTCTTTCGCTTGAGTGTAAAGATGGGTAAATTATTGGTATGATCATAACTATGAGTTCTCTTTGGCCAGTAGTGCAAAGTTGAATTGTTGATTGGCATGATCATGACCATTGAATTTATAAGTGAATATCTTTAGCTTAAGTGCAAAGGTGAATTGATTAACATGGTTATAATTATTGTTTATATAAATTCTGAAATGATTATATATTTCTTTGAGATATTAATATATTTGGCCTGTAGTGCAAATATGAACTGCTGATGAATATATTTGGCCGTAGTGCAAATATAAACTGTTGAGGAATATCTTTGGCCTGTAGTGCAAAGATGAATTGTTGATGAATATCTTTGGCCCGTAGTGCAAAGATGACATGTTGTTGAATATCTTTGGCCAGTAGTGCAAAGATGAACAGATGTTGAGATAAACATGACCAACTGGTGATACAAATGAATATCTTTGGCCGTAGTGTAAAGATAGATTTATTAGTATGATTATGAACATGAAATGTGATTTGGTATAACCATGATCTTTGATGTTTCAGGTAAAGATAGGTGATGAAAATTATCTTCGTCCTGGATGAGAAGAGGAATTTAGAACTACAGTTATGATTATGAGTTATTCATATGATTGTGGACCAGAATTGTTGATTGATGTTACAGGGATAAAACATTGTTGATGGATTTTTAACATGGAGAAGATAATAGACTGTATAGTCTATTTGACTCTTCTAATGGATTGCATGTTCCGCTGCAACTATGGTTGAAATTTTTTTATCATCTACCATATGTTCTAAATCTCTGATTTATTATTGATGAAGACTATTGATAATTTATTTATCTTTAGTCATGATATTCTTTACTGAGCTAGTTGTGCTCACCCTTTTGCTTCACAATTCCTTTCAGGTAATAAGAGTGTAGCTGGGTCGAGCGGCGGTAATAAGGGAATAGAACGGTGGTCATCATTTAGTAGTTATATTTGGTGAAGAAAATAGGGTGAGGTGAACCCAACGTTGGAAGGGTGTTTTGTCACTATCATACAAGATGTCTAATGACATACAACCTCGTGTCATCATAAGACAGGGTTGTGCTCATCCACTTGCTGAGTATATCTATGGGCACTACCTATATAATCTTGGTGTTTGTAAATTTTTAAAACAGTTTTTGACTATACCTTTATGTAAGGTGTTATTGTGAGGTGATGTCCACGGTTGGAACATGAGTCACTTTTGGTATATATTTGTATCCAAACTCACAGCATATGTGTTGTTGTATTTTGCACGACAATTATTGTAATAAAGTTGTAGTTGTTTTCTGTACCATGTATTTGGCGACTCAGAATAGGTTGGATGGAATGAACCTATTTTGGGGTTGTCACAGGTGGTATCAGAGCTTAGGGATATGATCTCTGGCGGAGATCGGGAAATATAACTAGGAGAGGAGAGATGAGTAAATCCTTCGCTAGTGTGTCCTACCTAAGCTTATTTGTTGGTCAGTCATAATATTGGGATATTATGTGATATGTTAATTTGTTTAATTAACCTTTGTTTTGAAGCAGTATTCTAGAATGATATCTGAAATACAGGAGATGAGCAATGGAGAAATCATGAGGATAAGAAAGATGAAATCTGAAATGAAAGTAAGGTATTCTCAACTCTTTGAATTACTAGGTACGTAAATTTCGAGGACGAAATTTCATAAGGAGGGGAGATTGTAAGACCCCGAATTTTATGAAATAAAAGTATTCAATTTTTCTTATAATTACTATTCAGTAAATGGTTAAATTGATAAAAAATTAAAGTTATGGGTGAAATGTAAAAATTGTTCAAAATAAACAAGTGGTTATAAAATAATCATTGTTGTCGGGGAATATTCGTTTGGTCGTGGAATATTCTTTCTGTCGGAGAATATTCGTACGACGGCGCAGCTATTTGTGGGCCCCATAACGAATAACTGTCGGATGAAGGAAAACGACAAATTTGAGTTTTTACAAATAACGGCGTAGTTGTTACCGTTAACACTGTTGGAATACCCGGTGGTTAAAATACAATAATACGCGTTATTGCACAGTAGCACACGGTATTGCATAGTATTTTTGAAATAATTGATTCTTACGTAAGAAGGCAATACTCAATAATTGTTACAGTAATTACTGTTCAATATTTTATTTTATTGATTCAATAATTGCTACGTTGAAATTTTGTATTATTGTTGTTCAATAATTGTTGCTGCACAGTATTTCCCATTATCAGATCAATAATTCATATTATTTGAATAGTATTATTAGATAGCATTATTGGCAATGTCTAGAAAGTTCTGTCTAAGGAGAGGTTTGGTTATCTAATTGCGCGCCAGTAAGGAGAAATTCTTATTGGAAAGCCCCCTCTTTCCTGGGAACGGCCTGGTTGTCATAAATGTGATTATGTAATATTATTTGTGAATAATTAATTATTGATTCATATGATAAGGAAATATTTATATTATGTGGATATAAATGAGGGATATATTTTTGTGGTTAAAAATGAAGGAGTTAATGTTGAGGTTTTTATCAGTATTTTTGTCGGAATGGAGGTATTAAAAATTAGGGTTTTTGAGATATTTTGCGGGGGTTATAATTTTTAATCCGACCGTTGGATCGTGATAATTTTTGGATATGTTATACATATATAAGTTGAGTATATGTCCACAAATTTTGAACCGTTAAAAATGAACGTACAATTTGTTATGAATTTTACGAGATGACTGGTTCAGAAATTGTTGAATTTTCGGAGTTTATCATTTTGGTAGAAAATTCTAGAATTGGTGGGCCCCACTTGTGGTTGGTGAAGAAATATGCTGAATTATATTTCAAATGTGGTGGGTGGGAATAGTAGCAGGTAAAGCCATCAGGTTGCAGGTCAAACCTACCAAAATTTTCCTATAAATAGAGGGCTAAGTTAGAATTGATAATCACACCAGAAACATAAGCTTTCTCTCTTTCTCTCTCTATATTATGAAGCATATTTTGTGAGTTTTTAGATACTTGGTGAGTTACTATTCATCAGTGCAAGTTTCCTTCAGCATCATATCCGATATCCAGTCAGAAGTATTGCTCTTTTGAGGTAAGGGGTATTAAGGGATTTTAAGGGTTGTTATGATTTTCAGTTTCGTAATCTTTCTGATCTTCAAAAATTCTGGAAAAATTTGAAATGATATTTTGATGAGTTTTCTTGATTGTGTCCAAAAATGGTGATTTTTGGATGTATAGATTGAGAGTTATGAATTTTATGAGAAAAGACTATTTTAGAAGTAACAGCTTATAATTCCTTGTGGTTAACTCCAAAATTGATGAAATTTTTATTGGGAGTACATGTATATGATAGAAGTATACTCTATAAATTTCAGAATTTTTAGACAAAAGTACAATTTTTGATAAATGTCTAAATATTCGGCTATTTTGGCCATATGAAAAATGGTAAATGACTTTTAAAAATTCTGAGAAAAATATATGTTCACTATGGGACTATATTATGCTAAAATTCCAGAAAAGAAATATTTTTGGAACGGATTTGGTATTTTTCATGAAAATAGTCTAGTTATGAGAAAATGAATTAAATATGTTATGTGAAGTAAGAAAATTGGAAAATAGGATTTTATGGCTTGAGAATCCTATATATGAGGTATATGCAGATTTTTGATGAGGGTTTTGGTTATTGATGATAAAATCTTAAGAGTTGGCATTTTATGATGATTAAATGCATTAATTAGTAAAGTGTAAATAATTTAAATAAATTGTTTATAAGCTTAAGAATATTATTCTTTTAATATCATTATACCGAAATATTGGTATGTATATTATTATGGAATTTCTACCTTTTTCATGTCAGGGTTACTATTCACGAGTTACTATTCACGACAAAATTAGTTTTATTTTTCTAACCAAATTATAGTTGATTTATGAATATTACTCTTGAAATTAAATCTATGATCATGTTGATCATATTATTTTTATTATCATATATAACATTTTTATAACCTTGATGTTGAAATTCTCTTTCGCTTGAGTGTAAAGATGGGTAAATTATTGGTATGATCATGACTATGGGTTCTCTTTGGCCAGTAGTGCAAAGTTGAATTGTTGACTGGTATGATCATGACCATTGAATTTATAAGTGAATATCTTTAGCTTAAGTGCAAAGGTGAATTGATAAACATGGTTATAATTATTGTTTATATAAATTCTGAAATGATTATATATTTCTTTGAGATATTAATATATTTGGCCTGTAGTGCAAATATGAACTGTTGATGAATATATTTGGCCGTAGTGCAAATATAAACTGTTGAGGAATATCTTTGGCCTGTAGTGCAAAGATGAATTGTTGATAAATATCTTTGGCCCGTAGTGCAAAGATGACATGTTGTTGAATATCTTTGGCCAGTAGTGCAAAGATGAACAGATGTTGAGATAAACATGACCAACTGGTGATACAAATGAATATCTTTGGCCGTAGTGCAAAGATAGATTTATTAGTATGATTATGAACATGAAATGTGATTTGGTATAACCATGATCTTTGATGTTTCAGGTAAAGATAGGTGATAAAAATTATCTTCGTCCTGGATGAGAAGAGGAATTTAGAACTACAGTTATGATTATGAGTTATTCATATGATTGTGGACCAGAATTGTTGATTGATGTTACAGGGTTAAAACATTGTTGATGGATTTTTAACATGGAGAAGATAATAGACTGTATAGTCTATTTGACTCTTCTAATGGATTGCATGTTCCGCTGCAACTATGGTTGAAATTTTTTTATCATCTACCATATGTTCTAAATCTCTGATTTATTATTGATGAAGACTATTGATAATTTATTTATCTTTAGTCATGATATTCTTTACTGAGCTAGTTGTGCTCACCCTTTTGCTTCACAATTCCTTTCAGGTAATAAGAGTGTAGCTGGGTCGAGCGGCGGTAATAAGGGAATAGAACGGTGGTCATCATTTAGTAGTTATATTTGGTGAAGAAAATAGGGTGAGGTGAACCCAACGTTGGAAGGGTGTTTTGTCACTATCATACAAGATGTCTAATGACATACAACCTCGTGTCATCATAAGACAGGGTTGTGCTCATCCACTTGCTGAGTATATCTATGGGCACTACCTATATAATCTTGGTGTTTGTAAATTTTTAAAACAGTTTTTGACTATACCTTTATGTAAGGTGTTATTGTGAGGTGATGTCCACGGTTGGGACATGAGTCACTTTTGGTATATATTTGTATCCAAACTCACAGCATATGTGTTGTTGTATTTTGCACGACAATTATTGTAATAAAGTTGTAGTTGTTTTCTGTACCATGTATTTGGCGACTCAGAATAGGTTGGATGGAATGAACCTATTTTGGGGTTGTCACATGTGGTATCAGAGCTTAGGGATATGATCTCTGGCGGAGATCGGGAAATATAACTAGGAGAGGAGAGATGAGTAAATCCTTCGCTAGTGTGTCCTACCTAAGCTTATTTGTTGGTCAGTCATAATATTGGGATATTATGTGATATGTTAATTTGTTCAATTAACCTTTGTTTTGAAGCAGTATTCTAGACTGATATCTGAAATACAGGAGATGAGCAATGGAGAAATCATGAGGATAGGAAAGATGAAATCTGAAATGAAAGTAAGGTATTCTCAACTCTTTGAATTACCAGGTACGTAAATTTCGAGGACGAAATTTCATAAGGAGGGGAGATTGTAAGACCCCGAATTTTATGAAATAAAAGTATTCAATTTTTCTTATAATTACTATTCAGTAAATGGTTAAATTGATAAAAAATTAAAGTTATGGGTGAAATGTAAAAATTGTTCAAAATAAACAAGTGGTTATAAAATAATCATTGTTGTCGGGGAATATTCGTTTGGTCGTGGAATATTCTTTCTGTCGGAGAATATTCGTACGACGGCGCAGCTATTTGTGGGCCCCATAACGAATAACTGTCGGATGAAGGAAAACGACAAATTTGAGTTTTTACAAATAACGGCGTAGTTGTTACCGTTAACACTGTTGGAATACCCGGTGGTTAAAATACAATAATACGCGTTATTGCACAGTAGCACACGGTATTGCATAGTATTTTTGAAATAATTGATTCTTACGTAAGAAGGTAATACTCGATAATTGTTACAGTAATTACTGTTCAATATTTTATTTTATTGATTCAATAATTGCTACGTTGAAATTTTGTATTATTGTTGTTCAATAATTGTTGCTGCACAGTATTTCCCATTATCAGATCAATAATTCATATTATTTGAATAGTATTATTAGATAGCATTATTGGCAATGTCTAGAAAGTTCTGTCTAAGGAGAGGTTTGGTTATCTAATTGCGCGCCAGTAAGGAGAAATTCTTATTGGAAAGCCCCCTCTTTCCTGGGAACGGCCTGGTTGTCATAAATGTGATTATGTAATATTATTTGTGAATAATTAATTATTGATTCATATGATAAGGAAATATTTATATTATGTGGATATAAATGAGGGATATATTTTTGTGGTTAAAAATGAAGGAGTTAATGTTGAGGTTTTTATCAGTATTTTTGTCGGAATGGAGTTATTAAAAATTAGGGTTTTTGAGATATTTTACGGGGGTTATAATTTTTAATCCGACCGTTGGATCGTGAAATTTTTTGGATATGTTATACATATATAAGTTGAGTATATGTCCACAAATTTTGAACCGTTAAAAATGAACGTATAATTTGTTATGAATTTTACGAGATGACTGGTTCAGAAATTGTTGAATTTTCGGAGTTTATCATTTTGGTAGAAAATTCTAGAATTGGTGGGCCCCACTTGTGGTTGGTGAAGAAATATGCTGAATTATATTTCAAATGTGGTGGGTGGGAATAGTAGCAGGTAAAGCCATCAGGTTGCAGGTCAAACCTACCAAAATTTTCCTATAAATAGAGGGCTAAGTTAGAATTGATAATCACACCAGAAACATAAGCTTTCTCTCGTTCTCTCTCTATATTATGAAGCATATTTTGTGAGTTTTTAGATACTTGTTGAGTTACTATTCATCAGTGCAAGTTTCTTTCAGCATCATATCCGATATCCAGTCAGAAGTACTGCTCTTTTGAGGTAAGGGGTATTAAGGGATTTTAAGGGTTGTTATGATTTTCAGTTTCGTAATCTTTCTGATCTTCAAAAATTCTTGAAAAATTTGAAATGATATTTTGATGAGTTTTCTTGATTGTGTCCAAAAATGGTGATTTTTGGATGTATAGATTGAGAGTTATGAATTTTATGAGAAAAGACTATTTTAGAAGTAACAGCTTATAATTCCTTGTGGTTAACTCTAAAATTGATAAAATTTTTATTGGGAGTACATGTATATGATAGAAGTATACTCTATAAATTTCAGAATTTTTAGACAAAAGTACAATTTTTGATAAATGTCTATATATTCGGCTATTTTGGCCATATGAAAAATGGTAAATGACTTTTAAAAATTCTGAGAAAAATATATGTTCACTATGGGACTATATTATGCTAAAATTCCAGAAAAGAAATATTTTTGGAACGGATTTGGTATTTTTCATGAAAATAGTCTAGTTATGAGAAAATGAATTAAATATGTTATGTGAAGTAAGAAAATTGGAAAATAGGATTTTATGGCTTGAGAATCCTATATATGAGGTATATGCAGATTTTTGATGAGGGTTTTGGTTATTGATGATAAAATCTTAAGAGTTGGCATTTTATGATGATTAAATGCATTAATTAGTAAAGTGTAAACAATTTAAATAAATTGTTTATAAGCTTAAGAATATTATTCTTTTAATATCATTATACCGAAATATTGGTATGTATATTATTGTGGAATTTCTACCTTTTTCATGTCAGGGTTACTATTCACGAGTTACTATTCACGACAAAATTGGTTTCTTTTTCTAACCAAATTATAGTTGATATATGAATATTACTCTTGAGATTAAATCTATGATCATGTTGATCATATTGTTTTTATTATCATATATAACATTTTTATAACCTTGATGTTGAAATTCTCTTTCGCTTGAGTGTAAAGATGGGTAAATTATTGGTATGATCATGACTATGGGTTCTCTTTGGCCAGTAGTGCAAAGTTGAATTGTTGACTGGTATGATCATGACCATTGAATTTATAAGTGAATATCTTTAGCTTAAGTGCAAAGGTGAATTGATTAACATGGTTATAATTATTGTTTATATAAATTTTGAAATGATTATATATTTCTTTGAGATATTAATATATTTGGCCTGTAGTGCAAATATGAACTGCTGATGAATATATTTGGCCGTAGTGCAAATATAAACTGTTGAGGAATATCTTTGGCCTGTAGTGCAAAGATGAATTGTTGATGAATATCTTTGGCCCGTAGTGCAAAGATGACATGTTGTTGAATATCTTTGGCCAGTAGTGCAAAGATGAACAGATGTTGAGATAAACATGACCAACTGGTGATACAAATGAATATCTTTGGCCGTAGTGCAAAGATAGACTGTATAGTCTATTTGACTCTTCTAATGGATTGCATGTTCCGCTGCAACTATGGTTGAAATTTTTTTATCATCTACCATATGTTCTAAATCTCTGATTTATTATTGATGAAGACTATTGATAATTTATTTATCTTTAGTCATGATATTCTTTACTAAGCTAGTTGTGCTCACCCTTTTGCTTCACAATTCCTTTCAGGTAATAAGAGTGTAGCTGGGTCGAGCGGGGGTAATAAGGGAATAGAACGGTGGTCATCATTTAGTAGTTATATTTGGTGAAGAAAATAGGGTGAGGTGAACCCAACGTTGGAAGGGTGTTTTGTCACTATCATACAAGATGTCTAATGACATACAACCTCGTGTCATCATAAGACAGGGTTGTGCTCATCCACTTGCTGAGTATATCTATGGGTACTACCTATATAATCTTGGTGTTTGTAAATTTCTAAAACAGTTTTTGACTATACCTTTATGTAAGGTGTTATTGTGAGGTGATGTTCACGGTTGGAACATGAGTCACTTTTGGTATATATTTGTATCCAAACTCACAGCATATGTGTTGTTGTATTTTGCACGACAATTATTGTAATAAAGTTGTAGTTGTTTTCTGTACCATGTATTTGGCGACTCAGAATAGATTGGATGGAATGAACCTATTTTGGGGTTGTCACAACTGTCATCTCAAGCCATAAAGCTATTCATTTATTAAAAAATGGATGTCAAGCTTTCTTAGCTCATGTCACATATTTAAACAAAAATACGTCAGTTTTGAATGATATTTTTATTGTTAATAAATTTCCTGACGTATTCCCTGAAGAACTTCCTGGCCTACCCCCAGAGCGTGAAATTAAATTTTATATTGACCTTGAACCTGGTACAAAACCCATTTCCAAAGCCCCATATCGAATGGCTCCTATTGAACTTTAGGAGTTAAAGACCCAACTACAGGAATTGTTAGACATCGGTTTCATTCGTCCTAGTACGTCTCCTTGGGGTGCTCCTGTTCTATTCGTAAAGAAGAAAGATGGGAGTACGCGACTTTGTATTGATTATCGGGAGTTGAATCATGTCACCATAAAAAATAGGTACCCATTGCCGCGTATTGATAACCTGTTTGACCAGTTGCAAGGCGCCAAATTCTTTTCAAAAATTGATCTTCGTTCCGGATATCTGATAAGTGAATTTTATATACGCGATTCAATATCCATTTCATTCTAATTTGTTGCGAAATTCTTGTGATCATGTTACTTTTTACATGTTTTATGTTATTTCTTGTGTACGATGGTTGTTGAGGCATTTTACGAGTATGTGGAATTAATTGGGATGATTTGAGGTCAATTAGAGTGAATTTGTAGTACAGCATGAAAATCAGTCAAGTTATCTAGCAGAAGACAAACCCGCCGGGGCGGGCCATTTTATACTGCACACCCCCGCCGGGGCGGGGGGTCTTCATTCGAGCCAGATAGAAAGGAAGCCCACCGGGGCGGGCGTTATTAGTGCATGAACCCCCGCCGAGGTGGGGGGGGTTTTGTGTCAACTCTGAAGTTATCTTGCTTTGATTAAACTTATTCTGAGGCATGGTTTTTAGTAATTGCACGACAATGGAAGTCTAATTGAAGGGATTTTCGGCTGGAGCTTTTATGCTAGACATCTATTACTCTATAAACAACAACTTCATTATTACAACAGGAGATATTACGAAGATCTAATCTGCGTTTTTGATAGCAAGTGTGGAGGAGTATTTCGAGGAGATTTTCAAGACGATTGCAATTCTAGGCTTCGTGAGGGGTGTTTTTCAATATTATTCATCTTAGGCTATTATTTGTAATTAGAAGAATGTTTTCTATGAATTATTCAATGTTTATTTTGTTTAGTATGAACTAATTCACTTTTTAGGCTTATGATGGATCTTTAAGTGAAACAATGATTTTGTAAACTTTGATTTCCATTTTAATAATCTATCTCTAATTTATCTATATTGATTTGAGCTTGAATCTATGAATTTCCTGATCAACAATTCTTTGTGGAATTGGATGGAATCGAGAGAGGATATTCAATTCTAGACCTAGTTAATATAGCATGTGTTCATGAATTTTGTGAATAGCTTAATCTTGATGAATGTTAAGGTAGAGATATGCTTAACATCGCGTGTAATCGGATAGAGAACTTATTCTTAACCCTTTTTCAAGTGTAATTCACATAGAGATATAGTGGGTTAGTTGATTAAGGTGTTTAACGAATTTCTATCTTAATTATGGATTGACGTTAATACGGTATTAGTGCATTGAGAGGTGGTTAGTACTACGTTCGTGTTCTTGATTAATAAACTAGGATATTGAGTTGAATTGGAATAAAGGGTTGAAAATTAGAGTGAAGCTTAGGGTGAAATCATAAGTCTAATTCTCAATCAATTATTTGAAATTTCGGATTTTGATATTTGTGATTGTTTCATGATAGTTGTTTATTTATTAATTTAGTTTATTTTTACACCATTAAATTGAATAGTTTAATAGAATTAGGATTAATAGAAAATTGGTAGCTGTGAACTTAAATTTCTTGCTAATTTGTCCTCGTGGGAACGATACTCTACTTGTTACTATATTACTTGTTGATCACATATACTTGCGTGTTGTGCGTATATAGATTTTACCCAACAAGTTTTTGGCGCCGTTGCCGGAGACAATTTAGCCTAGATTTTAATATTTTTACAATATCAGTTTAATTAGTCCAGTTTTACTTAAATATTTTTGTTTTTTGTTTTTGTTCTTCCTATTTCAGGTTTTTGACATTGGTTTCTGCAAACACGATCCAAAAATCCAGACTTTCTTCCTTTTGAGGATGACATTGAAAGAAGATTTCAGAGGTTGAGTAAGCGGATCAAGGAAACAAGGAACGAATTCAAAAATTCGGATAAGGAAGAAGCAATGGCTGCCGAAGACCAGAAGGCGTTGAGGGATTTTGCAACACCTAAAGTGACTGAACTGCAGTCAAGCATTACCAGGCCCGTAATAGCCACTAATACATTTGAAATCAAGCCTCGAACAATTCAAATGATTCAGAATTCAGTTCAGTTTGGGGGATTGGCTAATGACGATCCGAATGAACATCTAGTCAGCTTTCTGGAAATTTGGGACACTTTTAGGTACAATGGGGTGTCCGATGATGCGGTGAGACTTTGCTTGTTCCCATTCACTTTACGGGATAAGGCGAAGAGTTGGTTGCATTCTCTACCGCAAGGGTCGATAACTACATGGGAAGACTTAGCTCAGAAATTCCTTGCCAAATTCTTCCCACCGGCGAAAACTGCAAAGATTAACGATGTTTGAGCAGCAACATGGGGAGTCGTTATATGAGGCATGGGAGAGATACAAGGAGTTACTCAAAAAGTGCCCGCATCATGGATTGCCGAAGTGGCTGCAAATGAACACCTTTTACAACGGACTACATGGGAATATCAGAACGAGTATTGATGCAGCGTCGGGCGGAGCATTCATGGCCAAGAGTTACGAGGAATCCTACATTTTTATTGAAACCATGGCGGCTAATAACTACCAGTAGCCCACAGTAAGAATGACACAGGAAAAGGCGACTGGGATTTTGGAAGTAGATGGGTAGACAGCTATACAAGCACAAATTTTTGCGCTATCCAAGAAGTTGGATGCTATGACAGGGGCTCAATTACAGCAGGTTGCGGTAGTATGCGAATTGTGTGCGAGTGATCATCCTACAGATCAGTGCGCAATTAATCCAGCATCCGTCCAGTTCATAGGTAGCTATAACAGAATATCGCGGAATACATACCAAAACACCTACAACCAGGGAAATAGGAACCACCCAAATTTCTCGTGGAGCAATAATCAGCAAAATCAAGCTCCACGACCGTCATATCCCCTAGGTTTTTAGAGTCACAAACAATCAGTTCAACATCAGGAAAAGAAATCAGATTTCGAGGAAATGGTGTCGAAGTACATAACTAGCAATAATGAGGCAGCAATGAAAAATCAAGCAATAGCAATGAAATCACAAGAGATGGATATCAAGAATTTAGAAAATCAAATAGGACAAATTGCGTTGGCATTGAATAATAGACCACAAGGGACGTTACCAAGTGACACTGAGAGAAATCCAAAGGGTAACCATGAACAGTGTCAGACATTTACATTGCGGAGTGGGAAACAACTTGAGGGTAGTAATTCAGAAAATTCCGTGACTCCGGATGAAAAAATTTGATGATAGCAGTAAAATTGAAAGAAGCAAGGGTGAGGATAAACAGAGTGAGGGAACAAATTTGAACAATAAGCCAATTGTTTATCCACCACCACCGTTTCAACAAAGGGTCCAAAAACAAAAATTAGACAAGCAATTCGCAAAGTTTTTGGAAGTGTTCAAGAAACTTCAGATCAACATACCATTTGAAGAAGCCCTAAAATAAATGTCGAGCTACGCAAAATTTATGAAAGGGATTCTGTCAAGGAAAAAGAAATGGGAAGATTTCGAGATAGTTGCACTAACCGAGGAGTGTAGTGTAGTATTACATCAGAAATTACCACCAAAACTCAAGGACTCGGGGAGCTTTACTATTCCATGCACGATCGGGAATATGCATTTCAGCAAGTGTTCATGTGATTTGGGGGCAAGTGTGAACCTTATGCCATTATCAGTATACACAGAATTGGGTTTGCCCGCACCAAGACCTACAAATATCTCATTACAGTTAGCGGATAAGTCAATCACATATCCGAGAGGCATAGTGGAGGACATTTTAGTGAAAGTGGATAAGTTTATATTCCACGCAAACTTTATCATTTTGGACTTAGAAGAGGACAAGAATATCCCAATTATCCTAGGGAGGCCATTTTTGGCCACAGGTAGGACACTCATAGATGTACAAAAAGGAGAACTGACTATGATGGTCCAAGATCAAGAGATAAAATTCAATGTGTTCAAGGCCATAAAATTCCCCACGGATGAGAAAGAATGTTTTCGAACGGATTTAATTGAGTAAATCATCAGTGAAGATATGAGCAAGAGTTTGGTCAATGATCTGTTAGAAACAACTTTATTGGGAGATGAAGAGGTCGACAACCCAGAATTGGTGGACTACTTACAGATATTAGATTCATTGCCATGAGTTTCCTGATTCAGAACACCGTTTGAACCATTGCACACTGAGGTGATAGCCGCAGAAAAACTAAAACCATCATTGGAAGAGTCACCAAAGCTGGAACTTAAGCCACTCCCTAAACACCTCAGGTATGTGTATTTAGGCAATTCAAATTCTTTACATGTTATTATTTCAGCTGCACTTAATGAATTGTAGGAAGAAAAGTTGTTGAGGGTGCTTCGGGAACACAAATCAGCTATTGGGTGGACAATTGCGGATAAAAATGGAATTGGCCCTTCATTTTGCATGCACAAGATCTTAATGGAAGATGAGACAAAACCAACGGTGGAACAACAACAGTGACTTAACCCGATTATGAAGGAAGTTATGAAAAAGGAAATTCTGAAGTGGTTAGATGCCGGTATCATCTACCCAATTTTCGACAGTAAATAGGTTAGTGTAGTCCAGTGTGCACCGAAAAAGGGAGGAATGACGGTGGTGCAAAATGAGGACAACGAGTTAATACCAACTAGAAAAGTGATAGGTTGGAGGGTTTGCATGGATTACATAAAATTGAACAAGGTAACCCGAAAAGACCATTTCCCGCTGCCCTTTATTGATCAAATGTTAGATAAATTGGCAGGACACCAATATTACTGTTTGTTGGATCGGTACTCGGGGTACAACCAAACAGTCATCGCTCAGGAGGATCAAGAGAAGACCACATTCATGTGCCCTTACGGCACATTTGCATTCAGGAGGATGTCATTTGGGCTATGCAATGCACCTGCAGCATTCCAACTTTTTTCAGATATGGTGGAAAAAAATGTTGAGGCCTTCATGGATGACTTTTCGGTCTATGGGGATAGCTTCGATATTAACTTAAAAAAGCTGGTCATGGTGTTGCAAAGATATAAGGACACGAATCTCGTACTACATTGGAAAAAATGCCACTTCATGGTTGAAGAGGGCATAATTTTGGGCCATAAGGTATCGGCTCAAGGATTGAAAGTTGACAAAGCAAAGCTGGAAACTATTGAAAAACTACCTCCACCGAGCTGTTAAGGGTATTAGGAGTTTCTTGGGACATGCTGGGTTCTACAGGAGGTTCATAAAGGACTTCTCTAAAATTGCAAAACCTCTATGCAGTGTTTTAGAGAAGAATGCTACTTTCAGTTTTACTGCAGAATGCAACTCAGCGTTTGAATTATGGAAGAAGAAATTAACTACAGCTCCCGTGATAGTCGCACGGGATTGGAATATGCCATTCGAGCTAATTTGTCATGCTAGCGACTATGCGGTTGGGGATGTTTTGGGCCAACGACGAGACAAGGTGTTTTATGCCATATACTATACAAGCAAAACACTCACAGAGACTCGAATGAATTATACAACCACGGAAAAGGAATTGCTTGCAGTGGTGTACGCGTTTGACAAATTCTGGGCATACTTGATCGGGACTAAGGTGATAGTCTACACAAACCATTCGGCGATTTGGTACCTAATAGCGAAAAAAGATGCTAAGCCACGCCTTATCCGATGGATTCTCCTACTTCAAGAGTTTGACTTAGAAATTAAGGATAGAAAGGGGACGGAGAACCAAGTTGCCGATCACTTGTCTAGGTTGGAAAACCACGGGAAAGAAAAAGACGACAGATGTGAGATTAATGAATCATTCCCAGATGAGCAACTGTTTGGGATTTCAGCAGAAATTTTGTGGTATGGTGATTATGCAAATTTTCTGCTGAGCAACGTTCTTCCACTTGACCTCACAAGACAACAGAAAAGGAAATTTCTTCATGACGTGAAATGGTACGTGTGGGACGACCCATATCTCTTCAAGCAGTGCGTCGACAAAATGATTCGACGGTGCATTCCATACAGCGAAGTGAAGAATATTTTACATTAGTGTCACTCATCTGCATATGGCGGGCTTTATGGGAGTGAGAGGACAACAGCGAAGGTGTTGCAATCTGGTTTTTATTGGCCTACGTTATTCAAAGATGCCCACCATTTTGTTAAACAATGCGATAGGTTTCAAAGGGTGGGCAACATTTCAAAACGGAATGAGATTCCCTCACAAACGATTCTTGAAGTTGAAATTTTTGACGTATGGGGTATCGATTTTATGGGGTCATTCCCCTTGTCTTTGAACAATCAATACATTCTACTCGCAGTAGACTACATATCAAAGTGGGTTGAAGCTGTAGCATTACCATCAAACGATGCCAAAGTGGTCCTCAAATTCCTACAGAAAAATATTTTCATGAGGTTTAGCACGCCAAGAGCAATAATCAGTGACGAAGGTAGACACTTCTGTAATAAGGCATTTACAGCTCTTTTGACACGGTATGGGGTCAACCATAAGGTAGTAACAGCATATCACCCTCAAATAAGTGGGCAAGCTGAGGTCTCAAATCGGGAAGTAAAGAAAATATTGGAGAAAGTAGTAAATCCGAGTCGAAAAGATTGGTCACTTCGGTTGGACGATGCATTATGGGCATACAGGACTGCATACAAAACTCCGATCGGGATGTCACCATACCAACTACTGTACGGGAAGGTATGTCACTTACCGGTCGAACTACAGCACAAGGCTTATTGGGCAATTCAAAAACTCAATTTTGATCAAGCAGCTGTAGGGGAAAAAAGACTACTTCAACTGAATGAGCTCGACGAATTCCACCTTCACGCCTATAAGAACTCCAAATTATATAAAGAAAAGGTAAAAAGATGGCACGATCAAAAAATTGTGCATCGAACATTAGAGCGGGGTCAATCAGTCCTTTTGTTCAACTCACGGCGGAAGTTTTACCGTTAACTGTTGAAATACATAGTGTTAAAAGTTCAATAATACGCGTGGTTGCATAGTAGCACATGGTATTGATTATGGATGCTTACGTGAGAAGTCACTCAGTTTTGTTAAATTATTGCTACAGTAATTGCTGCATAGTATCTCACGTTATTTTATTCAATTATTGTCGATATTTTATATATTATTAAATCAATAATTGAGACGCTACAGTTATTCATATTATTATTTGCAATATTGACGATGTCTAGAAAGTTCTATCGAGGAGAGGTTTGGTCACCTAATTACACGTCAATAGGGAGAAATCCTTATTGGAAAGCCCTCTCTTTCCTAGGAACGATCTGGTTGTTAAATATTGCAAATAATAATAATGATGAATAAATGTTGTTAAAAATATTAAGGGGATTTTTGTGAAGTATTTGATATAAATTTTTCTTATTTTATGGACCCCCATTTATCCATTTTTCAAAATAATCGATAAAAAGTTATTCGGTATTATAAAGGTGGGGGCCACATGTGGGGCCCACTAGAAGAAAAAAGAATTGGGAGGGGGAAAATCTGATGATTGTCACGGGTAGGAAAAGTCTTGGTTATATATATATATATATATATATATATATATATATATATATATATATATATATATTATATTTAAGTTTTTTGTTTTTTACTTGATATTACCTTGAAAATCAATGGCCTGACATCCGTGAATGCTAAAACTTCATACGTGAAAATTATCATTCGGTGCACCCGTGATCAAACAGTACCTCTTCCATTCTCCTACAAATAGGATACTTAGTTAGAATTGAAAATCACACCAGAATCAAAGAATTCTTCTTTTATAATCTTGAGCGTATTTCTTTATAGTTTAAGAAAGCTTTGAGCGTAGAAAACAGTGCAAGTTTTCTTTAAGAATATCCCAGCTATACTAGTTTGAATACTTTTCTTTTCAAGGTATGAGATATTTTTTTGTTTAGTATTCGTATAAAATAAAATTTTCTTCCATACTCTATAGTATGTAAGTAATATTATTTTGTTTCAGCTTTCGAATTCTATACTCGTTTTGTTAAAGTTTTGGCTTCTATACTCTATGAAATTAGTAGAATATCCTTGATATTTACGCTTCATCTAGTATCTTTTCATGAAAATATTATTCTGAGCATTCTTGATATGTTTTAACTTTTTTTATGCAGGGGTTACTATTCCTGAAGTACTATTTACGGGGTACTATTTACTCAGTTACTATTCACCCGGGTTACTATTCTTGATAAAAATTGATTTCTTTTCGATCCAAATCATTTTTGGTACAATATTATTCTTGAATTTTAGTCCACAAAGTAGTATCATGTTGACAATTGGGACATTATTGATTTCTGGATAAATTAAATTATAAATCTTTAAAAATTTATCATTTGCTTTCTTTTAATTGAATTCTTATATCATTGTCATCATCCTCATGCTTATATTATGTTGAAAGTCATATGTGGTCGTAGTGCATAGATGGACTTGTTATTATTATGACCAGGGATTATTCAGTATAATCATGACCATAATGTTATAAATGATGTGGTAAAAGTCCTCATTGGCCCGTAGTGCATTGATGGACAGTTGTTGGCATGATCATGACCATTGATGAAAACACGAATATCCTTGGCCCGTAGTGCATGGATAATTTGTTGTCGTAATACTAATGAATATCCTTAGTCGTAGTGCAGGGATGATTCGATGATGTGGATTATTTATTAAGATGAGTCTCAGCGATAAAATTGTTGATAAACTTTTTAAATCATAGAATATAGTAGATTTCATGTTCTACATGACTCTTCTAATGGATTGCTTGTTCCGCTGCAGTTAAACTTGAAGTTTATTATATTTTATCAGTTTAACACTGTTGAAGGCTAACGATAAATTATTCTGCATTATCTTAGTCATAATATTTCTTACTGGGCTAATTGAGCTCACCCTTTGCTTTCATTGTTCTCTTCGGGAAATGTGAATATAGCTGGGACTAGTCGGGGAACGGAGTGATTGTCCAGATGTTTGCATTAGTAATCCTCATTATTCTGTGAAATAGTGTGATAATAAATGTATCGAGGACTTATTTTAAGTTTGAATACTGTCTAGAAGATAATATTTGTATTAAAACTCACAGCTCATGTTGTATTTTTAAGTTTGTATTTGTATTCTATATCATGTATTTGGCGACTCAGAATGGGTGATGTATACCTATTTTGGGGGCGTCACATGAAGAATGTTATGAATATGATCTATTTCCAAAGGTAGAGCTACCTCATTCGCCACTTCACCTACTCATCATTACACTTCAAAAGGTCCTATAAACCTAGGGCTTAGTTTTTCCTTTTTACCAAACCGGATTTTCCCTTTCCAGGGAGACACTTTCAAGAAAACAAAACTACCGACATCGAATTTCCGATTTTGTCGGTGTTGATCAACATATTTCTTCTGCCTATCATGTGCAACTATCAATCTTTCCTGAATCATGTTGATGATCTCGACAGTTTGTTGCACCAATTCTGGACCTAACAGCTGACGTTCTCTGTAACGACCGAGAAAATCGGATTATTTGTAAATAATTTTATATGAATAAAATTATAATATGTATTATTTATAACGAGTAAGTAAAATGAAGGTTGTTCTATAACCTAAAAGTGGCATAAAGTCATAGTATTCTGGCTATGTAATAGAATTAAGGTGTTTGAATTTTCAAGACAAAAATAAAAGTTTTCCGAGAAATTCTCCAAAAAACAATATTCATCCATTTCTGCTCGAAAATTATTTTTGAAGTTCTAGGAAATACGTAATGATAGAATGATAAGGAAGGATGGATTATGTAATAATAATTCAGTTATGACAAATGCACTTTTTCACCTACGTACTAAGTTCGAGAATGTTAAGGAAAATGAAGATTTGAATAAATGATGATCACATAATAAGAAAGTATTATACGAAGCGATGAATACGAGTATGATACGAAGTATTGTACTAGTATATACGAAAGATGATATAACATATATATAATGAATGATGATACGAACTAGTATACGAAGAGAATACGAGAACTATACGTTAATAGCTTAAGTCATTTAAAATGGACGAATAAGATTTGCTTAAGTAATTGGCAAGCCCAAGTGAATTGTTGTTAAGGCCCAAAGCTAAGTAATGTAAGCCCAATGTTAGGCCCAAGGTTAATTAAAACTAAGTACGAACCAAGAACCGGACCCGTGGATCAAACCGATGGATCCCCAGGTGAGAAAAACCCATAGGGCAACCCATGTGGGGCCCCCATGGTGAGTCATGACTGGCCAACTTGGTGGCCAAGCAAAGGATAGGCTTTTTGGTGGGCAAGTAATGAATAGTAAGGAGGTGGAAAAGTATGGAGGTGGGATGGCTTTTTTACCAAATTTCCCTCACTTTGAAAATCCTATAAATAGCGAGCATGTTGGATCATTTGTGCCTTGTTAATTTCCACCAACATCTTAGAGCTAAGTATATTGAGAGAAATGTGAGAAATGTCTTGGTAATCCAAGAAGAAAAGAAGAAGAATCAAGTTAAGAACATTAAAGGTAAATAATCTCTAGACCATTATGCTTCATCTCTTCAATTGTAGCTTGATAGGAAAGTGAATATTGGTTGAGTATGTATCATAAGGAGTAACAAGGATGGCTACTAGTGGACTTAAACCTTAATAAATCATGTTACAAGTGGAATCATAATCATAGAATTATGAACTAATGAAGAACACATGAAAAATTATTATTTGTTATTGATGGACAAGTTTAAAACCATCGTGTATCGGATTAGATGATATATTTTTGGTTAGGATGATAGAATAATGGAATGAATCCATTTTAAATGGAGTAAAAATCTCAAGTAACGAAGTTATGACGAAATTTACGGGATTAGACGGTAATTGTCAAAATCGTGAAATTCTCAGAATGAAAGTCCAAAGTCATCGTTTAACTAGGAAACCTTGGTTTTCAATGGCATGTAGTATAATTTTGCATTTTAGAGTTGCGGACTCAAGAATGGTTGAATTTTGACTTAAAACGAAGAAACGAGCTATGAACGTTCACGAACGTTTAACGAACGCGTAATAAAGAACTTAAACGATGAATTCTATGTTAACAGTTTCAAAAATGTAAGATGGCCTAATGAAATCATAGTACACAAGATATGTGAGCTAACAGCTTTTGAACGAGCCAATTCTGACTTATAATGAGTAAGTTATGAGGCCGGAAAGGATTGCAGTGGAAAAACTTGGAAAATGTCTCTGAGGCAGGGTCGGCGCCGCAGCGCCGCCAAAGGTTCTAAAGTTGGTGCCATTGCGCCAAGACGAACCCTCACCCACTGTTAAGTCGCGCCGTATCGCAGCACATAGTAAGGAGTATGGCGCCGCAGCGCCGAGACCAAGACCCGGACACTGCTAACTCGCGCCGCAGCGCGAGCCATACATAGGAAGCTGGTGCCGCAACGCCAGCACTAGAGAAGAGATAGTGAAGAATAGCAATGAATGTAAAGAAAATGTAAGTTTAATGAACGTGAATTATGATCTTAATTAACTTAAAGTAACATCATTAAGGATAATAATAACCTTAAGAATTACAATTAAAAGTTGACGAAAGGTTACACAAAGTAATACGATAAACTGTAACAAACGTTAACCAATCTAATAAATGATTAGATTGAGAAGAAGGGGAAGATAGATTAATGACCATACTTGATTGTATATAACCTAATGTGGTATGTTATATAATTATGTATTGTAGAATCTGTAAAGACTCAAAAGAAAAGTGAATTAACTGTAGAAGACACTGAATTAATGTGATATGTGTTTTTACTATTATAATGTTGTGTACTAATCAAAATAATTTTTTTTGTTGTAGATGTCAGGAGATAACGTGATATATAGGGATATACATGTGGTTAGTGAGGAGTCTGTAAACCAAGTAGAGATTTTATCGACACCAGTAGCTGAGTTGCCAGAGGTGATGGTGGTTGAGTCAAAGGACTCTGAGAATTTAGGATTTGCATCCTTAATCGATGGTATGTCAGAGGATGAGGTGGAGGTGGTATTGTTTAACATGGCAGTACCTACAAAAGAGATGACTCTGGGGGAGTCAATGAAGGCGCTATTCATGACGGTATTGGATATGAATATCCAGTTGGGGAAGTAGGTAAAGGAATTGAAGGAGGAAATCCATGAAATCTTGGCAAACAAGAAAGACATGGAGACAATGTGGGAGGAAGAGCATGACGAGAAGGTTTTAGCGAAGGACAAGGTCCATGAGCTAAAACACGAGGCCTTTAAGCTTAGACATGAGCTAAAGGCTAAGAAGCAGAAGATCAGTAGAATGTCCTGTAACAACCCGATATTTTCTACATAAATAAATAAGAAATTTTGCGTATAATTTTTTTTTTATATTAAGGATGAGGATTTGTACAAGATATTATGTATATGTATTTATGTGGTAAATAAAAATATAGTTATTTACATAAATATTTACAAGTAATTTTATTTTAGAATTATTGATTATTATAGAGTATATTCTAATAATAATTAAATTATGGTAGAAATGTTTTATTAATTATTTTCCATAATAATATAATTATATATTATTTAAATAATATATGAAGTGATTTTTAGAATAATTATAATACTTATTTTATTATATGAATTATTAAGTTAATTATTTTACCTTAATTATTAAGGTTAAATAGGAAGAATAAATCAGATATGGAATTCAAACCCTAATTTTGGATTATTGTCAAGGTATGAGAATAATAATATAATATTAATTATATTTTTCAGTGCTACGAATATGTACTGTATTTTCGTATTGATAATGATAGGTCAATTACGGTGTATTATGACCAAACCCTAGTAATAATGTTAAACCCTAATTTGAGATCCAAATTAGAGTGCAAGATTATTTTATAAGTGTGTTATATAATTTATGTCGTGTATTAAATGTATTAATTAGGTGAACCCTAATTAAAATTCTAAAAATCCTAATTTTTATAAAACCCTAATTAATATTTCTAAAACCCTAAATAATTTTTGGAGATGAGGAACCCTAATTTGAAATTTAAATTAGAGTTCGAGATTGGTTGTAATTATGTTAATGTGATTAATTAACAAGTATTATAATTACAATTGTTAATTTTAGAAACCCTAATTTGATAATTAGAAAAATCTAATTATAATCGGTAACCCTAATTATCAAAATCTTAAACCCTAATTGCTATTTTAGCAAGGTTAATTATAATTATGTGATCTAAACCCTAATGTTCATGTATAAGGTAATTAGAAAATTAATCATAATTAGAAAACCCTAATTTCAAAATTTTAGAAATTAAAAATATTTAATTTTTATTTAATTTTTGGAGTAAACCCTAAATTGGAAATCCTAGACTATTGCTAAAATGGCTCAAACCCTAACCCAAACCCTAAACCTCAAGGGTTTGGCAAATTACTTGGTTGCCATTAAAATGATTTACAATTTGACTATTTTGCCCCTATTACATTATTTTTGGCTAACAAATAGGTTTTGGTATTTAGGTGAGTGGGTGAACCACCCCATGTGCTAAAAACTCCAGCAACAAGCAATATACATCAGCCAATTCATGCATCTAGCTTGCTTATATATAGATTGGAGAGAGAAATAATTCATTTGTTACTTACATTTTGCCCAACTCTCAAACTAAGCTCTCTCTCTCTCTCTCTCTCTCTAACCTCTGAAATATACAACTATATCAGTCCTAAATCAAAGCCCCACGATTAACCATAACATAGCATAAGCACATAATCATCAATTGATCAAAGGAGGTATAAAACCCTAGCATAATTTCTGTCCATAGATTCTGTGTTAGATGTTAGTTTTTATTGTCAAAATATATTGGTTGTAGTCCATTTTGACGATCTGGGTTGCTAAATGTTGGATCCATAACATTTAGAAGCTCGGATTTGTGTTTTTCAAAAATCTAGAAAATTTGTTCTTGGTGGTCTGACAACGAATGTCAAACCTTATATCTCTGTGATCTGTTACGAATTTTGTGATTTGAAACTTTGTAGTTGTAGTCTGATATGTTCTCTTGGATCTGGGCTTGGAATCAGGCTTAGATCGTATGTATATTGCAAGTTATGGAAGGTCAAACTGCGTTGACCGACCATGACTTGCAAGGTTTCTGGGTAACCCAGAAATGGGTTTTCAGCGCCTGACAGCATGTTTGAAGGCAAAGATATGTCAGATTATTGAAGCTTTGATGATGTTTTTATAACTGGATTTTAGACTATAATTTGGACTTTGAATCCTGACCTTTAGATCCCTTAAATACCCAACTGATAGAATGTAGTGAGTGGTCAAATCAGGCCACTAGGTCACAATTTCATTTTCTGGAATTTCCAGAATAGTGAAGAACACAAATTCTGACAGCCTTTGACCGGCTTGTATCTTCTTAATATGTTGTTGTTATTGTTATGTTTTGTGATAGATCTACTCTTTGACATGTTGGCTAGATACTGCAGCTTATAGATTACAAAAAAAACACTTAGATCACAAGTTGTGAAGGCCCAAATATGAACAGTCGTACTGTTCTTCATTTCTGGGTAACCCAGAAATGAAGAACAGCCTCTGACAAGTTGTGAAGGCCCAAATATTTTTGTTGCTGGATCTTGTAGTCTTACAGTAACAATACACGATCTGATCAACAAATTGCCCAGAAACACGTCACACACGAATTTAATCTCGGTCAAAGTAGCTAGCCCGGTCTCTGACTTAATTTCTGGGTTTTGCTTGAAGAACACCAAGAACACCTATAGCAACGGTTCTATCGCTATAGGTGGCCTTTAGCGACAGACAGTAGATTATTTTTCAGAAATAAATTAATAAATAGAAAAAAATAGTTTTTAATTATTAAAAATACAACATAAATTATTAAAAATTATTTTAAATTCCAAAAATTAGTTTTTAATTATTTTAAATATATTTCATAAATATTTAATATTTTTGAAATATTAAAAGTATTTAATTTATTTAATTATAATATTAAATAAATTATTTAAAAATGATTTTAATATTGGAAAAATCATTAAAAATTATATTATGATATAATAAAATATTTTAAGTTATTTTTAATGACTTTTAATATTTTGTGATAAATTTCATTAATAAATTGATATTAATGGTAATTAATTTATTTACTAAATGAATTAAATAAATTAATTGAAAATAATTTTATTATATTAAAAATCATTTTTAAATAATAATAAGGTATTTAAAAATATTTTAAGTTATAAAATATAAATTTTAATATTTAAAGATAAATTTCATTAATTAATTATTATTAATGATATTAAAGTTATTTAATAATTTAGTTTAAAAATGATTTTAATATTATAAAAATTATTTTAAATGAAAATAAAGTGTTTAAAAATATTTTAAGTTATAAAATATAACTTTTAATATTTAAAGGATAATTTCATATTAATGATTATTAACTTATTATTAAAAATAGAAAATTTATTTAATAATTATATTAAATAAATAGTTTAAAAATGATTTTATTAATTTAAAAATCATTTAAAAGGATATAAATGAATTAAAAATATTTTAAGTTATGAATAATGACTTTTAATATTTTGATAAATAGAACATTAATACCTTAATATTAATGGTAATTATTTAGAAATGATTTTAAATGTTTTAAAAATTATTTAAGGGTAATATTAATACTTTAAAAATATTTTGAGTTATTATAAATAACTTTAATATTTTGAAAATGATTTCATTAATAGTTTAATATTAATTAGATATTAATGATAATAGAATTATTTAGTATTTAAATAATTTAATAATGATTCCGAGGTTTGAAAATTCATGATAAATAATATTAAATGTTTAAAAACTATTATAAGTCATTTAAAAATAATATGTCTGATATTAAGTTACAGAATAGAGCCTTAGACTCGATAATAACCCGATAATGTCGTCGGTACATCGACACATTTCAGAAATTGATCTGGACTTAGATAATTTAATTAGATATGTGATTATTTGTGATTCAATGGTTGTTAAACTTATGTGCCAATGTGATTAGGGTATGTGCTAACTGCAATAAGCAGTGTTATGTGTTATAGTATAATGTTCTAACCGAACGAGTGATCTGATGAATGATAGGTCGTGAGATAAGCGATAAATCTAAATTACAAATTGTAAGCAGCGCTTCAGGCAAGTATCTAACTCTTTGCATTTACTTTATGCAACGGACATGCGTAAGATAATATCTGAATTGTTCATTTCAATTGTTCAAATATTTCAACCTTTGTATATACTTATGCAATAATTCTGTATAAGTAAGTTATTAAACTATAATTATTGTACAAGTTCCTTTATTCTGTTATTATTGATCAAATTATATATTCTGATCGTTAATTTCTAAAACATGGTTATACAAGTGTCCCCACTTGGATAATCATTATATTTTATCACATGTTGATACATACTTATCAGTGTTCAGTATGTATAAGTTGAATTAAAAGTTGTCTAAGCTATTTGAACATATATTTAAAGTTGTTGTTGAACAAGATAAAACATTATCCAACTAAATTGTTTTGGTTTGGATTCAAGACTGGTACGAACATCCCAAATCTGGGAAACTTTTATGCGCCTAAGGCGGGAATGCTGGATGAAAATATCGTCCTTTAATGTAGTATTGATCAATACAGGGCATAACGAGCTGATCACCCCCCGTGTCCGTAAGTAATGACGGTTTACAGATGAAGTTCTGTTTAACCTTTTCGAAAATAGAAAATAATGTTCATAGTTTGTCAACTGATCCTCATTTATAGTCAGTACGTAGTTTCAAAAATTTGAAATCGAAATGATATGTTTTTTATTATCGGTTTAATTTACTTTACAATTGTTGATTCGTTGTAGAAGTATCGTTCAAAGAAAATATTTAATTCGTTCAGCTAACTGTTATTGTTGCTATTACTTGCTGGGCACTCAAATGCTCATCATTGCTTAAATTTAAATATTTTCAGCTAAAGGTGAACAACCTGGAGGCTCTTCTAAGAACAAAGGGAAAGGGAAGGTCGCTGAATGAATGATAAGGCTATCTTTTGTAATAACTAGACTTTATTAGGGTAATGATGATATATATTAATTATCATGTAATGAAACGAATGTTTGAAGGTTTCGTACTTGGGATTGAAAACTCTGATAATATGTAAATTAAATTTGATAATCTATATTATTGTTATTATTATTAGTATTATTCCGCTCATAGAAATGGTATCGTGAAGCACTGAGTTCGGGTTTCAAGTACCTGAATTTAGGGGCGTCACATGTCCTATATTCATAGGAGTTCTCACGAGGATTTTTAGCGGCAAGTGGCTGAGTATCCTGTGGAGGTAGGGCAAACTCGGCATACTATCAGTCGAGATGTGATAGCCAGTCTTGTCGATGAAGATTATGAGAATGTCATTAGGCAAATGTAATCTAGTTAGTAGCTAGAGTACAGTTAGATATGTAAATAGGTTGTATCTATGAAGTGATGTAAAACTCTCTTTTGTATAATCAAAGGGTAGTCTTTTGTAAATTCCAATTTTTAGAAAGCAATTGTGGGAAAGTAATGTAATCAGCTAAGGTTGTGTAATGATGAACGATGTAGTATTATATTGCAAAGCAAGAAGTATATCAATATAAGCCTTTATCGAACATGTTGTGCAATGAGTTTGAGTTATTATTTAACAATGAATAATGACTAATTAACAAAAAGAAAGTAATAATGAAGTGTTATTCATTTTAACAGAAAGATGCCGCCAAAAAGAAGACAACGAAATCAAGAAGCAAATGTGAATCAACCGGAAGGGGGACCGGTTAATTCGATGCAAGATTTGTTAAATTACTAACTGTGACGACCCTAAAATAGGTTAATTCCACCCAACCTATTCTGAGTCGCCAAATACATGGTACAGAAAACAACTACAATTTTATTACAACAATTGTCGTGCAAAATACAACAACAGATATGCTGTGAGTTTTGATACAAATATTTACCAACTGTGACTCTCATCCTAACCTTGAATAACATGTCACAATGGCACCTTACATAAACGTTTGTTTTAAAAATTAGAATCTTTGGGAAGTGCTCAAGGAAACCTTCGTACATGGGAGCCCATGCGTCTAGGTTATGATAGATATCGCATGTCCACAGAATTATCCTTGGTTGACCCAATAGACCCCAAAGAAAAACGAGAAGTATCTATCATATTCTTTCCAATGGTGAGTCTTCTCTTGACATATCATTATCTCCACTGTCTATAATTTAGAGTTATACTTCAATCAAACACCAAAATTATATAGGTAGTGCTCGTAGATATACTTAGCAAGTGGATGTGCACAACCCTGTCTTATGATAACATGATGTTACATGTCATTAAACATCTTGTATGATAGTGGCAAAACACCCTTCCAACGTTGGGTTCGCCTCACCCTATTTGATTCACCAAATATAACTACTAAATGATGTATAAAATACAACACACTTTTCAATACTGTTTAGGGAGAACTTCCACCGCTAGAGACCACCGTTCTATTCCCCTGTTACCCCCGCTCGACCCAGCTACACTCTTATTACCTGAAAGGAATTGTGAAGCAAAAGGGTGAGCTCAACTAGCCCAGTAAATAATATCATAACTAAAGATAAATAAATTATCCATAGCCTTCAACAGTAATAAATCAGAGATTTAGAATATATGGTAGATGATAAAAAATTTCAACCATAGTTGCAACAGAATGAGCAATCCATTAGAAGAGTCAAATAGACAATAAAGTCTATTATATTCTCCACGTTAAAAGTCCACCAATAATATTTTATCCATGTAACATCAATCAACAGTTCATTTTCTTAATCATATGAATAACTCATACTCATAATTGTGATTCTAAATTCCTCTTCGCACCCAAGACGAAGATAATTTTTATCACCTGTCTTTACCTGAAACATCAAAGATCATGGTTATACCAAATCACAGTTCCTATTCATAATCATACTTATAAATTCATCTTTGCACTACGGGCCAAAGATATTCATCAACAGTTCATCTTTGCACTATAAGCCAAAGATATTCAACAACAGGTCATTTTTGCAATATAGGCCAAAGATATTAATATCTCAAAGAAATACATAATCATTTTAGAATTTATATAAATAATAATTATAACCATGTTGATCAATTCACCTTTGCACTTAAGCTAAAGATATTCAATTATAAATTCAATGGTCATGATCATACCAGTCAACAATTCAGCCTTGCACTACTTGCCAAAAAGAATCCATAGTCACGATCATACCAATAATCTACCCATCTTTACACTCAAGTCAAAGAATAATATCATCTTAAGGGTTATAAGAATGTTATATATGATAATCAAAACAATATAATCAACATATAAATTTAATCTCAAAAGAAAGATTCATAAATCAACAATAATTTGGTCAGAAAAAAAACCCAATTTTATCATGAATAGTAACTTGTGAATAGTAACTCGTGAATAGTAAGTCATAAATAGTAACTTGTGAATAGTAACTCGTGAATAGTAACTCATGAATAGTAATCCCAACACGAAAAGATAAAGTTTCACAATAAAATTTATATCAATATTTACAACACATTAATCCAAATGTCATAAATCACTTAATAATATCATAATCTAATATTATTAATATTACAATAATATTTTAATCATTTCTTAAACTTATAAATAATTTATTTTAAATGTTTACACTTTACTAATTAATGTATTTAATCATTCTAAAATGTCAAACTCATAAGATTTTATCACCAATAACCAAAACTCTCATAAAAAATCTGCATATACCTTATATAGGATTCTCAAGCCATAAAATCCTATTTTTTAATTTTCTTACTTCACATAACATATTTAATTCATTTACTCATAACTAGTGTATTTTCATAAAAAATATCAAATCAGTCCCATAAAATTTTCTTTTCCGGGATTTAGCAGAATATAGTCCCATATTGAACATATATTTTTCTCAGAATTTTTAAAATTCATTTATTATTTTTCATATGGCCAAAACATCCGAATATTTAGACATTTATCACAAATTGTACTTTTGTCCAAAAATTCTAAAATTTACAGAGTATACTTCTGTTATATACATGCACACCCAATAAAAATTTCACCAATTTTGGAGTTAACCATAAGGAGTTATAAGGTTTTACTTTCAAAATAGTTTTTTTTCTATAAAATTCATAACTCTTAATCTATACATCCAAAAATCGCCATTTTTGGACACAATCTAGAAAACTCATCAAATTATCATTTTAAATTTTTTCAGAATTTTTGAAGGTCAGAAAAATTACGAAACTAAAAAACATAATAACCTTTAAAATCTCTTACCTCAAAAGAGCAGTACTTCTAACTGGAATATCGGATAAAAAGCCGAAGGAACCTTGCACTGAATAGCAACTCTCAAAGTATCTAAATACTCACAAAAACTTGCTCGATAATATAGAGAGAGAAAACTTATGTTTCTAGTGTGATTTTCAATTCCAACTTAAGCGCCTATTTATAGAAAAATGCTAGAACGCCAAATGAGACTAAATTAATAAAATAATATATTCTTATTTTGTTCTCTCCTACGCAGCCAAGCTATAACAAATTCTCAGCCACCACAGTGGGGCCCACCCAAAATCAGCACATGTTTTCTGAACAACCAAAAGTGGGTCCCACTCAATTTTAATAAAAAATTATTTTATTTTTTGAAACTTCAATAATTCATAGAAAATAGCCCGTTTATCAGAAAAATACGAATTTTATGTCAATTCCACACGAAATAGAATTCTCTACAACTTTGTAGCTTTAAGTTTTTCTAAATTCCAGACATAAAATATCCGAAATCCACAAACGGACGATTTTCAACTCCTTTTAAAATTCATAACAAATCATGCGTAAATTTTTAACGGTTCAAAATTTGTGGATATATACTCAACTTATATATGTATAACATATCCAAAAATCACAACGATCCAGCGGTCGGATTAAAATTATAACTCACGCAATAGAGCTTTAAGAATACCGATTTGATATTTCAAAACATCCAATCCGATAAAAAACTGATAAAATACCTCAACATTAATTCCTTCATTTATAACCACATAAATAAATCCATCATTTATATCCACATCAAATAAATATTTCCTTATCATATAAATCAATAATTAATTATTCACAAATAATATTACAAAATCACAATAATGACAGCCAGGCAGTTCTCAAGAAAGAGGGGGCTTTCCGATAAGGATTTTTCCTTACTAGCGCGCAATTAGGTGACCAAACCTCTCCTTGACAGAACTTTTTAGACATTGCCAATAATGCTATGTAATAATATTATTCAAATAATATGAATTATTGATCTGATAATGGGAAATGATGTGCAGTGATAATTATTGAACAACAATAATATAAAATATCAACGTAGCAATTATTGAATCAATAAAATAAAATATTAAACAGTAATTACTGTAACAATTATTGAGTAGTGCCTTCTTACGTAAGAATCAATAATTCAAAAATATTGTGCAATAACGTGTGCTACTGTGCAACAATGCGTATTACTTTAATTTACCCATCGGGTATTCCAACAGCGTTAACGGTAACGATTAAGCCGTTATTTATAAAAATTCAAATTTGTCGTTTTCTTCATCCGACAGTTATTCTGTTATGGGGCCCACAAATGGTTGCGCCGTCTTACGAATATTCTCCGACAGAAAGAATATTCCACAACCAAACGAATATTCCCCGACAACAATGAATATTTTATAACCACTTGCTTATTTTTAAAAATTTACACATTTCACTCATAACCAAAGTATTATATCAAATTAATACCTTATTATTCACAATAATGAATAGAGAAAATTTGATTTTATTCATTAAAAAGTTGGGGTCTTACAACCTCCCTTCCTTATGAAATTTCGTCAACAAAATTTACGTAAATGATATTTCAAAGAGTTGAGAATACCTTGCTTTCATTTCAGATTCTATCTTCCCTGTCATCATGATTTCTCCATTACTCATCTCCTGTATTTTAGATATCATTCTAGAATACAGCTTCAAAACAAAAGTTAATTAACATATCACAATTTGTCAACTTAAGTAAGAAAATTTAGCTTAGGTAGGACACACACTAGCGAAGGGTATTACTCGTCTCTTCCCTCCTAGTTCTATTCCTTGATCTTCGCTAGAGACCATATCCCTAAGCTCTGATATCAAATGTGACAACCCCAAAATAGGTTCATTCCGCCCAACCTATTCTGAGTCGCCAAATACATGGTACAGAAAATAACTACAACTTTATTACAACAATTATCGTGCAAAATACAATAACACATATGCTGTGAGTTTTGATACAAATATATACCAACTGTGACTCTCATCCTAACCTTGGATAGCACGTCACAATGGCACCTTACATAAAGGTATAGTCAAAAACTGTTTTAGAAATTAGAATATTTGGGAAGTGCTTAAGGAAACCTTCGTATATGGGAGCTCATGCGTCTAGGTTATGATAGATATCGTATGTCTACAGAATTATCCTTGGTTGACTCAATAGACCCCAAAGAAAAACGAGAAATATCTATCATATTCTTTTCAATGGTGAGTCTTCTCTTTACATATAATTATCTCCACTGTCTCTAATTTAGAGTTATACTTCAATCAAACACCAAGATTATATAGGTAGTGCTCGTAGATATACTCAGTAAGTGAATGTGCACAACCCTGTCTTATGATAACACGAGATTACATGTCATTAGACATCTTGTATGATAGTGACAAAATACCCTTCCAACGTTGGGTTCGCCTCACCCTATTTGATTCACTGATATAACTACTAAATGATGTATAAAATACAACACACTTTTTAATACTCTTTAAGGAGAACTTCCACCGCTAGAGACCACCGTTCTATCCACATGTTACCCCCGCTCGCCCCAGCTACACTCTTATTACCTGAAAGGAATTGTGAAGCAAAAGGGTGAGCTCAACTAGCCTAGTAAAGAATATCATAACTAAAGATAAATAAATTATTCATAGCCTTCAATAGTAATAAATCAGAGATTTAGAATATATGGATGATGATAAAAATTTTCAACCATAGTTGCAGCGGAACGAGCAATCCATTAGAAAAGTCAAATAGATTATAAAGTCTATTATCTTCTCCACATTAAAAGTTCACCAATAATATTTTATTCCTGTAACATCAATCAACAGTTCCTTTCCACAATCATATGAATAACTCATATTCATAATTGTGATTCTAAATTCCTCTTCTCACCCAAGACGAAGATAATTTTCATCACATGTCTTTGCCTGAAACATCAAAGATCATGGTTATACCAAATCATAGTTCATGTTCATAATCATACTTATAAATTCATCTTTGCACTACGGGCAAAAGATATTCATCAATAGTTCATCTTTGCACTACATGCCAAAGATATTCAACAACAGGTCATCTTTGCACAACAGGCCAAAGATATTAATATCTCAAAGAAATATACAATCATTTTAGAATTTATATAAACAATAATTATAATCATGTTGAACAATTCACCTTTGCACTTAAGCTAAAAGATATTCAATTATAAATTCAATGGTCATGATCATACCAGTCAACAATTTAGCATTGCACTACTGGCCAAAGAGAACTCATAGTCACGATCATACCAATAATTTACCTATCTTTACACTCAAGTTAAAGAGAAATATCATCTTATGAGTTATAAAAATGTTATATATGATAATCAAAACAATATAATCAACATATAAATTTAATCTCAAGAGTAAGATTCATAAATCAACGATAATTTGGTTAGAAAAAAAACCCAATTTTGTCGTGAATAGTAACTTATAAATAGTAACTCGTGAATAGTAACTCGTGAATAGTAACCCCAACACGAAAAGATAAAGTTTCACAATAAAATCCATATCAATATTTACAACACCTTAATCCAAATGTCATAAATCACTTAATAATATCATAATCTAATATTATTAATATTACAACAATATTTTAATCATTTCTTAAACTTATAAACAATTTATTTTAATTATTTACACTTTACTAATTAATGTATTTAATCATCCTAAAATGTCAAACTCATAAGATTTCATCACCAATAACCAAAACTCTCATCAAAAATCTGCATATACTTTATATAGGATTCTCAAGCCATAAAATCCTATTTTTTAATTTTCTTACTTCACATAACATATTTAATTCATTTACACATAACTAGTCTATTTTCATAAAAAATACCAAATCAGTCCCATAAAATTTTCTTTTCTGGGATTTAGCATAATATAGTCCCAAATTGAACACATATTTTTTTCATAATTTTAAAAATTCATTTATTATTTTTCATATGGCCAAAACAGCCGAATATTTAGACATTTATCATAAATTATATTTTTGTCCAAAAATTCCAAAATTTACAGAGTATACTTCTGTTACATACATGTACTCCCAATAAAAATTTTACCAATTTTGGAGTTAACCACAAGAAGTTATAAGATTTTACTTTTAAAATAGTCTTTTTCCATAAAATTCACAACTCTTAATCTATACATCCAAAAATTGACATTTTTGGACACAATCTAGAAAACTCATCAAATTTTCATTTTAATTTTTTTTCAGAATTTTTGAAGGTCAAAAAAATTACGAAACTGAAAAACATAATAACATTTAAAATCCATTACCTCAAAAGAGCAGTATTTCTGACTGAAATATCGGATGAAAAGTCGAAGGAACCTTGCACTGAATATCAACTTTCAAAGTATCTAAATACTCACAAAAACATGCTAGATAATATAGAGAGAGAAAACTTATGTTTCTGGTGTGATTTTCAATTCTAACTTAAGCGCTTATTTATAGGAAAATTCTAGAACGCCAAATGAGACTAAATTAATAAAATAATATATTCATTATTTTCTTCTCTCCTACGCAGCCAAGCTAGAACAAATTCTCAGCCACCACAGTGGGGCCCACCCAAAATCAACACATGTTTTCTCAACAACCAAAAGTGGGTCCCACCCAATTTTAATAAAAAATTATTTTATTTTTCGATACTTCAATAATTCATAGAAATGAGCTCGTTTAGCAGAAAAATATGAATTTATGTCCATTCCACATGAAATCGAATTCTCTACAACTTTGTAGCTTTAAGTTTTTCTAAATTCCAGACATAAAATATCCGAAATCCACAAACAGACGATTTTTAACACCTTTTAAAATTCATAACAAATCATGCGTTAATTTTTAACGGTTCAAAATTTGTGGATATATACTCAACTTATATATGTATAACATATCCAAAAATCACAACGATCCAACGGTCGGATTGAAATTATAACTCACACAATAAAGCTTTAAGAACACCGATTTGATATTTTAAAATCTTCAATCTGACAAAATACTTATAAAACACCTCAACATTAATTCATTCATTTATAACCATATAAATAAATCCATCATTTATATCCACATCAAATAAATATTTCTTTAACATATAAATTAATAATTAATTATTCACAAATAATATTACAGAATCACAATAATGACAACCAGGCAGTTCCTAGGAAAGAGGGGGCTTTCCGATAAGGATTTCTCCTTACCGACGCGCAATTAGTTGACCAAATCTCTCATTGACAGAACTTTCTAGACATTGCCAATAATGCTATCTAATAATATTATTCATATAATATGAATTATTGCTCTGATAATGGAAAATACTATGTAGTGACAATTATTGAACAACAATAATATAAAATATCAACGTAGCAATTATTGAATCAATAAAATAAAATATTGAACAGTAATTACTGTAACAATTATTGAGTAGTGCCTTCTTACGTATGAATTAATCATTCAAAAATAATGTGCAATACCGTGTGCTACTGTGTAACAACGCGTATTACTTTACTTTACCCACCAGGAATTCCAACAGTATTAACGGTAACGATTATGCCGTTATTTATAAAAATTTAAATTTGTCATTTTCTTCATCCGACAGTTATTCTATTATGGGGCCCACAAATGGCTGCGCCGTCATACGAATATTTCCCGACAGAAAGAATATTCCACGACCAAACGAATATTCCCCGACAACAATGAATATTTTATAACAACTTGCTTATTTTAAAAATTTTGCACATTTAACCCATAACCAAAGCATTATTCAAATTAATACCTTATTATTCATAATAATAAATAGAGGAAATTCGATTTTATTCATAAAAAAGTTGGGGTCTTACAACCTCCCCTCCTTATGAAATTTCGTCCCCGAAATTTACGTACCTGATATTTTAAAGAGTTGAGAATACCTTGCTTTCATTTCAGATTCCATCTTCCCTATCATCATGATTTCTCCATTGCTCATCTCATGTATTTCATATATCATTCTAGAATACAGCTTCAAAACAAAGGTTAATTGACATATCACAATTTGTCAACTTAAGTAAGAAAATTTAGCTTAGGTAGGACACACACTAGCGAAGGGTATTACTCGTCTCTCCCCTCCTAGTTCTATTCCCTGATATTCGCTAGAGACCATATCCCTAAGTTCTGATACTAAATGTGACAACCCAAAAATTGGTTCATTCCACCCAACCTATTCTGAGTCGCCAAATACATGGTACAGAAAATAACTACAACTTTATTACAATAATTGTCGTGTAAAATACAACAACACATATGCTGTGAGTTTTGATACAAATATATACCAACAGTGACTCTCATCCCAACCTTGGATAGCACGTCACAATGACACCTTACCTAAAGGTATAGTCAAAAACAGTTTTAGAAACTAGAATATTTGGGAAGTGCTCAAGGAAACCTTCGTACATGGGAGCCCATGCGGCTAGGTTATGATAGATATTGTATGTCCACAGAATTATTCTTGGTTGACCCAATAGACCCCAAAAAAAATGAGAAGATTACTATCATATTCTTTCCAATGGTGAGTCTTCTCTTGACATATCATTATCTTCACTGTCTCTAATTTAGAGTTATACTTCAATCAAACACAAAGATTATATAGGTAGTGCTCGTAGATATACTCAGCAAGTGGATGTGCACAACCCTGTCTTATGATAACACGAGGTTACATGTTATTAGACATCTTGTATGATAGTGGCAAAACACCCTTCCAACATTGGGTTCACCTCACCTTATTTGATTCACCAAATATAACTACTAAATGATGTATAAAATACAACACACTTTTCAATACTGTTTAGGGAGAACTTCCACCGCTAGAGACCACCGTTCTATTTCCCTGTTACCCCCGCTTGACCCAGCTACACTCTTATTACCTGAAAGGAATTGTGAAGCAAAAGGGTGAGCTCAACTAGCCCAGTAAATAATATCATAACTAAAGATAAATAAATTACCCATAGCCTTCAACAGTAATAAATCAGAGATTTAGAATATATGGTAGATGATAAAATTTTTCAACCATAGTTGCAGCGGAACGAGCAATCCATTAGAAGAGCCAAATAGACTATAAAGTTTATTATGTTCTCCACGTTAAAAGTCCACCAATAATATTTTATCCATATAACATCATTCAACAGTTCCTTTCCACAATCATATGAATAACTCATAATCATAATTGTGATTCTAAATTCCTCTTCGCACACAAAACGAAGATAATTTTCATCACATGTCTTTACCTGAAACATCAAAGATCATGATTATACCAAGTCACAGTTCCTGTTCATAATCATACTTATAAATTCATCTTTACACTACGGGCCAAAGATATTCATCAACAGTTCATATTTGCATTACAGGCCAAAGATATTCAACAACAGGTCATCTTTGCATTACAGGCCAAAGATATTAATATCTCAAAGAAATATATAATCATTTAAGAATTTATATAAACAATAATTATAACCATGTTAATCAATTAACCGTTGCACTTAAGATAAAGATATTCAATTATAATTTCAATGGTCATGATCATACCCGTCAACAATTCAGCTTTGCACTACTGGCCAAAGAGAATACATAGCCACGATCATACCAATAATCTACCCATCTTTACACTCAAGTGAAAGAGTAATATCATCTTAAGGGTTATAAGAAAGTTATATATGATAATCAAAACAATATAATCAACATATAAATTTAATCTCAAGAGAAAGATTCATAAATCAACGATAATTTGGTCAGAAAAAAAACCCAATTTTGTCATGAATAGTAACTTTTGAGTAGTAACTCATGAATAGTAACTCATAAATAGTAACTCGTGAATAATAACTTATGAATAGTAATCCCAACACGAAAAGCTAAAGTTTCACAATAAAATTCATATCAATATTTACAACACCTTAATCCAAATGTCATAAATCACTTAATAATATCATAATCTAATATTATTAATATTACAACAATATTTTAATCATTTCTTAAACTTATAAATAATTTATTTTAATTATTTACACTTTACTAATTAATATATTTAATCATTCTAAAATGCAAAACTCATAAAATTTAATCACCAATAACCAAAACTCCCATAAAAAAATTTGCATATACCTTATATAGGATTCTCAAGCCATAAAATCTTATTTTCCAATTTTCTTACTTCACATAACATATTTAATTCATTTATTCATAACTAGTCTATTTTCATAAAAAATACCAAATCAGTCCCATAAAATTTTCTTTTATGGGATTTAGCAGAATATAGTCCCATATTGAACATATATTTTTCTTAGAATTTTTAAAATTCATTTATTATTTTTCATATGGCCAAAACAGCCGAATAATTAGACATTAATCATAACTTGTACTTTTGTCCAAAAATTCCAAAATTTACAAAGTATACTTCTGTTATATACATGTACTCCCAATAAAAAATTTCACCAATTTTAGAGTTAACCCACAAGGAGTTATAAGGGTTTACTTTTAAAATAGTTTTTTCCCATAAAATTCATAACTCTTAATCTATACATCTAAAAATCGGCATTTTTGGACACAATCTAGAAAATTCATCAAATTATCATTTCAAATTTTTCCAGAAATTTTTAAGGTCAGAAAAATTATGAAACTAAAAAACATAATAACCTTTAAAATCCCTTACCTCAAAAGAGCAGTACTTCTGACTGGAATATCGGATGAAAAGTCGAAGGAACCTTGCACTGAATAGCAACTCTCAAAGTATCTAAATGCTTACAAAAACTTGCTCGATAATATAGAGAGAGAAAACTTATGTTTCTGATGTGATTTTCAATTCTAACTTAAGCGCTTATTTATAGAAAAATGCTAGAACGCCAAATGAGACTAAATTAATAAAATAATATATTCATTATTTTCTTCTCTCCTACGCAGCCAAGCTAGAATAAATTCTCAGCCACCACAGTGGGGCCCACCCAAAATCAGCACATGTTTTCTCAACAACCAAAAGTGGGTCCCACCCAATTTTAATAAAAATCATTTTATTTTTTGAAACTTCAATAATTCATAGAAAATAGTACGTTTATCAGAAAAATATGAATTTTATGTCCATTCCACATGAAATCAAATTCTCTACAACTTTGTAGCTTTAAGTTTTTCTAAATTCCAGACATAAACTATCCGAAATCCACAAACGGACGATTTTCAACACCTTTTAAAATTCATAACAAATCATGCGTTAATTTTTAACTGTTCAAAATTTGTGGATATATACTCAACTTATATATGTATAACATATCCAAAAATTACAACGATCCAAAGGTCGGATTAAAATTATAACTCACGCAATAGAACTTTAAGAACACCGATTTGATATTTTAAAAGCTCCAATCCGACAAAATATTGATAAAACACCTCAACATTAATTCTTTCATTTATAACCACATAAATAAATCCATCATTTATATCCACATCAAATAAATATTTCCTTATCATATAAATCAATAATTAATTATTCACAAATAATATTACAGAATCACAATAATGACAACCAGGCAGTTTCAAGGAAAGAGGGGGCTTTCCGATAAGGATTTCTCCTTACTGGCGCGCAATTAAGTGACCAAACCCTCCTTGACAGAACTTTCTAGACATTGCCAATAATACTATCTAATAATATTATTCAAATAATATGAATTATTGATCTGATAATGGGAAATGATGTGCAGTGACAATTATTGAACAATAATAATATAAAATATTAACGTAGCAATTATTGAATCAATAAAATAAAATATTAAACAGTAATTACTGTAACAATTATTGAGTAGTTCCTTCTTACGTAAGAATCAATAATTCAAAAATACAATGCAATACCGTGTACTACTGTGCAACAACGCGTATTACTTTACTTTACCCACCGGGTATTCTAACAGTGTTAACGGTAATGATTATGCTGTTATTTATAAAAATTCAAATTTGTCATTTTCTTCATCCGACAGTAATTCTGTTATGGGGCCCACAAATGGCTGCGCCGGCGTACGAATATTCCCCGACAGAAAGAATATTCCACGACCAAACGAATATTTTATAACCACTTGCTTATTTTAAAAATTTTGCACATTTCACCCATAACCAAAGCATTATATCAAATTAACACCTTATTATTCACAATAATAAATAGAGGAAATTCGATTTTATTCATTAAAAAGTTGTGGTCTTACACTAACGGTTGCTTTTAATCGAAATGGGGCTAATATACCTGTAAATACATCAGTAGTACGGGATACTACGTTTAAGGATTTTAAAAGTATAGGTCCGCCAGAGTTCAAAGGAACTACAGACCCTATAAAAGCCCAGACTTGGGTAAAAGAGATAGAGAAGGCATTTGTTATTGCAAATGTCGAAGAGGGGCAGAAGGTTTTTTTTGCTACCTATATGATGAAGGGAGAGGCCAACTTCTGGTGGGAGGCAAACTAGGCTAGGGCTGGAGTGGAGAACATAACGTGGACTAGGTTTAAAGAGAATTTCTTTGAGAACTATTTTCCCATGAGTATGCATGGTAGGATGGAGATGGGGTTTTTAGAACTGAAACAAGGGGAAATAATTGTTCCCCAATATGGTGCCAAGTTCAATGAACTGGCGAGGTTTGCTCAACATCAGGTGGATACGGAGGTGAGGAAGACGAGGAGATTTGAGTAGAGCTTGAAACCCTGGCTCTATAGCCAGATATCAGTGTTTCAAAGAAATTCCTTTGGAACCATTCTGGAAAAGGCAATAATTTTCGAGGGTGGTAATGAGGCTTTAAGCCAATGCCACAAAAAGAAGAAGAATAAGGGAATAGTAGAAGGCGGAGTGACAATCGAGGGAGTTAGCGAGAGTGGCAACTGTGACACCCTTGAATACGGGTCCTCTGACCCTGGTCCGGTTGTCATGATAAAATATAAACATCCACCTCTAAACAACATACGATAACTAAAATGCGGAATATAATAAACGTACATCGTTTATTCAAAAGGTGTTACTAGTCCCAAGATTCGATAACCTTAATACAATCTTACAAACATTCCCTAAAATAATCATTAAGGTTCATATTATATAACAGTAATTTAAACTAGGCATAAGGTAAAGTCTGCTCCTCGCAACTATCCTACATCTTTCCTTTACCCTTGTCCTTCCCTAAGGTCTTGGGATTAACTGCAATATAATTAATGATATAGCAAGAATGAGCAACAAGCTTGCTCAGCAAGTTTAAATACAACAATAAGGATATATCATGATGATTGGAAAATATCTGACAATAAATTCAACAATATGAATATTTGAAGGATTCAATAATATGAATATTAGAAGCAAAGATAATGATTGCTTTCAGAATAACTATAAGACCCCAACTTATTATAAATGAAATTGAATTTCCTCTATTTATTATTTTAAAATAGTAAGGGTTAATTTAATTAATGTGATTAGTTATGGGTACAAATGCGCAAATATTTTTAAATAAGCAAGTGGTTATAAAATATTCATTGTTGTCGGGAAATATTCGGTTGGTCGTGAAATATTCTTACTGTCAGGAAATATTCGTACGACGGTGCAGCCTTGTGTGGGCTCCATAACGAAAAGCGATTGGATGAAGAAAATGACAATTATAAGTTGTTTATAAATAACGGCGTAGTTGTTACCGTTAATAATGTTGAAATACTCGGTGGTTAAAACATAGTAGCACACGGTATTGCACCAATTATTGATTCTTACGTAAGAAGGCACTACTCAATAATTGTTATAGTAATTACTGTTCAATATTTTATTTTATTGATTCAATAATTGCTACGTTGATATGTTATATTACTGTTGTTTCAGTAATTGTCATTACACAGTATTTTCTATTATCGGAGTAATAATTCATATTATTTGAATAATATTATTAGATAACATTATTGGCAATGTCTACAAAGTTCTGTCTAAGGAGAGGTTTGGTCACCTAATTGTGCGCCACTAAGGAGAAATCATTATTGGAAAGCCCCCTCTTTCCTAGAAACTGCCTGGTTGTCAGTATTGTGATTCTGTAATATTATTTGTGAATAATTAATTATTAACTTATATGATGAGAAAAATATTCATTGTATGTGGATATAGATGGAGAAAAATTTTAATGTGACAATTGTTGAAAATTAATATTTTATCTTTTTTTTGATAAAAAATTCATCTAAATATATTATTATATTATAATAATATAATAGTGGTGATATTTTTACAATGAATGTGAGATATATGAATAAATGAGGAGGAAGAGTATTTTTGTTACTAAAAATATTTAAAACATGTTTGTGGACCCCATTTCTTGACTAAAATTTGATTATAGCCTGTAAAATCGCCCGTTTGTGGATTTTAGTCAATTTCTGTTTGAAATTTAGATAAATTGTCTTCTGTAAAGTTGTAGAGAATAGAATTTCCTATGAAAAAGAAATGAGGTTCGAATTTTTCTGATAAAAGGGCTATTTATTATGAATTATTGAAATTCTAAAGTATCGGAATAATTGATTTTTAGAAGTTTTAATTGTTTTATTTAAGAAAAACGTTTTTTGCGATCCCACATGTATGGTAAATGAGCTGAATTCAGAATCTTTGGTGGTGGGCTTGAATATTTAATAAATAAAATTATTTTATTAAATTTTCTGATTTGGTGTTCTAAGCATTTTTCTATAAATAGGGTACTTAGGTTAGAATTGAAAAACACACCAGAAACTGAAGTTTTCTCTCTCTTTCTCTCTCTATATTATCGAGCGTATTCTTGTAAGTATTTTAAGACTTTGAGTGTTGCTATACAGTACAAGTTTTCTTCAGCACTATATCCAGTATTCTAATCAGAAGTATTGTCTTTTCGAAATAAGGGATGTTATTTTTTTATAGATGATATTATTTCTTTCAATATCATTATGCCAAAATATTGATCTGAACTTTTTATCAAATTTGAAACTTTTAGTGTCGGAGTTACTATTCACATATACGGCACTATTCACGTATACGATACTATTCACGAATACGACACTATTCACCGAAAAATTAAATTTTTATTTTTTTTTTCTTTTCAAGATATCTATTATGGATACTAGATTCGATTGTATTCATGTTTTCATCATTCTTGAATTTTACTCCACTATGATTATTTATGAAGTATTTTTAAACTTGGATTGTTTAAAGTACGAATCTTTAATATTTATTCTTTTGTTTCACTGGATTCGTTTTCTTTAAAATATTTTTCGTCATCCTCAGTCCTAAATGATGATATTACTGAATATCTTTGGCCTGTAGTACAAAGATGAATGATTTTTTGATGAATATCTTTGGCCCGTAGTGCAAAGATGAACATGTGTTTAGATGAACATGACCAACTGATGAATATCTTTGGCCTGTAGTTCAAAGATGAATATTTGATTTAAGATGTATATTGATTGATGTTGAAGGGATAAAATATTGATGATGGACTTTTAAATTCATAGATGATAGTAGATTTCATCCTCTACTTAACTCTTCTAATAAATTATTATTTTCACTGCGAATATTGATTTAAAATTTGTTATCTATTGTATTCTATTAGAATTTTTTCCTGTTGAGGACTAACGATAATTTGTTCTATATTATCTTAGTCATAATATTCTTTAATGGGCTAGTTGAGCTCACCCTTTTCCTTTTTGTTCCATTTTTCTTCTCAGGAGGTGAGAATGTAGCGAGTACTAGTCGGGGTATGGAATGATGGTTCTAGAAAGATGTTTTAGTAGTCCTCGCCATTTTTGTAAAATAAAGTATCAATAATTGTTATGAGGACTTATTTGAGTGTGGATATTGTCTAGAAGACAATAGTTGTATTTTAAACTCACAGTTAAGTGTTGTCATATTTTGCACGACAATTGTATTAATAAAGTTGTAGTTGTTTCTATACCATGTATTTGACAACTCAGAATGGGTGATGTATACCTATTTTGGGGGCGTCACAGTTGGTATCAAAGCTATAAGTAAAGAGCCCCGAGCCTCTTACTGGTGACTTCCTTATGTGGGATGCACCGAAGCCAGACTCTCCGTAGGGGACGCCATTCTGCGGTGGCAAACTGATAGGTACCACTGTGAGGTTCTGTCCATGATTGGGACATGCGTCACAGTTGGTATCTGAGCTTAGGGATATGGTCTCTGGCGGAGATCGAGAAATAGAACCTGGAGGGGAGAGGCGAGTAAATCCTTCGCTAGTGTGTCTTGCCTAAGCTTATTTGTTGGTTGGTCAGAGTATGGGGTTATTATGTTGCATGTCAATTTCTTTAAATAACCCTTATTTTGTGATAGTATTTAAGAATGGCAGCTGAGAATATTAACGATGGAGTAAATGCAACCGTGGAGACACCATTAATCACCAACGAGGAGAACGTGCAATAGGCCAGCAATGTTCCTCTTGTAAACAACACCACTGAGCAGATGATGAATGATGGAATGTTTAGAAGCTTTTTGCAGTTCATGCAAAATCAGACGAGGGAGACTTGTGTACAAAATACAGGTGGAAATGATAACAACGCGCAGTTTGTCACGGCCAAGCAGTTCAAAGAGTTGGGACCACCAGAATTCTGGGGAAAGCCAGATCCAATTAAGGCGGAGACGTGGGTCAAGCAAATTACCAAGATATTCGATGTCTTGGGATGCACGGAGAACAGAAGGTTCCATTTGCCACCTTTATGTTCCGTAATGAGGCAGATTACTTGTGGAAATCTATGAAGCGTACCCATCCAGCCGCACTCAGCATGTCTTGAGAGATATTTCAGAAACTTTTCAATGACAAGTACTTTCCTGAATGTATTCGCCATATGAAGGAGGTGAAATTTATTAGACTGGAACAGAACAACATGACGGTGTCCCAGTACGAGGCGAAGTTTGTAGAGTTATCCAGGTTTGCACCTCATTTGGTGTAGAATGAGGAATGTATGACGCGGATGTTTCTGAGAGGTTTGAAACCCGACATACGTCAGTATCTCATTTCTCATAAATTTTGTCTATATTCAGATGTTGTCAACAGGGCTCAATTATTAGAGCGAGATAACGAGTACGTTCAACCGAGGGACCACAACCAGGATCGTACTGGTGACAGCAGTCATCGGACCAATGATAACCAGCGGGGAAAGAAGAATTCAGACAAAAGTAGTAACCACTCTGGTGGTAATCGTGATCATGAAAATAGAAGAAGCGAGTCGGGGGGAGATTTTAAAAAGAGGAGATTCAATAATGACAATGTAAAGACGTCAGCACCAGCAGCAACTGTTCTAAGGTAGGAGAACGACCACCGGTCGTATGCTATAAATGTGGAAAAGAGGGACATATCAGCCGAACTGTCCACAACAGTTCAAGGTATGCTATAATTATGGAAAGGAAGGACATATCTGTGAGACCCCGAATTTTATGAAATAAAATATTCAATTTTTCTATTTTGGTAAATGGTTAAATTGATAAAAGGTTAAAGTTAAGGGTGATATGTGAATTTTTTTTAAAGTAAACAAGTTGTCATAAAATACATGGTCACTATTCACGAGTTACTATTCACGGATTACTATTCACCCAAATTACTATTCACTCTAGTATCGTTCACTCGAGTATTTGGGACACTTTTTGTGTCGGAAAACTATTCATGAGTTACTATTCACGAATTACTATTCACAGGTTACTATTCACCCAAATTACTATTCACTCTAGTATTGTCCACTCGAGTATTTAGGACACTTTTTGTGTCGGAGTACTATTCATGAGTTACTATTCATAAATTACTATTCACAGGTTACTATTCACCCAAATTACTATTCACTCTAGTATTGTTCACTCGAGTATTTAGGACACTTTTTGTGTCGGAGTTACTATTCATGAGTTACTATTCACGAGTTACTATTCACGGGTTACTATTCATCTAAATTACTATTCACTCTAGTATTATTCACTCGAGTATTTGAGACACTTTTTGTGTCGGAGTTACAATTTAGGAGTTACTATTCACGGATTACTATTCACCCAAATTACTATTCACTCTAGTATTATTCACTCGAGTATTTGGGACACTTTTTGTGTCAAAGTACTATTCACGAGTTACTATTTACGGGGAATATTCGTACGACGGTACAATCATTGGTGGACCCCACAACGGAATTATTGTCAGATTGAGAAAATGACAAAAATATTTTATTAAAAATAACGGCAGAAGTTTTACCGTTGATATTGTTGAACTACTCGGTAGTAAAACTACGGTAATACGTGTGGTTGCATAGTAGTACACGATATTGATGCTTATGTGAGAAGTCACTCAGTTTGATTCAATTATTGTCAATTAATAATATGAATTATTTAGCGATAATGAAGTTTTGTTTTATTCGTATTATTAACGTAATAAAATAGAAACATCATTTTATATAAAACAGAATACTTTATTAAAGTTATTCTATAAATAGAATATATTATATTCTATTGTGCATAGTATTTTGCATAGTTAAATCTTTTTATATAAAATAAAATACTTTATTAAAGTTATTCTATAAATAGAATATATTATATTTTATTTAAAAGATTTTTCTTTAAATATGGACCGTCAGATTAAAGTAAATTAATCTGGACCGTTCATCGATTAGTTACTATGCATTCCATTTTCCTATAAATAGAAGCTCATTCCTTCATTATTTTCTTACGAATTCACTGAACTCTAGAGAGAGAAACTATAGAGAGAAAGAAGAAGAGTATTCTGCCACTTAATTACTTCTTTATTTCAGTTCTTCTTTAAAATGGTAAGGGGTGTTATTCTTTCTTATTCATGAAGAGAACTTATGTTATTCCATTCTTTATTATTCTGTTGGAATAACCTGTATGCGTGGTTTACCCTATACTTGGTGGAATGACCTGTATATGCGGTTTACCCAATACTTGGTGATCTTCTTCTGTTATTCCATTCTTTATTATTATGTTGGAATAACCTGTTTATGCGAAGTACCGCATACTTGGTGAAATTCTTTTATTATTCCGTTCTTTACGATTCTGTCGGAATATCCTGTCGGTGTGAATTTCACCTGACCTGGTTCCATCATTTATTATTCCGCATTTATTATTCTGTCGGAATATCCTGTCGGTGTGAATTTCACCTGACCTGGTTCCATATTTATTATTTCGCATTTATTATTCTGTTGGGAATAACCTGTCTGTGCGGTCTCTATCGCATGCATGGTGAATCCTTCTGTTATTCCATTCTTTATTATTCTGTTAGAATAACCTATCTATGTGGATGGCCACATGCATGGTGAATGATCCTTTATATTCATTCCTTATTAAATTGTGGAAATGATCTGTATACGTGGATTACCGCATGGCTGGTGAAAATCCATTTGCAATTTTATATATTCTTTATTATACTCATTTGGTTAAAGTTTTGATTTCTATACTCCATGAAATTAGTGGAATATCCTTGATATTTGCGCTTCATCCAGTATCTTTTCATGAAAATATTCTTCTGAGCATTCTTGACTGTTACTTTACAAAGAAGTATCATGTTGACAATTTGGATATTATTAGTTCCTGGATAAACTAATTCTTGAACTTGTTTAATTGAATTCATATAACATTGTCATTATCCTCATGTTTATTTTATGTTAAAAGTCATCTTTGGCTTACGTGCATAGATGGACTTAGTATGATTATGACCAGGGATCATTCGATATAATCATGAACTGTGATGTTATAAGTGGTGTGGTAAAAGTCCTCAGTGGCTTGTAATGCATTGATAGACAGTTTGTGGTATGATTATGACCAGGGATTTTTTGGTATAGTCATGATCATTGATGATTTAATGAATATCCTTGGCCCGTAATACAAGGATGATTAGAAGATGTGGTTTATTTATTAAGCTGAGTCTCAGTGATAAAAGTTGATGAAAATATTTTTAAATCATAGAGGATAGTAGGTTTTATTCTCTACTTGAATCTTCTAATGGATTGCTTCTTCCGCTGCAGTTAAACTTGATGTCTATTGTATTTTATCAGTTTAACATTGTTGAAGACTATTGATAATTTATTCTTCATTATCTTAGTCATAATATTTCTTACTGGGCTAGTTGAGCTCACCCTTTCTTTCAATGTTCTCTTCAGGAAATGAGAATATAGTTGGGACGAGTCAGGGAAAGGAGTGATGGTCCAGAAGAAAGCATTAGTAGTTCTCACCATTCTGTTAAATAGTGTGACAATAAATGTAATGAGAACTCCTTAAGTATGGATATTGTCTAGATGACAATATTCCTATTAGAACTCTCAGTTTATGTATTGTCGTATGTTATACGACATTTGTATAATTAAGTTTGTATTTGTATTTTGTACCATGTATCGGACGACCCAAGATGGGTGATAAATACCTAATTTTGGGGGCGTCACAGTTGGTATCAGAGCTTAGGGATATGATCCCTGGCTGAGATGTAAGATAAGAACTAGGAGGGGAGAGACGGGGAATTCCTTCGCTAGTATGACCTACCTAAGTTTATTTGGTATTTAATTGGTCGGTCAGAGTATAGGGATAATATGTGATATGTTAATTAACCCTTGTTTTGTGGCAGTGTTTGAAAATGGCATCTAATAATGTTGAGATAAGCATTGGAGCAAAATAATAAGACCATATCGCAGTACGAGGTTAAGTTTGCGGAGTTATCCCGGTTTGCATCCCATTTGGTCGATAATGAGGAGCGAATGACGCGAAAGTTTCTAAGAGGTTTGAAACCCTATATACGTCAATACCTCATTCTCATGTTTATATTTTGTTGAAAGTCATCTGTGGCCTGTAGTGCACAGATGGACTTGGTATGATTATGACCAGGGATTGTTCGGTATAATCATTACCGTAATTGAAAACACGATTATCTTTGGCACGTAGTGCATGGATAATTCGTGGTCGTGATACTAAAGAATATCCTTGGCCTGTAGTGCAGGGATGATTCGATGATGTGGATTAATTATTGAGCTGAGTCTCAGCAATGAAATATTAATTCTTAGATGTGGTAAAAGTTATCCGTGGTTTACGTGCATAGATGGACTTGGTATGATTATGACCAGGGATTGTTTGGTATAATCATGACCGTAATTGAAAACACGATTATCTTTGGCACGTAGTGCATGGATAATTCGTGGTCGTGATACTATTAAGCTGAGTCTCAGCATTATTGATTTTACAGTTGTATATCCTTGGCCTGTAGTGCGAAGATTAACTGTTGATTATTGGTTATACAGTTGTAAATCTTTAGCCGTAGTGCAAAGATGAATTTATTAGTATGATTATGAGCAGGAATTGTGATTTGGTATAACCATAATTTTTGATGTTTCAGGTGAAGATAGGTGATGTAAATTTTCTTCTTCCTGGGTGCGAAAAGTAATTCAGAATCACAATTATGATTATGAGTTATTCATATGATTGTGGACAGAAATTATTGATTGATGTTACAGGGATATGGTCACTGACGGAGATATTAGTTTAGAATACGAGTAATATACTTCGCTAGGGTGTGACTTACCTAAGCTGAAATTGTTTACTTAATAAGTGGATAAATTGTGGTATGTCGATTAACCTTTGTTTTGAAGGTATATTCTAGAATGATATTCGAAATACAGGAGATGAGAAATGGAAAAATCATGATAGAGCGGAATTATCCGGAAAGGTACAATCCGAAAAGAAAGTAAGGTATTCTCATCTCTTCGAATATCAGGTACGTACGTTAATTTCGAGGGCGAAATTCCATAAGGAGGGGAGATTGTGAGACCCCGAATTTTATGAAATAAAAGTATTCAATTTTTCTATTTTGGTAAATGGTTAAACTGATAAAAGGTTAAAGTTAAGGGTGATATGTGAATTTTTTTTTAAGTAAACAAGTTGTCATAAAATAAATGGTCACTATTCACGAGTTACTATTCACAGGTTACTATTCACCCAAATTACTATTCACTCTAGTATCGTTCACTCGAGTATTTGGGACACTTTTTGTGTCGGAATACTATTCATGAGTTACTATTCACGAATTACTATTCACAGGTTACTATTCACCCAAATTACTATTCACTCTAGTATTGTTCACTCGAGTATTTAGGACACTTTTTGTGTCGGAGTACTATTCATGAGTTACTATTCATAAATTACTATTCACAGGTTACTATTCACCCAAATTACTATTCACTCTAGTATTGTTCACTCGAGTATTTAGGACACTTTTTGTGTCGGAGTTACTATTCATGAGTTGCTATTCACGAGTTACTATTCACGGGTTACTATTCATCTAAATTACTATTCACTCTAGTATTATTCACTCGAGTATTTGAGACACTTTTTGTGTCGGAGTTACTATTCAAGAGTTACTATTCACGGGTTACTATTCACCCAAATTACTATTCACTCTAGTATTGTTCACTCGAGTATTTGGGACACTTTTTGTGTCGAAGTACTATTCACGAGTTACTATTTACGGGAAATATTCGTACGACGGTACAATCATTGGTGGACCCCACAACGGAATTATTGTCAGATTGAGAAAATGACAAAAATATTTTATTAAAAATAACGGCGGAAGTTTTACCGTTGATACTGTTGAACTACTCGGTAGTAAAACTACAGTAATACGTGTGGTTGCATAGTAGTACACGGTATTGATGCTTATGTGAGAAGTCACTCAGTTTGATTCAATTATTGTCAATTAATAATATGAATTATTTAGCGATAATGAAGTTTTGTTTTATTCGTATTATAAACGTAATAAAACATAAACATCTTTTTATATAAAACAGAATATTTTATTAAAGTTATTCTATAAATAGAATATATTATATTCTATTGTGCATGTATTTTGCATAGTAAAATCTTTTTATATAAAACAGAATACTTTATTAAAGTTATTCTATAAATAGAATATATTATATTTTATTTAAAAGATTTTTCTTTAAATATGGACCGTCAGATTAAAGTAAATCAATCTGGACCGTTCATGGATTAGTTACTATGCATTCCATTTTCCTATAAATAGAAGCTCATTCCTTCATTATTTTCTTACGAATTCTCTGAACTCTAGAGAGAGAAACTATAGAGATAGAGAGAAGAAGAGTATTCTGCTACTTAACTACTTCCTTATTTCAGCTCGTCTTCAAAATGGTAGAGAATATTATTTCTTTCTTATTCATGAAGAGAACTGCTGTTATTCCATTCTTTATTATTCTGTTGGAATAACCAGTATATGCGGTCTACCCTATACTTGGTGACATTCTTCTATTATTCTGTTGGAACATCCTGTCTGTGTGTTTTACACCGTTGTAACGAGTCAAAATTACTGAGTCGTGATTCTGGGGACAGAATCCTTTTAAGGGAGGAAAGATGTGACGAACGAGAATTTTGTAATTTATTTTAAATATTTATTGAATTAAATAAATATTTTTTTTATGATTTAATTATAGATTAAATAATCAATTGATGCAATTGTGATAGATTAAATTTAATTATATGTGTTACATTTATTAAATTAATAAAGAAATAATTTTATCAAGGTATGAAATTATGTGAGCTTATTTAATTAAAATAAATAATTTAATTAAGCATGATGTTTATTAATTAATTTAATTATTAATTAGAGAATTAATAAATTGACATTATTTATTAATGAGATAATTGAATATATGATTATGTGAATTTACGAGTAATTATTATATTTTATTTAAAGTAAATTAAATAAAATTTGGGATTTATTTATAAAGAGGGTGACATTTTCAAACTATATGATAAAAGGTTATTAAAATAATGAGTTTTGAACCTAGTTTCCTAGCCAAATGAGGCCTTAGAGGAGTTGGGACAGTTAAACCACGAATAGAATAACTGACTCAACTCTGCGCTTAAAAGGCTCAGATGAGTTTATCTTACGTATTTTTAGAACCAGAAGTTTGCAGAGAGAGTTGGAGAAATCTTTGAGAGAGATTGTGTGTATTGTGATTGAAATAGAGAGAATTGTCATCCTTACTCATCTACGCTTTGGGTAATATCTCTCTTTCTTCAAATTCTATTTCTACGTCTTTTTAAAGTTTTCATAATTATGGCTTAAGTCCTCTGTAAGTTTCTATGTTGAATAGGGTAACAATTATGAGTATAAATGTAATCATAAGAGTAGCTTAACATGTTTTTTTTATATATATTGCATGATCCCATACCCTAAGTGTAGTAATCTGATGACTTTGTTATTTCAAAATAAACAGAGTACGTGATATGGCCATAGTGGCCATATATGTGATAATTAATGTATTGATTATATATTATCCCTAAATTTTGGACTTGTATGTTGTTATGCAGATGTTAATACGAAGAGTTAGCCTTAAACGAACGAATTCAGTGTTATAAACGAATTCGTAGGAGAATTTTCACATAAAGTTTTCTAAAACTTCATGAACATCAAAGTCAGTGAATTGTTAGGCTTTAAATCTGTTATTAAGTGTTTAAAATTATTTTGTCAGTATATAAATCTTGGTATTAATAATATATGAATTCCAACATGTGGGTATGTTTAATTTGGAGAATTAATGATTTTGTAGTAATTATTTTCCGCTGAAATTCTGTGTTCTTCGCGAACTGGAAAAAAAAAAAAATTAAAAAAAAAAATAAAAAAAATGAGCTTTTAAATTTTCTAAGTCTAACAATGGGTTAGTGTAATTAAAATAATGAACATGTAAATATGTTAGAAATATATATGATGATAAAATATTTGTTTAGCATGTAAATAACATAATTACATGTGAGTTGTATTATTAAATACATAATTAGTTATTCTTTCATAACGAACAAATTAGGTGTCAACGTGATGATTTGACTAAGTTAGTCCATTTATTAAAGTAGACAACGAGAATAATTATGATGATTATTAATAATTAACTGGTATTGAATGTGAATGGAATGTAGGATTTATTTCAAAGAACGTGATTATTAAAGTGTAATCTATACGCGAGGCAAGTCTCCTAAACTAAACTCTTAAATTGAGCAAGTTTCTTAACTCTATTTTTACATTGAGCAATTTACTTAAACTAAATTATTATTCAAGTTCAAGTATTATATTAAAGATTGATTATCTTTCAAAGCATGATTCAATTATACAATAATTGTTCTATTGTATACATTTGAGATAATTATTCAAATCGAATATCATTATTGTTGAACCTTTTTAGACTAGTGAATCTTAATGATTTAAACTAGTCCTTAGTTGATGAACGTTCAAAATTTCAGAACCTTATTGAATTATCCAAACCAAACTTCCTTTGGCGGACTCGAATGTCAAACTGAGATGAACAACCTAAAAGGGATTCACTTAAGCGTTAGCGTTAAGATATTGTGCACAGTATGGTACTAAGGGCTGAGTCCCCCTAAGTACGAGAAGAAGTTCCATAGTCTTATGACTGTTAAAGGTTTCAAGTATAATCCTTGATAACCTAGGACATATTCAAGTCTTATGACCCTCAGAATTCTTTTGATTCTTGTTATTCATTCTTGATTCAAAAGTTGAGCTCTTATTCAGACGTCTTTGATTTATTCGCATGTTATATATACTGTTATTTCATTGTTATACTTGTGGGCAATTGTGCTCACTCTTGCTTAATAATAACATTGCATGTTAAGAATGAAAGAAGCGATGAACCCTCCACTAGTAAGGCAAGGGCAAGGGCAAAGTTAGCAATGATGAAGACCTGTTATTTATTAACTGATGTATTTGTTTAAGACTTGAGTTATGTTGATGTTAAGACTTATTTGTTTAGAATTCCGCACAGATGTTTTAAGGTTAGAGTAACCTGGGATTTATTTATGATTCATTGAGTAACCCTTAAGGAAGAGATTTTATTATAATTTCTATCTATTGTATAGTTTGATATATTTTAGGGTAGATAGATAGATGATGCTTGTACAGTGAACACCAAATCCCGTGGAATCGAAGTACCCGAATTTGGGGGGTGTCACAGGACCTGGTTCCGTTTTTATTATTATTCTGTTGGAACATCCTGTCTTGTGTGTTTTAACACCGACTGGTCCATTTTAATATTATTCAGTTGGAACATCCTGTCTGTGTGTTTTACACCGGACCTGGTTCCTTATTTATTATTCTGTCGAATATCCTGTCTGTGCGTTTACGCCGGACCTGGTTCCATTATTTATTATTCTGTCAGAATATCCTGTCTGTGCGTTTACGCCGGACCTGTTTCCATATTTATTATTCTGTTGGAATAACCTGTCTGTGCGGTCTATCGCATGCATGGTGATTTCTTTTGTTATTCCATTCTTTATTATACTCAGTTTGGTTAAGTTTTGACTTCTATACTCCATGAAATTTGTGGAATATCCTTGACATTTGCGCTTCATCTAGTATCTATTCATGAAAATATTCTCCTGATCATTCTGAATTTTACTCCACAAAGTAGTATCATGTTGACAATTTGGACGTTGTTAATTCATTCTTGGATAAATTAATTCTTAAACTTGTTTTATTGAATTCTTATATCATTGTCATCATCCTCAATGTTTATATTCTGTTGAAAGTCATCTGTGGCCTGTAGTGCATAGATGGACTTGGTATGATTATGACCAGGGATTATTTCGGTGTAATCATGACCGTAATGTTACGAATGATGTGGTAAAAGTCCTCATTGGCCCGTAGTGCATTGATGGACAGTTGTTGGCATGATCATGACCATTAATGAATATACGATTATCCTTGGCCGAGTGCAGGGTGATTCGATGATGTGGATTATTTTATTAAGCTGAGTCTCAGTGATCACAGTGTTGGAAAATCTTTAAATCATAAAAGATAGTAGAGTTTATTTTCTACTTGACTCTCTTAATGGATTGCTTGTTCCGCTACAG